>OY744538.1:21250648-21275648 GCA_963556195.1 Sepiola atlantica
GATGTGGCTTTACACCATACACGGATGGTCATTCGTTATGGAGATGGTGTGTGAAGTGATACTGGAGTGATGTTTAAATTTAAATATGTGAATGTGAGTCAATAAACAAATATATGAGAATGAATTTGAATGAGAAAACTTAGTATGGTCAAGAATTAATCATTTATTTACTTTTTACAATTGAAGAAGAGGATTTTCTAATTAATTTGAACATTTAGGTTGGAGCTTGATACGACAACGTCTTTCTAAAATGTCTGTCTCTGTTGGAAGCCCAAAGGGAAGTTACACTGCAATTGAATGCAAGGGAAGTAACTCTGACAAGGTGTCTCACTTTAATATGTCTCATTATCTTTCTAGGTAGAACTGCTTCTACCTAACAGTGTGTTTTGCGCATCACATAGTGTTGGGATGCATGGAGACCAGGCAAGGATGCCATGAATAGGCAATCTGAGAATTTTTGAGATGAGGATTGATAATTTGTATAATTTGGATTATTCGGAATAATTTTCCCATCTTGAGTGTAATTCCTACAACGTTTTGGCCGATGTAACCTCCGACCTAATCCAGGTGTATCTTGTCGAACTCGGGAATCTTTCTGTCGAAGTTGGGAATCTGCATGGAATTTCAAACGGAACCCTTTATTTAATCAATGGGGGTAGCATGCTCTCGTTCCGTCAGCCAGGACCGGGTAGAAGTCTTCAGTAATTCGCAATTCCTAGTATCGTCCGCACTGAGGATTGAACCTTCAACCTTCAGAAGATTGCACCTAGAACCGAATTTTACTTAGTACCTTATCGGTTACGTCATGGGTCGTTGCGGACAATTTTAGTATGAATTTTGCGAGCCTTAAACCTATTCTTCTATTTTAGATGTGCAGTTTTACTATTTATCACTATAGATCCCTACTTATTACTATACATTACATTAATATATATATATATATATATATATATATATTTATTTATTTATTTACTATGTATATTTATTATTTATGATTAATAGTTCTCATATTGTATTAAATTCAAAATATTGTGCAGATTCCCGAGTTCGACAGAAAGATTCCCAATTTTGACAAAATATGCCTGAAGAAGGTCGGAGGTTACATCGGCCGAAACGTTGTGAGAATAACACTCAGAACACAATCTCAGAAAGGTATTACTCCTTTACAAAACCTTGAGCCTTATCATTTTATTCCCAGATAAAAAAATGTTCACTCCATTTTTTTTTTCGTCCAGTTTCTAATTTAGCAAGTCATCAAAGCATGATTGTTGTTTCCGTTTGAGCGGTTTAAGAACTCATTAGTTTCCCATAAAGATTGCATAATGACAGTTATGGCTTTAAATTTAGCTTTTTCTTGTTTTCTATGTTTGCTCTTCACATATTTCGTCCAGTTTTTTTTTTCAGTATTAGTTTTTCATGAACGTGTTCTACTAGCAGGGCTACCCGACGTTGCCCGGGAGCATTGATAACTAAACAGAAGTGTTAAAAAAGTGCATAACATATATGATTAAAATAAAACATTAATTAAAGTGCATGAGTGGAAATCATCATCATCATCATCATCATCATCATCATCATCATCATCATCATCATCATCATCGGTTTAACACCCGTTTTACACGCTGGCATGTGTTGGACCGCTTTTAGAAATTGACTTACTGACTAATCTATCTCTGGCAAAGTCTTCATCCCTCTTTTTCTCAAATCCATCCTTATCACTTCCCCCTCCCACGTTTTCCTTAGCCTTCCCTGCCAACTTTTTTTTTAATCATAGTTCATCCCAAACAAGGCAGGCCGCCACTGTAAACGTAAGGGGCTACTGAGAATTAGGGTGTAGGTTTTGGTGGTCATCCTAAGTTGGGAGCTGTACAGCGAGATGATGTTCACATTAGTTTTAAATTTCTGCATGTCGGTACAGTCGGGGAAACAGGGAACAGGGAGGGGGTTCCAGAGGCCGGCACCACAAGGAAAGAAGCTATTGGTGTGGAAAGCTCTCTGGCATCTGGGGACCTCCACAGTGAATGGATGCGACATAGCTGATTGTCGGATTGGTCTAGTGTACTTACGTTGAGGGGGCACCAGGGCAGCAAATTCATCGAAGCACAATCCATTGAAGTACTTGTAAAACAAGCACAAGCATGCGGCGATGGGACAGGGGCTGGAGCTTGGTGGATAGTGAGAGACCTATTAAGTTGGCGAATCTATTTTTTGAGCTTTTCTAAGAGGGAGAGACTAGTGGGTGATGCACCATCCCAGATGTGGCAACAATACTCCATTCACGGGCGGATGGTGGCTTTGTAGAGATATAGGATAATGTCAGGTGTGACAAGTTTACTAGCACGGTAGAGGGAGCCCACCTTCTTTGCAGCAGCCTTGGCAATGTCTTCAATGACCCTTCTACCTCAACTGTTCTACATACACTAACCCAAGAACTCTATACCATTCTTTCATCATCATATTCGGTCTAATGCCTGTTTTACATGTTGGCAGGCGATGAATGGCTTTTAGAAATTGACTTCTAAACTAACCTCTCTCGGACCAGGTCTTTCTCTCAAGTCCATCCTTATCTCTATCTTCCATGCTTTCCTCTGCCTTCCCCTGTATGCTGACCCTGCTACCTCAACTATTCTACATCTACTAACCCAAGAACTCTCATCCATTCTTTCAACGTGGTCATACCATCAAAGCCTCCTTTTCTGCACACATCTGTCCAGATTTAATCTTCCTCTGAGCTCATCAGATCTAAGCCTGTCTTTATGTCCTCAACCCTCACTGGCCAGGTTTCACTTCTATACATAATCTTTCCTTGGTCGACAGTGGTAAACACTCTGCTAGTTATTAATGAACTTACTCCATCCATTCCTTATTCTTGCTATCACACTAGCACCTGCTCCACCTTGTGCTCCAATTATAACTACACTAGTTATTGTGATCATCAAAGCAGATGACATCCTGTGATAAATGGAAACTTTCTAGAGTATATATATATATAAATATATATATATATGTATATTTCGGCAGCAAGTCATTTATTATACATGTGTCGTTGAAGACCACAGAGTTTTCTTTCTTTGCTATCTTTCTGGTTAATTTCTCAACGTGGCGAGCGATTCGTCGGTTTTCCGGTGTCAATTGGTGGATTATGGCACCTAACGTTGTATCTTGAGCCATTTTTCGAGCGCTTTCGGTCTTGCGACCGTCTTCAGGAGGCTGTGTCTTATTATTAGTAAAGAGCCGTATTTATGGTTTTATTTTTGGTTATATCTATTAATTTACATATGTGTGTATATATATATATACATATATATATGTATATATATATATCTTTATTCTTTTATTTACTTATTAATTTATTTATCTATTTATTTTTTATTTATTTATTTTTTTTATATATCTATTATTATTATTATTATTATTATTATTATTATTATTATTAATTGTTGAAGACTGCGTTGAGAAATAAACCAGAAAGATAGCAAAGAAAGAAAACTCTGTGGTCTTCAACGACACATCTATAATAAATGACTTGTTGCCGAAATATATATATATATATATATATATATATATTTTAAACTTAGTTCACCCCAAACAAGGCAAGTTGACACTGTAGACTTAAGAGGTAGAATTAGGGTAAAAGTTTTGAGGGTCATCCTAAATTGGGAGCTGTGCAGCGAGATGCTTTGTTTTAAATTTCTGCATGTCAGTACAATCGGGGAAACAGGAAGCATTTATTTACCACATACCCAAAAACGTTCGCTCCCAGTTGGATTGTGTGCGTAAAAATGTGTACACAGATCCAAGAACGAGTATGTGCAGGTGTGTGTAGTTGGGAGACTGTGTCTCACATACCTTGGATTTTTTGTGCGCGTTTAACACACATGTATCGGGCGAGGCAAGGAAGAGAAAAAGAGAAATAATCTATTTGTGTTTCAGCTTTTATAATCCCGATCTCAGTGGCCCCTAGCATGGAAAAAAAAGGGAGATAATTATGTCTGAGCGCCCTTTGGTGTATGTATGTGTAAATGAGTGTGTAGAAAGGGAAGGTAATGCTAGGTTATTCCTAGTACTAAGAAATATTATGAGAAAGAGAGATAATTATTTACCTCCCCAGGAGGTTAGGCACAAGGCCAGTTTTATCTTACTCCCACAAGGTAAGATGTGACACAAGGTCGGGTCGTGAAAGTGGGACTTGAAAAGCCAGCGCCCGAGAAGGTGAGCGCTCTGGCATTAATAATTGCCTGGGCAGTCCCGTCGGCATTCCCCGGTAGGGGCGCCTCAGGCAGTAAGCAATAAACTTACTCCTCCCCAAAAAGGGGAGGCAAAACCTGGGAGGGTGGACCTCCTAGAACTGCACAGGACAGACCCATAGACCGGCGTAAATCAAGCCCGAAGGCAAGACAATACCGGTGTATGGGGTGTAGTATCCATCGGAACAGATACTACACTTTGATCCCTGAGAAAGAGAGATAGTTTGAATAGGATTGTATGCTTCCCCCTCAATTTAGTTGCTCGGGGCAACTGCCCCATTGCCCCCCCCTCCTTTGCACGCCACTAAGGATGATGATGATGATGATGATGATGATGATGATGATGATGATGATGATGATGATGATGATGATGATGATGATACAGATGGGAGTATATATAAGCTTGTGGTTCTCATAGAAGAGAGTTAAGAGGAAAACTTGCTGAACTCTCAACCAATGTGTGAAGTTGAGAGAATGTGTCTCACATACCTTGGATTTTGTGCGAGCGTTACGCGCACATGTATTGGGTGAGGCGATGTTTTTATCACCAGCATCCGTTCATAATCACAAACCATAAAAGTTAATCACTGACACTCAAAATCGAAACATTCACACCCGTGATCTGTCATAGCATTAAAATGACCATTGGGCAACGTAATTAGCTAATAAATAATCTAAGATAATTTGGTGGGAGTGTAATGGTTATTGAAATGGCCTGCTAGTCATAATGGTCAGCAGGTCATTTCAGTAACCATTACACTCCTTGTAGATGTGCTTTTATCACCAATAATAACTGTAATAGGCAGTCCTTAGGATAGTTTAGTAACCTTTTATTAATCCTCTTTTTTTAATCTTTCATTGTTGCCATCCTTTTTTACTGCAAATGTATTTATCATATAAAGGGCAGTTGTCTGTATGTATGTATGTATGTCCAGCTAAAAGTAAAAAAAACTAAAAAACAAACACCCACAAAGTTGGTATTTTCTTGATCGGCGTTGCCCTGGTTCAATAATATCTAAAATTTAAAATAAATTATTCATTCTTTGGGGTCAACTGGTTTTTCAGCTATTTTCAATGTCATTATGTACTAATTTAGAAAAGAAAATGCCGACTCATACATCGACGGATCTATTATATAAAGCAAAGTTGTCTGTGTGTATTTGTGCGTGTATGAGAGGAATGGGCTGCACAGACGAGAAAGAGGGTGTTGGGAGAGGGAGGGAGATAGATTGAGGGAGAGGTAGAGACATAGACGTTTTAATAGAAATATGTTACACTTTTGCTCCGGGCAACGCCGGGTGGCCCCGCTAGTCTTAATATAAATAGAGGCAGTGGATAAGAGGTCAGTGGGAACATTAGTGTGACACGATGATAATTAAAGTGCATGTGTGGAATGGAAAGAAAAAAATGGCTCAGCAACAAAAACCTACCAAATTGCAATAGTGTCAACTGTTTAATTCATTGTCCCTGTTTAATGCATCCATAGTCTCGCAACTCTGTAATTTTAACTCTGTAATTTTAACTCGTAATTTTAACTCTGTAATTTTAACTTGTAATTTTAACTCTGTAATTTAAACTCGTAATTTTAACTCTGTAATTTTAACTCGTAATTTTAACTCTGTAATTTTAACTCCTAATTTTAACTCTGTAATTTTAACTCGTAATTTTAACTCCGTAATTTTAACTCTGTAATTTTAACTCGTGATTTTAACTCTGTAATTTTAACTCGTAATTTTAACTCTGTAATTTTAACTCGTAATTTTAACTCTGTAATTTTAACTTTGTAATTTTAACTCGTAATTTTAACTCTGTAATTTTAACTCTGTAATTTTAACTCGTAATTTTAACTCTGTAATTTTAACTCGTAATTTTAACTCTGTAATTTTAACTCCTAATTTTAACTCTGTAATTTTAACTCTGTAATTGTAACTCGTAATTTTAACTCATAATTTTAACTCTGTAATTTTAACTCTGTAATTTAACTTGTAATTTTAACAAAAGAAAATAAACACTTAATCCATTGCTGCTTCTTAATACTTGGTAATCTTTAACACAACACATATTTTGCAAAAAGTGAATGCTTCAATCATTGCCTTAGATCAATATATAATATTTTCTGTTCCTTACAGCCACTTTCTCACAGAATAATCGTTGCTAGTCGATCGTTATTTCCATAAAAGGTGCTCGACTGAGCTCCAATCTCTGGTTCCTCCTTGTAAGACATTCACAGCAAGAACTCGTCTGACTACCACCACAACGAAGAAAACCATTTCTTTTTTTCGTCAGTGTGTCTAGCGTCAAGCGAAATTTCCAAGGGCTTCTCGCATGTGGAACACATTGCTGCAGGACTGCTTCCCCGCAGATGACAACTTGGTCGTCTTCAAAAATCAATGTCAACCGATTCCTATTTAGATCCGTCTCCACGAATATTCAGACTTTGTCCTGACAATCATTCTATCTGAGTAACCCTTATCCTTCAGTGGCATCTGGCCTTGATAAATGGAGAGTCCTTTTTAGCGAAAAAAACAAACAAATACATCCTCAGTCTCGATACTTTTGAAACACACGTGGTCTTTTGAAAACGTGAAACTTCACTGTCATTGGTTAATACATCATATCCTCTGTTGCAGAGTCTTTAAATTCTCGTACCTTCTCTTCATCCTCGTCGCGTGGAGGGCTGTGTCGTCTCGATATCGTCCGCTGTGTCTGCAACAAAACCTTCCCAACAAAATTCACGAGGCAACAATCTTTTACTTTGATTTGTTTTATTCAGGCGTCAGTCTACCGTCGATCCTGGAGATGTTTCACCAACGTTAAGGGAGAGACCAAATTACTACTTTATCGTAGTTAATTCCTAGCTTAAGTCCTTAGCCATTCGATGAGAGGGGAAGAAGGAATCTCATGCCTGTATTCTCTTAGGGAATTTAATTCCCCTAATCATTTGAAGACTACATAGAGAAATCGTCTGTTCGGCTTGCTTCCAAAACTCAGACTGACAAAACTCTGTTTCCCACACAAAAGCCCGTGACGTCACAGAACCCCTATGCGCAGGTGCAGCTTGACCCATGACCTGAGGTCTTGTCAATGTGGTGGCCCTGTCAACGCCTGTGAGCTCCGACTGTGAGCACAGCTTTATTTTGCACTCGGTTGTACGGTTTCACCCGCACTAAATCGCGCAAGCCAAACCAAACGATCTCCCCACATACGTCCACTTCAACATGCGTCCGGCCTCACAGGGCCATTATCCAACTCCTCTATCTCATTATGTAGAGTAGAAAATGAAACTTGGGTTTACTTTCGGCAGCCTCGTCACTATCACTTCCTTCTTATTTTGTCTTTTAATCCTCACATTCCATGAGCGATGTATTTGTTTGTTTTATTTTATGAAAATCGCTCCAGACAAGGCATGAAGCCACTTGATGGAAGGAGCTAAAAAATGAAAAATGATTATCGCAAAGACAGGAGATGCCTATTAACCTTAGCCTTGAAAAGACCAAGGTGATAAGTAAGAGGAAAACAGTCAGCAGGAAGAAAGTTCCACAAGCCTGCAGTTCTTGGAAAGAAACTACCGGAATAGGAAGCTGTATTATATCGAGGTATCAAAACAGCGAATTTGTGAAGGACACTAGACCAACGAGTTAAACGAGTTGGAACAAAGGAAGCAGGGAATAAATCAAAGAATTCCGAAGAACACATACCATAATAGTATTTATAGAAAAGACTGAGACTAGCAACATCACGTCTGTGAGAGAAGGTGTGCAAAGAAGAAGAAAGGGTGGGCCAACCAAATTATAGATACGCTTGTGTTTCTGACAAAGGGGAAATAATTGCTATTTTCTGGGTCGGCTGTTGTTTTGAGTGAGTGGTACGTAGAGATTTTCAATTCTCTCATGGTATCCATCATTCAACTGTCGATCTATCCATTACATTAACTCTTCTCCTCGAGTGGTTTCTGGCCTTGATAAATGGTTAATAATGGCAGAAGTTCCCTGAACTTACTCCATGTACCCCTAACTTATTCTATCATATCAGCACCATCTCCTTCCCGTGCTCGAATGGTATCACCAAGGTAACAAAGCTTCTGACCAACCTCAATAGCCTTGCCATCCCAATGTACTTTCTCCACATCTGAGTTCTCATCCGTCTCCATTGTTTTACACCACTTGCAAACAAACTGGTTATTCTCTCTAAACTTACCTGTAATTCCACTGCACTTCTTGTGTACAAGTACCACAAAAAATTGCGTTTGTCCAAACTCCTTTCCCACTAACTGAGCAGGGGAACTTTTCCTCTTTCTGGGAGCTTTCCAACACTACAACCACTGATCATCGTTTTGGTCTTGGTAACATTCATTCACTCTCAGACTATTACTTTCCATTGCATTCCTCCAAGTCTTTAACTTAACAAGTGAGTTATACATTGTTTAATAGGTAAGTACTAAATCACCGGCATAAAACGTCTCTTCCAAACAACCTGTACGAAACTTACTGGACACAAATGAAAAGTACAGAACCCTGATGTTCCACTTTAAAATTAAAGCTGTCACTAAATGTAGTGTTAATTCTAACACACCTTTGAGAATTTCTGTTTACCAACCACTCGCTTGCCCCTAATTTATGCAAACCTCGCCAGACAACATCTCTTGGAACTCTGACAAAAGCTTTCTCTAAATCCATAAAAGCAAAATACAGGTTCTTCATCTTACCAAGATACCACTCTTGCATTTGTCTCAGGATGAAACCAAACAAATCTATGTTTATCTGACTTCTTATTTGCTGCTCAATTATTCTCTCAATAGCTTTCAGGATCACCTAATCCATCAACTTTAAGCCTCTATAATTACCTCTATCAATTCACAAAGTTCCCAGTCTTTCGGGATAACCTCTTTTTTATGATTTGATTTGTCTGTAACCATCTCAATGCTTGTTTCACCTGCAATCTTCAACATTTCTTCAACAACACCTAAGGGTCCTGCATCCTAACTCTTCTCCATCTACCTCACAGCTTCCTGTATCATTTCTTTCTCAATTGTTATGTCTGGTTCAGTTCCTGCAGCTGCAACTTCAAGATTTTCTCGGTGCCATGAAAACTCAGAATTTAACAATCTCTGATAATAACATGACTTCACATACCCTGATCGGGGGGGGGGGGCTAAGTAGGTACTCGACCTTACCCAAAGGTCTCCCACAGGCTAGCGGAGGGAAGGAGGTACCTTACTGCTCCTGTTGGTGGAATTGTTTCCACCCCACTACCATGGAGGGTTGAGCAGCCTAATGGATTGTAGAAACTGGTCAACCCTTCGTTTTGTGTTAGACAGATGATACTGATTTTTGTACAATGGCTAAGACTTCCTGCTCTGTAAGAGCAATGCCCCTATAGAAGGTAATTGCCACCCACTATAGGTAAACTCTTTGCAAAGAACATCATGGTGAAACAAAATATTCAAATAAGAATAGAGAGCTATGATCATCGATGTCTGCAAACAGACCTGATACCTTAAGAAGATGATAATCAAGCTTCGGAAATAAACACTCAACAATGTCTATCCATATGTACACACGTGTCAGAACACCACTTTAATTATCAACATTACATTTAAGTAAAGCTTGAAAACGTATATGATTTTCATCCTCAGCATATCATATTCTATCAATCACAATTACAGCTAACATTAGAAGGTAATTTCAACCCACTATAGGTAACCTCTTTGCAAAGAATATCATAGCGAAACAAAATATTCAAATGAATGAAGAGCCATGATCATCGATGTCTGCAAACAGACCTGATACCTGAAGAAGAAGAAGAAGAAGAAGAAGAAGATAACATTTTCAATCATCCCTTGTTGTCATTTTGAATGCACTTATCTCCAACAATATCACTTGGCACTCTGCCAAAAGCTTTCTCCAAATCCATAAAAGCAAAATACAGGTTTTTCTTCTTACCAAGATACTTCTCTTGCATTTGTTTCAGGATAAATACAGCATAAATATTGTCATCGTTTTAGCTCCCTGAAATGCTTAATTCTTCTGGTCATCCCTTTGTAGCATATTTAGAAACCTAGCTTGCTCTTTTTGCTTCCCTCTTTGCCACTAAAAACATATCCTCATTCATTCGTCTCGGCCTTTTGGCTAAGATCAAAGTGTAGTATCTGTTCCGATGGATACTGCACGCCTGTCCTGTGCAGTTCTAGGAGGTCCACCCTCCCAGGCTTCGCCTCCCCTCTTTGGGGAGGAGTAAGTTTATTGCTTACTGTCTGAGGCGCCCCTACCGGGGAATGCCGACGGGGCTGCCCAGGCAATTTTTAAATGGCCAGAGTGCTCACCTCTCGAGCGCTGGCTTTTAACCCCACTTGCTCGACCCAATCTTGGGTCACATCTTACTTGTGGGAGTAAGATAAAACTGGCCTTGTGCCTAACTCCGCGAGGAGTAAATAAATATCCTCATTCATTTTTTTCCACTCACTCAATTTATTATGAATATGAAACACCTCCCGTCTCTGAAGAAGGTTTTACCTGAAAATTTTAAGAGTAAATTAAAAAGAAATTGAATAATAAAAAAAACAAAAATTGCATCATATCCATGACTTATTACAGGTTTTTGATGAATTTTAAAATTTATCTGGTTTAATTAAATCAAACAAATAATTACTTTCCCCACTCCTGTTTATGCCAACGCGTGCTAACGTCAGAACGCACCCTTTTTCATCACGTGTTTCATCTTATCTACACTTTCTCGTCCTCTCTCTATCTGGATGTTTGTATGTGTCTTCATTTGTATGGACGAGTGAATGGCTAATAATACTGGACGCCAAGTGCCAGATACGTCCTAAGATGAGGAGGTACTCTTGTAATATCTGGGGAGGTGCTGCTTGGAGCACTCTTTCTTGCCTTAACAGAGTACAAAACTGTGGGGGGGGTGATCTCTTCTCTTCTCTAGAGCCCCTTTCATACAGCACTCTCTACTGTATCGTTGTGTGCATGGTAGGTGCTTGAATGAGGTCTAATATCTGCCCTCTTTCCCTCCCTGTAAAATATTCATAGCAAGAACTCGTCTAGCTACAACCACAACAAAGAACTTCCCGTTCTTTGTCTCTCTCTCTCTCTCTCCTTTTCTCTTTCTCTCTCTCTCTCCCTTTCTCTCTCTCTCTCTCTCTCTCTCTCTATATATATATATATATATATATCCCTTTCTCTCTCTCCCTTTCTCTCTCCTTCTCCCTCTCTCTATCTCCCTCTCTCTCCCGCTTTCTCTCTCTCTCTTTGTCAAAAACAAAACTGAACTTCCATGAACAAAGTTTCTTTCCTAGAACATCCCACCTGTGGAACAAAATACAATGAGGCTGCTTCCCAATAGACGACAACATGGTCGTCTTCAAGTTTAATGTCAACAAATACTTGAATAATCAATTCCTCTTAAATAATCTTCTACCCATTCCACCCATTGATTCAAATTCTTTCTAGGTGGCGTTCATCACCCAACTGACAATCTATTTAACCCTTATCCTCAAGTGCCCCCCTCCGTGGGCTTTGATAAGCGGTAAACCATTAGTAAAAATGGGTGAAATGTTGTTTTTTTTATTTTAATTTTTAAACTAGCATTCTAAATAATTAATCTTAGTCATTCCAACAATAAACTCGGTGAAATATACGACCTATCCTCCCTGACAGACTCGCATCTAATTTAGCCCCCCCCCCCCCCATCCCCTCCCATTTTCCCTGCATAACCTGCAACATGCTTCCGGGCTAAATCTTTTCACCTGGGACGTAAGCCGGAAGTTCACCGAGTCTGTAAGCTTATATAGGAAGATGCAATGGAGAGTAGAAAGTGGACTTTGGGTTTACTTTCGGCAGCTTCGTAACTCTCACTTCCCTTTTCTTTTTTTTCTTTTCTTTTTTTTTAAACGTAGTTCACCCCAAGCAAGGCAGGCTGCCACTGTTGACGTAAGGGGCTACCGAGAAGAAAGAAAAGGGGAGAAGGTTGGGAGTCAACCTAAACTGGGATCTGCGCAGCGAACTGTCTGTTTACATCAATTTTACATTTCTACATGTCAGTACTGTCGGGGAAACAGGGGGCAGGGAGGGAGTTCCAGAGGCCAGCAGCACGAGGAAAGAAGCTATTTGAGTAGAAAACTCTCCGACATCTGGGGACGTCCACAGTGAATGGAAGGGATTTAGTTTATTGTCGAGTTGGTCGAGTGAATTTACGTCGAGGAGTGTAAGTAGCCACTTAATTTGTCCTTTAGTCCTCACATTCCATGAGCGATGTTTCTGACAAAGGAGGAAGAGTTCATGTTTTCTGGGTCGAAATCTATTATTGGCTAGTTTTTTTACCTTGAATTGGTATTTATTTTTTTAGCTCCTTACATCAAATGGCTTCATGCTTTTTCTGGGTCGATTTCCGTAAAAAATGAGGTAAGTATTAATACATAGCAGCTACATTATAATTAATTAGTAATTATTGTATTTTGGCATTCGTGAGTATAGTATAATATTAACCGTCGTCTATTCAATTAATAGTTGTGTAAAATGAATTACGAATAACGCATTAATTGATATAAAAAAAAACTATTTTTCCATATTATAAAATAGTTTTCTTGACGCACTTCTATATTGTCTATCATTGTTGTTGAGAATTTCACCTGAATTTCGTATGTATTCTTTTTTTCTTCAGCCCTAAATGATGAAGATAATCACACTCTTGAGTATTTTGCTAATTCTTCTCCAAGCCTACACCGGGACTTCCAGGCGGTGTAAGTAGCCACTTCAATATCTGCTTTGTCGCATTGCACATATGCATGTGATTTTTGATGGCGCTAATATCATTAAATTGGTATGTAAGTCGACGATACTAGCGCCATAAAAAAATTACAACCCACAGTTACAACAAATTCAAATCCTTAGAAATACGAAAGAATCTCATAAGTAATACTAAAATTATTTACAAAAACAAATGAAAAAGAATCTTTGAAACTATTAATACTAAAAAATCTAACAAAAAAAATATTATATATATATATATATATATATATATATATATATATTTATATATATATATATTTATATATATATATATATATATTTATATATATATATATTTATATATATATATATATATTTATATATATATATATATATATATTTATATATATATATATATATTTATATATATATATATATTTATATATATATATATTATATATATATATATATATATATATATATATATATATATATATATTCGTGAGTTTTTATAAAAAAATATATATTTAGGTATACACTCTTTATAATCCCCGAAATTGTTTCAAATTGCAAGCCCAATGAGGTTGTGTTACAAGCTTCAGAACATATATACTTTTTAGTTATATTCCAATGACTAAAATAAAAGATCAATCCATTACCGTAATTTTTATTTATTTATTTTTCTAAATTTCATCACATTCTGACTTGGACGAATACCTGTATTTTTTTCTTCGTCTTACAAACAAAATTTTTATTTATTTTTTTCAAGTTTGTAATTTTTTTCATATCTTACGCGCGTTTCATAGATCAGTCCAGAAAAAATATCTAGTCTTTATTTTAACATCGCTGATCATTAGAGAAATTGTTCATTTAATAGTAATGTAAAAAAACAAATCAATCCAAAACAGAAGAAAAGAAGATAAGAAAACACCCAAAAAAGGCTTGATTGAATCAATACAAAAGTTGACATATATCTTGAATCCTTCCGCCCCCAAAAAGGTGTTGCACCCGAAACTTGAAACGATTTTCACCTCGTCATATAGGATTCAAAACCCTATATATATATATATATATATATATATATATATATATATATATATATATATATATATATATATATATGCGATGTTATGAAGGCTTACCAAAGCATTCCTTTCAGGACACCAATGATCACCATTAAAGATTTTTTCTTACAAATATTATTTATTCAAATTAAATGTTTTTTCCTACACGTGTTTCACTACCAAGCAGGTACTTGCTTGGCAGATCATCAGGGAAATTAAATGTCTGGAATAAGGGTTTCATAAAATCGCATATAAATGCTCTGTACTCTGTAATCGAGTATCATCGAGCTTGTTTTTATTGGAACAACCCCGGTCTTCACTGAATGATATATTTTATAAGTAAAAAATCTCTCTCTCTCTCTCTCTCTCTCTCTCTATATATATATATATATATATATATATATATATATATATATATTTTTTTTTTTTATTTTATTTTATTCCATTAGTTGCGACAAAACAAGTTTTGTTTCATTGGTGCAAATAGCGACCAACTCATCGGGCTGGCGAAGGAATTCAAATGGCATAAATTTTAACTTCACTTTAACGGGAGATTGAAAATTGAAAATACATTGGAGGGGGAGGGGGACAGAGTTGGGGCTTTGTCTATAACGGTGACATGGGACATGAGAGGGGAGGGGGGAGGACCCCAACAAGTCGTGTTTCAAATTATTACGTGGGAGGTTTTTCACGTGTCTGTGCTGTGATGATCTCAATTTCGGCCGGGGTGGGAGGAAGGGAGATGGAGCGACGGCCAGAGTGAGTTAAATTTAAAATGAGAATAAAATTATGATTATAACCGTCATTCCTATTTTATTTTAATTCTAATAAGTAATTATCATGTGGATAAAAATGTTTGATAATTTTAATTTAGGGTATTAATTGCTACTTTTGCATTTTATTTATTTTATTTTAATGTTTTGTTTATTATTTGTAGTGAATTTTGTTGTGATTATATATTTTTTTTTAATTGTGATTATATTATACCGAGATCAATACTAGTGGAATCATTTTATAAGAGAAGTTTTCTGGTGTTACCAGTTTTATCATTAACAAAACCGATTATGACAATGATAACGCCTGCCAATCATACCTACGATAGTCGCAGTGATAACAGCCTTAATAGAAGCCTTAATAAAAATAAAAATAAAGATAAATATAAATAAAATTAGAATAAAAATAGAAATAACAAGTTTGTAAGAATATTAATGATAATAACAATAATAATAATAATAATAATAATAATAGTATTAAAAAATAATAATAATAATAATAATAATAATAATAATAATAATAATAATAATAATAATAATAATAATAATAATAATAATAATAATAATGATAAATATCACCATCATTACCATCTTGCTACTTGTGAGGTCATTGGGCGAAATAAGTCGACAAGTGATGGTAGGCTTTTTTGTTCTACTACCAATGACAAGGACTAAGTACCAGTTAATAATTAAGTGTTCAAGGTAGTGATCGAAGGGTTAAGTAATTGAGATTAGATTAGTCCAAGTGATATCAGTGTTAATAGCTGTCCCAGTTATGGGTTTATGTTAGAATTGGTAGTATGGCTGAGAGGCTATTGAGGCTGTGCATTATAGGTAGTACGTAGAGATTTGATGTTATTGGTAGTTTAGAGGGGTGGTTATATATTTATAGATTCATCATGACTTGTTGGGGTGGGATTGGGTGGTAAATTTGGGTGGGTGGGTAGGGGGTTATAGTGTGTTTTGGGGTAGTGTATAGTGGGGGTTTAATGTTATCATTCATTTTTGTAAAAAAAAAAATTTAAAAAAAACTTTTAATTTTATTTTAAAGTTATGTGGGGTTGGTGTGGGGTTAAGGTGGGGTATGTGGGTTGCTAAGGAGGTAGAGTCTACTATGTTTACAGTTGATAGATGTCTCTTGTTTTCTATTTAAGAGTTTGTTTTTGTCCTTAAAGCGGATAATTTCCAGTTTTTCATTTAAGCATAATCTACATGGAGAGTTTATTGATTTGCAGGTGCTGGATTTTTTCAAGATTTTCCACTTTATTATGGGAGTTTCTTTTTTGGTTTTTATTTTGTGGTAGTGTAGTGAAAGTCCAGTTTGGCCAGGATGGTCTGGGTTGTTGAAGGAGAGTTTATGGTTGTAGAATCTTTCCTTGAAGTTGTTGCCTGCCAGACCAATATAATAGTTAGTCTGGGATGGGTTTTCAGTTGAGGAGATAGATGCCTCATAGACCACTTGGGTTGATAGGCACTTTTGATTTAGGGGGCAGTTTGATTTGTTATTACAGTTGCATGTTCTTTTAGAATTTGAGGTTACTTTCAACTTCCTTCGGATTCATACCCCCTGGATATTTGTAACAAGTTAATTATATATATATATATATATATATATATATATATATATATATATATATATATATATGCAGTGTAGGTGATCTTAAAATGAGTGCACACACAAACATGCATGCATATCGACTATCTCTTTGAACTATACAATTCGAATAATTGATATTCGCGTGGGTGAGGAATTTAAATTAATTCTCTGAGTATGTTGATACCATGTTACTCTTATATCATTTTAAGTTTTACCTGTCTCGTTGTACTGCCTTTATAGTCTGTCGTAGGCAAACTATTAACAAATGAAATGTCTTTGTTACTGCCTGTTATTTTATACACATGTGCATAGCCAACGCAATATGCAGACCTAAAAACAACACATTCGCTTCCTCCCTTAAGGATTGCATTAACAACTATTTTAGGGCTTAGAACTAATATCGATGACGTAGAACCCTTTTCTCCTAGTAAATTCCCGGGATATCCTAGCACTTTTCAATCTCCTCTAATCGTTTTGACATGACTGGATACCTCCCAATCTACCGTAAGGACTCTGACAAACAAATACACAGACTCGAAGTTTATATTCAGAACACCCTCCCTTTGACTAGAGAACATTTTCTAGAATCAGATGATCAAGCCTACAAGTGCTTTAGATTGACCTTACAATACATGGTAGTTACTTATATTTCATCTACCGTTCTCCTTCGACCCAGGACTGTACCCTGCTAAATTTTGCCTCTCATAGCATTCATGCAGCACTCTCGCTAGCTCCGAGTGCCCAAATACATGTATTTGGGAATTTTAATGTCCACCACCGTGATTGGTTTGGCTACTCAAGCTATACAGACGCAGCTGGTAACAGCACGTATATTTTCCCCATTGCACGCTCCCTCTCACAGACTGTCATTTTACCGACCTGCCTCCTAGATAGTGAAGATCAGCAAACCTCACTTCTCGACCTGTTCTTGACCGAAACTTGTGTGACAGATGCCCATAGCCCACTCGGGAACGCTGATCACCTTGTGGTAATGATTGACATCACTCTAAAGTCTCGACCCCAAGCCGATCATCCGTTACTCAAAATGATGCGATATTTCAAACGGGATGATTGGGAATTTATCAAAGATCACACCAGACGCCCCATAGAGTAAAAGTGTTTCTCATCTGTAAATAAGGTAATTCTTTCTATTTTCAGATAGTTAAACACGTGCCAAAAACATTCCGTTGTGCGTTTTTCTTTTTCAATAAATTTAAAAATTCTTCACTTTTTCTGAAGATGTTCGTTGATCCGATCGAAAAATCTCTAGTTTTTTTTAAGGAAAAGTATAAGTTAAATAACCAAAACAATTAAAGATATTCCCAGGAGATCAAATAATACCAAATTTATTTATCAACAAATTAGATCTTATGAATCCCCATGATATATTAAATACTGCAGATAAAAATTAGCTCAATAGTTAACAGGTTATATCAAGAAGAGCTTTCATATTATAATTTGGTAGATTATAAATTTATGACGTAATTAATTAAAATTATAAATATTATAATCATTTAAAAAAAACTTGTTTATTATTAAATATTTTACATTTTAAAAATGTTTGGTGTTTAAATTTCTATATTTTAACATTTTTTTTAAAGTTTCGTGTTTAAATTTCTATAACACGTGCTTCAAACATGTTAGACTATTGTCTAATTTTAGTTACATTACAAAGACCGTTTATTAAAAAAAAAATGTTACAAAACTCCAGGATACAAATAAATGCTGCAGGTAAATTCGAGCTGAATTGTTTACAGGTAAAGTCAAACAGAGCTCATATAATATAATTCAGTAGAATACAAAAATTATGATATAACTAATATTTTGTAATAATCAACACCAATAATATTTGTCCTTGCGTACATATGTTTCAGAAATTTCAATTTATTATTACTTTCATAACAGGTTACAAAATTCACGATTATACGAATTTCATCGCCAGCACATAAGGTCATAATTCTTTATCAATTCGATGCAGGTAATATTCAATTGAAAATTATAAACACAAAGACAGAACAAAGTCCAGAACCCTTTTTTCATATATGTAAATGGAGTCAATAAAGGCCAAACTCTATATTTAAGGATGGATTCAATTTTTTAATGAACAAAAATGGGTACTGATATCGATCCTGACCCAGTTTTCGTGAGAGTTGACGAGCTGATTTGTATCAGACGACAATTTTGATACGGTGCTGCGTCCTATGATAATAATGTTTTGCTTGTTTTTTTGTTGTTAGGGTTAGGGTTTAGGGTTAGGATTAGGGTTTAGGGTTAAGGGTTTAGGATTAAGGGTTTAGAGTTAGGGTTAGGGTTAAAAATATTTATTTGATAACAGTAATTTCGCTCTGTTTTACTTGTTTTATTTGTTTTGTTGTTTAAAAAATTTCTGACAACTATAACTAAAAATTATAGGACGCAGCAACGTATCAAAATAAAAAAAAATGTATTTGATAACAGTAACTTCGCTATGTTTTGCTTTTTTGTTGTTGTTTCTTTTAGAAAATTTTTTGAAAATATAACTTACAATCACAGGACGCAGCACCGTATCAAAATTGTCGTCTGGTACCATTCGGCTCGTCAACACTCGGGCGTTTGCGTAGGACAGCCGAGCGCTTCCGAGTCGAACCTCACGAAAACTGGGCCAGGATCGATATCAGTACCCAAAAATGTTTCATTGCTTCAAAAATGTTTTATTGCTTCAAAAATGTGTTATTGCTTCAAAAATGATTATACTGCAATAAAAACGAAGCTTAATTTCTTCAGAAAAATGAACAACCTGTATAGTAAATGGTTGTTACTATTAAAATACTTATGAATGCAGAAATTAAGAAAAAAAGAAGCCCTGTTTTATAGTCAGGAATTACTACTTATCTTTGAAGTTTTTGTTTCAAATAAAACCGTTGTCATTGCTGACATAACTAATTAACACAAAGGAAATATTCAAATTCAGGGGAGATAATCAATTTTGCAAGTATGTACTAAGTGAGCCTTAACTTCCATGGCTAACTGAATCAAATAATTCATATAGTCGAAGGGAACTAGCTTTATCAGTTTCATTTTTTGTTTTATCTAAAGAAACCCAACCCCAAAAACAAAGATTTTACCGAATTTATAAGCACATATGTTTAGCGTCTAATTTCTGAACAGATTTATTTCATAATATACTAGATACAAGGGCTGATAAAGCTAGATTATCATAATTCATTCTGTTATTATTTGAGATAGGGGTACTCACGCATCGCGTTTCCACGACTTCACATCGTCAACGTTCGGGCAGGTCTCGGAAGCGCCCGAGAGTTGACGAGGTGAAAACTGTCAAACGATAAATTGAAGAATGGCAGACAGAGAAAATCAAAGTAAAATACACATATAAAAATAAAGAACGTACAAACCATAGCTAACAACTGTTATTAATTAGATGTTTATTTTTTTTTGTCAAAGGAACCATTGTTAATCAAATGTTTTTAAATAAAATGTTTGTTTTTTGTGCACCGAAAAGTTTCAAAAAATGATTTTTTTTATATAACAAACAACGAAACCGCTGTTTTTAAACTTTTTTCCTTTTTTAAATGTTTTTTTTTTCTATTTAACATTTTCTAGATTAGGGTTTAGGGTTTAGGGTTAGGGTTAGAGATTAGTGTTCACGGTTTACGGTTAGGGTTAGTCTTTCGTTAGAAGTGACCGTTGCTGACAGAACTCAATGAGTCCTTTGGGGGATTCAACGCGCTGACACAGATCGTAGAAATTCATGTTTTTCTTTTAACGCGCTGCAGATCGTAGAAATTAATCTCTTCCAAAAGTTATCGGCTGCTTGCTTGCAACCTGATTGGATAATGCCTGCTGCAACCTGATTGGTTAATAGTTTTGTCAGCTTCGGAGACCTGCCCGAACGTTGACGACACAAAGTCACGGAAACGCGGTGCGTTCTCTATAAGAGTACCGAGGTAGGTATCTTTATTTTAAGTTGTTTATTTTTTAAAATTAGGTCCCAATTTTGATATGGTATATTAAAGTCAACTTTATTTTATAGTATTAAAATAAATTTAAAAAATAATGCTATATAATGGCGTGATTAGACTCTGGCAATACAAATAAGCCATGTAATTCAAATGCCGATCAAAGTTATTATGCCTATTCTAAGTTAACAAAACTAATACGCTAATTCCTCAAACCACACATTATGTGGAGCATAATTTCAATTTAATGGCTCTTTGGTAATCACTGTGGATCCCAAAAGATCTTTTTATATATCAAATCATATCAGCTCATCATCCCAACAAATTTTTGTATTTATCTACCTCCCATAGCGTTAAGATTTGACACAAGGTCGGGAAATTGGGACTGAAAAGCCAGCACCTTAGAGGAAGAGCACTCTGACCTACAAAAAATGCCTGTGTAGCCCCGTCGGCATTCCCCGGTAGGGCGCCTCAGGCGATTAGTAATAAACTAACATTTTTTCAATGGGTGAAAAGGCAAAGCCTGGGAGGGTTGACCTCCTAGAAGTGCAAAGGACAATATCCCTGACCGGCAGAATCAAGACCGGAGTCCAAGTTATTTCTAAGTTAACAAAACTAATATGCTAATTCCCCAAACCACACATTAAGTGGAGTATAATTTCAATTTAATTGCCCTTTGTTAATCACTGTAGATCTCAAAGGATCTTTTTATATATCAAATCATATCAGCTCATCATCCCAACAAATGTGGGGTTATGGTATGAGTTTTATTCACTTAGAATAGGCATAATAACTTTGATCAGCCTTTGAATTACATGGCTTATTAGACGAGTTCTTTCTGTGAATGTTTTACAGGAGGAGTCAGATATTGGAGCTTAGTCGAGCCTCTACCATAAAAATAACGATAGGGTAGAAAAAGACTAACAACGTGTCGTCTGTGAGAAAAGGGTCTGTAGGGAAGAGAAGAGATCATCCCCCACTAGATTATGAAGTCAGTTTTGTACTCTGTCAGAGTGATGAGTAAAATATTGCTTACAATCTTAGAAAATAAATACCATATATATATATATATATAATTATTTTTATTTATACAGACATGTACAAAAAGCTGCTACACTGGCTTGTCGATGTTATCGATCAATAGTTATTAGAAACTAAGATCTCATCAGGCGGAAAAAGTCTGATCTTTCACTCAAATGTTCATATTGGGAAAGAATATATATATATATATATATGGGAAGAGAAGGATGGAAGTAATCCGACGTGATGGGAAGATGAAAAAGGAAAACCAAAAAATGGATGTTTTTATGTGAACATTTTTTCCCAATATGTCCACCCTACATGTATCTGTACTTGCATGACATTTTTTCTCTATTTTATCATCCTGATGAAGTCTTATAAATAAAGACGAAACGTTGATGTTCACATAAAAACATCCATTTTTTGGTTTTCCTTTTTCATCTTCCCATATATATATATATATATATACATGTGTGTGTGTATATATATATATATATATATGTTCAATTTTAGGTTACCACTTAGCAAGGTCAAGAGCCATTCAGGGGTAAGGGTTAATGGGATGGAATGATTGTCAGCTGAATGGTTGAAGAACACTATGGGAGTACTAAAATTGATCAATGGAATGAACTGTTTGATTACGTATAAGACGGTTTATGACAAGTATTAGTTGGCATTGAATTTGAAGACGACTATGTTGTAATCTGCAGGGAAGCAGTCCGGCGATAATGTGTTCCACTAACGTGAAGCCCTTGCGGAGAAGCTCTGTCCATGGAAGTTCTGCCTGATGATAGGCACGTGGAGGAAGAAAGAAAAGTTTGGTTTTTCCGTTGTTGCAGAAAGATGATGTTTTTTTTTTTTGCTGTGGATGTTTTACAGGGAGCAACCAGAGATTGGAGTTCAGTCGAGCACGTTCCGTTGAAATAACGATAAAAGAGAGAGAGAAAATAGCAACGTCTTTTTCCTGTGGGGAACGGATTGTAGCGAAGAGAAGTGGTCATCCCCTGATAGGTTACAAAGTCGGTTTTGTATTCTGTCAAGGCAAGAAAGAGTGCTCTGATCGGCACCTCCCCAGATGTGGCAACAGTACCTCCCCATCTTAGGACTATCTGGCGCTTATACAAGTAGAGGATTGCCAGGACCGGCGGGACAGTTATAAAAGTGGGGGGGCTTTCTTAAAAAGTGGGGGGAGGGGCGGTTAAACACATGCATATATAACTTCATTATTGATGACCGTAAAGTGAGGGGGGGCAAGTCAACAAGTGGGGGGGGTGAGACCCCCCCCCCCTCGGTGCCGCCGTCCATGATTGCATCAGGAGTCAGGTATTTTCTGGACCGGTGCTTTAGTGTCATTCACTGCTGTAATTGCCTCATATGACATTTGACTGTCGAGTCGATTTTGTACGCCTACTAATAGAGATATACTTTTTCTGCTTACAGATTATGCAAGGCACAGACTAGAAGCATTGGCACGCTACCAAAGTTTACGAAGGTAAGATTCTTAAAGTTATTGAAACGAGAATGACATTTTAAGAACAAAAAAAACAACAAAAAAACAAAAAAGAAAACAAGTATGTAATTCGGTCAAAGTTTTCAATAAATTAAACTGCATTATTTGGATTATTCGGACTACTGTTCTCATCTTGGATGTTATTCTCATAACGTTTCGGTCGATCTAACTGTCGACCTTCTGCAAATGCGATCAATCAAACTTGGGAATCTTTGTGTCGAACTCGGGAATCTATACGGAATTTCGAACTAAACCCTTTATTTAATCCACGGGGGTAGATTGTTCTCGTTCCGTCAGCCACAATCGAGTAGAAGTCTTAAGTATATTTTTTATATTCTTAAGTGATAAAAATTATTTTAAACTTCTACCCGATTATGGTTGACGGAATGAGAACAATTCCCGAGTTCGACATTTGACCTTTTGGCAAGGAGCAAAGTGTAGTATATTCTCTTATACTACACTTCATCTTTTTCTGTCCTCGGTCAGTGAAGGAGAAATCATTCTAGACTGAGGTCATTTTAATTTTTGTCCCAATCCAGGAGGAACTGGGTTTCCCTATATTAAACATCGCCCTTGTGTCTAACTCTGGCCTCGTCGTGAGGCAAGTGCATAGGGACATAAAGATTCCTGAGTTTTACAAGACACATCTGAAGGTCGGAGGTTACATCGGCCGAAACGTTGTGAGAATAACATCCAAGATGAGAAAAGTAGTTCGAATAATCCAAACAATACGAATCATGAATCCTTATCTAAAACATTTCGAAACATATATATATATATCTAAATGAATAAATGCGAAAATTGGGCCGATTTCTCACACTAACGGTAAAGTTAAAACACCCTATCTCAAGTTAATTCAACTTTACACAATAGATGCAGAGTTTGAATTACCTACTAAACACCATCCTCAAGTGTCTTCGGTCCTTCTCTATACAAGGGTTTGTCAGGACAACCTGACACGAAGATACTTCACCCTACAAGTAAACCCTGACCAAATATTCAAAATAACATAGTATTCCAAGTCCAAATAAGATCACCTCAGTATGGCTACATATTTGCTTATACGAGGAATGGTGCACCTTCTCCAAGTGATGTTGCATCTTTTAACAGCATTAAGCTGGATACTCCACCAGACTAGATGAATTATTGTCCTGTGGTCCGGTAAGACCAAGAGGCAACAAGAAATATATACTATAATATAGTTAACTGGTCAATTGGGAAGTTCTTTACTTACTCAACGTTTGAGGGGTAAATGAGAATTTTAATGGAATATTCGAATATATATGTAAAGCATATAGAGATTAAGTGTTAGCCTCAGGAAACACTTAATCTCTATATGCTTTACATATATATTCGAATATTCCATTAAAATTCTCACTTCATTAACTGAATAAGGTCGGAGGTTACATCGGCCGAAACGTTGTGATAAAAACACCCAAGATGAGAAAATATATACCAAATTCTACAAATTATCAACCCTCATCTAAAAAATTACGAGGCATTCTATTAATTAACTATTATTTGTTATTGATCTTTAATTCAATAATTGTTTTGATTTTATTATAACAAATAATTCTGTTTCGCAATATTGCTTTATTTCCTGGACAAAGATTAAGCATTTGTGCTCAAATGTTCCATTCTTTGGAAGGACCGACTTGGTTTTTAACAAATTGTGATCTATTTCTAAATTGCAAGTGAAAGGACAAATTGATTTCTTCTTTCTTTTCCTTTCTTTGCAGTCACATTGAAAAGATAAATAAATTTGTATTAAAATTACCACAATGTTAATATTTATTCATTTATTGGAGCAAGACAACAATAGGGACCCCAAATCATTAACACAAGACGCGGGACATATTTTGGAAGTCACCGGTTGACCTCGCAATACACGTGGTCTCTATTTACAAAACACTTGTAAATAAATCTTTTATTTATTTTACTAAACGCAGTATATTTCGGAATTTTTTTTTCTTTTAACATGTTAATATTTATTTTAAGGCAGAGAGTCCATAAATAAAACAAATAAAATATTAACATGTTTTCTTTTAAAACATGTTTTTGTGTCACTATTTACTTGCCTCCCCACGAGGGCAGA
>OY744538.1:21278148-21658148 GCA_963556195.1 Sepiola atlantica
TGCATAATTTACTGACCACTAAAATAATTAATACGATTACTAAGGAATATTTATTAATCGAATCGCAAGTATCCAACAACCAAACACGTTTAATTGCTATTAAGTTCAAAAATTACGTTCAACATTTTCGAAATCTGTGGAAATATGAAGTTGGCTGTGTAAAAGGCTAACGAAGCGATGAAGTCACTGAAGCATTACTCGTTTTTTCTTTTCTTCTTTCATCTTCTCTCTAGCAATGTCTGCCTTATGGTCTGAACTTTCACACAATCGCATGGAATGGATGGGAGTTCAACTCGCGTGTTCAACAACTCGTTTGAATTACCTGATTTGGGTTTGATTATTCTGAAAATAAATATTATTAGCCTCCGCATTTCCGTCGTTAATGTTTTTCTGGCACCTTTTTAGACGGTGCGCAGTAATAATGGCACAGGTTGAAATGGCACAAGTAAATAAATAGTCAAACAATGGCAGCAAGAAAGAAAATGAAGCAGTGGTTCTCAACTTCTTTTTCTCAAATGACCCCAATCATGCAGCTGAAGACATGACCGCGACCCCACTAGTCTTAGTTGTATATGTGTTATTATATATTACTAGTTGTTGACTATATAAGTAAGGGATTTATTTATCTACCTCCCACAGCGGTAAGATGTGACACAAGGTCGGGAAAGTGGGATTTGACAAACCAGCGCTCGAGAATTCGAGCACTCTAGCCATTAAAAATTGCCTGGGCAGCCTCGTCGGCATTCCCCGGTAGGGGCGCCTCAGGCGATTAGCAATAAACTAACCCCTTCTCAAAGGGTGAGAAGGCAAAGCCTGGGAGGGTGCACCTCCTAGAACTGCACAGGACAAACCCATAGACCGGCGGAAATCAAACCCCGAAAGCCAAGACGATACCGGTCTATGGGGTGTAGTATCCATCGGAACAGATACTACACTTTGATCTTGGCCAAAAGGCCCAGCCGCCTGGCTGTATAAGTAAAGGATTAAAAAAAAAAAACAAATAAGGTTTTCATTTTTTAACTTTTAAATTTCGATATAATTTTCTTTTTTAATCCTTAAATGCTTTATTTTTTTTATATTGGTTTGAAAAAAAAAATAATCATCGAAGATACTGGTTTCCTTTTTAGCAGGTGTGCTGATGCAACATCATACTAATACCTACTCACACTTGCCAAATTTTTGTTCTTGGCCTTTTGGCTAAGATCAAAGTGTAGTATCTGTTCCGATGGATACTGCACCCTATACTGTTGTCGTCTTGGCCTTCGGGTCTTGATTTACGCCAGTCAATGGGTCTGTCCTGTGCAGTTCTGGGAAACCCACCTTCCCAGGCTTTGCCTCCCCTCTTTGGGGAGGAGTAAGTTTATTGCTTACTGCCTGAGGCGCCCCTACCGGGGAATGCCGACGGGGCTGCCCAGGCAATTTTTAAATCCCACTTTCCCGACCCGACCTTGGGTCACATCTTAAGATAAAAACTGGCCTTGTGCCTAACTCCTGGAGAGGAGTAAATCAATACTCACACTTGCCAACGGGCTCGTTGCAGATGTGAAACAAGTTGCAGTTTGACACATTTTCGTTGAATAGGTATTTTTTGTTGGAATTTGTCATATTTGAAACAAAAAGCATTTAAGGGTTCATTTGGTTAACTAGTGGGCCTGTTAGCTAGGAGAAAAGTGTAGTATCAGTTTTGATACTCTTTTACGCCCTCAGTCACTACAAGAAAATCCTTCTAGACTGAGGTAATTTTAATTTTTGTCCTCATCCAGAGTGCCCCTTTTTAGGGATCTAGATTTTCTCCACATTAAAAACCTATCTTCTCTCTAAGTCTGCCCTCGTTGGGAGGCAAGTAAATAGGAGCAGGCCTTTTAATGTTTCCCTATTATGTATTGTATCCTAGATTTCGATAAACTCCTTGTGAGGTTTTCATCTATATTTTTCTCGTGTGCCATTTTTTTTTTACTATTCAACCATTTGTGCCATTTTTACCTGTGCTATTATTAGCTAAAGTCCGTTTAGACACCTTACATTCATAGTAAGTTGTCAAAACATAATTATATCAGCGGACATTTGTTTGAAATAATCAACGCGTTCCTGTAGAACAGGGGCGGGCAACCTTTTCAGAGTGAGGGCTAGATGAGACTTTTGGAAGGAGATCGCGGGCCGGAGTGAAAAACGAAATCTCAGAATTACTATATTTTGTTTACATGAATAAATTGTACAAAAATTGCATTGAACACTCTACAAATCTGATTTTTTCTCAAGAGACTTCTGTATGTGATGTTATAAAAGGCGCCGATGAAGAGCTATTTTGGAATCATAAAAAATAATGACCAGGGGAAGTAGCAAGTTGATCCAGCATTCGTTTTGACACACCTCACATAAGTTCTATGTGTCATGCCCTTTCCTCGTCTCACGTTTCCTCTTTGCCTCTTTCTCTTTTTCTATTTTTATCTCTTAATAGTTAAAGAAAAATGAAATATACATGCATCATCGCTCGCTGATATTCATACATTTTTATCCCACTGTAAATCTTAATTGAAACCTACTTTTACGTAACAAAATGATATGAGTTTTACTGGGAGGTTCGCGGGCCGGATTGCAATAATAAAGCATAGCAGGGTGGCGGGCCGAACGCTAAGCCTTCGCGGGCCGGATGTGGCCCGCAGGCCGGAGGTTTCCCGCCCCTGCTGCAGAAAAAGACAACAGTAAACAATAGGTTTGTATGCGTGAAACAGCTTCAAGGAGTCCGTACCCCCCCTCTCTCTTTTCAAGAATTTTTCATAAGTTAGCATTTAACTTTACAATTTAAATTTAAATTACTAGCAAAAATATGCTCCCTCCGGTCGCACATTTTTTGCTACGCTGGGAGGATTATATAATCGTGAAAGAACTACATACAAGTAGTTAAAGCAAACTAAATTGTTTTTGACTATTAAAATGATTTCCAACGCTATTGATAATGTTTACCCATTCATTTATCGATTTTTTTATTATCGCTTGTGCTTGAATTCATGTTATGAAACACATAAATCTATGACGTCACGCCAAAGTTATAATTATTTTGTTCAAGTAATGTTTTAAGATCTATTTATAAGAAAGTCTAAATAGGTCAGTTGGTAGAACCTCAGGCTGAAGATCTCAAGATTTCGGTTTCGACTTCCGGTAATGGCATCCCATTTATTTGTTGGGAATTTATTATTTACTCCATTTCTAAAAGTTGTTAAGATCTCTGATATTTCGAAACGAGACAAATTCCGCAATGTATTTATTACGTTTTAGAAAATTGTGACTGACGGACGAACGGACGGATGGACGGACAAAATCTCTATTTATATAAGATTGATTGGCCCACACGTGGCTAATTTTAGCTGAGCATAACAACTCTCCGCGCACAGAAAATAGTTCATTACTGCTACAGGTGTTATTAATTCTGTGGGTCAAAATTCTGTGCAAATTGCACTTTGAACACAATTGATCACAGATTTAAAAAATTAACAGATCGATAGAAGTGTGTATTAGCCTAAAGTTTAATGATAAACTCACACGAATTAAAAGCATACTATCTTAATTATAATGCCAAAACAATCACAAAATTACACAGGTAGAAAAATAAAAGTGAAGGGGGCGGCAATGAAAGTGAACTAAAAAAAATAAAAATACCTGTAGCGTAACGGATATAAGTGCTAAGTAATAATCAGTTCTAAGTGACACTTTTCTGGAAGTTGAAGGTTCAATCCTCTGTACGGCGATACTAAGAATACAATTACGAATTACTGAAGTCTGTCTGACGGAATGAGAACAAGCTACCTCTGTGGATTAAATAAAGGGGTCTGTTCGACATTCCGCGACAGAAAGATTCCCGAGCTTAAGAAGGTCGGAGATTACACCGGCCGAAACGTTGTGTAAATAACATCTAAGTTGAGTCCGTATAATCCAAATTCATTCATTTCGTGTTAATCAGATGATTCTATTGTTGGCATTGGTTTCCCCGATATCTTTCTAGTCAGAATTCTTTCTGGAAGGACCACGTGAAGGTTGCCAACATCCGACTGGATTCGAACTCGGAACACCCAGGTCATCAGTCCGTGTCGTTATCCACTTAACCACCGTCACCTGTAATAATCCAAATAATACAACAAAAAAGAAAAGAAAAACTGAATCAAAAAAGAATCAGAGAATTATCCGATCTTACTAAGATGTTCAGTTTTATTATAAGTTAATGATGAATCAATGACAAAATGCCGTATGTAATAAAAATAACTTATAGATTTTTGGGGGTCACGTAACTTTACCCCTCCCTCATTCTGAGGACGAAATGCTACTTTTTATACCGAGTACTATACTTAATTACTCCATTTTACAAATATATAACACCCTGAAGGTGCAAATGAAAAAAAAAAATTAACGATGCTTAAAATCGGAAACTGTAAATGTCTTGTGAGCTGTAAATACTATAGAATACACATAATTTTCTTTAATATTATCATCTATATAATAATACGCTAAGATAATTTCATGTTCGTGCGTACGTTATCACCCTCCACTCATTTTTTTTAAGATGGAATCACCCGATCGTCGAAAATGCAATGCAAAAAATGTATTTAAAAAAAATTTCATCTGGTGTCGCTGTTGTGCTGAACGTTAAACTCGGACTAAAATACACTTTCTTGAACTTTTGGCTAGAATCAAAGTGTAAAATCTGTTCTGTCCAAATATGTTACAATAATATCGTGGGGTCTGCGTTCGCGCTGGACGTCAATAGAATGGAAATATGTTACAAACACCTACAAGTGTTTTTTTTTTAGATAACCCCATGACCAGATATATTCTAAAACTACACCTACAGAGTACTTAAATAAGTATGTTTCAGTTTGAACACTGGTAGTACAATAATATCGTGGAGTCTTCGTTCGCGCCGGACGTCCATAGAATGGAAATATTTTTTGGTACTTATATCGATCTTGACCCAGTTTTCGCGAGTTTCTGGTCGGAAACGTTCGGCTATCCTACGCAAACGCCCGAGAGATGACGAGCCGATTTGTACCAGACGACAATTTTTATACGGTGTTGCGTCCTATGATTTTAATGTTTTGCTTGTTTTTTTTGTTTGTTTTTTTTTTGTTAGGATTAGGGTTTAGAGTTAGGGTTATGGTTAAAAATATTTATTTGACAACAGTAATTTCGCTCTGTTTTGCTTGTTTTATTTGTTTTGTTGCAACTATAACTAAAAATCATAGGACGCAGCAACGTATCAAAATAACAAAAAATATTTATTTGATAACAGTAACTTCGCTATGTTTTGCTTGTTTTTTTTGTTTGTTTTTTTTTTTTCTTTTAGAAAATTTCTTGAAAATAGTACTTAAAATCATAGGACGCAGCACCGTATCAAAATTGTCGTCTGGTACCTTCGGCTCGTCAACACTCGAAAACTGGGTCAGGAGCGATATCAGTACCATATTTTTTAAACACGGCGGCAATATAAAACAGATAAACGATACAAATGTAGAATTTCCACGGATCCCCTTAATAATTCTATGTCGATATTGTTGGAATTTTATTCTTTTTCCAGATAAAACATACGGACTTGTAACGCGCATAAAGACAAAAATAAAAGACAAAAAACATAAGGGGAGGGGTAGAATTGGCAACTAAAATAGTCTTGTTTTAACAGAGAACTTGTATTATGTTTATTTACCTCCTCCCCAGGAGGTTAGACACAAGGCCAGTTTTATCTTACTCCCACAAGGTAAGATGTGACCCAAGGTCGGGTCGAGAAAGTGGTGCTTGAAAAACCAGCGCCCGAGGTGAGCACTCTGGCCATTAAAAATTGCCTGGGCAGCCCCGTCGGCATTCCCCGGTAGGGGCGCCTCAGGCAGTAAGCAATAAACTTACTCCTCCCCAAAGAGGGGAGGCAAAGCCTGGGAGGGTGGACCTCCTAGAACTGCACAGGACAAACCCACAGACCCGCGGAATAAATCCCTGAAGGACAAGACCACACCGGTCTATAGGTTGCAGTATCCATCGGAACAGATACTACACTTTCTTCCTAGCAAAAAAGGCCAGGTAAGTAATCCCTGCTTAAATACATATAAATTCCCAAAGGAGAGCACATTTAAGCTTGCAGGTAATCCCTATGCGGGCAACAAATGCACCAGTTAACAAATACAATAAAAAATGAATCCAGTGAAAAGCTATGCTACTTTCTTGTTTCAGGAACTGAAAGGCCTACGTCCGCTCTCGTCATGCGCTGAAGAGGCATTTGTCCCCCAAAAGTCTTACCTCGGTCCTATTCGCTTCTTGTGACAGCTTATTGGCTCTACTGAGTAAAGGGCTACTCCGGTAGATATCAACGTGACTATGGTAGCACTAGCCTAACAAAATAGGCTCCAGGCTATATTTCTAATTGGCCGAGATCAAAGTGTAGTATCTGTTCCGATGGATACTGCACCCCATAGACCGGTATTGTCTTGGCCTTCGGGGCTTGATTTCCGCTGGTCTGTGGGTTTGTCCTGTGCAGTTCTAGGAGGTCCACCCTCCCAAGCTTTGCCTCCCCTCTTTGGGGTGGAGTAAGTTTATTGCTTACTGCCTGGGGCGCCTCTACCGGGGAATGCCGACGAGACTGCTCAGGCATTTTTTAAACAGCCAGAGTGCTCACCTTCTCGGGCGCTGGCTTTTCAAATCCCACTTTCCCGACCTTGTGTCACATCTTACCGCTGTGGGAGGTAGATAAATAACTATATTTCTAAACAGTTAATTTATAGAGACGAACACAGTTCCGATCTCAATCTATCCATTATCACAGGAAGATTTCATAAACATATGATCTCTATATAAGGTTTACAAATGAATTCTTCGAAATCATATGGTTACCTAAAATATATAACCACATGTGGGGTAAAATAAAAGTTTTCGCACCTCGCAGAAAACTGAAAAGAAAAGCGAATTAGGCAAGATGGTGAGCGGCAGAGCTAGTCTCCCCGAGGTATCTCCCTTTAAACGAAGTTTCGTATAAATTTTTTAAAAAATACGAAACTAGGGATTAACTTGACAAAGGTATGTAAAAAATGTGTACAAAAATATGTAAAAATAAGTACAAAATAGAGAGACACATGTTTGTTAAAAATATACGAGGCCTGTCTGAAAGTTATCCGACCTTAGGCCATAAAAAAATATTTCAAATACGTGACGCGGTTGGGACTCTAATCCCCTTCAAATTAAGCCCCTTGTGCTTGCACACACTTAGCCCGCCGATCTATCCACTGTCGGAAACACCGTCGGAAGTCTTCTTTTGGAATGGTGTTCATCTCCGCCGTCGCGTTCCGCATTATCTCTTATTTCGTACCCTCTCAACAACAGCTGCAGCAGTTTGGGGCTTGCCAGAACGCTGGTCACTCTCCGCTGATGTGCGGCCATTTTTTATCGGTTGAACCACTTCTTAATTTGTGTTACACCCATCTTCTCCAAACACCTGCTGAATCTAAGGCGTTTAACAATAAACTAAGTCTTTCTCAAAGAGAAGGTACAGCCTGGGATGAACAGAACCATACCTCAGCCCGACAACAACAAAGTCACTGTCGGATTGATTGTTGAGGACGTATCCCCGACTGGTACGAAACTACACTTGTTTACTTCAATACTTAATACAACATGGCGTAATGCTTTTTTCGTAGATCATAATAAAGTTTTCATATCAAATTCAACTGACCCTAATAAAGCTTTGTTACATTTTTATTTTTATTACATTATTTGAGAAAAATATGATTTCTGACTGCTGTATCAAAGAGACAGTTAAGTTTATATCTACGTATTCCCTTTGATATAGTAATTGATATTATAAGCGATATAAATGGTTGTTCTTGGATGCTGGAATTCGAACAACTGAAATATGGTCTCACCACGATATGTTGTAGTCGACGCGTAGCATCTTGCTGTATGACCCATCAAGTTTCTTAGATCGAGAAATGTTTAGTGTCTCGGAGTCTGATCCGTAGAATAGGGTGGATTCGACCGATGTCTTGAAAACTGGGTTTCGTCCCATTCTTGATAGAAGTTTTTAAAAGATTTTGTTGAGGGAGTTAATTGCGATCCACGTATTCATATCATGATCATAGTCAGTGAATCCTTATATTAAAACACGTTTAATATCATGGTTCCTTGTATAATTCTCTTCCCGCGACTTTAAATTGCCTTGGTGGTGAGAATTGCTATTTTTAAAAAAAACTTGTTTTTATTAAGGTGTTTGTAAACCTCTTATAATTATCAAACATTTGATTGATATTTTGAGATAATTATTGTCGACTTTACGAATTAATTCCTTTTTAAAAGTTGAGGGTAATTTTGAAAAAAAAAAACGAGAAAAAAAACAATTACATGGCTAATCATCTCAACACTCGATGCTTTTTCTTCAAAAAGTCCAAATCATAAGAAGTTTTTAATTCATAGATGTCGACTTTAATTTTCGATAAATATACTTTTATATTAATAAATTCTAGATCATATTTAGGATTATTATCCAATAATTGCTTAAAAATTGCATTAATAATGAGAGGTATATCTAAAAATTCCCTCTTCAATAAATTGATTGCCACGTCATAATTATCGCCTTCAAGTGAAAGATGTGAAATTTAACTATGACTTGTATCCCCTCCTCTCTCCCACAAAGAAAACTTTTAAAAGAGATAGCTTGGCTTTTTTTCTTCTTCTCTCCTCTCCCACTTAGGAACTGACTAACAAATTGGGTTTAATATTAGGCAGCCTGCCCAAAGAGTGAATGAGGTATTTTGGTGACTGGAACTAGTTTAGAGAATAGACCAAGAGAATGACACACGACCAACACCCACCCAACCCAACTTTGGCCCTATGCCACATCTTTTTTTAATTTTCCATTTTTTTATTTCAAAGAAATGTATCATTTAAAAGATAGATAAATTGGCTTTATCGGAATTTACAGTTTTCGTATTGAATCAAGAAATTTTTAAATTCGAGTTTGTACTCTGTTAAATTTAACGCGCTGAAGCCTCAGGACTGAGATACAAAATGCTGGCGTTAGAACATGGACATTTTGCAATGGCGTCAGTTCGACATTGTGGCTAGGAGAATTTGGGGGGGATCAAATGCATTTGAGGCACTCCCAGAATGAGCAACAACCAAAAGGACATATGTTTTAGCAGCGATTTTTAAAAGACTTTTGCCTTCTGGTGTTATTGCTTATGATAAAATAAAGATTGTTATAGCGAAAATCCAATATTTAAAAAAATAATAATCTTTATACAATCCAATATTTAAAAGAATACCTTGTTATGATCGAGAGGTGATGTTCCCCCGATTATAAACGTGTTCAGTAAATCAAGCAATTGTTGCATGCAAAAGACAGAGTAATAATTAACAAACAAAAATGAAGTAGTTCAAATAACGTTTATTGAACGTGTGTGTACGTGGAATGATGAAGTGTGTGATGTATGCATGTGTGTCGATGGAAAACAGTTCTTGAAAAGGTATAAGAAGAAATGAATCCGGCGTAGGAAAAGTCTTTGAAAGCCGTACACAAAGAAAATGAGTTGAGAACTCTTACCGTTGTTTGACCACGTGTGTTGGTAGTTGTTATGCCGAGACCAGTTCAAGAGAAAAGCGTGAGACGAAACGCTAGTGTATTAGCGTCGTTCTGCCGAGGCCAATCGACCAGAAGAGAAAAGTGAAACGGAACGCTAGTGTCAGCGTCGTTCTGTCAAGGCTGGTCGGTGAAAAAGAGGTGGATTTTCCGTTTGCAACGGTTTTTATAGTCAGAAGGGCAGATAACTCTGGTGTCGCTTTACAGTGCCACCTGTCGGTAAAAAAGCGACACCTACCGGCAAACCGGTGTAGTTATGTTTTGAAAGGAGGAGGTAACTGCTACAACCTTTTCAAATTGCGTGGCACCATCTCTGCACAAACTTAGTTTATGTAAATGCCCTTTTTTTTTTTAAATATTTGTTTGTTTCGTTTGTTTATGTATTTTATTTAAATCAAAAGTTTGGTAATTTTGTAGATTAACACCCTTCGCTAACGCCCCCCCTCCCTTTTCCCCAATAAAAATGAGTTTAGGCAATTAGGTGTAAATACCCTGAAAAAAAAACACTTCGTGTAATGAAAAGAAAAAATACGAAAACAAATTATTTTTAGAATTTAAAGTGGGGAATCGGTTTTGCATATAAATTTAACGTAAAATGACCCCCCATATCCGATCCATTCAAGCTTTTTTGTTTATAATTAAACCGGAAGTAAAAAAAAGTGGTGTTCAGGTATTCTAGGGTGCCTCAAATCAATTTGATCCAATTTTTTTCTTCTTCTAATGCAGTTAGTCTTTTGAAAACGTTATAAACGAATTTTGCTTCCGATTGTTCGTCTTGAAAAAGACCACTTTTTTTTCTAAATCGATGCCTGCCTTCTCACAGACATCACTTATTTTAATATTTATTGTTTCTGCAGCATATTAGTAAATAGGAATGCGAGACGAGCAACATAAACAGATACTAGGTTATATCAGCTACTCTCTTTCTTTCTTCGCCCGTTCAGCTTACTCTTTCCTATTCTTTTCTTTTCACTTTTTCCTCTTTCTGTAGCGAATGGAAATGGGGCGCACTCAAATCAATTGCTATGTCTGATGTCAGCACAAACGCAGCGTGAGATCCCGAAATAAAAACATTAACTTAGATGTAGGTTTTAAACCTGAGAATTTTCAATCAATGGAAAGGATTTTCGTGTCGTGGAACCTCTAAGAGCGAGATGATTCCAATATAAATAGTCACTCGATGACCAAAGAGCGAGTTTTTTTCTGGCCGACACATCCACGCGCCGAGAAGATGACAACGACAGCCAGAACAAGCGCACAACAAAGGCAGAGGGCGCACCCAAGAACCACGACTTATATCACATTGAAGATTCCTTAATAGTTATTTCTATTACTGATCCTCTCTCTACAATAACAACCTAACGAAAAAGGAAGGACACACACGCACACGCGCACGCACTGGAACTCTAAACAAGTATGTGGCAGTCATAAATTCTGGCATTTATTTTCTCTCTCGAAGAGTATTGATTTACTCCTCTCCAGGAGTTAGGTACGAGGCCAGTTTTTATCTTACTCTCACAAGTAAGATGTGACCCAAGGTCGGGTCGGGAAAGTGGGGTTTAAAAATTGCCTGGGCAGCCCAGTCGGCATTCCCCGGTAGGGGCGTCTCAGGCAGTAAGCAATAAACTTACTCCTCCCCAAAGAGGGGAGGCGAAGCCTGGGAGGGTGGACCTCCTAGAACTGCACAGGACAAACCCATAGACCGGCGTAAATCAAGCCCCGAAGGCCAAGACAATAGCAGTCTATGGGGTGCAGTATCCATCGGAACAGATACTACACTTTGATCTTAGCTAAAAGGCCAAGCCAAAAGAGTAGCCCCTGTGAGGTGATTTAGCCCCACAAGGACCAATCAACTTCCAGGGCGCATTAATTTCATTTTTGGGAATCGCAGCAATCATCAGAGAGTTTCCTGAAAGCAATGAAGAAAGACGTCTCCTCCCCTCTCTCCTGCCCTCGTCCACCGGACAGTCGTGCAAGGCCATTCTCTACGGGAAGAAACAAAGCTCGAGTGAAAGCCGCAGCCAACGAACTTTCTTACTAAATTTCTTTCTTCACTTTGACACTGTCTAAACTTTCGCCAACCTACACCCAACGGTGTAGGTAACTTAATTAAATACCGTTCGCTGTTGTTTATAAAAAAAAAGGTTTTGTTTTCCTTTCGCTTAACGTCCGTGTTGTTACAAAAATATTATTGGAGTTGGTCTTACTACCCATGCTAAGATAGGCTCTCTATAAATATTTTTTTATTTAATAAATGGAGTAATGGACAAAAATGGCGGCTGTGAATGAAAGATGCAAAAGCATAGTTAGGGAAGAAAACATTTATATATTTACAAATCTAGATAAAGAAATTAATGGGATGAGTCAAATTAGTTAACACTTTTAAGGGACATAACTTTAACAAACACAGGTTAATCCATTTGAGTTACCTCCCCTCCCCAATCGGACGCACAATACGTCAAATACCACGCACATGGCCCCAAAAATAATAATTAAGAAAAACAATTCTAAACACTACACATAATAATAATAATAATAATAATCACTGACAAAATAATTTAACAATAGTTAACTACACCTAACCACTTAATCTAAGTCACACCTCAACGTTCGTAAAAAAAGAAAAAAAAAGGTTTCTGCGAACCTAAACAAACCGTAATTTCCGGCTCAGCCACACACCGACGAGTGAATATATTTTCTGATGATGGGGGATTCCTCCGAAAATTTAAATTTAAAAAAGGAAGACACACCACCCTACCATCACGGTCCGAACTTAACACTGGTAAATATAATACAATTATTTGAAAATTATTGATTTCTCAATATTGTCACTATTTGATTGTTTACCATTTCACGTACCTCCGGTGTCACCTAACCAACACATTGTCTCCGTCTTCTAACGATACTTATTACATATTACGCACAATGCTTCAAGTAAACTACAACATTCTTCTCAAATCTACATTAGTATTTAAGATATTTTGTGTGAGAAAATTGTTTATGTGTTAAATGTTTTCATTTGTATAAAGTTCGAAAAGGCAACAGCATTTGTTATATAATGGGACGCATGTGTGGATGGACGTACAGAGAGATCGCTTAACTTGCGCGATTTGTAACAGAGTCATCTCGTGCAAATTTTGGTGCGATGATTCTCACGATTCGCGGTGACAGTTGATGAGACCTCAGGTCGAAGGTTGGGTCACACCTGTGCGTTGATCACGCGATTTCGTGACGTCACAGTTTTCCCGGTGAGAAAACTGGAGTGAGATGACAGTTTTGACTTGGAAGCCGACGAGTCAACACGCCTTAGCCATGTAGCGATTACATAAGCTAGGGGATTTCAGATCCCTAAAAATGAGAGCCAGGCGATGTCCCCCCTCTTCCTTCCTTTACAAGTAATTAAGTAATTAGGAAATTAACTAGCGTAAGCTTCTCTCTCTACTACGATGTAACTTGCTTCAGTATCGACAAGCTAATAGAAAATAAATAGCTCAAACTAAAAAGAAAGACTTGTTATCTTTTATCGTGTACGGGGAGATTCGATTTCAGCTTGCGAATAAACCGCCAGGGACATGAGACGATGGAGATTGTGACCACGGACAATGTGGCCGAAAGAAGACAGATAGAAGCCCGACACAAGCTGCAGGCGACAACGACAGAGCCGACATATAAACGTGTTATAAACCTGTTATTCAACACATTGGGAATAAGGTTAAGAAAGGGAAATAACTTGACAGTGTCTTGGCACTAATGATTCGTTTCCCTACATCTGTTATCTTTTAGTAAGAGCTTATACGAAACCGAAATTCTTAACCGGAAACATTAACGTAGTCGTTAGGATATTTTTGTTGTTGTTCGAGACTACAGATTAGAGTTGTCTGCTAATGAGTAAAAATTAAACTGTTTTATTCATTGTGAACATTGTCACGAAATCACATCGTTTTGCCCTTGTCTGGACTAACCAAAAGTTGATGTTATTAATCCGACTAGTGCTAAGAAGTGACAATGTTGAGGCGCGAACTTAACACCAACTCAACAACTGGCCAACCGACATGCTAGACACGAAAGAAAAGCGTTTCTTCAACGTTTTATACGAACGTCTATAAAACGACCTGGGCGGATTCGCCAACGGACGCCCACGACGCAACCCGTTTCCACGTCAGACAATACTTCATTTTCCCGCCAACGATTCGTGCACTTTGAATCTCGGAATCTGTGTTGGGGTAAATAGGAAAAGGTTTTTATCTGCACAGGCACAACTTGCAACAGCAAACAGACTGCAACGTTTACTTCACTCGCAAACAACGAAATGACCTTTAGCATTTCAGTTGAACAAACTCGTAACACAGGCGACGTACGAGTGTTACTACTACTACTACTACTACTTAACGCACGCGCGCAATTTCCGCATCCAACACACTTCCCACTAGTAAGCAGTGAGACAGAAGCTCGCCCACCCAAATACACACAAACTCTGATACCGTCACGACACACAACTCGAACATACAGACACAATTACGCTCAACGCTTTATTTAAATAAATATCTTTGTTGAATTATACATTATTATATGAAATATAGGAAGTGATGATGATATCATAATACTACCAGCAGACAAAGGCAATGATATAGTATTAATAGATAGAGCGGAATATGCCAAGAAATTGGCAGATCTAGTAGGATTTGGTAGCTACTGTAAAGTAAAAAAGAATCCGACTTTGAAGACAGAGGAGAAGCTGTCACAAATCCCCAGTAAGAACAAGGACCTAATACCACCTGCAAAATACAACTATCTAGTCCAGCATTACAGAAATCTAACATACCTATACGGAAAAAACATCAGGTTCCAGTATTAAAAGCCAACACAAGTGAAATGACTTTCGTAGCAGAAAAAGGACAGCGGATTGAGTAATCAATAAAACATTTACAACATTCAGAGCATTCACCATACAGGTTGCATTGAGGAGGAGAAATTACACAGGGGAACAATACATAGGAGGAAAATACATCAATAAAAAAAGATAGAAATATAAACAATGGTAGCACTAAATAATATTAAGAACAAATAGAAAAACTTTGTAATAACAACAATGTTTGAATAAAATAAAATTAAGTGAAGTGAGGTAAGGTATATAAGTAAACTTGGGAAACAAAATAATAAAATAATAATGACTGAAAAATAAAAATCAATAAAATAAATTGAAATAATATAAATAGATAAAGAGACTCGTTAAAAAAAACTAGATAAAGAAGAAAATAAATGAATAAGTAGTGATCTATAGTGATAAGTCGTAAGACTACACATGTAAAACAAGAACAATAGGTTTACAGCTCCTAAAATTCGTACTAGAATTGTCCGCAGGGACCCGTGACGTAAAGGATAAAGTGCTAAGTATAATCAGTTATAAGTGACAGTCTTCTGGGGGTTGAAGGTTCAATCCTCAGTGCGGTACTAAGAATAAACTTACGAATTACTTAAGATTTCTGACTAAACGAGAGTAAGCTATTCCCCGTGGATTAAATAAAGGGTTCCGTTGAAATTCCGTACAGATTCCCGAGTTCGCCAGAAAGATCCCCGAGTTCGACAAGACACACCTTAAGATTGGAGGTTACATCGGCCGAAACGTTGTGAGAATGACATCCAAGACTAGAACAGTAGTTCAGATTGTCCAAATAATACAAATTGGCCAAACATGTTTGTCATAATATTGATTTGCTTCTTTCGAATGTGTAGGAATCAGCAGCAACGAATGTTGTTTGAAAGTATCGATTTTCGATTGGATAATACCTCAATCCGTAGTTTCTTTCAGCCAATGACAGGCGCAAAAATATTCACCTCTGCATTTAGCGCGTAATATAAAAACCCAAACACTGTTTTCTTTCTTTTTTCCCTGTTTTTCTGGCAGACTCAACACATGTGAGTACGCCCGTAGGAGAGTAGAAAATGGACCTTGCGTTTATTTTCGGCAGCCTTGTAACTCTCGCTTCCCTTATTTTGTCCTTTAGTCCTCACATTCCATGAGAGATGTTCCTGGCAAAGGGGGAAGAATTGCTGTTTTCTGGGTCGGAATCTATCCATATAACACTTATCGTTGACTAGTTTTTTTGACTTTGAAGTGGTAATTTTTTTCAGCTCCTTACATCAAGTGACTTCGTGCCTTGTCTGGAGCGATTTCTATAAAATAAAATCCAGCCTCATCCCTGGGTCGAAAGCTCTCGGCAGACGCAACAAAAAACATTCACGAATTACCAAACACAGCGGCAGCATATACCCACTGCTTATCTAACTCATGTACACACAATTTCGCGCATGCTCTCATACAGGCTAAATTCTATCCTTCTCATTCACGAATTACTCACCCACACACAAGTTCATGCACATACTTTCCCACTCATTAAAACAAAGGCATGCTCAAACTGGCTACTAGTCTACTGAACTTACACACTGTCACATGCAAACTCGCACGGCGACAACCGAAATAAACATATCCACTCAACTTCTTCTTCTTCACTTGGAACGTTCCTGGACACCTTGAACTCTTATTTACTAAAAATTAATTCTTTTTGGTTGTCATATTTTAAAAATATATTTTTGTATGGATAGACTCTGCCTTTCCCTATCCACAGGTTTACACTTTATTAAAACCCTTTTGGCTAAGATCAAAGTGTAGTATCTGTTCCGATGGATACTGCACCCCATAGGCTGCTATTGTCTTGGCCTTCGGGGCTTGATTTACGCCGGTCTATGGGTCTGTTCTGTGCAGTTCTAGGAGTTACACCTTCCCAGGCTTTGCCTCCCCTCTTTGGGGAGGAGTAAGTTTATTGCTTACTGCCTGAGGCGCCCCTACCGGGGAATGCCGACGGGGCTGCCCAGGCAATTTTTAAACCCCACTTTCCCGACCCGACCTTGGGTCACATCTTACTTGTGGGAGTAAGATAAAAACTGGCCTTGTACCTAACTCCTGGAGAGGAGTAAATTAATACCCGGCGTTGCCCGGGAGGCATGGATAACAAAATAGAAGAGTTAAAAAGTGTGTGTAACATCTTTCTTTTAAGACTACTCTCTCTCTCTCTCTCTCTCTCTCTCTCTCTCTCTCTCTCTCTCTCTCTCTCTCTCTCTCTCTCTCTACCTCCCATCTCACCTTCGCCATTCTCCTCCTCTCGCATCTCACCCTTCTCCCTTCTCTATATCACCCTCTTTATATATTATCTCCTATCTTACTTTCTCTGGCAACTGGGGAAAAAATCATTGACAAATTACTACATAATAACATTAAAAAGTCGCTCTAAATATCGACCCCCTTACTAATTCTGTTTCCGTTGACCCACAAAAGAATGAATATTAAAATAAAATGTGCTTATATTTTGTTCGAGGTAAGGCTGAAAAAAAGAATATAACAACTTTGTGAGTGAGTCTTGTGTAGTTTTTTTCTAACTTCTAGCTGGACACACAGACAAACACAGACAGACAACTTTTCTTTTATATAATAAACTAACATCAAATTAAAAAATGGTGAAAACAAATGTGCAGAGAGAAAAGAATATCAAAAGGAATAACAAAGTCGATCCATAGAAAAATAAATGAAGTTTTATTGGCGAGAAACAACTAATTTGGAGAAATGCCCAAATAGTATGAATTCTTTTATTCATGCAAACATTATTGGCTACATATGTGCATACATGTTTCAGCTGTCATTTCTTTCGAAATAAAGCTTCCTCAAGCCATGTAAAAATTGAAATTGACGACAGACAATCAATTGGGGAAATAGGCAAATATACAATCACTGGTAAGAAACAGTTTTCTGCAAACCCTGAAAACAAGAAAAAACGACTTTGAACTCTCATTCAGTTTCAGCACTTTATTTTTCGTTGTCTTAACAAGTTGTCAATAAAAATTAATTATTTTTTTGCATGAATCGACTTTGTCATTCTTTCTTTTTGATATTGCTTCTATACATTGTTAAAAATTGTTGGTAAATGATGAGTTCGAAGGGGTAAACATAATACGATAAAAAATGGTTTTATGTTGTTTGTTTTTGTTTTTTTTTAATAATATTTAATGAGGAAGCATTTCGACTTAAAATCTATTTAGTACAACGCATGTAATCTTAAGATAAACACGTGTGAAATGTCTAAATATGATACAACATGCGCGATTTTCACAAAATGGAGTCTTACAGGATGCCGCCATGTTGCTGGGTTTTTTTTATCACTCAAGACGAAAAATGTAGTAAAGCGTATTTTTCGCCTATTACTGCGGATTTTAACTCAAAAAACGTTCGTAATGTATATATATATATATATATATATATATATATATATATATATATATATATATATATATATATATATATATATATATGTGTGTGTGTGTGTGTGTGTGTGTGTGTGTGTGATTTTTTGAAGGCTTACCAAAGCATTCCGTTCAGGAGACCAATCATCACCACCAAAGACTTTTTCTTTCAAAGATTATTTATTTATCATATATATTCAAATTAAAGAGTTTTTTCCTACACGTGTTTCACTACCAAGCAGGTCGTTGCTTGGCAGATCATCAGGGAAATTAAGTACATGGAATAAGTGTTAATGTATATATATATATATATATATATATATATATATATATATATATATATATATATATACATTAAGAACGTTTATGTAATTTATATATATATACATTAAGAACGTTTATGTAATTATATATATATATATATATATATATATATATATATATATATATATATATACAGGGCTTTACGCGCTCCACTACTTTTGGAGCTGCTCCCGCTCCTGCTCCAACGCCGAAAATTGGAGCTGGCTCCTCTCACGCTCCCCATTTTCAAAAAGGAGCCGCTCCTGCTCCAACTCCTATAAAAAATGAGCGGCTCTTTTTCAGCGCTCCATAATGAAAATGTACCTTCTCTCATAAACGTTCTATTCTGCCAATGAATGGTCGAAGTATAGGGGTGGGCGTCAAAGGATCTCATCGATATGTGTTGGGATGTCACTTTAAGTGTAAGACCGTAAGATAATATTTAACAAAATGTCGCTAATATTTTGAGAGTTATAGGAGAACATGTCGGACGAAGTATAAGATTATACGTTTCCTGAGGTATAAAATAGAAATAGAAACATCCCTGAAGCATTTTAAAACAATTTTAATTTTCATTACATTAACAACCTATTTTTTCAGGAAAGGAAAATTTGACCCGATATTTTTTCTTTTGTTTTAAGTAAATAAAGTTTTACTTTTAAACATTATTAGTGATTATTTTCTTTTTAAAGAAAACATTTCTCTGGAAAAGGAGAGACAGCCAGGGCAACATTACTCGTCATGTTGTTGTTTAATATTTGTTTGTTTTACGAACATAACTATATCGTATAATGTATATTATTATTTATAACAGAGAAACGCGCAAGTTCTTTCAAACAAATCGATTCATCCATTTTTTTCTATAGTACTATTTGGGGCGAAAAAAAAACCAATGAAGTTTATTTTTTAAGGATTGAATAAAAAAAAATAGTTTTCATAAGTTGCCCCAAAAATATCAATAAATTGTCAATAAACAATTTCATACAAAATATCTGCCCTAAACCTTGGGAGTTGAAAAAATAAAATTAACTGGAGCAAGTTTTCCTAGGTCGGGCAAAACATTTATTAAAATGAAAAATTTGAAAAAAAAAGGTGTAAACATCTATATTTGAAATCTCAAAAGCAAACTGTTTACAATTTTAATATTCGATAATAGATTTTTTAAGATAAAGAAAGATATCTAATCTACTTTCGGTTCTAAAAAAACAAAAAAATTGCCAGAAAATCTAATTATTTGCTTTTTAAAATTAAAATTTAAGATATTTTCTTTAATTTAAGTAAGTTTAAACATCGGTTTAATTGTAGAATAGGGACCGCTGTTTTCTTTCGCTCATTTCGCTTGGTTTTCGCCCAAATTTAGGATGAACCTGATTGCTGGTAGTAATTGTATTTTTGGTCCTGAAATAAAATTCTCATTTACTTTTTAAAATGTTGAGAATCTAACTTTAATTCCAGTAGCGCATTTATAAAATTACATAAACAATATTATAGCCTTACGTCAATCAACCAACGTTTCAATGCGTATTACCGCATCTTATCAAAGGCAGAGCTAAAATAAATTTATTTTATCTCTGCGTTTGACAAGATGCGGTAATACGCATTGAAACGTTGGTTGATTGACGTAAGGCTATAATATTGTTTATGTAATTTTATAAATGCGCTACTTGGTATTGAGCACTCTTGAAAAACGTTGTTTTATGTTCATTTTATTAACACATTTGAACTTGATAAATATATACATATATATATACTTTTTCTTTTAATCGTATTGGGAGAGTTTACCGGCATAATGCTCAGTTATTAAAACAAAAGTACAATTAACTAGATAATTAATAAGAGCATAATATTCATTTATACTTAATGCAGTAAGTTAGAACAACATCCGTACCATCGGTTTCAGATCTGAAAAATTCAGACCTTCGTCAGCGGAGTTGTTCGGCTTAATGAATGAAAAAACGCTGGAATGTTCAAATATTTAAAAGATGTCGGTTATTTCCCCCGAACAGCCCCGCTGACGAAGGTCTTAATTCTCAGATCTGAAACCGATGGTACGGATGTCGTTCTAACTTACTGTATTACGTATAAATGGATATATATATATATATATATATATATATATATATATATATATATATGTGTGTGTGTGTGTGTGTGTGTGTGATTTTTTGAAGGCTTACAGAGCATTTATATGTGTATAATGCTCTGTACTCTGTAATCGAGTATCATCGAGCTTGTTTTTATTGGCCTAATCCCGGTCTTCACTGAATAATCTATTTTCTAAGTGAAATATATACATATATATATATATATATATATATATATATATATATATATATATATATATATATATATATTATCGTCTGTGAAGAAAGTGTTTGACCCTTCGAACTCACCATTAACCAAATTGTTAAATAGTTTCATCAGCTTGTAATAATTATTTCGACAGTAAATAAATGAAATAAAACATTTTGGAATTATTACATTTGGAAGAGTCTACTTACTAAAATCATATTTAACGGTGTCCTATCTTTGTACCCTATTAATGGTTTGGTCCTCGCAACTTAATTGCCATTTTAATTATATCATGTCGATTGAAGGTATGCATAAAGAGACTTGAGTTTCCGAAACACTCTCCCCGCCTTAATTTTCCCCATTTACAAACTTTATATAACGATCAGCTGAGTTGCCAGTATGTCTGTTGTGTCAAAAAATGAATTACTTGAATTTGGGATGGTTTTGGAGTCATGACGATTTGAGTTAAGAAGCAGGAATTAAATTATGAAAGGTAATGTAGAATTGATTTTATTTTTATTTTTTTATTTTTCGGTAATTTTATAGAATCACTCGCGTCTTCAGTCGGGGGTTTTTATGGGGTTTTCGAGTTCCCTGAGAACGATCTTGGCATTGAAAACCGTTGCAAATAAGTGGTTTTATTACGCGCTCTAACATACGTAGGAGAGAAGAAAAAAAGTTTGGAAACTAAAGTGATTCTTTAAATGTACCGTTTTGTTGTTTTCCTTGTTTGTTCGGTACTCCTGCAGTTTACGAACCGTTCCATTTTTATATATTTATTTAGATAGGATTTTCAAGTTTAAATTCAATTCTCACGGTATCTTTTTAAATTGTGACGTGGAAGTACTGAATAGTTAACAAAGATCCACCCCGACCCTATTTCAGCACGGTCCGTGAACTGCAGAAGTACCGTTTGTTTGAATTGAATATTTTGGTTTATAGATTGCATATATTTTAAACAGAAATAATTTTTTTAATTTATAAGTTTGGTTTAATTTTGATTTTACTTCCAATAAATTTCATGTAATGTTAAAAATTCCAAAATTGCGACATCAAAATCTACAACTCGTCTGGGCAAATTTGTTAAAGTCTATATTCACGCTTGGTTTCACAAAGCTAAACTCTAAACCGTACAATTGACTTTCTAACCAAATCTTTCAGATTTAAAATGTTGGGTATCTTTTACTTTACTCAGCAGACTAAAAACGCTCAAAACAAATATACAACAAATAAAAGTAACTGTAGACGATAAAAGTTATTTTCAAACTTACCTGTGGCATTTGTTTGTATTTTTAACCCGTTCGAAGTGATATTTATTAGAAATCAAATTATTCGTCACACCAACATCGCAAAATCCAAGATGGCGATCGAAGGGGGGTATGTAAGAGAATAATGACCGGCCGCCATTTTCTTTTTGTGCAAAAAAAAATTTTTTTTTTTTTTTTATACATCTAATAAAAACAAATGTCATAGCTACGTAGGAAAATATCTATTCTCGACATAGGTCGCCTTTACTTGTTGCATATTTATGTTTTTAAACACTTTCTCGTTCGTTTTTTTGACCCAGTTCACGACTCTGCGGAGTAAAGTAAACGATACCCAAAATGTTTGTTTATATCTGTTATGTTATAATGTTTATCTGTTAGTGTTCGTTCGTTGGCATGCCATCCTTCCAGGCATTACCTCCTGTTGTGGCAGTGTAATCACAAATTTTCCATTAGTGGCGGACATTAAACGGAAAGAGTCCCCATAATCTAAGGGTATGTGTGACTGTAACTAACAGAACTAAAAAGGGGTGAAAAAAACAAATATGCAACAAATGTTACCAAAGGCAACATAAATTACTTTTCTACCTACCTGGATAAGTTTGTTTTAAATTATTTTAAAGCGTTTTATTTTTTAGTTTTTTTTAACTAGCCTGGTGTCCACTTTGTTCAGTTAGAACGAAAATAAAAACATGGCAGCCATAAGCCCTGCACGAGGACCCTTGATAATTAAACAAAATACTGGTAGAAACAGCTCCAATAAATGTCACCAATCGTTCGAAAATGTAATGTTCTATCAGTACTTCGTTTTAATTTTCGATTTTTGAACGATTATCGGCATGTTCTATTAAAGGGGGGGGGGGGAGATGTCCCACGAAAAGAAATAGTCTGGTGCTTTTTAGGAATAGGTATCCGAAAATTTAGAGTCGTGAATTAAGCAGTTCCGACTACGAACGGAGAAAGCCGAATCGAGTTGTGAGGCTTCTACACAACACGAACCCAAGTAAATCGACATTGCAAACTAAAACTTTGGTTAGGGTAAAAGTTAAAACAGTTCGGTTTGTATTGTGTAGATTGTGCGGTGAAGTTCGTTAACGTTCGCCAGTCACAAGTGTTCGGTGAATCTCGGAATTGATAACGTAAGTCTTAATTTTCTTGGATACCTATTCCTTAAGAGTACCATAATTTGTTTCACGGCATAATTGTGTTTTCTCTATCAAAATATTTTCATAACTCGCTAAAAGACTTTACTGGTAGTTGGACCTAGTTTCGATCCCCGGTTTCAGCCACTACCTTTTATGTCAATAAAAAATGGCACAGTATTGGAAATAAGCCGATAATACTAGCATGTTTACTAATTTAAATTTAACTTGATTTTTTAACTCCAATACATTTAGCATGTCATAATCTTTTAAAAATATATACAATTTTTGAGCTGCTGCATATCGCCTTTCCGATAAAATTATTTGGCCAGGAAACTTTGTTTACCAAAAACTTTATTGACGGTGGCTAAAAAAAAATAAAAAATAAAAATTAAATTAAATTAAATGTCGTAGCGATAATTATCGGTATTTTTAGCCCCGTTTCAAAGCGTGTTAACTTGATTTACGAAAACTATTTTTCTCAATGACATTTATTTCCCAACTCAAAATTTTCTTTTGGTAAAAGTCCAGAATAGTTAAGACTCGTAAACAAAAAATATAAATAACTTATAGCAAACGCAGTATTAAATTATCTGTACTGTTGCACAATACTAACCATTTTTTTTTTTTTTTTTTTTTTTTAAGGTTTGATTCGTATTGTGTAGAAGTACCAAAGTCTTTACCAACCTGTATATTTGAACCTGTGGAAACTAAGATTTTTATTTCTGTCCATGTGCATTGTTAACATACGAAAACCAAAATGATGACTTCATGCTAAATGATTAAAAGAAAACTACGGTACTGATATCGATCCTGACCCAGTTTTCGTGAGGTTCGACTCGGAAGCGTTCGACTGTCCTACGCAAACGCCCAGAGTTGACGAGCCGATTTGTACCAGACGATAATTTTGATACGGTGCTGCGTTCTATGATGTTTTGCTTGTTTTGTTTTTTGTTTTTAGGGTTAAAAATATTTATTTGATAACAGTAATTTCGCTCTGTTTTGCTTGTTTTATTTGTTTAGTTTAAAATTTTTATTGCAACTATAACTAAAATTATAGGACGCAGCAACGTATCAAAATAAAAAAAAATATTTATTTGATAACAGTAACTTCGCTATTTTTTATTTTTTTAAATTTTATTTTTAGAAAATTTCTTAAATATAACTTACAATCACAGGACGCAGCACCGTGTCAAAATTGTCGTCTGGTACCATTCGGCTCGTCAACACTCTGGCGTTTGCGTAGGACAGCCGAACGCTTCCGAGTCGAACCTCACGAAAACTGGGCCAGGATCGATATCAGTACCAGTACCACACATTTCAAACATGTTTTCTTCAGATTACATGCATAATACTAAATAGATTAAAGAAAAAACAATATAAAATCATTGGCATTATACAAGATTTGCGCTTTTACGCCCCTATTCCGAATTCGTGGTCGTATGCCGACATCAAAAGACTACCTCTTTTGTACCAAACGGTCACAATTAACACAAACTCCACAATCGGTTTCAGAGAAAAAGATTAAAATTTGTTGGAATAATTTTTAAAATGAATATTAAATATCAAGTAAAGATGGAATTTTACTTGGAAAACAAATAATTAAATATAAAAAAAACTTATTTTTCAGTGTAATAATTTATATCGGTTTAGAACCGTCTAACTTCTATTTAAAACGTTGTTTTTATGACTACTTGGTGCAGGAGATGAAGTCTTTTAATGAACGCGAATTCGAAATAGGGGCGTGAAAGCGCAAAACTTGTATAATGCCAAACCATTTTAATCGCCTATACAATTCTTCATCGCATTCTGTTTAGGCCGTCGATCTTAACGCTTATCCAATTTGGTTCAATTAATAATTTAATGATCAAACGATATTGTAATAATTAAATTAACTTTTAAACAGCTTAGTTTAAAAGGGCAAAACAAAAAAATTAAAGACTCCCGGACAACGCCGGATAGATACAGCTAGTTTTAGAAAAACAATGGATTTTTATTCTTAAATTGTATTTCTCGTCATGAAATATATTTCTAATTTACTTTTTCAAGTCTTGAAAATGTTACTGTAATTCAGTGTTTTTAATCGCTGGTAGTCATGTTGCCTAAGAATAGATTTAACTGAAACTGTTTTACTTTTTTTTTTTTTTTCTTTCAAATAAATCTTATCACATTTTATCTTGTTTACAAGGAAACCGAAATGCATTGTGATGTATTTAATCTAATAAATATACGATAAAACTGATAAAAATTTTAATTAAAATTCTACTCGATGTTTTTCCGTAATTTTTTTATGTAGATACCTACTTTTGACTGATACGTAAGTATATCAAAGTTTTCCTGTTAGCTAATTTTTCACTGCCATATTTCACCTGTGCATGTCTACCTACAAGCACCGACTTTTGTTTTTTATTTTCTCTTAAAAAAAATAATTAAAACGATAAAATGGTTGTAGAATAGGCATCCAAAACTTTAACGGAGATTTTCGGGTTTGGTTGAGATATGCAAACGACAAATTGGAACATAACCCATGTTCTATTTCGGCAACGTCGCTACCTACTACTTACTTGCCTTCAAATATGCCTAATTCCAATTTATCGGCCCCCCCTCCTCTATTTGCATTCTTCCACACACACCACTGGCGCTACCAAATCTAGCTGGCTGAAGTTATTGACTTCCTGACTCAAAATGCACCAAACATTGATGCTTTTTTTTTCCTCTGCAAAACTCAATCATGTTCTGCAAAATCCAAAACAAAAAACAATTTCCCTCCCTCCCCCTCTTCTTCCCTTCTCCCCCCCCCTCACTCAACCAAACACCATGAATAAATACTTAAACATATAAAGAACTTGAAGCATAAAAACCTTCACCAAAATGACCGGATTCAGCATTACATGACCTGAAAAGGGGTTGATATGCCGTAAAAGAAAACTACCAAACCAAAAACCATGATTAAACATTTTAACATAAAGAACTTGAAGCATAAAAACCTTCACCAAAATGACCGGATTCAGCATTACATGACCTGAAAAGGGGTTGATATGCCGTAAAAGAAAACTACCAAACCAAAAACCATCATTAAACATTTTAACAAAGAACTTGAAGCATAAAAACCTTCACCAAAATGACCGGATTCAGCATTACATGACCTGAAAAGGGGTTGATATGCCGTAAAAGAAAACTACCAAACCAAAAACCATGATTAAACATTTTAACATAAAGAACTTGAAGCATAAAAACCTTCACCAAAATGACCGGATTCAGCATTACATGACCTGAAAAGGGGTTGACATGCCGTAAAAGAAAACTACCAAACCAAAAACCATGATTAAACATTTTAACATAAAGAACTTGAAGCATAAAAACCTTCACCAAAATGACAACAATTCAAAATACCAAAGCTCTTAACTGACTCTAAATGACCCACTGACTTAAGACTCAAATGAAGGATATTTCCTTCTACATTCATGACATGAAATGATTCTTAGGGTTGATGTGCCATTAAGCAATATTTTACCATCCACACGCACCAAATAAAAACATTGCCCCTTTTATGGGCCATCAAGAGAAAATATGTTTGCAACAAAGTTTCTGTTCACTGAATGTTCGAATAGCTGTCAGTTAAGATTCTGGAATTTCCGTAAGTAGAGAAATTTTTAGATGATTATTCTGTACAAGCACAGATTCTTGTAACCCTCAATTTTTATTTTTATACCAGATCAGGCTGTTTGAAGATACCGGCTTCCTGACTTCAAATGCACCAAACATTGATGTTAGTTTTTTTCCCCTTTCCCTTTGCACAGCTCAATCGTGTTCTGCAAAGCTAAGAACAAACATTTTTCCTCTACAAAACAACCAAACCAAACACCATGAATGAATATATGAAGATATAAAAAGCTTGAAGCATAAAAACTTTTACTAAAATGACCTGATTCGGTATTAAATAACACGAAAAGGGTTGATATGCTGTAAACCCAAACCAAACCAATCTTTATTTTAGAAAAGTAATTTTAACGTTTAAGATTAAACTTAATCAAACTATCTTATAAAATAAACATGGTAGAAACAGACTGACTAAATCCATCAACATAAAAGTAAATCAATTTTTAAAAAATAAATCTTTCTATTAATTTTGTACTTTTATCAAATATTTGTCACTAATATTATTCTTGACAAAATTGTTTAATTTTTATACATTTTTCCGGTACCTTGTAAATTCCGCATTTTTTTAATTTTATTTTTTTTAAATGTCACCCTAATTTAAGTCGCGGTTTTAAAGTCTATTTAATAAAATTTACTTTAAAAATTGAAAAACGAAACAATTATTGTAGAATTTAGACTGGGGATCGGTTTCGCCTATAAACTTCTGGACTAGATGGCGTTTTTTAGGACATTACTAAATATTTTTTAAAGATATAAATTTTGAGTAGTAATTCTGGCGGAACGACGGCGGTGTAGGCATGGTCAATATTCATTCACAAAAAGGGGGTCAAATTGACTTTTTAACGGTCTCTAAAAATTTCACGGTCCTGAACAATTTATTTTATAGTTAATGTTCCTAGTCAAACTTTATAACATTTATTTTGGTGCAATTTTACTTATAGGCCAATCAAGTTAATTGTTTTCATGTAAAAGCATTATTTTGTACTTACTCAGTCATATTTTATCTCTCACGCCCCGAAAAAGAATTTTAAAATATCAAGCAGAACTTTAATTAGAACGATTTTTTCATTTCGATGTTCAACCTGTATTTGTGCCCGAGCCGACATTTTGGGCTGTGAGCGGTCGGTAGAATAGACAAGGGGACACTTATCTGCCCTTAGTTAGCTAACCGGCCACTAACCGGCCACTCCGAAAATCGCACACTCGCCAGTTCATATAACCCTTATGGAAATGTAAAAATCGTTCTAATTAAAGTTCTGCTTGATATTTTAAAATTCTTTTTCGGGGCGTGAGAGATAAAATATGACTGAGTAAGTACAAAATAATGCTTTTACATGAAAACAATTAACTTGATTGGCCTATAAGTAAAATTGCACCTTTATTTTTATCGAAAAGTGTAAATGTAATCGCCTAAAGTAGAATAGCATTTTTCTTTTAAGACGAATTCGTATAAGGTGCAGAGCTCCAATAATACCTTATTTTCTTTCACAAGTCATGATTGCGAATTGGCGAAAAAAAAACAAAAAAAAAACGAGCGCCAATAATTTCATCCATTTCTATTTGTGAAAAATAAAAATGGCTGATCGTAACTATGAAATTACTAATTAAAGTTATTCCCTTATCGGTTATTAACTTTGTTCTTTACAAAACCAAACCAATGGTTATACGACTCAATGAATAATACAGGCCTGTCTAATCATTTATTAAATACTCTAAAACCGAGTTAAATTAGGATGTAAAATTATTAGAACAATGGAGGCTTTAGTTTTGCTCCGACATGTTGGGCATCTCTTTAAAAAAAATAGCTAAAGAAATGTATAAACTTTATGTACTTACGTGGTAGCTGAAAAGACTGTACACCAAAAAATTACGCAAATTCATCCAGTATTTATTAAATAATAAAAAAAATGTTATCTATCGGTCGCCAATTTTTTTTTGGTGTTCAAAACTTTGGTTTTCCGGAAAATGACAGTCAAAATTTAGATTTTTTTTTTTTTTTTTTTTTTTTTTTTTTTTTTTAATAAATACTGGATGAATTTGCGTAATTTTGGGTGTACGGTCTTTTCAGCTACCACGTAAGTACATAAAGTTTATACATTTCTTTAGTTATTTCTTTTTGGTCCCCCGATTTATAAAATCGGGGGACTTATGTTTTGAGGCATGTCCGTCCGTCCGTCCGGATTTTTCTCCGCACCCATCCATTGAATTTCTTTGAAATTTTGCATGAAGTTGTAACTTTGGTCAGGTTAGAAAGTGACATTCTCCGATTTTTGAAAAAAAATCTGTTTAACCCCCCCCCCCCCCCCCCCCCAGGGGTCAAAAGGCCCTGAAATGGCAAAAAATGACATTTTTTTGCCCCATAACTTTCCATCCATTCAATTTCTCTGAAACTTGGCCAAAATATGGAGGCAATTGTTCCTAATAGAAAATAAGTATCGCTGACCTTGGAAAAAAATCTGGTCCGCGCCCCCAGGGGGTCAAAAGCCCCCAAAATAGCAAAAAAAATACCCTTTTCTCCCATAACGTTTGATCCATACATTCAATTTTTTTGAAACTTAACCAAAATGTAGAGGCAATTGTTCTGGATATAAAATGAGCATCTTTGACCTCAGAAAAATTCTGGTTCGCGCTCCCAGGAGGTCAAAGGGGGGGGGGTCAAAAATGCCCCAAATTGCCTAAATTTATTGCATTTTACACTCGCCACATCGAGTCGCATACAGAGGGGACCACGCATGCACGGCTTGTTTTTTTTTTTTTAAGATGCCTAACATGTCGGAGCGAAACTAAAGAAACGCCAAAGAATGCAGTATTCATACGATACCGGAGAAAATGTTTTAAAATGAAATAAAAACTTTTTTGTCCAAAAATTACTGACAAACATTTATTGATAATTATAAAATGAATAAAGATTTTTTTTTTCTTAAGATTATTTTATGTTGGTGGCCTTTTGTCCGTGTTTGAATTGTGATGGGCTTTTGTCCGGTCACCGCTGGCGGAATTTTCTTAAGGATTCTACTTTAGGGGGCTAAAAGTTATTGCACTGAAATAAACTTATATACAACTTTACATCATTTTAACACATATGGTGGGTTTTTTTTTTTCTTTTTCTTTTTTCTTTTTCTTTTTTTTTTTTTTTTTTTTTTTTTGTAAAAATCTATTTTCACGGACCAAGGATAATAACTCGATTATGTAAGGGACGCACCGTTCCCGATAACTATGTAAAGTTGTATAAAAGTTTATTTCAGTGCAATAATTTGTATCTCTCAAGTAGAATCGTTAAAGAAAAATCTGCCAGCACCATTGCAGAAGATGAATTCGAACTGCAAAAATCGTTAAGTCTGAGCGAAAGGTTCCGGTAACTTTAAGTCTCAGATCTCTCAGGGTGCTTGTGTAGAATAGTCATCTAAGAATGTCAGTGCTTACGGGGATTCCCGAGTTGTGACGCTCGACGAACAAAACTTTTTATCCTCAAACAATTTGAGTTTTTTCTTCTGGATTGTGCAGTAAATTTTTTTTTTTTTTTTTTTTTGTCATTTTCCTTTACTTTTTTATTTTGAAAATTTTTTTTTTAGGGGGACTGCCAATGGAGGACGGAGGCCGATAAACAAGAATAAGACATCTTTACAGAATTATTAGTAGACAAAATATTAGGAAGTGATCTTGTCGAAATAGAAGGTGAGTGATGTTCTTTATTCAAAACGGGTACGAATAAAGTCTTCGAAAGTAAACTGGTGAAAAGGGTCGAGTTTTCCAGATATTTGTCTCTAAAATTTATTGCCTGCATGTCTCGACAAATTCCGTAATTTGTTGGCGAAACTCGGTAATCTCCGTTAAATTCTTAGATGACTATTCTGCATTTATACCATCTTAGACTGGAAATAAGCTGTGGTTTGTTTTGAACATTCAAGTGAGGTCAAGGAATTGATATTCATGATAAAAGAGGAGCCGCCATTTCTATTTCTGAAGTTCACAATTGAGACATCTCAGAAAATACAGACCCCTTTATAAAGAGACTGGATAGAAATTTGTCTTTATTGCCCAAATATGAAACTTGCTAATAAGAAAATCAAAACCGCAAAAAGGACCTATTAGCTGAACTTAGTTCATGGGGCCATTTTGAATGATTTGTGTTTTCTTGTTGAAATTGTAAGCAAATGTATCTTGAATTATATTTCGAAATTTGAGATGAAGATTAATAGTTTGTAATAAGTAGTACTACACATCTGGAACAAGATTAGGTTTAAAGCTCCCAAATTTCATGCTAGAATTACCGACATGAACACGTGGCACAACGGTTAAAGTTATTAGGTTATTCGAAGTAGCAGCGGCAGTGAATGTTATTACGTATCGACCCGATTGGACGAATGCTCAAATCGGCAGTTTCTTTTAGCCAATCAAAACGCAAGAAATATTCAGTCTAAGATCCACGTGTACTATAAAAACCCAAACACACAGCTGGTATTTTTTCCAGGCACGTGTGTACGTCCTTAAAAGCTAACCTCTGCTCTTGGCCGAAGAGCCTCGATAGACGCAACGAGACTGTCACGAACTAAACATAACATAAGCATATACATACTGTAAACCTAACACTCAATCACACAAGTTAGTACATACACTCACTCACTAACAAAACTAGCACCCTAATACACACACACACTTCTTCACGCCTATCTTATTTACACACGTAAATGCGCACGCCAGCTGAACATGTCTGCTTAATGTCTTACAAACACCTTTGTTTCACCAGAACTTTCTTGGACTCTTTGAACTCCCATTTCTCTACCAACTCTATCTTTCATTGTCTCAAGTTGTCAATACAAATTATCTTTTTTATTGCTAGATTGTCATTCTGTCTTTTGATATTGCCTTTCCCTTGTTAGAGGAGAAGGCAATATCAAGTTCTAAATGAGTTTTCTGGAAGTTTAAGTTTCAACCCTCACTATAAGCGATATTAGAAAAGAATACAAATAATAATAAGGATATCTATTCGATCATGACTGACAGAACAAGAACAATCTACCCTCGTAGATTAAATAAAGGAGTCAGTTTGAAATTCTGTATAGATTTAAAAGTTCAACAAAACTCACCCGAATACGGTTACATCGGCCGAAACATGAGAATTTCAATAGGCACCACAGATTAGCAGACACAAACTGGATCCAGGGCCACAAAAAATACAATGTGCATTGCCAATTGCTACTGAAAGGCCATGTTAGATTTTCTCTCAGCTAGCGTTTGTATTAAATGCTATTATTGTTAGTATTAGTTAGTATTGTTAGTATTAGTTAGTATTTATTATTGTTAGTATTTGTTATTATTGTTAGTATTTGTTATTATTGTTAGTATTTGTTAGTATTAGTTATAGTTAGTATTTGTTAGTATTTGTTAGTATTTGTTAGTATTAGTTATTGTTAGTATGAATGCACATTTTGAGTCGGACATTTTTTGAAAAGGAGAGGGAAATATCATTCTGATACATGATGAAAGGGGTCACAGGCTAAAAAGGTTGAGAAACACTGAGCTAACAGTTTATTAAATTGTATAGAATAGTTAACATTTCTAATTGGGAAAATCCACCTCCTTTCCAAAAGGACCCTTTCGGATTGGGACTAAAAAAAATGGCGCAGTCTAGAAGGATTTCTCCTTCATTGATCGAGGAGAGAAAAGGATTCTTCTGCAATTTACAGACCCGGACTTTGTATCCGCCCCCTCACCTTCCCCAATGTTAAGAATTGGTATGTAAGGAGTAACGGTATTATTTCAGCACGGTGTGTAAAGTGCAGAAGTACCGAGAAAAGATTGATATCTGTAGCATTGCAGAATAATTAGAAATGGTGTTATCGTACGTGAAATGCTAGCCAAATTTATAGCATATTGTATGAATAGGTATTCGTATGAAAAGAAGCCGTAAGAATGTGATTTACGTTGTAATATTTCGTAGTAACAAAATTAACAAGCCGCGCGTGCATGGTCCCCCTCGGTATGTGACTCTATGTGGCGAGTGTAAAATGCAATAAATTCGGGCAATTTGGGGCATTTCTGACCCCCTTAGACCCCCTGGGGGCGCGAACCAGAATTTTTCTGAGGTCAAGGATGCTCATTTTATATCCAGAACAATTGCCTCTACATTTTGGCCAAGTTTCAGAAAAATTGAATGGATGGATCAAACGTTGAGAGTAAAAAGGGTCTTTTTGCCATTTTGGGGGCTTTTGACCCTCTGGGGGTGCGAACCAGATGTTTTTCAAGGTCAGCGATACTTATTTTCTATTAAGAACAATTGCCTCCACATTTTGGCCAAGTTTCAGCGAAATTGAATTGATGAATGAAAAGTTATGGGGCAAAAAATGTCATTTTTTTGCCATTTCGGGGCTATTTGACCCCCTGGGGGGGGGGGGCTAACCACATTTTTTTTTCAAAAATCGGAGAATGTCACTTTCTAACCTGACCAAAGTTACAACTTCATGCAAAATTTCAGAAATTCAATGGATGCTTGCGGAGAAAAATCCGGACGGACGGACGGACGGACGGAAATGCCTCAAAACATAGGTCCCTCGATTTTATAAATCGGGGGACCAATTACTATTTGTTTTGTAATATTGAACTTGTTCGAAATGTACTTAGCTTGACTGTATTGTTGTCGGAATCGTCTCGCTTAATAATATCCTCGCGTAAACGTAAGCTTAGTATGGGTGGACAAAAGCGAAACATTTTACTGATGGCAAAGAAGGGATCGCTTTGGTGAAAGAATTGAATAAATGTTTTTTTGTACAAATACGTTGTTTAGATAGCTTAATGAATGTACTGAGAACTGAACACTAACAGTAATTTTTTTATGTGAACCTAGAGGCTCATATTTCTAGAGTAATATCTAGAAGTTAATTGTAGCTGACTGAGTCCGGTATAAAGAGACTTTACGGGCTACCGTGCAAGTGTTGTAAAAAATGGAATTGAAGGCTACGCTGGCCGTGACGATATTATGTGTTCACAGATGTCGAAGCCTTTAAAATGTCATGATTGTGTACTGAAAGTTGTATGTACGAAATTTATAATAATAAAAATGGAATGATTACAAATAAAATTGCCTCGCACTTGAGGATGGAGGACGCTATTTTGAATCTCGTTTGGTTAAAAGTTGAGGCGTTTGTTGATTCTGAAATTCCAGAATGTGAATACATTTAGGTGAAAAGGTAAGAAATCGTTAGGCGCAAACTCGGTAATCTGTTATTCGTGTAAATTTCATGAAATCAATGTTTAGTATGTTTTGATGATTTTAAATTGACATAATGATCGGTGTTTCAAATATTAGTTCCTTATTTAATATTATCTACGATGTGTATGAGTTGTGGTAGGAGTAAAATGTTGGGAATGAGTATGCTACCCTCTGTTTCTATTACGTTTGGGGAGTCAGACATAGTATTTAAAGTGTCTTTAAACACGCTCAAGTGAAGTATGTGACTGACTTGGCGAGTTTCGTTACCTATGATGCATGTGGTTATTTTCTTATGGTTAAAAATACAGGGGAAAAACAGTCGACTCATATATATATATATATATATATATATATATATATATATATGAAGGAATAGGTAAAATAAATACCTTTTGAAGCATAAAGATGCGATATCAATTTTTTTTATAAAAAATAAAAATAAATCGAAACCGATTTTTTTTCCTTTTTTTTTATTATAAACTAGCATTCTTTATGCTTCAAAAGGTATTTATTTTACCTATTCCTTAAATTTAACAATAGATGCTTTAAAAAAAAATATGAACCGTAAAACACTTATTATATATATATATATATATATATATATATATATATATATATATATATGGAAATGATATTCCAACGTGATTGAAAAATCAAAATTATTTATATTCATCAACGTTTCGTCATTATTTCAAAACTTCCTCAAAATGACTTTTTGAATTCTAATAACCGTTTCGTTTGAAGAACAAAGAAAACAATCCAAAACTCATTCTTTTAACATCACAAACGCACCAAATATTTTCAAATATTGTACTTGTATGTTATTTCTTCAAATCCATCATCTCTGAGGAAGTCTTGCAATAAAGACGAAACGTTGATAAATATATAAAGTTTTATTTCCTTTTCTATATATATGTATATTTTTTTTTAATTCTATCAAAACATTCTGAAAATTTGAACTTATCTTGAAATAAACTGTATAACTAACTCCTACAATATTTTTTATAAAAGGGTCGTCAAACGAAAGGAACAAAACAACGATACGTATTTATTTAAGTGGGTGTATGTGGGCAAAAGTTAAGACGGTGTCACACGGTGTAAAAAGTAAGAAAGTTCGGCTGCCACTTTTCTTTGTGCTTGTATATGTTCCCTTGAGAATAGCCTTGCCCGACTGTCGAGTGGACAGAGGTAGGAGAAGGGACGTCTTTCTTCGTTGGTGTCGGAGTTCTCTGGTATGCTGTCTAAATCTCAAGGAGTTTTTATTTACTCCTCCCCAGGAGGTTAGGCACAAGGCCAGTTTTATCTTACTCCCTACAAGTAAGATGTGACCCAAGATCGGGTCGAGAAAGTGGGGTTTGAAAAGCCAGCGCTCGAGAGGTGAGCACTCTGGCCATTAAAAATTGCCTAGGCAGCCCCGTCGGCATTCCCCGGTAGGGGCGCCTCAGACAGTAAGCAATAAACTTACTCCTCCCCAAAGAGGGGAGGCAAAGCCTGGGAGGGTGGACCTCCTAGAACTGCACAGGACAGGCGTGCAGTATCCATCGGAACAGATACTACACTTTGATCTTAGCCAAAAGGCTGGAAGTAGTTCTTCACAGGTCCAATCTAAATTAATACGCCCTGAAGTCTGATTGGTTCTCGTGTGAACAAATCACTTTAAAGTGGCTCTTCTCCGCAAAAAGAAAGAAATGTTAATGTTTATGACTGCTACATCGGTAGTTATAAAATTAAATTATTTTTAAAATTAGTTTTGTGTACAAAAATGTTAGTTGAGGTATTTGTAAAAAAAAAAATACTTTATCTCCTTTTCTTTAGTTTGATAAAATCTGGTCATAATGCGATTATCTTATAGGTATGTTTATCTGTTAGTGTTTAATGACCCTTCAACCATTATAGGGTCATTTCAGGTAAACTTATAGCTATGAAGAAAATTCCTGAACAAATTAAATCTGTTTACTTTTCCCTTTTCGTTATTGAGTACAGAGATTCCAGAGTCTTGACGTAAATACACTTGGCGAACAGAAACTTTTTTTTTCTTGTAAAAATTTATTTAATGAAAATTGTATATTGCTTATGCTAATATTTTCAAGGGATGGTATCATTAAACGAACGACTAATTAAATCCGGAGATTTGGGAATAAACAAAGAATAGCACAAAGTAGAAAAAAGACTTGTAAAGGATCTAATTTGTCTCAGAAGAACGACCACCGAACACGGATGTCATCTTTGACAGCTTGACTAATACATATATGCATACACATCAGGGTTCAAATCGTTCGAACGGCAATACAGTTATACAGGGTGGCCAAGAAATCACCGAGAGATTTGTAACTTGAATGGATTCATTTTTATGGTACCTTAATGGAATTTTAACATAATATGACCAAGACATTAGAGATTTGTTTGCAAAAAAGAATAAAAATGAAAGTTGGCGATGTCAACCGCCCTTCACGTTCCCTAGACTTGACCAGGCCCGGCTTTTTCTTGTGGGGGTATCTCAAAGAAAAAGTTTATATCAATAAACTTTGAACTCTACAGGAAGATTTGAAGGAGATCAGGAATAAAGTCGGGAATTAAATCGTAATCAAGTGATCCTGCAATCCGTCATGGATAATGTTTTGGAAAGAACACGAATTTGTGAAGCTGAAAATGGAAACAATTTTTAAAAAAATATTATTTTTCATTTTTGTTCTTTGTTACAAATTCTCATTCTCTTCGTCATATGTTAAAATTCGATTTAAGATACCCTAAAAAATAATCTGTTCAAGTTAAAATTCCATCAGTGACTTCTTGGACACCCTGTATAAGCTTCACTGATGAATGTCAGTAAAAATGAACCATATATGTAGATTATTAATATTTATGTACTTTGAGAAAAATATGAAAGTTTCTAATCAAGTAATGTTGCGAAACTTTTCTCCTTTGGCGGATCGAACGCTTTCTGAGACTCACTTGGTATTTATCTACCCACGGCGGTAAGATGTGGCACAAGGTAGGGAAAGTGGGATTGAAAAGCCAGCGCCCTAGAGGAAGAGCACTATGGCATATTAAAAAAATTCCTGGGCAGCCTTGTCAGCATTTCCCGGTAGGTGCGCCTTAGGTGATTAGCAATAAACTAACCTCTTCTCAAAGGATGAGAAGGCAAAGCCTGGGAGAGTGGACCTCCTTGAACTGCACAGGATAGTACCTCAGACCGGCGAAATCAATATCCGAAGGCAAGACGGTACCGGTCTACAAAGCGTAGCATCCATCGGAACAGATACTACACTCTGAAGTCAAAAGGCCAAAGAGGGAGACTTAGTATTTATTTACCTCCTCTCCAGGAGGTTAGGAACACAAGGCCAGTTTTATCTTATTCCCACAAGGTAAGATGTGACCCAAGGTCGGGAAAGCGGGACTTGAAAAGCCAGCTCCCGAGAAGGTGAGCACTCTGGCCATTAAAAATTGTCTGGGCAGCCCCGTCGGCATTCTCCGGTAGGGGCGCCTCAGGCAGTAAGCAATAAACTTACTCCTCCCCAAAGAGGGGAGGCAAAGCCTGGGAGGGTGGACCTCCTAGAACTGCACAGGACAAACCCATAGACCGGCGGAATCAACCCCCGAAGGCCAAGACGATACCAGTCTATGGGGGTGCAGGTAAATAAAATAAAGGGTTTCGTTATCTCATATTTAATAACTGTCACGGGGGCCGAATGGTAAAGAATGTTGGATGTGAGTTACTCTGGTCTAGGGTTCAAATCGTTCGACCGGCGATACAGTTATATAAGCAACACTGATGATTGTTAGCGAACATGAAACATAAATATTTATTTGTAAAAAAAAAAATTTTTTTTAAATATATATATCATCTAAATGAATACATTCGAAGTTTTTTTGTTTTTTTCTTTCATCTATCCTAACTATATTAACACCAAAACAGATTGTGCTTATTTAAGTTTACGATACATTATATTTTGTAAAATCGTATATACAGTTGTAAACATTCACAAAAACCGTTTAGGTCTTAATTTGTATATTTATTTGATAACAGTTTTAATACATGAATATTCTGTAATATACATTTGTAATTTTGCATTGTCATATTTTCTTATATATACGCAATATTTTCGTCGATGGTGAAACATCTGATGTTGCTGGGATGCTGAGAACGGATACTAAACTTTGATCTTAGCCAAAAATAACGCTTTTATGGTGAGACATTTTTAACTGAATGAAAAGTTATTTAATCTATTATTGTATTAGCTTTTAATGGGGGTAGTGTAGTATCGGTTCTGTTGTCATGAGACCATCTTCCCAGGGACTACCTTCTCCTTTTAGGGGTGGGGTAGTGAAGTATCTATTTTGTTGCCATGATACCATACTCACAGGTATTACCTTTTATGGAATGATCCTCCCAGGTATTATCTCCTCCTTTGGGGAGCAGTATATATGTTCTTTCCTCATGAAACCATCCTTCCATGATTATCTTCTCCGTTTGGGAGAGGGTAGTGTTCTATCCGTTTCGCTGTCATATCATACTCCAAGGATGAACTACTTTTATGGGGCATTCGTTATGCTACCATCCTGTCATTACTTCCTCCTTTGGGGATCAGTGTAGTATATGTTCGTTCACCATGATATCCTCCCAGGCTAGCAAAAATATGCGGTAGGTGTGGTGGTGGTTGGTGTGGTGGTTGTTCGAGCGCATGGACGCATATTATACTTAGGAGACGTTGAAGATGCTCTCGAGTATGGTAATAAAATGTATAAAAGGATTTGAAAGCAGTCAAACATACTCAATAAACTTAAATGATAAAAAGTAAAGAAAGGGAGTGGCGCGAATGTGTAATTGGATATGAATCTTGTCTGTTTAATTATACACACATCCCTTACCAACCGGTATAATACACATGATAAAGAAGCTTGTTATTTCTTATTTCATTTTTTCTGAAGGTCTGAGGAAGCTGATTTTCGAGAGATCGCAGCTGAAACATGTATGCACATATGTAGCCAAAGTTTATATAAATAAAAATTTATACTAAAACAGTTCTGCTTGTTATTGAGCACTTGTTTTTAATAAACACTGGAGTTTCATGGGATTAACATCTAGGAAATATATATATATATATATATAAATTAGTACATGTATATACACACGTGTATGTCGTGAAGCAGAACGAATGGAAGTTGAGAAAGAGGGGGCGCAAAAATCACTGGAGAAAGGGGGGAGATAAACACGTGGTGGAGAGAAACGTGGGCGAAGGAGCCGGCACAACCGAAAATTCTCAAATACATGGTATTGACTGATTAATCTAAAAATAGGGGTGACAGGCAAAGCAACGGAACCAGTCACTAATGCGCCATCTAATTTTCCGAATAACTTTCGTACCCTTCCAGATGGCTGAGTATCAATATCCGTGATATCGTTCTTTATGGCAAGCTCCAATGCATACTTCACCACCTTCTCTTTATCGAATAATTCTGCGTGTTCAAGTAGTGTTTCCACCAAGCTAATAGCTGTCTCCGCATTTGTTTGTTTCTTTTGCAGACCTTTGGTCACATCTGTATAATAATATAATCTTCCAAAAAAGATTAGGAGAACTAGGAACTTCTTTGTCTGAATTGCCTTCAATAGAGCAATAGCAGAAAGTTTTGTTTCAGCAGCAGGATCATTTTGAAAGGATGTAAGGGTGTCCAACAATTACATCAAAACGGCGCAAGAACTTTTCAACCTTTAAGAATCTGGAAGACCACATGGTTGTAGATGAATGGGTCAGTTCCAATTGTGGGTCTTTCGGATACATCTTCTGGATTTCCAGGTATCGGGAATGACGTTTTGTACCTGTCATGAAAGTGTACACTAAATCCATGGTCTCGAAGAATGTCTTAATGGCAGGATCAATCTCACTGACAGATGCGAGAACTAAATTCAGCCTGTGAGATGCACAGTGCACATACTGGGCATTTGTATAGCCAGCCCATTTCATCAGCGCTTGGACACCACCACGTTCACCTGACATCACACTTGTACCATCGTATCCTTGCCCAACACACATCTCCTTCTCCAAGTTCATAGACCGCAACATACCTTGCAGCTGTTCCGAAATACTGGCAGCAGATAAGTCATACAGCTCCATGAAACCAATGGCCCGTTCATGGACTTTTCCTCCGTGCAGAAACCTTAATGAAACACCAAATAATTGTTTGTTAGAGATGTCCTTAACCTCATCAGCTAAAACCGCATAATATCCGGCTTTCTGAACCTGGTCCCTGATTTCCTCTAACAGAACCTTCTGCGCAGAAAAAAGTAAATCATTTTGAATCTCTGGACTTAACATTTGTGCATTTCTCGGAAGTTTCTCCAAGCGTTGTTGAATATATATAATACTTAGATAAAAGTGAGGTAACTCCAAAATGTTTCCTGTTTAGTGATTCTTTGCACAGAATAATACTATGTCCAATACTGTCGGGGGATGCTGTTTGTGCTCACCGATTAATTTCTTGTCTCTGTAGCATGGATCCAGGAGTTGATCCACTCTCCCTACTTTCTAAACATTTCTGAACATTTTTTAAGGTGATCCGTACCTTGTCCGCTTCTTTGTGGACATCAGTGTCATTATGTTCTTTCAATTTTTATCCAATTGTCCTCCAGTCACGAAAGCCAAACTCTGGCCAGACTCTACTTTCCTCCCGTCGTAAATGTCCAAAATTCCATAATATGCTTATATTTTATATTAAATATTAAATTTCTTTTAACGCAAAGACGCCACAAATAATCTTTTAATAGTTGTCAATCAATGAAAATAGATTTTAAGACCATCCTGGAGGGGGCTCCCTCCAATTAAAATATTTAAAATATTTTTTTTCACCAAATTATTTGTTTTAAATATTTTTTTCAACCAAATGATTTTTTTAAACATTTTTTAAACAGGATTTTGAAAGTTAAATTTAATTTTTATGGTATCGTTTGGTCATTAAATTATTAACTGCATCAAATAGTTATGGAACTATAAATAATGATTGTTAGTGTACTGTTGATTTAATCTCTATTCATAAAATTATTGGATGTAAAAAGCGTCCAAAACTTTCAATCTTTTAATACATGAGGATTTGCTAAGAATCAAAATTCTTAGCTAAACCTTATGTGCGAAAATGTAATGTTCTACGATTGGTGACATTTATTGGATGTGTTTCTAAGAGTATTTTGTTCTAATTGCCGATTTTTGTGCGCTTCTGAGAGATTCCCGGAAGCCATGTTGGATGTCGCTTTCGAAATGAAGAGCCGACCCTTGGTTTAAAAAAAACAAAAAAACTTTAAAACAAGGTAAAACACAAATAAACTTATCCAACTGGGTAGAATAGTAACTTGTCTTGCCCTTGCTAACATTTATTTGTCGCACATTTGTTTTTTCACCCTTTTTTCGTTCTGTTGATTATAGTAAAAGATTCCCCAATTTTTACTATATCTTTTGTTTATTAAATTGTTAGGTGAAAGTACAGAATAGTTAACAAAGCACCGCCTCTCTCCATGTTAAGAATGACTTTCTAAATGTTATTATTTCAACCCGGTTCGTAATTAAATTACGAGATTAAATCTATCATAATGCATTTAGGTTTCTTCGTAAACAAGTCAGCCATTTTAATATTTTGTTAATAGTTGAAAAATATATCAATTACTTCGTCTCTGTTCGAAATTTGAAAGGCATTTGGAAGTATTTAAACTATTGAATAGAAAGTCATTTGAACTGGCTTTGAAATGCTTAAAAAATCATGTATTTAAAAACGCAAAATTGTTTTCCGTGTCATGAAATTAATTTATTAGTTATTTATCTCTGGTGGCCATCTTGCCTAAAAGTAAGTTTATTTACTACTTCTTAAATTTGTTTACTACTTTAAAATTGGTAGTTTAAAATCTGTAAATATTTAGTATGGTATCATTAGTACCAGGAATGGAAAATTAAGTTTTAAACAAAATAAAATCCAAAGAAGCGTTTTTGAAATCGGAAATTATGTTAAAAATTGGGAGATCCCCTCTTGGTGGGTGGCCCAGGGCCCCAGCGCCTTGGCCCTTTAATCTGGCCCTGCTGTAAAATATATTACACAAAAGTAAATACTGGTTCATAATGAAGTATAGTTGACTACGAAATATAAGAGTATTTATATTTATATTTTTTGGATCACAAATTTCAGGGGGTGCAAATGTAATTGCAGGATGGGGGGGTCTTTGCCCTCCCCTGACTACGTGGGGGCCTCCCCCACCCACCCCCCAAAAAAAACGAATCTTTTTTTTGTAATTTTTCGATATTTTTTCTCGAGTTATACCGATTAAAATACCTACTTTGTGTGTGTTCGTTGTGTATTTTTCAAGTTTTAGCGAGGCATACATACAGATTTTTGCCTTATATATACTGAGATATTCATCACCACAAAGTTTGCAACAATTTTTAGATAATTAATAAAATATTTTGTTTTCGGAATCAATTTGATCCATGGCTTGAACTAAGGAAAAAGTCAACTGTAATTTGATTGGTTCAACTGATTTTTTTTATGGGGACATGTGAAAGCAATTACGTAAGCAACCAAACTTAGTTCATTAGAAGATTTGAAAGCTAAAATAACCAATAACGTGATTTCAGGCATTACTGTCAATCAGTTGGCAAATGTTTTCCGTGAACTGCAAAATCGTTTTACCCTTTGTTTTGCTAATGATGGAGGACACGTGGAAACTTGCATAAAAATTTATATCGTAAATAAAATAAATAAATTAAGTTACTTTTTTAAGTGCACACGGACTTTATGAACATCCTGTATTCAATAACAATGTGGACACTAACGTTATTCCTTCACTTTAGTACTCACGTATTTTAATGTAACCTTTTTTTTCTAGGAAATAAAATGTCGATTTTTTATGTCAAAATGTAGCTGGGTGGGCGTCCTTTCCAACAGTGTAAGCAGTTTGCAATTTTGTTCAAAACTTAATTACATATCGATATTAAGTGTGGGCGGTGACAAAAATGTGGACTTAAAAATATATTGAACCATTACCGTGATTATATATATATATATATATATATACAGGGTGTCTCAAAAAAATATTCCTAATGACATGTTTCGCGACGTTTGCGAATCCCTTGGTGCGCGTTATCAGCTTTGTTTGAACAATAATGGTCATCAGTTTGAACATTTGCGAACATGATTCTTCAATTACATCTGTCTCATGTATTCGATGCTATTTCATTTCACTCTGTTCATAAATAAAAGTTTTCTCGTCATTCTACGAGTGAGTACATTTTTTTGAGACACCCTGTATATATATATATATTATTATGAGACTTAAAGTATACTTTTAGAGAATTGAACCTATAGTGAAATGATTTAAGCTCAATATACGAGATAGAGCAATTATGAAGATAAATGGAGGAAGAGAGATAAAGATGTGCGGATGACAAATCTATTTGAAATAGATTTGTCATTCGCACATCTTTATCTCTCTTCCTTCATATATATATATATATATATATACAGGGTGCGTCAGGTATATGAGAACATATTTTCCATTTTATTAAATGATAAAAAAAATCAAACAAAAATATTCTTAATCAAAAACAATTATATAAACATGTAAGCTAAGGTATTGTTTAATAATTTCATTCAATGAAATTCCCCTCTACTTCAATGACAGCTTCGATTCGAGACCTAAACCGACTGCAAGCGCGCTTGAGATGGTCCTCATCTATGTTGTCCATCACTCTGACAATGGATGCTTTTAGAGAATCTTTAGTGTTGTGGGAGTGTTTATTAACATCTCTCTCCACGACGCCCCACACATAATAATCCAATGGATTCAGGTCTGGAGAGTTTGGAGGCCACAAGTTTGGAGTGATGTGATCATAAACATGATCCGCCAACCATTCCTGAGTGTTTTGTAGCCTTATGTGCTGGTGCAGAGTCTTGTTGAAAGATGTAGGGCCTTCCATTTGTTACTCTATCGATCCAGGACTTAACAACAGTATCCAAGACTTCAATGTAAGCAGCAGAAGTGACTCTTAGTCCTTGCCGAAAGAAGTGTGGTGGCATCACATGTCCTTCGTTGCTAACAACCCCCAAAACCATAACAGTTGCAGGAAATTTTGTATGCATGACTGTTGGAACTTCGGAAGGGTCATTACACAGCCATCTGTCATTCCTTCTGTTTACCTTTTGATCTTGATCAAAGTTTTTCTCATCTGAGAAAAACCAAAGCATGCCTTGCTCAACAGGATGTTTCAGTTTGTTTAACAGCCTCTTGGACCTTATCAAACGATTCTCTTTGGTGGTCTCGGACATAAACTGGCCTCTCCTCATTACATAAGACTTGTAACGAAGATTTTCATGAACAGTCCTTCGAATTGTGGCTTCTGAAACATTCAGGTCTTTTGCGATGGACCTCATTGACTTTTGGGGGCTCTCATCAATAATATTCTGAACTTGATGAATAAATTCAGGTGTTCTAATCGTGCCTGACCGTTGGTCGTGCTTTTTACGTTTAGCAATCTGCTTACAATCACCATCATTTTCTTCTAACTCCCTACGAACTTTATAAACAAAAGAACGGGCGACTTTAAGAAATTGTGCGATTTGTAAATCGCTATGATCTGCCTTTATTGCGACAATTACAGCCTGTCTTTTCATTTGTTCCGTTACATTATTATCTGCCATTTTTCATTATCTGCAAAAAAGAATAAAAATAATTAATATAACGTAACAATAACGACATTACGCGATGTTCTCATATACCTGACGCACCCTGTATATGAAGTAAATATTAAATTATTTTTACCTACATACGCCAGTGTTTCAAGCTTTCGCTCTCATCAGTGTAGGGAATTATAATCTCAGACGGTCGTAAGGTTCGAATCCGGTTACAGAATCACCCTAGACTCCGGAAGCAAACGTCATAACTAAATGGCCACGAGATATTACCACGTCAAGAAAGGGAATATAAGTTCTCTTTATGCGAAGAAGGCACATATAGAAAGACTGTCTGGAGAGTGTTCGACGAACGCTGTCAGAACGTGTCAAATACTGACACAACAGGTCACGTCTGGTGTAGTATATATATATATATATACTGTCGGCATCTAAACTTGGTTTGTCTGGTGAGGTGGGTAAGTGGACCCTTAGCAACACTTAAAATCGGACTTATCAAAGTTAGTGATCGGACGATTCCAATATTTTCCCGATTCCGATAAATATTTAGCTATAGAGTTGTTTTATTTTTTATTTTCGGATTAACGTGCAAAAAAAAACATGTAATATGCGCATATTTTCGTAAACGTAAAATATACACTTGGGGGTGGGGGTGGGGGTTATGTTTATAGATTTTAGTTTCACTGGTAGTTTGAAGTCGATAAATATTTATCATTTTATCATTAGTACCAGCAATGGAAAATTAAGTTTAAAACCAATGAAATCGAGATAGCGTTTGATACAAATAACACAAAACATCTATGCAGTCTTCTAAAAGATGTGTAAGGCCCAACTAGTTCAAATAACACAAGTCCGCTCCAAAGATGGTAAATAATTGCCGAGGAGTCCCATGGATAATCTTGACACATGGTGTGATCCCTTTGATGATATTCGCTCCAAATAAATTGTTCAGAAAGTCAGAATTGGAAAAACCTGGACACTAACCCTAACCCAAAAGACCCAAGTATGGATGGTTTAGCTTCTGAGATCTTTAAGTCTTGTGACAGGTTTTCCTGGAGACTTCGGTCTTCTGGAACATTTTTGGAAAACTGCATTAATGGTGATCTTGCACAAGGTGCTAAAGACGATTATGGTAACTCTTGTGGAATCGCATTGCTGGACATCTTGGATAGGATCATGTGTAGGAACTTGCTAGACAGCTCACACAAAAAATACATCGAGATTCCCAGAGAAGATAATCTACAATGTGGTTTAAAAAATGACAGGTGTTACGGACTGTGGGATAGATGATCTACAACGTAAATGAATGAAACGAGGAAACGCACGGAGAAGAGTTTTAATTGAACAAGATTTAACTCCCATTCAAGTTTATTTTTAAAGGAGATATAAAGCATATATCTGTATAACACAAAAACGAGCGTTAAATGCAATAAAATGTGTGTGGAGGAAATATCCACGAAAATAGTGGGTGTGAGAACAGGAAGTTATAGAAATACAGCTTGTTCTCAAACATCATTCAAGTATTTTAGGTTAAATAGCATTGAATTCCTTACTTGAGGATTTTACATTCAAGAGTGAAGTAGAGTTAACCTAACGAAAATACAGAAAGTTCAGGAGATTTATATACACATATATAATAAATGTGCATATAATGTATTCTTAACAAGCCGCACGTGCGTGGTCCCCCTCTGTATGTGACTCGATGTGGCGAGTGTAAAATGCAATAAATTTGGGTAATTTGGGGCATTTTTGACCCCACTTTGATCCCCTGGGGGCGCGAACCAGATTTTTTTCCAAGGTCAGCAATACTCATTTTCAATTAGGAACAATTGCCTCTACATTTTGGCCAAGTTTCAGAGAAATTGAATGGATGGATGAAAAGTTATTGGGCAAAAAATGTCATTTTTTGCCATTTCGGGGCCTTTTGACCCCTGGGAGGCTAACCAGATTTATTTTCAAAAATCGGAGAATGTCACTTTCTAACCTGACCAAAGTTACAACTTCATGCAAAATTTCAAAGAAATTCAATAGATGGTTGCGAAGAAAAATCCGGACGGACAGACGAACGAACGGACGGACATGCCTCAAAACATAAGTCCGCCGATTTTATAAATCGGGGGACCAATAATACGTTAATATATAAAAATTCTAAAATGAGGTGGGGAACGTCTTGTGGGTAGAGTGGTACACATGAATATACATAATATCTTATGATTAAATATTAGTTTTGTCGTAAAAAATGTCTTTGACGTGGAAAGGAAGTAAAAAGGTAAGATGAAAGTTTCTGCTTTTTCGGTTTCTGGACTGTGAGAGCACAAAGATTTGCTCACCACATGAATCAGGAGACAGGCATGTTGATGCTTTGAGGATGCGATCCAAAGTACATTTCAGATATGTCGCTTTTTTTTATTTAGAGAAACGATTATCACGTGTTCAAAATTGATACCAAAATGCTTACTCACAGAGAGAGAGGGGGAACTCTTGAAAAGATAAGAAATAGGAAGGGGGTCTCTTTGATCTGGTGGTTAGGGATTCTAGAATGCTCAAAGGTCAGTCCTTTTGTTTCTGCAGACTCGATGAGGCCAAGCATTTGAGTCGGCTCTGAGAGCGATGTGTGAGCAGGAAATAGTTGGCATACCATCAGAAATGTCTTCAGCAACATGTTGACTTATACCAAGTCTTGATAGGCCTTTCAAAGGCTTTTGACGGTCAATAGAAATGCTGTGTATTTTAGAGAAGCTGGGTTGCCTCTCAGTTTGAAGATGATTCGGCTCTTTCATGGCAGTATGAAAGAACACAAAGGTTGATGGGAAGTTTCTGAACCAATCATTGTAGAAAATGGTGTCAAATAGTTAGTCTTGTCAGGGCTGTGTATTACCTCCACTAATACCTATATATCCTCCCTCCAGCTATGGATAAAATAGTAGGGTAGACTAGACTCTCAAGACTTGGTTGTGCAACTCGCCCTAAAATGAAAACTCAGAAATAAGTCTTTTTCTGCTTATCCCGGCATTGAGTCTTTCTGAATCCCCTTGCCTCTGGATCCCAGCAATTCCACTTAGATATGCGGTTGGAGTTTGCGCAACTCTAGCTTCACTATAGATTTCCAGTGCAGGCACTTTACAGCGTATACTCATTGTCTCTATAGACTGAACAGAGGCTTTTAGTTTTTTATGCATCAAACAATTCGTCTATACCAGATTTTCTTTGACAAAACTTCACACTTTAAGAATTCTTTAAATTAAGATGTTCTCATTAATATAGATTTTTTTTCTAATTTAGGAATAAAAAATATGAAGAATCAAATTTCATGTTCATAAAAAATGATTTCGAATTTTTTTTATTTTAGAAAATGATTGGTACTAAACATAAATTAGTATCGATGCGGCGTTTGTCTGAGGAAATGGAGAGGACCATCGATATTTGCAGCATTAAAAAAGGTGCGAGGCGACGCCATTCAATAAATGCTTGCGAATCTTTTGAGACTGATTGCTTCCGGAAAGTTTATTTGGAAAAACGGATATCGGTATGTTGATGTAACTATTTTAAACATATTTTCAATGTTTTTCTGTCTCCTTTTTCGCTGTCTCGCCCTGCCTCCATTTTTCTGCTGTCTCGCCCTGCCTCCATTTTTCTGCTGTCTCGCCCTGCCTCCATTTTTCTGCTGTCTCGCCCTGCCTCCATTTTTCTGCTGTCTCGCCCTGCCTCCATTTTTCTGCTGTCTCGCCCTGCCTCCATTTTTCTGCTGTCTCGCCCTGCCTCCATTTTTCTGCTGTCTCGCCCTGCCTCCATTTTTCTGCTGTCTCGCCCTGCCTCCATTTTTCTGCTGTCTCGCCCGGCCTCCATTTTTCTGCTGTCTCGCCCGGCCGCCCTGCCTCCATTTTTCTGCTGTCTCGCCCGGCCGCCCTGCCTCCATTTTTCTGCTGTCTCGCCCGGCCGCCCTGCCTCCATTTTTCTGCTGTCTCGCCCGGCCGCCCTGCCTCCATTTTTCTGCTGTCTCGCCCGGCCGCCCTGCCTCCATTTTTCTGCTGTCTCGCCCGGCCGCCCTGCATCTTTTTTCGCTTGCTCACTCTCTCGCCTGCTTCGTTCTAAATCTATGCTCTGAACTTAAGTCTTCTATGAACATAGAATACTCTTGGAAGAACACTTAGATTTCTGTCATCTTTTTAATCGATGCTGCTATCCGTAATTGCCAATTCCTATGATTGAAATATGTTAACCATTGATGACGTTGAAGATAAAAGATGTGTTATTTTATTCCATAAAATATTTTCTAGATGAAAATATTACCCTTTTCTGTAACTTTGTTGGGGCATTCTTTCAATCACTGCAGTGATGTGACAGCAGATGCTTCCATCTTCTCTCTGTCGTTGTAGACGTTTTCCTTTTACTCAATAACAACTTTCATGAACGTTATTAATAAAGAAACCTCACAAATGCTTTAAAAATCTCTTTGTGGTTTTTATTCTTTCTTTAGAGTATACACATAAAACAATCTCTCACCTCCTTCCTCATGGGGTGGGGAAGAAGCTATCCAAAAACCCATCTACTCTTTCTGGTGACTCAATGAAAAAAGGGAAGATTATCCCTGCTCATTCGCCACGTAAGATTAACGACTTTCTCTTTCTGACATCACTGCCAGGACACGTAGCTCTTACGACTCTATCTCATTTTTAACCTTATGTGGAAATTTACTATATTAACCATATCTTTACACACCCACATCTACGTATAACCCTTTCTATTTGATAAATGATTCACTTGTGTATATCTAATTTACATACTTAACAGGTATTTAATGATTTTTCTTTTTCTTACTAAACAGGTATTTCGTGATTTTGAGAACATTCGAGATCAAACTGCATCAAAGTCAAAAACTGTAAACTGTCGCAATTACGAAGAGAAAGGGTGTTTGGATCTAATTCCGGAATGCAAATCTATCTTGCGTAAGCGTCGTTCGTTACCATTTGCAGGTAATATATTTTCTTATGCATTTTATTTTATGTATAAATCTGATGTAGATAATAAACACCCTCTATCAAAAATGACCAAAAAAATTACGCTTCGCCAGTGTTCGCACTTTTATTCATATAGAATCATAGAATTACATCAGTAATTTAATTTTTTCCATGTATGTTTTAAATATTGGGCGAATTAAGCCACTAGTATATAAATTGGTTAGTTGAGAATACAAATGAAAATTCAGTCGAGGTCAGCTTGCTGAGATTACTAGACTGTGGGAATTAATATAAACAGATGACGTCACATGGCTCAAAGAGAGAGGTTGAGAGAGAGAGAAAGGTTATTTCCTTGGGAGCACGCAATGTGTGAACATAAGAAATTGAGACATGCTGAAAAATACGATTAAACAGTGATAATCAATACCCCCCCCCCCGGTCAGTGATTTGGACTGAAGATCAAGTTGGATAAACCTCTTCTGTCTTCTATCAGTCTTGGGTCGACTTAATTTTTTTTTTTTTGAAAGTGTAAATAAGGAGCTTTGATTTCAGGTGGCAAGTCCTCAGTCTGGAAGGATCACATGCGTACAAGAACAAGCAGTTAACAAGGTATGGATAATAATTTAGATTATTTGGACTACTGTTCTCATCTTGGATGTTATTCTCACGTTTTCGATATAACCTACGATCTTCTTCGGGTGCATCTTGTCAAACGTGGCAAATCTATACGGAATTCCGAACCCTTTATTTAACCGACGGGGGTAGTTTGTTCTCGTTCTGTCAGCCATGAACAGGTAAAAGTCTTGAATTTTACTTTATTCTTAGTATCATGCAGTGAGAGTTGAACCATCAACCTCCAGAAGATTGTCACTTGAACTGATTTTTTACTCAACACCTTTATCCGTTGCGCCACGTGTCTGGATTAAATAAATAATTTAGTTCGAAATTCTGTAGTCTAGAGTTCAACCAGATTCACTTGAATAAGGTCGGAGGTTACATCAGCCGAAACGTTGAAAGAATAACAGCCAAGATAATAAAATGTATAAACTTTATATATTCGATTTGCTTGGATTATTGTTTTTGTTTTTTTCTGTTTCAGATCAGTCATCAGATGCTGCAAAGTCTGAAGACAAAACTATTACTGACCATACAATCGCTATTGATGATGGCCTCACTGATACGGAGATGTGTACGGAGTATGCAGAAGAGATGATGCGATATTTGCAAGTATGATTGTTTGGGGATCATTCTAAATTGGGAGCTGTGCAGCTAGGTGCTTGTTCACATTAGTTTTAAATTTCTGGATGTTGGTACAGTCGGGGAAATAGGGAGTAGGGATGGAATTCCAAAGGCCGGTAGCACAAGGAAAGTTATTGGAGTAGAAGGCTTTCCAGAATTTATGGACCTCCACAGTGAATAGATGGGATTTAGCTGATTGTCTGGTTGGTCGAGTGCATTTACGTCGAGGGGGCACCAGAGCAGCAAGTTCACTGGAGCACATTCCATTGAAGTACTTTTAAAACAAGCACAAGGATGTAACATTGTGGCGATGGAACAGGGGCTGGAGCTTGGTGGATAGTGAGGGGACCTATCAGATTATTGACTGTTTTTTTTGGACCTCGTCTAAGAGGGAGAGATTAGTGGATAGTGCACCAGCCCAGATGTGACAACAATACTCCATACATGGACGGATGGTGGCTTTGTAGAGATACAGGATACTGTCAGGTGTGAGAAGTTTTCTAGCACGGTAGAGGGAGCCCACCTTAAACCTTTTCATCGACCCAAACTATTGTTTAAAGTTGTAGAGGTAAAGACTATATCGAAAGAGTAGATTTATCTTCCTCCCACAGCGGTAAGATGTGACACAAGGTCGGGAAAGTGGGATTTAAAAAGCCAGCACCCTAGAGGATGAAGAGAACTCTGGCCAACAAAAATTGCCTGGGCAGTCCCGTCAGCATTCCCCGGTAGGGGCGCCTCAGGCGATTAGCAATAAACTAACCCCCTTCTCAAAGAGTGAGAAGGCAAAGCCTGGGAGGGTGCACCTCCTAGAACTGTACAGGATAACAAAAGTAGGAGCTATATAAGAAAAATACTACTTCAAGGTCAAAAACTAGCCAACAATAAGTGTTAGATAGATTCCGACCCAGAATACAGCAATTCTTCCACCTTTTTCAGAAACAGCGTTCATGGAATGTGAGGACAAAATAAGGGAAGCGAGATTTACGAAGCTGCCGAAAGTAAAACCCAGGTCTACTTTCTCCTCTCCTCTACTGCCATATCTGGAGAGGTTCCGCTCAAAATACTTTCTTGCCTCGACAGAGGACAACACCGACTTTGCAATCTAATGAGGGGGGGGATCTCTTCTCTTCCCTACAACCCGTCTCTCGTAGAAAAGACATTACTCGTGTTTCTTTACTCTATCGTTATTTTCATGGTCCCTGCAACTTGTGCTACCAGATCAGGCTGTCTGAAAATACTGGCTTCCTGACCTAAAATGCACCAAACATTGATGCTATTGTTTTTATCCTTTCTCTTTGCAAAACTCCATCGTGTTCTGCAAAGTAAAAAAAAAAAATTTTTTAAATAAAATTTAAAAAAAAAAAATGTTTTTTTAAATAAATAAATAAAAAAATAAAAATAAAATAAAAAATTAAAAAAAATTTTCTACAAAACTAAACCAAACACCATAAATAAATATTTGAAAATATAAAGAACTTGAAGCATAAAAAACTTTTAACAAAATGATCGGATTTGGCATTAAATAATCCAAAAAGGGTTTATATGCCATATAACAAAACAACCAAACCACCACGCCAAAGAACTTTCCTTTCTTCCCCTGTGTATCTAAAAGCAAACAGAACTTCCATGAACAGAGTTTCTTTCCAAGAACTTCTCATCTATGGAGCACAATACCACATAGTCGTTATCAAGTCCAATGTAAACAAATGTGTTGAGCTGTACTCAAAAAATATCACAAGTGTTTGAGAAAATTTAAGTCTTTATTCATAAATATAAGTTTTTACAAATTCATTGGCAGTGAGTGAGACAAAAAAAAAACGGTATGTAAGACTCTCCTAACCCTTTCTTAATAATAGACCTCCCAGCCCACAGTTTAAGAATCGAAAATAAGTAGATCAATCTTTAAATGGGAGTGGGTATAAGTGGAAGAAAAGAAATGGGGATAGGTTTTGGGAGTGGATGGTGTCCTAAGATAAATACAATTTGGGGTCGAGGGGGGGGGCGTCGAGGGCAAAATATAAGAGAACAGATACTAGTTTGAATCCTAGACTGAACTTGCTGAGTCTTGTCAATCGTTTATCGAATGTGTTTCTTTATTATATTGTAAAACAAGGGTTTCTCTCATCTTAAATTTTTTTTTTAGGAAATGGAACAGAAGTGGACATTGCCCATCAACTACTTGGATGACCAAACCGAAATATCTGCAACGAGTCGCTCGATTCTTATTGATTGGCTGATCAATGTGCAGGTAATTATATTCAATATATTTTTATGATCGATTACAGTATAAAACATTTACATGTATGAACATTCAGTTGGCGTTTACCAAAGTCGGTAAGATATTAAAATAAAGCTAAATCATAGAAAAAGGCACGCAAGACAGATTTCTTTTTTAATGGAAATCTCTCCAGACAAGGCATGAAGCCACTTGATGTAAGGAGCTAACAAGAATGAAAGATGATTATCGTAAAGACAGAAGATACCTATCGGCCTTAGTCTTGAAAAGACCAAGGTAGGAGGAAAATAGTCAGCAGGAAGAGTTCCACAAGCTTGCAGTTCTTGAAAAAAAGCTACTGGAATAGGAAGGTGTATTACAATGAAGTATCAACACAGCGAATTGATGAAGACCACTAGACCAACGAGTCAAACGAGCTGAAACAAAAGAAGCAGGAATAGATCACATAATTTTGAAGAACATGCCATAACGCACGATATAAAAGGATAATCATCATATTCGGTTTAACATCTGTTTGACATACTGGCATGCGTTGGACAGCTTTAACATATGTACTTCCAAACTAACCTATCTCTGACCAGGTCTTTATTAATCCCACTTTCTCTCAGGTCCACTCTTATCACTTCCTCTCATATTTACCTTAGCCTTCCCCTGTGAACTGGACCTGCTACCTTAACTGTTCTACATCTACTAACCCAAGAACTCTCATCCATTCTTTCAACGTGGTCATACCATCGAAGTTTACTCTTCTGCACACATCTCCCTATACTGTCCAGATTCAATCTTCCTCTGAGGTCATCAGAATTAAGCTAGTCTTTAAGACTAGCATCACACATCCATCGTATCATTTTTCTTCATGTAACGGATGTTCTCAACCGTCACTGGTCAGGTTTCACTTCCATACATCAGCTATATATTAATATGCTAGCGTCTACCTACCCGTGTCACGCTCTGACACACCTTTTTAAGATGGGATCGCCCTGGAGATTTATTTATTTATTTAACGGTGAGCTTAATATACATGGAAGGGGGTTAGGACTTACTTTTGCCTCGGGCAACGGGGAGAGAGGAGGCGAGTGGGAAGACGATGAGGCGAGTGAGATGGGGTGGGTGTTCCAGGGTGAGATGGCGACCGCGAAAGACACAGCTTTTGCCCCAGGCAACCGGTTAATATAAATAAATATATATGTATGCTTCCAACCCGTCACACAAAAGTTAGCGAGTAAAATGTGTGCATATTCCTAGCCACCAGAATATTGTTAACAGTAAATAACAGATTGATGAAGTAACACCATAGAATTTCCATGGAGTTCGGCTAGTCACACTAAATACAGGAAATATCTTGCAAAACTAATTGTATTTCGCGCCTTAAAACATAACCAATTATGGAATATGTCCGTTTAAAGTTGGTATAGACGGCCATCTTGAATGCGACAATCAAAATGAATGTTGACTGGTTGGCAATCAAATCACACTCAAAACGAGTGAGCAACGTTTCTCAATGGCAAACACAGCTTATAAAAGAGGACGAACAATGCAATTTAAGCAATATGTTGAGATATTGAAACAGCGACATGGGAAGTTGAGGGTTGCAACAAAAAAAAAAATTACTATGTTGTGGCTTGTTCGCAGAGTATTGATTTACTCCTCTCCAGGAGTTAGGCACAAGGCTAGTTTTTATCTTACTCCCACAAGTAAGTTGTGACCCAAGGTCGGGTCGGGAAAGTGGGGTTTAAAAATTGCCTGGGCAGCCCCGTCGGCATTCCCCGGTAGGGGTGCCTCAGACAGTAAGCAATAAACTTACTCCTCCCCAAAGAGGGGAGGCGACGCCTGGGAGGGTGGACCTCCTAGAACTGCACAGAGCAGACCCATAGACCGGCGTAAATCAAGCCCCGAAGGTCAAGACAATACTAGTCTATGGGGTGCAGTATCCATCAGAACAGATACTACACTTTGATCTTAGCCAAAAGGCCAAAGTAGAGCTTGTTCGCAGAGTAGAACTGGTACCTCCTTCTTCCCCCCCCCTCTTCTGGCGCATTTTACCAATGAGGGCGGTTCCAGAATACCATGTGACTATAAAAGACACGTGGTATTTTTTTTTTCTTCCCAAACTCGTCACCTAAAAATATTAATTTTTTACATTCTCCGGAGAGACAGAAAAAAAATCAGTTTTCATTTTTTTTTTTTTTTTTTTTTTTTTTTTTTTTTTTAACAAAGACATTTTGTTTTAGTCACATATAACTGTTTTGACATACAATAGGTGCTAAATACTTCCAGATTTTATTCATCGGGGTACAACATATATTTGAAAAGAATAATTAACATTTTCAATACGGTTACAACATAAGCAATTAAGATGTATCGTTTTTTGTTTCTCTTTTCTTTCTTTTTTTCGGTATCCAAGTACAACTTGTTGGGCTTTATTAGCCGTCTGCGCACTGCACTACACGCTATGAAACAAGTTGTTTACAATAGTCACCAAATCTGAATATTCAATTATTAGATGAAAGTATATGAATTTCTAATTCAATTATTAGATGAAAGTATATGAATTTCTAATTCAATTATTAGATGAAAGTATATGAATTTCTAATTCAATTATTAGATGAAAGTATATGAATTTCTAATTCAATTATTAGATGAAAGTATATGAATTTCTAATTCAATTATTAGATGAAAGTATATGAATTTCTAATTCAATTATTAGATGAAAGTATATGAATTTCTAATTCAATTATTAGAGTTTTCGACTTTGCAGTTGTCAGTCATAACAAAAACTAAATACTCTAACATACACATATATATATATATATATATATATATATATATATAAAATATGGCCTGAATTCTCAAAATTACTTCCGAATAAGTGCGTTCCATCTACGATTGAACTAAACATCTTTCCATTGGATTTACTTCATTCTTGAACTTTTTCAATGCTGTCTTCCCGAAAACCCTTCTTTTCCATCTTTAAATCTCCTTTCACTGGACACCTTATCAACGGACATTTACTAACTGGACAGACCCCCATATCTTTTTACACACACATTCTCACTCTCCATTACTTAATATTTTTTCAAATTTTGAATTTTGGCTTTTCCACCGCCAACTATCTATGTAATTCCTTTGATAAGATTTTAATCTTTGAAAAGCCTTGGCTTAAGGAAAGAATAATAAACATGTTTTTACCGAGTACACCTTGCATATATGATTTAGATTTTTCACTTAGAAGATAGTTTATTCAGTGAAGACCGGGATAAGGCCAATAAAAATAAGCTCGATGATACTCGATTACAGGGCACAGAGCATTTATGTGATTTTTCGAAGGCTTACCAAAGCATTCCGTTCAGGAGACCATTCATCACCACAAAAGATATATATATGATAAATAAATAAATAATCTTTGAAAGAAAGTCTTTTGTAGTGAATGGTCTCCTGAACGGAATGCTTTGGTAAGCCTAAAAAAATTTTTTTAAAAAGCACACGCACACACACACAAAATATGCTATGAAGGACAGATCACTTCATTTTATAAAACTTGTTTTGATGTAGCATACAATTGTTTCGGCTAACACCAAGATATTTTTACAATGCTCCTGTGCATTTATTTCTTGGTGTTGTCATCTTCAGTGCTAAGTATATAAAACAAAGATAAAAGGGAGTGAAAATTCAGTTACCTGAAATTTTAACAATATGTATAAAACATCAACAAATATTTACTAAATTGCAAAGTTTTCTTTTTTTCTTTTTTAATATTTCAAAGGCTTTTAGGGCACAAACATCTATTTGAATTTTTGAAAAAAACAAAGTCTCATATGTATTTGAATATATGATTTTATTCATTTAATAAAGTTTTCTGTCTGAAATTATTTCATCTTTCACTTAGTAATTGCTTTGTATTAAAAAAAAAAGAAGATACTGATGGTTTTGCCCATGTCGTTTTGAAGGTGGACGTCTGCTAGTGATTTGAAAGTAAAACTATAATACTCATTAGACTAAAATTCAAGATGGATGTCCAAATCTGTCTAGGAAAATCGTAAAAAAGTTTTTTTAAATACTTTTTTTCTCTAAAATTTGAAATATTGTTTTTACACAATTACAAGTATTCATAACATAAAACTTTTGATTGTCCTAATACAAAATTCTAATTTATTTTTGAACGTATATAAAATTGAACTTTTAAGCCTACCCAACGACACCTGTTCTGATACTACACTTCATCTTTTCTGTCCTGTCAGTAAAGGAGAAATCCTTCTAAACTAAGGCAATTTTAATTTCTGTCCCAATCCAGTGTGCCACTTTTGAGAGTCGGATTTTCAGTGTCGTGGGGAGGCAAGTAAACAGGGACTAGAAATTCCGTTAAAACTTGTTTCTTTTTGTATTGTAGCAGTTACCTCCTCCTTTCAAAACATAACTACACCGGTTTGCCGGTAGGTGTCGCTTTTTCACCGACAGGTGGCACTGTAAAGCGACACCAGAGTTATCTGCCCTTCTGACTATAAAAACCGTTGCAAACGGAAAATCCATCTCTTCTTCACCAGCCTCGACAGGAGTACGCTGACACTAGCGTTCCGTTTCACTCTTCTCTTCTGGTCAATTGGCCTCCGTAGAACGACGCTAATACACTAGCGTTTCGCATCACGCTTTTCTCTTTTTCTTTTCAACTAGCATCGGCATAACAACTACCAACACACGTGGTCAAACAACGGTAAGAGTTCTCAACTCATTTTCTTTGTGTACGGCTTTCAAAGACTTTTCCTACGCCGGATTCATTTCTTCTTATACCTTTTCAAGAAATGTTTTTCCATCGACACACATGCATACATCACACACTTCATCATTCCACGTACACACACGTTCAATAAACCTTATTTGAACTAACTCATTTTGTTTATTAATTATTACTCTGTCTTTGCATGCAACATTGCTTGATTCAACTGAACACGTTTATAATCGGGGGAACACGACCCTCGATCCGAACAGTATAAAACATTCTGTTTAAAGTATATTTTTGTGCAAAAAATGTTCTGTGTGTAATAAGAGTTCAGATGTTTTATATCTTTAAATTTTCGTTTTTCAGACATGGAAACTCAAAATCGAAGAACTTACATTAAAGTGTGGTCTTCTCGCACATAGACGTGAAAATCTTTAAATTCACTAATTAATACCTAATTAAACTCAACACCAGTCCTTTCAAAAATGTCAGGTTTTTTTTTTTTTTTTTTTTGTTTTGGTTTTTTTTACACCTTATGCCCACCTCTTGTAAGCTTTGCCAGTGTTGGGGGACCGGACAAATGGCCACCATATAATTAAAAAAAACTGACCAAAGCCGAACAGCATACAAAAATGAATCTAAAAAAAAAATTAAAAACATTTCTTTTTATATTTAACTTTTCCATAATTCAATTATCAATGGTGTTTGTCAGTATTTTTTTCTTGAGAAAAATGTTTTTAATTTTGAACAATTTTCGGAACTTTGTAAATGCAACTACATTTTTTTAAAGGTTACCTAGCGATTTATGCAAAATTTCATTTATTACACGATTAAAATACATGTACATTGTATTTTGATGTTATAATAAATAACTGTACACGTTAACAATCGAACAGGTATAAATCTCACCGAAAAATTACAGGTAAAAATAGCACATTTGAATAAATAGGGAAAAAAGTTCGACAAAGACTCCCGAGTTGGACAAAACGTACGTGAAAAAGGTTACATCGACCAAAGCTTTATAAGATTAACATCAAAGATGACAACAGTAATCCAAATAATCCAAGTACTTAGTCTGGTGTTTTCAAGAAAATAAAATCAGTTTTTCTATATTTTGATGGGAAGGGGCTAGGTCCTTTCCCCTATAGTCTTGAATACGGATAATCCCTCCACCCACATCCAATATTGAACCCAAAAGATTAAAGTTTTTTTGTTTTATTTTGGTTTTTTTTAATCTTAGATGAAACCAAATTTGTTTTGTTTTTTTTGGGGGGGGGCTGTTGTCACCCGGGCCTAGGATTAAGGGAAGTTTTTTTTTAATCCTTTACCCCCTAAAATAATATTTATCTGCCTTAACAAAAAATGCTGGTTATATGCCCTTAAAACGCTATTTGATTAGACACTGGCCCGGAAATGGGTGATCATTATACGTTAAATTTATATGCTAAACTAATCCCCCTATTCTAAATTCTAAAATAATTGGATTTTCTTTCCCCGGGTTTTACAGGGCGTTCACACGTAGTCGCTTAAAAAGTAGAATCTCATTTATTTGCGAGGAAGGGTGATCTAACTGAGGGTCTTCATCTACTTTTAAATGTAGATATAATTTTCTTTTTAATTTGACAAACTCCTTAATGTTTTCTCGTTATGTACTGTATTCAAGATTTTCATAAACTCTTGTGCAGATTTACATCTATATTTTTACTTTGTGCCATTTTTTTTTTTTTTTTTTTTTTTTTTTTCTCGGTCATTTTTGCCTAAATTCGTTATGTTCTATAGAAATATTTATCATTTTATCAGTACTAGCAATGGAAAATTCAGTTTTAAACCAAACTGAAAAGAACCTTTTTTTGGATAGGAAATTAGGCTAAAATTTTTTAATCGTTTGTTTGAATCGGAAATTAGGCTAAAAATTTTTAATCGTTTGTTGAATCGGAAATTAGGCTAAAAATTTTTAATTGTTTTTTGGAATCTGAAATTAGGCTAAAATTTTTAAATCGTTTTTTGAATCGGAAATTAGGCTAAAATTTTTAAATCGTTTTTTGAATCGGAAATTAGGCTAAAATTTTTACGGTACTCCAAAACGTTCAGATTTTTTTTTTTTTTTTTTTCGATTCCCAATCCCGAGTAATCGTCCCAACACTAGTTCAAAGCGAATTATTTTTGTTTAAAAACAATTTCAAATGCTTTTAGTCAATAAAAAAAAAACAATACTTAAATACATTCATCTTAGTTATGTACTCTCTCATGCAAATACCATGTAGCATATTTTTCTTCATACCAGCTACAAAGTGATACAAGCTCGGTAAAGATGGAAATTGACATATCCCCTCGACGTAAATACACCGACAAACCAGACAATCAGCTAAATCCCATCCATTCACTGTGGAGGTCCCCTGATGCCGGAGGATGTTTTACTCTAATAGCTTCTTTCCTCGAACTGCTAGCCTTTGGAATTCCCTCTCTGCTCCCTGTTTCCCTGACTGTACCGACATGCAGAAATTTAAATGTAATGTAAACAAACATCTCGCTGCTAAACTCCTCACTTCGGATGCCCCCATAAATCTGGCCCCTAATCCACAGTAGCCCCTGACGTTTCAGTGGCAATGTGCCTTGTCTAGGGTTGTAAAAAAAATTAAAATTAAAAAATTTTTTTTTAAAGTATTGTACCAACAGCGCTCAATGGACGCGTATAAACTAGTATTGATTATAAATTCACTGTAGTCACAAGACTCTAATTCCCCAAGAAACAGAAAAGCAAATCCTCGATACGTCTATAATTTTTTTCCGACATAAATTTGAATTTTACAGTTTTATTCTTTCAGGTCCACTTAGAGTTTTGCGAAGAAACTATAATGCTGACAACCAAACTCTTGGACGTTTTTCTCCTCCAACAAGAAATACAACTAGATAATCTACAACTACTTGGGGTTGCTTGTTTCTTTGTTGCATCCAAATTTTTCGAGCAAAAAATTCCGAAGGTTTGTTTTTTTTACGTCTGGACTTATGTCTGTCTAAAATATATATGTGCATTTGTTATAAATCTTTATTTTTGGCTACATATTTGCAGACATGTTTCAGTTCTAGCTTCGTAACAAGTAGCAGAGGTCACATGATATGGCTGTAGTTTTTATTTTATTTTTATTTTTTTTAAATATAACTGTTAATATTTAGTTCTCCTATCCCAAAAGAGGGGGTGCTGTTTTTCTGGATCGACTTTTGAGTGGGTGGGATGTGGAGATTTTCAAGCCTCCCATAGTGTTAATCATCGTTCAACTGTCAATCTATCTCATTAACCTTTATCCTCGAGTGTTTTTTGGCCTTGATAAGTAATGACTTATTAGTAAATAACAGAATATATTGACATTTATTTGAAGACGATTTAATGGACTTGTTAAACCAATTTTATTTTTTGCCTAAATGATGATAGATATTTCAAGCCAAAGTTACTATTATGGACATTTTTAATATAAAAAGTGCATTATATTTCGGCCGTGGTAACCTTCGACCTTTAGGTGCATCTTGTCAAGCTCTGGTATTTATACGGAATTTCGAATTGAACCGATAGTAAGAATAAAAATAAAAATTACTTAAGACTTCTACCCGGCCATGGCTGACGGGACGAGAACAATCTATTCCTTAAATAAAGAGTTCAGTTCGAAATTCCGTATTGTGACATTCTCAACCCGTCTTAGAAGAAAAAACAAAACAAACTTAGCCACACATACATACACATAGTAATTAAACCTATTTTGTCCTTCTCTGTGTAACTTCTATCTCCTCACTTAGAGTATATCCAATCTGCTATCCTTACAACCCCGTCCTCTCACCGAATATATGCCAACACACTGTTCGTTATCTCTCCTCTCATTATAACCGCTGGACAGACAAATTTTCGAAGAGACGATAGTCACGTTTACAAAAAGAAAAACAAAACTGCCAACATGTCCAAATAAGGAATGCTATTACCAACCATCTGAATTAAAGCTCGGGTGACCGCTATGAACGCATAAAAAATTAACACGCCGTCAATTTCAAGGGATCATCTCGCTAGGTAAACATACTTTAAATAAAATGTCCCCAAAATACAGCTTTGCCATGTTTGATGTTGCCCGAAACTAAATATAGGAGACGTAAATACTGAACCTTCTAACTCTCGACAGAATGTCAACAACGTTGTTTGGATCTCTCTTGCACTTGGTTCACCGGATAAATTCGACTTCTAGAAGAAGCTTTGCGTCTATACGATCTATGCCCTACCAGAAGATAATTCACAGAGCAACAGATGACAGAATAGACTGACACTGATAAGTCATTTATTTTTATGAAAGGAAATACAATGCGATTTCGAGAGAAAAGAAACTTAGACTATTTGATAATTCAAGTCGAGAAAACTAGAGATTGTGAACGGATAACAAAAAGATAAGCTAGAGATTGTGAACGGATAACAAAAAGATAAGCTAGAGATTGTGAACGGATAACAAAAAGATAAGCTAGAGATTGTGAACGGATAACAAAAAGATAAGCTAGAGATTGTGAACGGATAACAAAAAGATAAGCTAGAGATTGTGAACGGATAACAAAAAGATAAGCTAGAGATTGTGAACGGATAACAAAAAGATAAGCTAGAGATTGTGAACGGATAACAAAAAGATAAGCTAGAGATTGTGAACGGATAACAAAAAGATAAGCTAGAGATTGTGAACGGATAACAAAAAGATAAGCTAGAGATTGTGAACGGATAACAAAAAGATAAGCTACGCTAACACAACAAAGAAAACGAACAAAAAATAAGGGAGAGGAAACAAAAGATACGGACTTCCACTTTCCTTCTATTTCATTAATCCAGCTAATTATTCTTTTACAAAAATAATATGCATACATGCCCGCACACGTTTTTCACAACATCCTGTTTATTTTCATGATCAGTATAGATTCCGAGTTGGACAAGATGCATCTGAAGAAAGTCAGAGGTTACATCGGCTGAAACGTTGAGAATAACATCCAAGGTTAGAACAGAAGTCCGAATAACCCAAATAATACGAAGAAAGTGTATGTTCAGCATGTTGGATAGCCGGGCAGTAAGGGACCTCTTATGTCCTCAGCAAAGAGTGTTTTGTTTATTTCTGATATCAGTTCGTTTTTAACCGTCTATATTAGACAATATTGTTCATACGTTCAATCCATTTGAATTGAGTATTATTAGACAGTAGACACCATTGCAATTCTGTAGTTTTTTGCTGTTGGGTCAATTTATTTTGTCTTATGCATTTATATTAATATTTTATTTTTGCCAGATATATTGCACACTTTTATAAAGATTATTTTGTGCTACCCGTCCACCCGGCTGGCACTGTTCGTCGTCTGTAAAACCCGGTTTAAATAAAAAATTTATCAAAAAGTAATGCAATTAATCTTGATTCTTTTTAGATAAAAATTCAGATCTGATGTGAAATCTCCTACAATTATTTACACACTTCTGCTCCAATGACTATAACAAATTAACAGCTTCTAAAATGCGTTTTTTAATATACTAAATCACCACTTACCAAGGCCCAAGGCAATTCGAGGATATAGGTTAGTAAGATGGTCGGTTCGATGGTGAACAATACTATGAGATGATTGAGAACAATGGGTGGGGGTAGGCAGAATTTACATGTAATTTCGATTTGACTTGAAAACAACCATGTTGTAGCCTGTTTAGAAGCAGCTCAGCTATATTGTTCCACAGATGGGAAGTTCTTGGAAAGAAACTTTGTTCATGGAAGTTCCGTTTCCTTTTAGGTTTAAACGGTCGAAAGAAAGTGTTGAAGTGGTTGTAGCTAGACAAGTTCTAGCATAAATGTTTTACAGGGGTGGGGGCAGAGATTGGAGTTCAGTTGAGTATTTGCTACGCTCCAGGGTAGCGGCCAGACGAACCAATTTAGTCTATATTCTGTGTGAAATTGATCATATCGATTTTGGTAACGAGTGTCTGTAAATGTGTATCTAACTACAAGAATTGTCTAATAACAAAAATTAAGTTGGTGCTATGAAATGTTTTGTGAACAACGATATGGTGCTAATTTTAAAAGTGTAAAATTAGAGATGAAAACGAAGGCTTGCCAGCTTCAAAGCATATTAGATGTTTCGCGTGTCAGCTGATTGTTTTCTAGAGAGAAAAGGAACTCGTGTTCATAATTGCAGATTTTTTTATAGTTGGACCTAATTTTCATAAAATTTAAAAAAATTAAAAAAAAAAAAAAGACTGAGTTTAAGTTTGGGCAGCTGAGAGAAACGTTGGTGTTGTAAATTTTATCAGATTTGTTACGGTGTTTGATAAACGGTAGTTCTCTTTGAAGTTTGGGCCGCCATTGTGACCTACAGAAGATTTACAAACACGTAAGAATGTTTAAACTTAATAAAAATCGCAAATTTATTTTTATACAAAAAAACAAATCTACAATTTATAAACCGTCGTATGAGATGCATTAATTGTTATCCCCCGTACAAAAATTAATGTGTATTCTTTTAGTTGTTGCTGGGGATGGGGCATCCTACCAAATGCTAGATATTCACCGCTATTTCAGAGACTCCAACCGAGAGATCTTTTTAGGATCATAACCGTCTCTTTCAGTGCAATTGTTTGGATCTCTATTGCACTTGGTTCACCGGGTACATTCGCCAGGTAGTTTTTTAAATTCTTTTTTCGTGAGGCCAGTAGCTCCTATGATTACCTGAGTGACAGATCTTTCTAAGATTCCAGTTTCTTTTCATTTCGTACGACCTTGGTATTTAGTTATCTTCTCCCTCTCAGCTTTGTTTAAGCCAGCATTATTGGGATCACTGACTTCAACTAGGGTTGCTACTTTCCCCCTGTTCTCGTATCACTGTCAGCTTTAACAGCTTTTTTTCTAAGTATGTCGCTGTAGAAATTGCATAGACATAGTGGACGGTGTATGACTTATTTCCAACAGTTATTTCTGGTATATGTTTAACAGCTCCGTTTTCTAAGTATGTCGCTGTAGGAATTGCATAGTCATAGTGAATGATGTATGGCTTATTTCAAACAGTTCTTTCTGGTATATGTTTAACAGCTCCGTTTTCTAAGTATGTCGCTGTAGGAATTGCATAGTCATATTGAATGGTGTATGACTTATTTCCAACAGTTCTTTCTGGTATATGTTTAACAGCTCCGTTTTCTAAGTATGTCGCTGTAGGAATTGCATAGTCATAGTGAATGATGTATGGCTTATTTCCAACAGTTCTTTCTGGTATATGTTTAACAGCTCCGTTTTCTAAGTATGTCGCTGTAGGAATTGCATAGTCATAGTGAATGGTGTATGACTTATTTCCAACAGTTCTTTCTGGTATATGTTTAACAGCTCCGTTTTCTAAGTATGTCGCTGTAGGAATTGCATAGTCATAGTGAATGATGTATGGCTTATTTCCAACAGTTCTTTCTGGTATATGTTTAACAGCTCCGCTTTCTAAGTATGTCGCTGTAGGAATTGCATAGTCATAGTGGACGGTGTATGACTTATTTCCAACGGTTCTTTCTGGTATATGTTCCCAGGACTTGCTGCTACACTGGATATTAATTTTTTTTCAGATGGTCCAGTGGAGATACTTACGCACTCCATAGTGTCGTCCTCAGCAGAACCTTACAACTGGATTCAGCTATACTTAATATTTTAGATGTCAAATTGTGAATTTCTTTTTACAAGATCGTAACTCTCTGGCATGCAGAGGATGGGGGTCGTGTATCCAAATTGAAGTGGGGGGGGGAGCATCCAATTATATTCAAACATCTCCTTTTCTAATATTTCGCAGTACTAGGTTCAAGGAGTTGGCCCCTAGCATCACGAGATATTTGCACACCACTAAAAATAACACTACTTTTGTATTGCTAAAATTTGTGAAAACTTGTTAGCCATACTTTGAATGATTCCACCTCCAACTATTGTTACCGATTGTGTCCTCCTCTTCTCATATTATGCAGGTCTCACAGTTGATTTACTTGACTGATTATTCGTACACCAAGCGTCAGTTACTTGTGATGGAGCAATTGGTCCTGCAACTCGCTAACTTTGAACTCGGCATTCCAACTCCCGTCGTCTTTTTGGGAAGATTTCTTTCGGCAGAATCCCATAAAAGAGAAGTGAGTAGCTTTTAGTTTTTATTAAAATTCTGTTCTTCAAATTTTGACGATTTTAGTCCGTTGTAGTGAAATTTCGAAAGAAATATCTTTGATCTCATGCATCTAGAAATTTTTGGGATAGAAAAACAAAAAAAAACCCTTTAAATTGATATCAGACTCTCCGGTTCATCTCACTCACACACTCACACTCACACTCACACTCTCACTCACTCACTCACACACACACATATACACACACATCACACACACATCACACACACATACACACATATATACACACACACATATATACACACACACATATATACACACACACACATATATACACACACACATATATACACACACACATATATACACACACATATATATATACATATATACATACATACATATATACATATATATATATACATATATATACATATATACATATACATACATACATATAACATTATATATTATATAATGTTTGTTACCGACCAAAGTTCTTTCATGATTGTAGTCCACAGCCAACCACTATCACTTTGGTTTTAGGTTAGTTCACCCTCAACCCCGTGACCTCCGGACCGTTTGTCATTGTTTATCCTTTATCTGTTCCAAGGACATGACACTGATAACCAAATCATCAGTGTAAAGTAACCCCCATGGATAACCTAACCGAAATTCTCTTGACAGTGCCTCTAAGACTATGATGAAAAGTAGAGAGCTAACGACAGAACCTCTGAACTTCAACCTTGAAATTGAAGCTGTCACTGTGTCATTCGTCTGCACTCTACTACTAGCGTTTATATACATACATTATATTAGTCAGACAAGCCTACTTCTCTGTAAGGAGATTTGAGTAGCCATGTTTGTTTCGGCTGGCGCCATGTGAGTTTGAGTATGATAGTGTTTATAAATAGGGTAGGCATTGTAGATGCGTGTATAAAATTATGATATGAATAACCTTACAGTATCTGGGGCAAGTAACGTTTTTAGTATTTTAACATAACTTGTTATAATTATTGTGATAATATATTTACATCTTAATATTGGTTTACATTTTTTTTTGTATTTTTTTTTTTAAATTTTTTTTTTCAAATTTCAATATAAATATTCAGTCACGTGGTGCATCAAAGATATTATAATTTTCCTTATTCAAAAAGCTCCAAACCAGTGCAACATCGACCGGACTATACTTCACTTTAAACTTTGTCTCTAACAACTTGACGTGTTTTTCGAACACAACGGGGTTAATACCAACAAAATGAAGAAGGAAAAAAAGAATAAGTCTCGCTTCTGAAAAAGATGTATTCATCGAAAGTCTAAGGAAACAAAATAAATAAATGATTTTATAATTTAAAATTGCACCATTTTTTTTTTTTTTCTTTTTTTTTTTCCAAATTTCAATATAAATATTCAGACAGGTTGTACTTCAAAGATGTTATCAATTTCCTTTATTAAGAAATAAATTCTCAAATGTTATTCTATATCAATTCCAGTTGACATTTTTTTTTTAAAATCATGTAGAAAAGACAAAAGTTACAGCAGAAAATTCTACTTTTGAGCTCTCTACTTTTATATACACTTTTAGAAGATGTTCTTGCATTCCTTTCATAAAATGTTGATCAGTGCAATGGAGAAACTATATTTTTATGTGGAGAAATTCATATTAGAAAACATTGATATTTAATAACACTTAGGAAAATTTTTGAAAAACAATCAATGTTATTCGATATGAATGTTTTTCTTGTATGGATTTCTTAACACGTTGCTACGTGACACATCGGCACTTAAATTCCAGCGGTCGAAACCTCAGAACGGATTCGTATCTTAGCATCGACAATGTCTCGGTCAAGGATAAAAAAGAAAAAAGGGAACTAAATGTGTATATACTTTTGACAAGAACGTTTTATATTGAAAGATCTCAAGTATTTAAAATTAATAATTTATTAAAAAAAACACATTGACTCTCAATATTTTTTTGTATATTATAGCCATAGTAAATAACAGGGTTAAAGAGTCGGAAGATATAATGTCAAATTCAGACTCCTCGGATTCTAAAAATTCTGATGCGGAAATTATAAAATCCGAATCGAACTACTTCCAAAACCCTGATAAATAATCTATTTTACTATTTTGACAATATTACTTAGTGAATTCCGCTTTTCCGATCAACATTTAGTAAATAAGTCTAATAATTTTTGTATGTTCGTTTTTCTAGATTAGTGATATGTGTAAATATCTGTTGAATCTGGCCCTACTTGACCACGAATTCGTGGAACATCGGCCATCGGAAATTACATCCGCTTGCATCTTGTTATCCCGACATGTTCTACAAAGAGTAAATGTCCATGAAGCCTGGACACCTGCGTTGATCTATTATACTGGTTATAAGAGAAGTCAGCTTGACAAATGCGTCAGAAAACTAGCGACCAAGCTGTTAGATGCTGACATTGCAGAATATCAGGTAAGTAAGATTGTTATTGATATATTGCCATCCCTTTTTATATAGAATAATACAAAGAGGATTAAAAAAAAAGAGGCAACTTTTTTTTTTTTAATTTTTTTTTTTTTAGAAACGACCCCAACTGTATTGAAATCAACGGAACAGAAAAAGGATTTTATTAAAAAAAAAACGTTGACTTAAAAATGTGAGACTCGCAACTTCCAATGATTTTTCTTAATTTTATCCGTATGGACATCTCTCTCTCACGCTCCCACTGTATCACTGTCGCACTCACGCCCCCCCCCTCACTGTATCACTCACGCCCCCCCCCTCACTGTATCACTCACGCCCCCCCCCTCACTGTATCACTCACGCCCCCCCAGTATCACTCACGCACGCCCCCCCAGTATCACTCACGCACGCCCCCCCAGTATCACTCACGCACGCCCCCCCCCACTGTATCACTCACGCACGCCCCCCACTGTATCACTCACGCACGCCCCCCCACTGTATCACTCACGCACGCCCCCCCACTGTATCACTCACGCACGCCCCCCCACTGTATCACTCACGCACGCCCCCCCACTGTATCACTCACGCACGCCCCCCCACTATATCACTCACGCACGCCCCCCCACTGTATCACTCACGCACGCCCCCCCACTGTATCACTCACGCACGCCCCCCCACTGTATCACTCACGCACGCCCCCCCACTGTATCACTCACGCACGCCCCCCCACTATATCACTCACGCACGCCCCCCCACTATATCACTCACGCACGCCCCCCCCCACTGTATCACTCACGCACGCCCCCCACTGTATCACTCACGCACGCCCCCCACTGTATCACGCACGCACGCCCCCCACTGTATCACTCACGCACGCACGCCCCCCACTGTATCACTCACGCACGCCCCCCCCCCCCCCCACTGTATCACTCACGCACGCCCCCCCCCACTGTATCACTCACGCACGCCCCCCCCCCACTGTATCACTCACGCACGCCCCCCCACTATCACTCACTCACGCACGCCCCCCCCCACTATCACTCACTCACGCCCCCCCACTATCACTCACTCACGCACGCCCCCCCCCACTGTATCACTCACTCACGCACGCCCCCCCCCCACTATCACTCACGCACGCCCCCCCCCACTATCACTCACGCACGCCCCACCACTGTATCACTCACTCACGCACGCCCCCCCTCACTGTGTCACGCACGCACGCACGCCACCTCCACAACTCACTCACGCACACCCACCCACTGTCACCTACGCACCGCACCGCACCGCCTCCCCCACTGTCACTCGCTCACCGCACACACCCCCACTGTCACTCACTCACCGCACACACCCCCACTGTCACTCACTCACCGCACACACCCCCACTGTCACTCACTCACCGCACACACCCCCACTGTCTCACTCACTCACCGCACACACCCCCACTGTGTCACTCACTCACCGCACACACCCCCACTGTGTCACTCACTCACCGCACACACCCCCACTGTGTCACTCACTCACCGCACACACCCCCACTGTGTCACTCACTCACCGCACACACCCCCACTGTGTCACTCACTCACCGCACACCCCCCCACTGTGTCACTCACTCACCGCACACCCCCCCACTGTGTCACTCACTCACCGCACACACACCCACTGTGTCACTCACTCACCGCACACACACCCACTGTGTCACTCAGGCACCACCACCCCCAGTATATCTCAGGCACGCAACCTCCATCCCATTGTATCTTCACCTAGATTTACCTAACTTAGAATAAGTTTTATACACGCATATATATTATAATATGAATAACCTTACAGCAGCTGGGACAAGCAACGTTTTCAGTACTTTAACATAACTTGCTATAATTATTGATATCTTCATCTATTTGAGGTTTGCATTTTTTGTTTTTTTTTGTTTTTTTCTTTTTGACAAGTTTGCTTATTTTAATAATGAAATCAGTCTCTGACGATCAGCGTGTGACAACTCAAGACTATTTTTGTTTACATGTTGCGAAACGATCGTAAGACAATAAAAAATATAAGCATTCGCAAAAATAAATAAAAATTATGAGTGTAGACTGACATTTTATCCTGATCAGTGGACTTCAACACACACACAAATGTATTACAGGATCTTATATAAGTAACTATATATTTTCTATTGTTTGTAACTTTGTTGATACTTAAGCTTTCTTCTGTCATTCGAAAGTGGAAACGTATATTTTATAACATAGTTGAATTTAAAGAACAATTCCGAGCTGACATTGCTCAAGTGCCGTTGGAGCTGTGCGCGAAAGTATGCAGCTCAGTCATGAAAGAATAGCAAAGTGGAGAACGCACAGAGCTTTAATAAACATCAAATTTTATGTTGCAAAAAGTTTAAGTGCACCCTTTGTTAGATTTTATATTGCAGTTGCATATTTCTTCCAGGTTACATTTATTATGTTGAAATAAAATTATATAGTTACTTTTGGCGGACCCTGTATATAGTATTATGCTAAGTGTCTTACCTTTTGTTAGTTTCTATATTACAGTTGTATGTTTCTTCTATGTTTCATTTATTATGTTGAAATAAAATTATATAGTTACTTTTGGCGGACCCTGTATATAGTATTATGCTAAGTTAAGTGTCTTACCTTTTGTTAGTTTCTATATTACAGTTGTATGTTTCTTCTATGTTTCATTTATTATGTTGAAATAAAATGATATAGTTACTTGTGGCGGACCCTGTATATAGATTGTCTGCTTGTTAAACATTCCCCCAAAATCTCAAAGCTTTTATTCTATTTTCATCATTACAGGCTCCTCGGCGTAAATTTGCTCTCCAACGCAAGTATAATAGCATCAGTCACCACCCAGCAATTGGTAGCACGAGCTTAATACGGCAGGCCATCAAAGGAATTCTTACATGTCCATCTGACGAATTAAATTGTTTGTGTTAAATTGTCCATTGTTTTTATTTGTATCCAGGCGATCCGATATATTTATTTTTGTAAGTTAAGATTTATCAATATTTCTGATTTGTTATTTATTATTAATGGAGATTTGGTATCTGTCTGAAGCCGAAACTATACTATTACTTCTATTAACGTGCTATTGTATTATCTTTCAATGCTCAATTCAGTGGTAGATATGTTCTATTATGATACCATTTTCCCAGTTATTACCTCCTCCTTAGGGGAGGGGTAGTGTAGTAATTGTTATGATACCATTCTCCCAACCAAGGGGAACATATGTTTGCTAGTCTATCTAATCTACATGTTTCGGCTTCTTTATGATAATGAGAATAGCAACAACTAAGATGAAGTAAACGCTTAGAGTTGACTTGAGTCATCCATCAGTTGACGGGAAAACATTCACAAAGTTTGTGCACCGGTGCTATTATTGAACTTCATTACGTTTTATATAATGTCTCATTGATTATGTGGAACTCCAAACCGGCATGCACTACAACTAACTGGAGCAGTTATGACTTCCCCGTTGTCAAATATATATGATCATCTGCGAATCTATGCTGTTCTCCGAACCAGGTCATCAGTTTGTCGAGGAGCGCAACGAGAACTACCGCTACTCATATAATAGAAAGACGTGTCATCAAGGTTTACTCCTCTTGATCTGCCGTGTTCTGTCTGTCTGTGCATATTTACAAGCAAACCTCGAGAAGGACGTGGCTCCTCACCACACACGGACGGTCATTCGCTACAGAGAAGCTATATTTTGCGTGTGGCATAGCGCTGGGATCCGTGGAGGTCAGTCGCGGACACACCTGGAGGTCAACTCTGAAAAGTACTACACCTCTTCAAACCCCTTTACCTCAACGGTTCGCAACGTGTGAATAGTCAACGTTATGAATTGAAGTATTCGTTGATCTTATTTAAGCTATTTGCTTAAAGTACCATTTTTAGGTATACTTTTCAAGTTGTGTATACTGAAGCTGACCCTAAGCCTAACCCAACTCACACCCAGACAAGCAATTCTGTTTTACTTGAAACAATTCTAATTGCAATGAATAAACTTCCATAAAATCAATCGTTCATGTTTTTACTTAATTCATGCCAAAAATGTAATCAAAAGATTTTTATTTTCTATAAATTAAAAACAAAAATTAAAAAATAAACTTAATTACTTATTTTTCAAATACTATTTAAAAAATATATATATATGTCTCAAAAACCTTTAAAGGTAATTAAACCTAGAGTAGTTAAAATACTGAGACGGTGCTTTATAGCACTTTTCATTCGACACACAAAGTATATGCATTAATCTTCCGTGGGTGCATAGAAAAGTATGACGGTACCGGCACTGATGTGTACGACCTTAATGGTAAATTAATGTATGTGTTTATTTAATGTGTGGGACGTTGAAACAAGCAGCATCAGTGCTAGTATCACAGTATCAGCAGAGATTGCATATGGCATTAATGTATATGTATGTATACACAGACATGAAAGAAGTAAACAGTGTTGCGTGCCGGATAAGATTGATATATAGATAAAATAGTTAGAAACTTCTATCCCTTCTGAAATAAACCGACATTTAACTTGATTATTTTAGGAAATTATTATTATTCGGTTAGTTAAGTTTTTTTATGAATAAACTAGAAAGCATACCCGGCGTTGTCCGGTAATAAATGAGGACCCCTTTTACGTGCCGGATAAGAATGATATATACGTGTCCCTATCTAGACGTAACACAAAATATTTTATTTTGGCCGGTTAGCTTGGCCCGCTAAGGAAATTTCCCGAATTCTAATGCTGTATTTAACAGGGGAACAACACACAAAGATGAAATAATTGGAAAGAATATACTGACAAAAAGGCAATAGTCATGAAATGAATAAACACATTTATTGTAGCAACGAAGTAATGATGAAACAAATAAAACAAACCAATGCAAAGTTATGATAAAATGGTCTCTCCGGTCAATTCAAACAAGGTTTTCTTATTTCTTCGACCTTTCCATTGAATTCGAACAATAATAGAGTTCACCACAAAATAATAACATAGTGGTCTTTTTAGTAAGTTCCCACGACAATAAAGTTCACTTACTTCTATATCCAATGTTCCCTTGAATTTAAATCATAAGTCCACTTAACTCAACAAATGTCCTGTCCACATCAACAAATTATCAATTTTTTCTTAAGATATCCTTTTTTTTTTTACTTTTTCATCGTATCAACAAATATCAAATCAGTAAACCATTTTACTTTCTTTTATCACATTATCCGCGCTCAAAGTTAAATATCCTACGAACGATATTTTTCTGCAATGTCCAGAATCTCCGATCTTAATGTTACATTCATCAAACCGCTCGCCACTCGCTTGATCCCCTCTTATCGCTGCCGCATTCTCCCCCAATTCTCTACGACGTTCTTTCCAACGGCGTGATTCCACAAGTGTCGTCTGCTAAAAAAAAAATCATCCAGTCTCTCTTTTCTTTCCTTTTTCTCTTACTTCATAAGATCATTTTCTCATCCTCCCCTCCGTCTCCGGTAGTCCATGAAGAGAATATAAAGCAAACTGCCAGCCGAGGGGGTTCGAAGCTCCGCCCATTGCTACTCTTCCTCCTTTTGTCTACTTCTTTTGTCTTATAAGATCACTCTTTCTCTCTCCTACTCCCCTTTAAATCCTTACAATCAGCTGAGCTCGCTTATCGCTCCCCTCTCTATCTCTCTTTCTCTCTTCCGTACGAATACACGTATACATTAAAAAACGGCAAACGAAAGGCAGTCCGCTGCTATATTGTGCCTAAGTCCTTCACGCTTGTGCACCCTTGTTTTTACTCCACTAACCTTTTTCTTTGTGCATCATTCGAAATATTTATTCTTATACAGTTATTTTCTTTCTTTAAAATCTTCGTTTATTGTGACATCCCGATGGCGATTTGTAGACAACCTACAAAAATAATTCATACATGTTTAAAATTCCTGCTTCCTTCGTCGACAGCTAGAATTAGTTCGAAATATCGATATTTTATTTATTTTTGTTTCAGATATCGATATATCTATTATATATGACCATAATTATGACACCGGTCAAAAAAGCATTAGAATTATAACTTTCAGGGGAGCGACATTATAGGTTAATACGAACAGCATCAAATCGCCGCAAACCTCTGGAGTCCATTCATTACCGAGGGTGGGGAGGAATAATAAATATTATCTTGCCTAGGACCATCAGGACCTTCTGACAGCAACCTTCATTATTACTGATAATGGTGTCTATTTACTTCTTTCATATCTGTGTATGCTTGTGGGTAAGCTCTTCGTTCCACTGTTTGAAAGTAAGCAGTGCAGTCCGTTTTCAAGGTGAGATATCATTTTGTACGTATGACTTTTCAGTAATAAATTCATATGGTCTACACGTGTTTTCATCTTCGTCCTTTTGTTCTATTATGGGTGAGGCCCCATATTTTTGGAAACGATTAAGTTAGCTAGTATGAATTATGGCTGGGGTCAGTTGAGACAATAAGTGCGTGTTAAGCTGACATGAGGGGATTGTTATGAGTGAATCATTTTTGTCAAACCATGACAAAGTCGGCACCGACACGAAAATCTCAGGTCGGAGAAGATTGTGAATGTCGTATCTGATTGGCCGACGGAGGCAAGTGTCTGTTGCGTCGTTTGTTTTTCTCGAAAACTAGAGTTTTTGAAAAGAGAACGCTTTGGAAGTGAGAGCGATAACACCGATGTAGCCTCTCGTCCTATGGTCTGGACCTCGAATGAGATCCGACATGTATCCCTATGCATCCGTCGCACCCTCACAACGAAAAGTATGAATGAGACAAATGGATGGAAACCTCTCCACAACCAACACATGAATAAAAGAATCGAATCTCTCTCTGAAAAGAAAAACCTGTCTCCGAGTGTTGTCTCCTGCCTGAAAACAAATTTGTCCACAGAACAAAGGCCACCAGAATCGATCACGGCCAGAGATGCAGCGAAACCGACGGCACAGATAGTGAATACGACCAGTAGACGAAGAAAAAAAACTGTAAGATAACTTTTTGTGTACAATTGAACATTTTTTGGGGTCCTTATTTGATAAACTGTGACGGTTAAGAAACAAAAGTGTACCATGTTTAATATAAGTAAAGTGTTAAAAAGAAAAAAAATGCCTTAAAAATGTTTTAAAAAGAAAAAAATGCTTAAAAAATGTTTTAAAAAGAAAAAAATGCTTAAAAAATGTTTTAAAAAGAAAAAAATGCTTAAAAAATGTTTTAAAAAGAAAAAAATGCTTAAAAAATGTTTTAAAAAGAAAAAAATGCTTAAAAAATGTTTTAAAAAGAAAAAAATGCTTAAAAAATGTTTTAAAAAAAAAAAATGCTTAAAAAATGTTTTAAAAAAAAAAAATGCTTAAAAAATGTTTTTAAAAAAAAAATGCTTAAAAAATGTTTTAAAAAGAAAAAAATGCTTAAATGTTTTAAAAAGAAAAGATATTAAGAACTTTAAATCGATTTTTATGAGACGAGCCTTGGTCGGCGCTTCCGAAAAACTTTTTGTGTCATTTCGACTTTCGTAATTATGGTGTCGCGGGAAGCGTTGGCCTCGAGGTTTCGTCAGTCCGAAATATATACTTTACACTTATTGATTATTATAATTGATAAAAATATAGTAAGATAATGTAACAATGTCTGTATTGGTGCCGTAATGTAACACTTTCACTTGACTTAAATACCATAGTTTGCTTCTACACTAACTATTCTAATATGAATAATTTTACGGCTTCTGGGGCAAGCAATGTTTTCAATACCTTAACCTATGTACGTAAAAAGTAGGGAAACTTGCATGACCATGCTTTAAAGACATGCAAAGAAGTACTTTTGTGGTATTGCTGCTGTGCTTAATAAAAATGACAACACATGGATCTTATGAAAATATAAGATGTATCTTTATTGTTGGTGACGATGGGAGTGGTGGTTGGGAGGATTATGATGTTCACATAAAATCTGACCGTTGATTCTTCTCCGAGGCCCGATCGTCAACAAACTGCCAATTTCAATTTTGGGTTGTTTATATAATAACTTCGTGGGCCACCTCAACGCTCCATGGTATGGCATTGTCACTGTAGTCATGCCCCCAGGGCGTTTTATTCAGCGACGGGGTTTCAATCATTTGACAATCCATCTTTCCTTGGCATGATACAATTGCACTCGGCATATACTTGTCAGATGACCTTTCACCTTCCAACATATCTCTTTCTTTTGACATTGATTTGATGTTTCTTCCCGTATTTGAGTGCGTTATTTTTTTTATTCAAATGACCTTTTGGTCATCCGATAATTTTCTCATCTTTTGACCATCGCTAGGGGCATCGCTTTTTGTTAACAACTTTTTTCGTACACCGACCAGGATATTTAACACTTTAAAAATGTATTAAATGGTTAGTTGAGAATAACAAGAAAAGTAAAGGTCAGCTTGGGTTAACTGGATGTGAGGATTGTTAGACAGTGGGAATTAATAGAAACGGATATGACGTCACATGACTCAAAGAGTGTGCGAGAAAGAAGTGGACAATTCGTTTGGGAGAGCATAGACGTGAAAAATGAGATGGGCTGACAAAATATTATTAAACAGCGATTATTGATATCTCTCTGCCTTATCCCCACCACGATAGGTCAGTGATTTGGAACGAAGATCAAATTGAATAAACCCCTTCTGTCTTCCATCAGTCTTGGGTCGACTTAATCCTTTTGAAAATATGAATAAGGAGCTTTGATTTCAGGCAGAAAGCCGTCAGTCTGGAAGGATCAAGCAGGGTCCTGTACAAGGAGGACAGACAGCTATCAAGATATGAATAAAAATTGAACTTTAATGTTTGTAACGATTACGGCAAATTGGTTGTCGGCATGTATGACACAAGGCAACAGTTATCTAGTCAATAAAATACAAGTATTTTTAAGCTTTGTAACTCAAAGTTCATTTCATTCTGATGGGGGGGGGGGGTAAAAGTGAAAGTCGAGGAAATCACGTCACTTCCGCGGGAGAGGGTTCTATCTTTTTTGCCTGCTGATAAACAACTCGAACAGACATGAGAAACGCAGCGGTCCCGTCCAGCCCGAAAAGGGGTGTGCACAGGTGGCCAAAAGGTCGGCCTATCTGTTATGTTAGTGGTGTCTCTCTCTCCAATTCATTTCTTCTAGATCTCTCTATTTATAAATTTAAAAGAAATTTAAATTAAAAAAAAAAATTGAACTAGCTTTTCCTCATAAAGTCAAATTATTTTTGTGCTTCTGGACTTAAAACTGTATAAATATTCTATTCTCGTGATAAATTGCAAAGACTACATAGCATATTTCTCCAAAACACTTATAGAAATTGCTGAAGAAAGCATACCTAAAACTTTTAACTCCAATAAAAAAAAAAATAAAGACCTTGGTTCAACCATGAATGCCAGACGTACATGCTCTGAAATTTTTTAATTAAATAGAAAACCGTAACAGTTTAAAAACTGGCACGAAAAAATATTAGGGAATCAAAAAAGAACTTCTAAGGATAATTTTGTATCCAAACTCAATAAAACTAAAATTAAAATAATCTGCAAAATGATACGAAAAATCTCAGGCAAATATTCAACACCTCATTAAATCAATTGCACTAAAACAATATATAAGCCACTACCAAGAAAGAAATTACAAATATGTTTGCAGATAACTTTGCTAAAAACTCTTCCCACGAAAAGGAAAATCATAACTTCCAAAAAATCACATAAGATAAAGAAAAAGAAAAAAATCAACTTCAATACTCATAATAAAATAACCTACAACAAAAATGTTACAATAACGAAACTTCAGGAAGCTTTGAATGGAACACATAACTTATCTGTAGGGCAAGACGAGATTAATTATGAATTCTTGAAAATTTTTACCCTTAATATCTCTATAGTTTTAGGAGGTAATTCAATGACATATGGAGCAAAGGTGAAAACAAGCTATAGTAATCCCCATTCCAAAAGCAAACAAAAAAGAAATTCCTAAAGACAACACCACAAATCAAAAAAAAACTACAGGCCTATAGCCCAACTAGTTGCTTATGCAAAACACTTGAAAGAATCATTAATAAAAGGCTTGTATAGTACCTGGAAAAAAAAACCCACCTATTATCCAAATTCTAATCTGGTTTTAGGAAAAAACAGAAGCACTATAGAACACCTGGTGCAGCTTGAAACCAACATAAGAGAGGTTTTTATCCGAAAACATGTAACTGCAATATTTTTTGATATTGAAAAATGCTACGATACTACATGGCAATATGGTATTATAAATGACCTCTAAAAAATCCAACATTGAAATAAAAATTCTTCATTGAAATATGCATTTGCCTTTGTTTATTCAAAATTACCTGTCTCTTCGTTTATAGGAATTTGTCAATAATTGTAAAATTTATCAATTAGCTCATTGTGGTTCTTATTTGGTATGTAAAACACATAAAAACATAAAACTAATCTCACAGAGGAATGTTATCTTTGTTTGCAACTTCTATATCGAATATTTAAGAAAATTCACATGGGCCCCCAGTAAAAGACCCCAGTTGCACGATTGCCTGGCCTGTAGTAGGGATGGCCATGGTACTGATACATAATCCGACCCAATTTCCGGCAACTTCGCGTCGGTAGCTTTCGGGCAGGTTACGTAGCTGAACCGATTAGCCAATCAGTCTTCGCGTCGGCTTTTTCCGGCTGCAAGCGCAACCTGCCGGAAGATGTCGACGTAAAGTTGCCGGAAATTGGGTCGGATTCTGTATCAGTGCCAAAAAATGTAATCGTAAAGTAAATAAATATTTAAAAACCTTATCTTCGCTTTAGTTTAATACGAGATTATCTGTAAGTTTTGTCATTTTTACCAAATTTATTTTATTTCTTTACAAGTAAATCCATTGTCTGGCTGTAGAAAGTTATTGCTAATATTGACAAATAGTATTTTTTTTTTAAATGTAGCATTATCTGTTCAGGCTTTTTTTTTTTTTTAAGAAAAGAAAAAATAAACGAAAATATTGTCTGTACAATGAATAAAGTTTTTAAAACTGAAAATTTGGATTAAAAAAAAAATAATTTGATAAATATTACATTTGTTTAATAAAATTTCGCGTTATGTTGGCTGATTCTAAAATTTCGAAGTTATCATTTCAACAGCGTTTCTAATCTGTAGTAAAATTTAAATCTCATTATCGTACACATGCGTTTCAGCGCACTCCACTACAGATCGGACATAAAAAAAACAGTATCTTCATAACACCAGAAGATCGATCTTCGGCCAAGCCATAAGACTTCGACTATGAAAGAAAGAAAAAAACAGGAAAATATTGTCTGTACCATAAATAAAGTTTTTAAAACCGAAAAGTTGGATTAAAAAAAAAATGATTTAATAAATATTTCATTTGTTTAACAAAATCTCGCGTTATGTTGGCTGATTCTAACATTTCAAAGTTAAGTCAGGTTCATATTATATTCCAATAACCATGTTTTTATTTAATTTTTATTTTTTCAAATTTCCAAAAAACATAACATTTCTGTGAGATATATATTTACGGTCCGTTTCCTTTGTCTTGTGCCGAACAACATTTTTATGTTAATATCGTCTCTGCAACATTACAAAATCACCAGAAAAATTCACAAAGAGTAAAAAATTCTTGGTGTCTTGAAAAAACCTACACTATTCAGTGGTTCATTTTTGGGTGAAACCAAGCAAAAAACAAAGAAAAGAACAAACTCACATGTGGAGGAACCCACTATTACGCCATTTTTTCATAATAAATAATTATATATATATATATATATATACAAAATTACAATTGGTTGAAAATTGTGTTGGTTAAACATGTTTCATTTCTTTTACTCAAACATTCATGTTTTTATCTGTTTTTAACCAATTTAATTGTAAGCGTGGAATTTAAGTCCTTTCCTAAGATGCAACAAATATCAGCAACTTAGCAAAGCTACGGTCCACGCTGCTACAGTTCTACGGTGCACTTGGCACAATGGTAAGAGTGTTCGCTAATTGGCCGGGGGGGGGGGATGACAGGGTTCATTCCTCAGTCGAGTCATACCAAAGACTCCGAAAATGGTACTTGATGCCCCCTTGTTAAAAACTCAGCATTATAAGGTGAGGATCAAAAGTTAGTGGAGTAATCATAGGAAAGGAGTGGCCTCCGCTCTTACATCTCGCTGTAGTAGTTAATGAAAAGGGAGCCTTCGGGTTGCCCTCGACTATAGTCGGCCAATTTACTTTTACTGTTTACTTAATTAGTCATAGTTGGCAAATAACTCATCAAGTCATCCATCTCTGACTAACTTTCTATCACTTTCACACTCTCTCACTAATGATGTTTCATCCTCCCCCGCTTTTATACTATATGTCAGCTCTCTCTCTCTCTCTCTCTCTATCTCTCTATCTCTCTCTCTTATATATATATATATATATATTAGAGATGGGCGGTTTTACCGAAAAACCGCGGTTTTTCGGTTTCGTCTCCATACCGAATCGGTTTTTTTTTTTTAACCGTAACCGTTCGGTATTGTGTTTTTACTACAGTAAGCCACCATATACAAGGAAATACGGTTGAAAAGATTTTCCGATTTGAATAAAATTGAATATTACCAAAAAATGTTATATTAGTAAGAGGACAGATTGAACAAATATATGATAAAAACATTTAATGTACTTAGCAATACACATCGACCAGAAAACTGTTTGGATAATCACATATTTGAGGGTAGTTCTATTAAAATAGTCATATCTTAAAAACTAAAGCACTTTAAGAGCTCAAAATACCATCATTTTGGTAGGAAATGAATATCCTTACATTTTTTGTACCCAACTAGTAAATAAATTAATCTTTCATCTTTTTTTATGCATTAAAATTATAATTGTACGTTGTTTTGTCTTTCGGTAATAGTAATTTTAAATTATCTTATCCTAAAAAATATTGTCCTTTTTTTGAGCGAAAGTCAACAATGGCTGCTAGTATTACTGATATAACAATCAATCAGCAGCAGCGTCTTGTAAAGCGTTGTAAAATTCGTTCATAAACTTCTTTAAAAGTAAGATAAAAATACTTTTTGTGCTTAAAAAAGTTCATCCTATTTGGTTCTTTTATAAAAAATACTGGTTTTCACTCAACTTTCGAACTTCTAGTAGTAATGACTTTCTAGTCGCCAATTTAAAAAAAATTAAGATTCTACTTTTTTAGGCGATTACGTCTTAAAGTCTTGGCGAAAAAAAGAAAAAACAAAACAACAAAAAATAGTTTAGAATTTAGAGTGGGGGATCAGTTTCGCATATAAATTTAATGTAAAATGATCTCCGATTTCCCGGCCATTCTTGCCTTTTAGTGAAATTTATAAAATAAATAATTACTCTACCATTAACTCTAGGTACGACTAACAAGCCCACCTCCTAAAAATGCCTTCTTGAACGTATCGTACCATTAACCTTAAATATGAGTGGCAAGCCACCCCTAAAAAACTCCCTTAACCCTAACACTAAGTCCGAATGGCAACCTCCATCCAAAACAAAACCCCTTCCTTAACCTTATCACTAACGCTAAGTCCGAGTAGGAAGCCCTAATCCTACAAAAAAGGCCATTAAAACCACACATAATCATCTAAAATAAAAAATAAAAAATAAAAAAATAAAGCAGACGCCCATAAAAAAAAACGCACAGGATTTATTTGCCATAGAAAAAAATTGATTAATGCCCTAAAACGCTAGAATGGCCCGGAAATGGTGAATTATTCTACATTAAATATATGTGAAACTAATCCCCCACTCGAAATTCTAAAAGAATTGTTTTTTTTTTCTTTCTGCTAAGTTTTCAGGGAGTTCACACTTAATTGCCCCTAGCCCTACCACTAACCTGAAGTTCAAGTGGTAAGCCCCCCTCCTCCCACAAAGACCCTCATAATCGTCTAAAAAAAAAGAAAAAACAACAAAACAAGAAAAACGCACAAGATTTATCTCCCATAGAAAAAATAATTATCTGTCCTAAAACGCTAGAATGGCCTTGAAATGGGGGATTATTTTATGTGAAACTGATCCCCACTTTAAATTCTAAAATGTTTTTGTTTCTTTCTTTCTGCCAAGTTTTTCAGGGTGTTAACATGTAATTGCCTAAATAAAAAAAGTAGAATCTCATATTTTGGGGAGGTAAGGGGGTGAGTTAGCAGAAGGTGTAAATCTACAATAATGCTAAAGAAATCTTGCAATATATTCATTTTTAAACAGTCCTAGTATTAGATTTTAGTTTCTTGTACATAAAATGTATTACAATTCAACTTTGAGTTTTCTAACTTCTTTCTTTTAATGGATTCATGGTATTTTTAAGGTATTGCAGCATATTTATGTGCACTTAGTGCAGATTACTTGGAAACCATTAATTTCTGGAGATTTTCAGTGGCATATTCTGATTCCTTGTACAAAAATACACTTATATGGTAAATTTCATTGCTTAATCTTGTGTTTTAACAAAGATATAACATTTTTACTGAAAAATTAGTGTAAAAAATGTGACGAAACGCATATGGTCTTAAAGAGGGGAAAATATCCAATTGTGTGAGGCACAAAAATAGTCATAACTTCCTTATTTTTAGTCAGATTTAAAAAATTTAAAAAGATTCTTTCTTAGATCATCAAGCTCTTTCTATATATGCCATTATTGAGATATTTTAAGCAATTTAAATTTTTTCATGTGTATTGCTACTTGTAGGAAGAAATCTTTGTTTACAGTTTGTTTATCATTAACATTTTGAATTTTCAAATGAAAAAAAGAGAAATACGACAGACAACATGACATCGTATTTTTAGCATAAACTATTTTCAAATGAAAAAGAAAAAATCAAACGCGTTCCGTATGATGTCGAAAATCTATTTGATTCAACTCAAAATTGTAAAATAATTATTTGTTTGTTTCAGAGTTATCTAAAAAAATAAGTTATTAAAATGAAATTTTGAAAAAATACTTGTAAAAGTAAATAAACGAAAAGTAGTGAGCGAGTATAAACATTTAAAAAGAAAAAAAGTAGTTGCCAATGCTAGTATCACTTTATTCGGATTTTTAAAATTATTTTAAACATTAGGCATTTCATTGTTTACTTTTGAAAAGCCACTTCATACATAAATTGTTATTTCTAGAGAACTATCTCTCAACTATACCGTTTTCTCTCCCAAAAATGGGTTATTCAAAAAGTAAACTATGCAACGATTTATATTTTACTAAATTGTTAATATGGTATTTATTTAGAGTTGACAATTTATTCGAAAGTTTAATTATTAAACTTTAATCCAAGTCATGAATTCTATGACTAAAATTACCTTAAAGCTTAAAAAATGACTTTAGGTGAATTAATAATCTCTACTTTTTTTAACCATCCTTCCTTTTCCTTTGGCACGGTTTTCGGGTGTACTACTAGTCTTTTACGCATGTCTATAAAGTTTTATTACCCTGTCTTAAAAACAAATATTAACCTCAACACGCACCAGTTGACAGAACTTCGAGCACACAAAATGACAGACATCCCAACAGTCAACACCGGCAATTCGAGAAGTATATGGTGTGTTTATTTTACGCGACAAGACACAACGTCTTGCAAACATTTTCACCTATTAAAAAATTAAAATTTTTATCTGTCAAATAATTTTGACAATATTTCATTTTCATCATCATTTTTGCTTAATTTTATTTGTAAAATTATTTTGTTTGTTTAAATAAATTTTCGTTTTTTAATTTCTTGCATTTCTGAGTTATATTTTAGCTTCTGATGGGTTAAAGAATTAGATAGAATGTATATTCAAACTCAGTTTTATTCTTCAGAAATCTTTCATGAATCTTTGGTCACTGTTTTAACGAGTTAACTGTTGAAAAGGTATCAGAACTTTGATTACAACAGTCAACACCTTAAAACCTATATGATTCATATCATGGAGAATGATTCAGTCACAAAATTATCGAAACAGTGGCATAATTCAACTAAACGTTGAATAATAACTAATCATCACACAAGAGAATGAATAGCTTCCATAGTAAAAAATTTTTTTTCAAAAAAACCGAAAAACCGAACCGTAAACCGAGGTTTTAAGGGGAAAAAACCGAAACCAATACCGAAACCAAAATTTCAAAACCGCCCAACTCTAATATATATATATTATATATATATAAGATAGATGAAAGAAGAGGGATAAACATGTACGAATGACAAATTTATTTCAACTTCGATTGTTCAATGCAAGATATACTCGATAAAAAAATGTTTATTATTCTTTCCTTAAGCCAAGGCTTTTCAAAGATTAAAATCTTATCATCAGAGGAATTACATAGATAGATAAGTTGACATTACTTAATATTTTTTCAAATTTTTAATTTTGGCTTTTCCACTGCAACCTTATCTATCTATGTAATTCCTCTGATGATAAGATTTTAATCTTTGAAAAGCCTTGGCTTAAGGAAAGAATAATAAACATATTTTTTTACCGAGTACACCTTGCATTGAACAATCGAAGTTGAAATAAATCTGGACATTCGTACATGTTATCACTCTTCTTTCATCTATCTTTATAATTGTTCTATCTCGTATATTTCACTATAATTTCTATCTACTAAAAGTATACTTTTAGTTTCATATTTGATATATATATATATATAATCTATATTTCTTTATCTATCTATATATATATTTCTCACTCTCTTTATCTCTATTTCTTTTGCTCTCTATTTCTCTCTTTATATATATATTTCTCTATATATTTCTCTCTCTCTCTCTCTCTCTCTCTCTCTATTTATTAACAGTCGAGCGTAATAAAGAAAGGAGAGAATAAAACGACTGAAATAGTTCATTATTAACAAAAGGGAATATCATCAGGGGTAGTAATACTATTTAATCGTTAGTCGAAAAGTGTGAGGGGGGGGGCATAAAGAGGCTATTTTTTAAATTTTGTCTCTTTAATTTTTTTATATTTAATTGACTTAGCAAACTCACTTTTTCCTGGTTCAAACAATTTTACCCAAGCTCAATAAGTGACCCAACGGCTTAAATTTTTTACTATATACTAGCCGAATAATTGATCCCCAATGTGGAGGCCTACTCCCCACATGGTGGGAGTAATTTGATTTTCAGGGGGAGGAGGCAATTGATTGAACTTAAGAAGTCTGAGTTGAAATTTTCGATTTTTATTTCCGGAGATATTCCAATATTTCAATCTTCTAATATAGAACCTATCTCTCTCTCTTTTTTTACTGGTAAATAATATTTTATTTATCATATTTATCATTATTATTATTTTAGTATCGCAATGTTTTCCCGGTGCATATCTAAAATAATCGAGACATTCGAAAAAACATATAAAACAAACTGAGAAATATTTGTTTGATGTACGTATCTGTCACGGAATGAATATATCCCATGCAAAAAATCACGTAAATTAATCAAGTAGTTTTTATTTCATAACAGAAAATAACATTTTTTGATAAACGGGTAATGTTGATATATCGGCGGCATTATTGGTCATATTCAAGGGAGCTAAGGGAGATAACACCCAAAATTCCCGACTTTATTTCTTTAGTTTGCAAAAGTTTGTATTATCTCCCTTGAATATGACCAATATGGCACCAATATGTCACTCTTATTCGTCTATTGATAAAAATTGATTTTCTTTTATAAAATAAAAACTACTTTATTAATTTACGTGATTTTTGGTATAGGATATATTCATTCCGTGACACGTACGTACATCAAACAGATATTTCTCAGTTTGTTTTATTTCTTTTTCGAATGTCTCGGTAATAAGCACTGTTTTTCGTTATTTTTACAGTTTTTCTTTGTAATTTCTTACTCAGAACTTCATTTTTTGTTTATGTCATTGTTCTTTTCAAGTTTGTTTAAATCAAGGTATTGGCATTTGAAACTTCCTCAGCTGCAAACAGAGTTCACTTTTTAAATTAAAAAATTTATATATCACCACATCGGGGAAGAGGTGGTCTGGATTTTAAAGATGATTAGCTAAAGGCCTGCAAAAACAAAAAAAAAGAGAGAAAGTTGGGAACCACTGGTCTAGACTGGTATAGTATATTATTAAAATTCTGTGTATCTTATCTTGTTTGTTTGAACACATGTATCACTACATGTATCACTACATTGGAGAGCATTATCTAGATTTTAGAGTTGATTAGGTAGGTGTCTAGCACAAAAAAACACGTTATGAACCACTGGTCTAGACCCTTGGTCTAACATATTAAAACTCTAAGACTCCCGCAAGAATAAGTGGGATAAGTTAATGCACTTTAATTTTTATTTAATTTCATATATGTAATATTACTAAACACGCACAATATATTCTTGGTTTCGTAATATTGTAATATTAACGTACTATTGGAATGGACGTATCTGTTGGAAATCGTTGGTTTGACTTGCGCGAATTAATGCGGGGTGGACCTGGCAGTCGAGTGCAGAATAGGGCCTGTTCTCACAGTCGGAAATCACAGATGTAACAAGGTCACCGCGTGACGAGATCCTAAATCAAGGGTCAATGTGCACCTGCGAGAGGCTCTGTGACGTCATTCGTTCTTCGTGAGAAGCGAGTTTTAGTCAGTCTGGGTTTTGGAGGCGAACCGATGAGGCGTGATTGTTACCATGTAAACTACAACAGATAAGGGAAATATTTCCCTAAGAAAATACAGGTGAGAGATATCCTTTCCCCCCTCCATGAATGGTTAAGAAAATAATTGTTAAGTAACTACGATAAAGTAGTGATTTGCTCTCTCTCTCTCTCTCTCTACATAGTGAATGTCTCCCAGCTGATTAAATAACTAACGCTTGTAATAAAAAGAATTGAAAGTTAAAAAGATTGTTGTTTGGTGAGTCGGTCAGGAAGCTTTTGTTGCAGACAACGGTCGGTGTGGTTCACGGCAGGAAAGAAAAGAAGAAAGAATTCATCCACTAGACGAGCTCGAGACGGCGACCCTCTACATGGCGAGGAAGAAATCTAAAGGTATGCAAACAATATATGAACTATGTGATTTATGATCTTTTAAAAATGATGAGTATTTAATGTGAACTGCCACGGCCCTTTCTGGGACGAGTATATAAAACGAGTAATGTCGCGGCCCTAAGAGTGGGGCTATGCAACACTATGATATTATAAAATATAACAATCATTGGAAATATATTTAGTGATGTCTGTACGGCGCCAGTGTGAAACCGCCTGTAGTAGTCAGTGCCCATTCAGCAGAGAGCTGTACGTAACTCATTCAGGTATCAATCATGTTAAATGGGCACCCCTCGGAGAAGTCAACTAGTTCGTCTATCGCGGATCTGAATTCCACGCGAATAGCCAGAATACAACCGTAATAAATAGACGTATCAACCACGTGCACTTGGCCTTTGTATGTCTCAACAGTCACTTATGGAGTCGGTGTGATATCTGTATTAGTACGAAGATGCGTATCTATCAGGCACTGATTCGAAGCATTCTGCTATATGGATGCAAGACCTGGTCTCTTTGAGCTGTCGATATTCGCCGAATAGGTTTTTTTGACCGCTGGTGTCTACGAGGGGTCCTGCGACTCATCCTGCTGGACCAAGTTCCCAATGCTGTCATCCATTCGGGGTGCAACATTCAACCTATTGAAGGGGTTCTGAAACGAAACCGCCTGTGATGGTTCGGGAACGTTTGCAGACGTCCTGATGCAACTATGCTCAGGAGTGTTCTTAATCCCCAACCCCTTTAACATTGGCACCGCCGCCATAGTAAGCAGCTGAAGACTTGGTTAGACACAGTCAAGGTCGATCTCACTTCTCTCATTGGCCCTCAAGTCTACGGTGTACGTCGATGGAATAAGGATTGGCTCAGCTTATCTGTGGACCTGACGCTGAACCGGGCGCAATAGGCAGGATTTATCTGTGACGGTGCGAATCAAGGAGCTGGCTCAACATGAATGGTGCAGGCCGAAACAAGTACACGTAAGTACAAGATTCAGGTATCAAGTGACTTATTCAGTCGTTTCTGAGGTTCCTGGCGTTAAGGTACAGTCCCTCATTCGACCACAATATCCAGTAAATTTCTTTCTCATGGTGGTATAATTACAAAGATGCATCTAAAAATTCTGGAAGATTTGTAGGGTGTATTATTTGTAGTATTCAGACTACTATCCTCATCTTGGTTGTTATTCTCTCAACATTTCGGCCAATGTAACCTCTGACGTTATTGAGGTGCAAATTTTCGAACTCAGAAATCTGTATTGAATTTCGAACTGAACCCTTTATTGAATCTACAAATGCAGATTGCTCTCGTTCCGTCAGCCATAAGCGGGTAGAAGTTTTAAATAATTTAAACAGTAATCCAAATAATCCAAATAATAAATCCTCATCTAAAAAAATTACACAAGATGTAATGAACAATTAAAAATAATTTCCCTATTCTAAATTATCTCCCCTTTGGAGAACTCTCCTGTTCGTCTTAACAATATAAATAAGTAGCACTAATATTGTACTGACAGTTTATGCCGAATAAAGCTTTCTTAAGTTACAACTGTTCTCGTTTGTCATTGCAATTACTACATAAAATGCAGTTATCAACATGAGTAACTTTTTAATCAAATATTTGTTTTTAATTTAGGTAAAATTTGTCTGATAGTTTAAAAAATTATGGTTGACCAAAACAGACATATTTAACATTCATAAATTTGAATATTGCTGATGCCAAATTTTTTCTGTAATGCACATTCTAAGTATATTTATAAAAATAAATAGTATTAAGGATATAAAAGTTTTTAAAAAAATGTTTGAACAATTACAAATAATTTCCCTATTCTAAATTATCTCCCCTTTGGAGAACTCTCCTGTTCGTCTTAACCATATAAATAGCAGCACTAATATTGTACTGACAGTTTATGCCGAATAAAGCTTTCTTAAGTTACGACTGTTCTCGTTTGTCATTACACAAGATTCTAAGGGTTTATGATTATTGGACAACCCACAGGAAAAATCAAAGTCCACAATATCCAGTAAATTTCTTTACAACATTCAGAGATATGTAATGAATTGTAAAAATGTAAGCACGTTTTCATCGCATATTTTGGAATATGAATTACTGTAAACGAACAGTATCAATTTTATTTATTGTTAGCGAAAAATTTGACAAAGAAATATTAATTTTTCCTTAAACCAGATATTTAAAAATATATGCTATGATATTTACCTCGTGAACTGCAGTGAAAATAAAATGAGAAAAATATGATATATAATTTTGTTTTTGCACGTCGGGACAAAGGGTAAAACTTTATCTATCATTCGTCATTTAGATTGGTTGGGATTTTTACCTGCTTCCCAGTTCAGTTGTGGCAAGAGTAGATGGAGTCAGTTTAATGTGTGGGTAAAATCCAGCATCACAGAGGGGGTACTCCGAATGGGTAAAAAAATATCTGAGAACAGACCCGGTAGGGGCGTCTCAGGTGACCGGCAATAAACCCCACTCCTCTCGAATGGGGCGATAATGCCTGGAAGGATGACCTTCTAGGGCCGGACCGAACTAAACCATACTTAATTCGGACAAAAGGGTCGTATCGTGCATCCTAGCGAACCAGAATTTTCAAAAAACAGTAGAAAGTGGACCTTGGGATTACTTTCAGCAGCCTTATAACTCTCGTTTCCCTTATTTTGTCTTTTAGTCGTTACATTCCATGAGCGATGCTTCTGACAACGGGGGAAGAATTGCTGTTTTCTGGGTCGGAATCTATCCATCTAACACTCATCGTCAGCTAGTTTTTGACCTTGAAGTCGTATTTTTGTTTTAGTTCCTTACATTAAGTGGCTTCATGCCTTGTTTGGAGCGATTTCCATTATAAAAAATTTTTTTTAAATCAGTATGTTTACCCCAGCTAGTATGAAATGGTTGGCGTAAAAAATACCGCATGTTCTGTCGTAGATGTCATTATGAAAACAGAGTGATCTCCCTTGAGTTAAACAACGCTTCTTTACTTCTGATGTAATCTTTTGACGCGTTTACTCTTTCACTGTGATTTTTTTTATAAATACGTGAGTAATTGAATATATTTATGTCTTTTTTTATCTATCGATTAAGCATTTATTAAAGACCAGCTAATTCTTTGATTTCTTTTAAAGTTGAATTAATCCATAAAATAATTTCTTATTTAAAAAAAAAAAAACTGAACAATCTGTTCGTTAATTTCACCGGTGTTCAAAAAAAAAACTGGTTTCGTTCTCAAAGAACGAAACATTTAAAAATGGAAGAAAAGGTTGATTAAACTCGATTATATTTTTAATAAAGAAATATTATTTGATTTCTATTGTAAGTAGCCATAGAATAATTTTGTTAAGTTTTTTATTTTTTATTAAAGACCAAAGATCTATCAGTGTCCGTCATTAGTCAACGTGTGTAAAAAGAATAGAAAAAAAAAAAAACTTAACACGTGGAATTTCTTTTTAATTTATTTATTTTAATAAATAAAAATTGTAACGGAACGTAGAAATTTTCGGGATATTGAAATTTTGTGACACTAATATTTTCATATATTTATATTTTAAAGACTTGCGAAACACACAAAAATTGTGTTTGGGAAACAATTTGAAACAAATATTTTTTATAAATATTTTAATTGTTTAAAATAAATTTTTTTTTTTTATATAACTCATTAAAATACGTTACTTCTTTTCGTCTGACATATTCTACGTTCCGTTCCAATTTATAGATCGACGAGCAAAACAGGCAGTCATAACGGAAATATGCCAGTAAGTCGGCTTATTTACTAATTTAAAAAGTGTTTGTTTTTTCTTGCTACGTAATACTAAATTGATTTTAACGCCAATATATTTAGCATGTCATAATCTTAAAAAAAAAAAAAAAATCACCTCGGGGAACTATGTGATTAGGTACCATTACACGATTTAAATTTTAAATTTCATTAATTTGTAAAATATATATATATATATATATATATATATATATATAACGAAATTTTCAATTCTGGTAAAATTATTCACATCAAATAATTTAATAAATAGAGGGTGCTTATGCAGTTTACGGACCGGGCTATTTTTTAGATAGGATTTTCAAGTTAAATACAATTTTTACGATACCTTTTGTTTATTAAATTGTTAGGTAAAAGTAATAGTTAATGAACCCCCCACCACCTCCCCATGTTAAGAATGAGTTTCTAAATTATAACGATATTATTTCAACGGGTTCGTAAACTGCATAATAGTCAGCTAAGAATGTCAGTACTTACTGAGATTCCCGAGTCTTGGCGTACGTAGCTACCCGAACATTCGGCGAGCAGAACAAACTTTTTGTTTCCTTTTTGCAAACAATTTATTGTGTATTTTATTACTTCTACAGAATTTCAACCGAACTGGAGTTTTGTTATACCCTAAACCTAACCTTACTAAAGAACCCTAACCTAGGTTTAGTTCGGCAAAAGTCAGTTTGGTTCGGTTCAAATTCTGTAGAAGCACCTGCATTTATTCTTGATTGCTCAGAAGAGGGCAAAGTTTATTTTGTTATATTTTTCAATTTTGTATTGGAGGAAGTGAAGAACGATAAATTTATTTTTTTATTCTTTCGGTATTTGGGGAGGAGCTGTTGCCATCTGGACTTAGGGTTGGCGGTAGGGGTCCCGTGCTTTTTGGGGGGTGGGAGGTACAAACAGGCGGCCGATAAATTGGAATTAGTCATGTAGCAGTTACATGAGTAAACTATTTTTTATCAGTCTACGTGATCGGCAGTGAGATGTGATTCAGCTTGGCGATTATGTAATCATCGCCTCTTCACAGCACGAGATTCATACGCAATTGTGTTTTGGCGCGAACACGAACCACGTGATGAGCAGAGATAGTTCACGATTTCTCTTCAAGCTGACAAAACGTGCTCTTCCCGTTCTCACCCAGCTTCAACCCTGAGCTGGTGAGTTATCGAACTCCGGGAGAATGTTACTTCATCCTAAACTTAACCCTCACTCAACCCAATGTACTATCTTTGTTCTGTTCCTGTTTCCAGTAAATAAATCAGACAAGACGTATATTTCTGCACTCTCTACAAGGCCTGTGGTAGGCAAGTTGTGGAACTCCAGGATAACATTATTTCGTCTTGTCTATGTTAACCCACCTATTGTACAACTTTCATTTTGTTCCTGCGTTTCCAGTAAATAAATCTGCTCACCTCTTTAGTTGTGAAGCCATTGTTTATTCCGTGAGGAATGGTGATGCCGTTTTGCTTATTCTATTTCAGTCAGACGAATTACTCTTACAAGTAAGTCGTCATGTCTTTCTGTAGCGAGCTCAAATGCAACACAAGATTTCAACCCCTTTTCTTTCTCTGCGTTGACCGATACCCTTTCTTCGTCTCCGACATAAAAGAAAGGGAAATCTCGTGAAAATGCACTAGCTAAAAACTTCGGCCAATCAAAACACAACATGCCAGTGATCAACGTGAGATTTCGGACTCTATAAAGCAGCAACAAGTCTCTCGCTCCCTCTTTTTTTTTTCCCGCTTTCCTGTTGATAACACACGCACAGGGTCCGATCGAGGAGGGGGAGGCGAAAGTCAAAAAGTAGGTAATCAATTTTAATTCCTACCACGAACAAAGAACTCAGATTCAAACACACACATACACACACACCTTACAATTGCCAACCCCTTAACGTCATATGACCAATCCAACAAACCACAGGTGTGCCAAAAGTTCATAATTAAAAACGACCTTTCAATGTTGTTTTGATTAGATAACTCAACTCAAGTTATCCCAAACTCACAGGTGTAACCCTTGCCTCTCGGTACATGCATGAGATATGACACCTCAAAGTAATTTTAAACAAAACTAATATTGCTAGTCACCGTCTGGCACCAATCATGGTGTCATAGCGAAAATGGACACTGTTTTCACAAGTCACCAACCTGACTGAATCCTATTCCACATGCCCAATAATTGGAGCGTAATATTTTCTACAGTAGTGCTAAGCCATACCTCTAAAATCTATACTTTGGAAAGTTTTTTTTAATTTCTGGCCTAGTATAGAATGCAAAAATGGGTAAATATAGTGAACTTCCCTTTAATTTCAGCTTGCGATAACTCATTTATTTTTTAATGTTGGTGTTTTTCTTTTAATTTGGTGTGTGCAATATTGTGTATCTCTGCATATAAAGATAGTTCCATCTAAAAGAAAATAGTTCCATCTAAAAGAAAATGGTTCCATCTAAAAGAAATGGTCACTCATCAATATGGTGGACTTTATATAGAGTTTTTGTAACGTTTTCACTTCTAAAACATTACCTAAAAAGTTCTTAAAACTATTTTTTGTTCCTTCTCACATACGCGGTTTTCGCGTATCTTACTGTGTTCCTTATACGTGAGTATATGGACTTAGATTCTGTATGCGTGTATGTGTTCATTCATTAATTCCTTTTACGGGGTGCATATTAAAACTCATTTATGCGTGTCTGCGCTCATTCATCAATCTCTTTACCTCTTTTTTTTCAAGCGACAAGCCCAAATGTGCATTTCAATATCATTACGTGAATTTACCTTAGATTCTCTCTGTCGTTTATTTTTCTGTCTCTTTCAATCTGACTGGCCGAGTTGATTTCCTTTGTCTTTTCTTTCTCTGCATGCTGTCGTGGTTTTGATTTGTCTAGTGATTTCCTCTTCCGTGTGGTTATCTGTAATAAAGGTTTATTTTTCTGGAGATAAAACATTAACTTATAGAAAGAGAGAGAGAGAGATCAGATTTCTAGTAACTGTCTACTTTATACACTTGCAAAAGGTTGGGTATATTACTTAGAGAATAAATGAGTGAACTCGACGAACAGACATCTTGGGGGGGGGCACATTTTCGCCTTATGGCTATTTTAGCATTTTCAAAGTCTCACAGTATATTATTTGTACGTCTGGCTCTGGAAGGAGCAATCCGTAGTATCGTACAAGTATGGTGGATGACGTCATATATAAAATGAGAAAGATAAGGGGGGAAAGATCCATTGTCTACTTACGACCTGCAAACAAAGAATATCAACAATGGCAGCGTAATTATATGGAAAGTAGAAGAATCAGTTATTTCTGAACTGTTGGAGACTCAACTCACTTGGTGATTAAATAAGTGGTTGAATTGTGTGAAGGTAGACACTTTCAACTCTGGTAGCATTTAATTAAGAACATCTTATTTGCTTTCATGTTTTATTAGACTCTATTGAAATTTGATCAGATTTACAAACTAAGTTTTTAGAGGAGGAGGGGTCGTTTCTCTAAATAGTATACAAGTATGACCAGGAGATGGCACAGTGGCTAAGTGGTTAATGACGTGGACTGAGGACCTGGGTGTGATGGGTTCAAATCCAGTTCATTCCAAGAAACACTTTCATCAAACCCTACACCTGACCTTGTGTCTAACCTCCTGGAGAGGAGATAAATAAAATACAGGCATGACCATGGAACAGATATCTCTGAAGAGATGCATGATTGGCTTCATTGATATCTTTGTGGACCATGGAACCAGTTATGTGAGTTCAGATAGATTTGGATCTGTTGTGGTCGTTTAGACACTAATAGTTTGGGGAAAGGTATTAACCCACAATTTACCCTCAGCATATTTTTGAGATCTGCAAACAGCCAATAGTCGCTGGGGGCACAATTTGTAGAATAGGGTGGGTGCTGGAGAAATTCTAAATGCAATTCATGTAGTTTTGCTATCGTTGTGATCGACTTGTGACATGGTGCATTGTCTTGGTGAAAGAGCACTTTTTTCTTAATTTCTGGTCGTTTTTTTGCGATTTCTTCCTTCAAATGCACCAATAATACTATTGATGGTTCTTCTTTCCTCAAGTTTCTTTGTCACGGTAATCAATGGGAAAAATACCTTGCACAACCCAAAATAGGGAGGCCAAAACCTTGCCTGCTGATGTTTGCATCTTTAGTCGCTTTAGACAGCTTTCACCTGCTGCTCAACTCACTAAAGATTTGACTCCGGAGTAAAGTGGTAGATCCATGTTTCATCCATTGCCACATATTGATGCAAAAACTACTTTTTTGTTGTGTTGAAACAGTTGCAGACAATGCTCTGAACATTTATACATTGTTGTTTTTGATCGACTGTGAGCAAATGCGGCACCCAATTTAAACACAACTTTCTCATTGACAAATATTGATGCAAAATAGTGAATACACAGCCTTCTGATGTCTTCAACTCCTCTGTTATCTCACACAACTTCAATTTATGATCGACCAAAACGAGGTTGTGAGCGTTTTTCATGTCTTTCTGAACAACTGTCGAATTTGGGCGACCTGAGCGTTCAGCATCATTTGTGTCTGTACGACTGCATTTAAAATCAGTATACCACATCTTAACCAATTTTTTTTTCGTTTGAGCAGAGACCGAACACGTATCAAGCCATTTCTTAGCTTGAACAGTATTTTGTCCATCAGAAAGCAATATTTTATCAACACAATTTTTTTCCCATTGTTTTGAAAATTTGAAACCGTAGCTTCGCTTGATTAACTGTACTTTGTAAATTAATATCCGATTGGCATCAGATTTTGCCACGCGCCATTTGAAGGTTAGTACTTTATAAAAATAATATGAATTTATTGAGTGAAGTGTTAAATTATAATAACATTCTTAGTTCCTCAGTCATTATCATGCAACATTGACAAATTCATTCAAATCGCAATTTCTTGCTTATTTCTGGGCCAATTTTAAATATATATATATATATATATATATATATATATATATATATATATATACAGGGAGGGCCTGTGGACGAGTGGTTATAGCACTTGTCTTTGGGCTGGACGACCCGGGTTCGATCCCACTCACGGCATGCGAATTTTCGGGTCTGAAAACTTCCTCTGTCCACCCAGCAGTAAATGGGTACCTGACTAAAACTCAGGGAAGGTTCAAGGCAGAGACACAGTGATTCTTAACAAATCACCGCCGCTACGGCCATGGGCCGTGTGCGATGTCGGCAACGACACTCGTGCGCGTCCAGGCTATGCGACCTTTACCTTTTTATATATATATATATATATGGTTGAAAATAAAATAAAATGATATTTCCCAATGTGCTTTTATCCATTGAATTATTTATTTACAGCGAATTAAAATGGTATTTACTTTGAACAGCCGAAAAGTCCAGATATGAATTTATTTTCCTGACTCAATTTTATACGTTACTTTGTTTTTCAAAATCAAAGCAACCAATCTTTATGAATATTTTTGAAAATGTACACACAGAACACACCTTAAATTTACACACAGAACACACCTTAAATGTACACACAGAACACACCTTAAATTTACACACAGAACACACCTTAAATGTACACACAGAACACACCTTAAATTTACACACAGAACACACCTTAAATGTACACACAGAACACACCTTAAATTTACACACAGAACACACCTTAAATGTACACACAGAACACACCTTAAATGTACACACAGAACACACCTTAAATTTACACACAGAACACACCTTAAATGTACACACAGAACACACCTTAAATTTACACACAGAACACACCTTAAATGTACACACAGAACACACCTTAAATGTACACACAGAACACACCTTAAATTTACACACAGAACACACCTTAAATGTACACACAGAACACACCTTAAATTTACACACAGAACACACCTTAAATGTACACACAGAACACACCTTAAATTTACACACAGAACACACCTTAAATGTACACACAGAACACACCTTAAATTTACACACAGAACACACCTTAAATGTACACACAGAACACACCTTAAATGTACACACAGAACACACCTTAAATTTACACACAGAACACACCTTAAATGTACACACAGAACACACCTTAAATTTACACACAGAACACACCTTAAATTTACACACAGAACACACCTTAAATTTACACACAGAACACACCTTAAATTTACACACAGAACACACCTTAAATGTACACACAGAACACACCTTAAATTTACACACAGAACACACCTTAAATGTACACACAGAACACACCTTAAATGTACACACAGAACACACCTTAAATTTACACACAGAACACACCTTAAATGTACACACAGAACACACCTTAAATTTACACACAGAACACACCTTAAATGTACACACAGAACACACCTTAAATGTACACACAGAACACACCTTAAATTTACACACAGAACACACCTTAAATGTACACACAGAACACACCTTAAATTTACACACAGAACACACCTTAAATGTACACACAGAACACACCTTAAATTTACACACAGAACACACCTTAAATGTACACACAGAACACACCTTAAATTTACACACAGAACACACCTTAAATGTACACACAGAACACACCTTAAATGTACACACAGAACACACCTTAAATTTACACACAGAACACACCTTAAATGTACACACAGAACACACCTTAAATTTACACACAGAACACACCTTAAATTTACACACAGAACACACCTTAAATTTACACACAGAACACACCTTAAATTTACACACAGAACACACCTTAAATGTACACACAGAACACACCTTAAATTTACACACAGAACACACCTTAAATGTACACACAGAACACACCTTAAATTTACACACAGAACACACCTTAAATGTACACACAGAACACACCTTAAATTTACACACAGAACACACCTTAAATTTACACACAGAACACACCTTAAACTACAACCAGAAAATTGTATTTTTATCCTCCAACCAACTGAAGCAGAAACCCGACCGAGTAAACTTAACAGAAGTTCTTTAAAATATTATAAGGTACGCAAAAAAAGCCCAACTACTTATTAATAGAAGATAGTCTAAATAAGGATTATGTCTGTCTGTCTGTCTGTCAGTCATAACTTTATTTAAACATGATAAATACATTGCGGAATTTGTATAATTTTGAAATATCAGATTTCTTAACTACTTTTAGAAATTGAAAATATTGCATCAATAGTAGATAATAAATTCCCAACAAATAAAAGTTTCGGTTTCGATTTCTGGCCATGGCATCCATGGCCAGAAATCGAAACCGAAACCTTGAGATCTCCAGCCAGACGGTCTACCCACTGCACTTATAAATAGATCTTAAAATATTCCCATTACAAAATAATTATAGCTTTGGTGCAACGTCAAAGATTTATGACTTACATCATGTTTCAAAACATGAATTTAAACATAAGCGATAATAAAACAATTAATAAATAAATGGGTAAACTTAAATTATTTTAATAGTCCAAAGCAATTTATGTAGCTTTAAATATGCATTGTATGTAAAAAAAAAATTCATTCCTTTCTGTAAAGAGACTTTATGCAATTAAAAATGTGTTCAATTAATTCTCTTTACAAAACGGATACATTCAATAAAAAAAAATTATAAGTACTGAACACATAGTTTTAATTTGAATTTAGTCATCAGCTTCTGTAAGTTCAGCTTTCAAAAAAACTGTTCTTATATAAATAGGGATTTTGTCTGTCTGTCTGTCACAATCTTTTTTTAAACGTAATAAATACAATGCGGAATTTGTCTAATTTCGAAATATCATAGATCGTAACAACTTTAAGAAATCAATAATATTGCATCAATAATAAATAACAAATCCCTAACAAATAAAGCGGATGCCATGGCCAGAAATCGAAACCAACACCTTGAGATCTTCAGTCAGACGTTCTACCAAATATAATAGCCCATATTTGCACTTTCTTATAAATAGATCTTAAAACATTCCCTTAACAAAATGATTATAGCTTTGGTGTAATATCATATATTTATGATTTACGTCATGTTTCAAAACATGAATTCAAACATAAGCGATAATAAATAAATAAATGGGTAAACATTATCAATTACGTTGGAAATTATTTTAATAGTCCGAAACAATTTATTTTGCTTTAAATATGTATTGTTTGTAGTTTTTTTCACAATTATATAATTCTAGACAAGTAAATAGGAACATCCTCTCGCAGACAGCGAGAGAGAAGGGGCTGACACAGTAGCCTAGCAAAAATATGCGACCGGAGAGAGCATATATTTGCTAGTATGTGAAATTTTAATAATGTTTTCACATCAGGCTTGTTTGCAAAATTTTAAATTTTGGAAAAAACAAACTTAAAATTTACAAGTTATTTTATAATGTAAACAAAAATGTCAGCACACGCTTGAACTGTAGTGTGAGTGCATTCAGTCGCGAGTGGATTTTTCGTTACATTCCACACTCTATGCATAAATATTAAAAAACAAGTTTGTGCTGAAAGATTTTAAAAACGTTAAATTGTTAAAAAAAATAACTTAACTTTTTTGAAAGAATTTTATCTAACTTTTATTTTGAAAAATAATATATCTTTTAATGAATATTCGACATAGTCAATTAAATGGTGGTGGACGCCGACGGACTTTGACTTATTTGTATTATACAATTGTGCTTTCAAAAAAGCTTGATATACAGGGTGATTCATAAGTCACTTCACTTAGCTATTTAAAATGATTACCATATGAAGCACAAACATACTATGAACTTTTGATAATTGTTATCTTACTCTCTAATTACTGCTATTTGTTATTTTAAATTTGTTCGTTTATATATTTGTTTCTATATATATTTATTTCATAATCAATCAAATATGCTACAAAGAGTCGTAAATTCCTTGCTAAAAAGAATGGAGCTATGCATGCAGAATGAAGGTGGAAATTTTGAAAATTTGCTGTAATTTGAAACTCCCATAAATGAATTTGTTGAATAAACTTTCTGTTTTGTATTACCGTATTTTTTAACTTTAGAATTTCAAAAATAAATAGCTAAGTGACTTATGAATCACCCTGTATATTGAAATATAGAAATTATGAAAAACTAAACTAAAACAAAACAGTTCACTTTGAAAATTCTAAATGTGCGAAATTTGTAACATGTATTCAAAACGGTTTACGGACGAAATTATTTTAATAAAATTGTTGGTACTTCTATTTTAATTTTTTAAATATTTTATTTTATTCCAAAATGTACTTAGAAAAAAAACAACTTTTCTATGTGTAGTTCGTTTGTGCTTTTTATTTATAAATTATTCCACATTAATGACATGTAAATTTAAAGTATTTATTTACTCCTCTCCAGGAGTTAGGCACAAGGCCAGTTTTATCTTACTCCCACAAGGTAAGATGTGACCCAAAGGTCGGATCGGGAAAGTCGGGCTTGAAAAGCCAGCGCCCAAGAAGTGAGCACTCTGGCTATTAAAAATTGCCTGGCCAGCCCCGTCGATCAACTAGGAGTGCTAGTTATAAAGTGGATAAAAAAATGGCAGCCTTTTGATTGGACATTGTATGTGAAAAAAACTTTGTTGTGAACATTCAAAGTGAAGTATTTTACGTTTTTAAGAGAAATTGTTTTCTTGTAAATTCTTTTTAAAGGAAGACATAAAAAACATACCATGAAAATAATGCAACATCAAGGAATAAGAAGCAGCTGCTTACATTCTAGCAAATGTAAATCATAAGGAAGACCATTTCATTTAGTTACTCCAAAAAGAATTATTGTACCGACTATCATGAGACACAAGTAATGTCAATAAATAAATAGTTGAATAATGATAAGTTAAAACATGTAATTGTTTATCCGATAGTCAAAATAGATAATTAAATAGGGAAACATTTTTTTTATTATTAAGGTCTTAAGCTGTTTATGTGAGTAAGGGAAAATGTCACCATTGTATCAACATTCTTACCGGCGTTAGTATTATCAGAAAAAACAAAAGCGAATCCAATTATATTCATAGTGGAAGAAAAAGAAGCTCATCAGAATCTAACATCAATTTCTCGGATGCATTTCTGACCGACTTAATTTTTATCTATAAGATATAATATTGTGTGTATTTAGGCAGCATTTTTTCATTTAAGCAAACATTGTTGAAAATAACAATTCTCTGCTTGATTATACCTTTTTAACATTTTTCTAATTATCTTTTTTGTGTGTATGTTCCATATGAATTCTGTTATTTTTAACAATGTTTGCTTAAAAGATATATATATATATATATATATATATATATATATATATTCGCTTCATATGTGGATACACACTTGAAGATGAAGTACAAAATGCTGATCTTTTCGCAAGATGTAAACATTGAAACGTTCCTCATCCACTCCCAGTAGGGATGGGCTGGTCATGTAGTAAGAATGAGTGATGAGCAAATACCAAAGATCCTTATCTATGGTGAACATCCTTTGATGGGAGAAGGCAGGCCTTGGCTTCGATACAAGGACAAGCTGAAGTCCAATCTATCAGCTATTAAAATCCCTTTTGGAAGCTTTGAGGACATGGCAAAAGAACCGCCATTCAGAATGGAATAAGGAATTTTAAAGTGGAGTGACCTCCAAAGCTTACCACAAAATTGGTGACGTCATCATTATTTACGTACTTTACATAAGATGCTTAAATGCGTTTTTAATTCTTTGTTTTAAATCTCCCAAAGATAAAGTCATATATATATATAAGAAGTTGGTTTAAAGTAAAATAGTTTATTTAAAGATTAGATTATCGAACTGGGAAAGAAACCTATTCTTTATCTGGAGATTTTAGTACAAAATTTGTTGTTTTCTTTACGGTGGGGGGGGGGGGTATTGTTTACTCTTTATTTATGAATTCACGGATATTTTACCCAAAAGTGTTTACCAATAAAAAAAAAGAAAAGAAAAAAAGGTAAATCTGATGCGGTTTTTTTTAAGACTCTTTCGCTTTATATAACATTAAAATTTTGATCAATCAGAATATATATATATTGTTCAGATTTCATAAAATGAAATATGAGGGGGGATCACGTAGAAAAAATATTTTCCTTAATATATTTTACGAAAAAAAAAGGCATTTTATAAATAAATTAGTCCAATAATGAATAAGTATTGAAAATTTCGTGAAAATCTGACCATTACTTGATTTTTGCTAGATTTATTAAACACACGGGTGTTAGCGCATAAAAATTGGTCACTACATAGGAACGTTGTTTTAAGGCGTCAATAAAGTACACACGTTTTTTAGTTTCTCATTTTCATTATTTTCGTATGCTGAAAAAAAATTTTTTTTTAAATCATCAGCAGTTTCTTTTGTTTCTTTTTTTGAATGGTCAAAAAGTTATGATGATAATATAAACTTATATTAAAGTTACATCATGTTTCATATTGAAGGGGGGGGATAAATTCTATGGTTAGCTTTGGAGATCGCTATGGATCGCATTGAGAAATTAAGAGCGGGGGGGGGGGCAGATTAAGGACAAAGGTACGTTTGACCCAACCAAAACTTTTTTCTTGCTCCATTTATGGTCTCGGCTGCGGATCACTCGCTGAACTGAAATCTCACAATCGCCATAAGCGTTTAAAAAAAAAAAGGAGGGGGCGGGGTCTGATTTTGCTTTTGGACACTCATACATTTTTTAGTTTTGTGTGTCTTGTTGTATGTATGTGTTTATATTGTCTTCATTTCTTAGTTCATTAAGCAATCATTTTCATGCTAATTGTTAATTTACTTACCAGAATAATAAATTAGTTAAACTTAATGACTTTAGCAGAAGACTGAAATAAAACTCAAGGATGACAAGTCTTGTGAATTCAGGAAACCAGCCATTCTCAATGTGTGATCTATGGACTCCCTAGTGTTGGATATCCTTACAATGATAGGCTATGGATGCTGTGTCTCTGTTATCTGGATTCTTCTCTTTCTCTCGAACAAACGGCTGAGCTCGTTAATTTCATTATGTCTCTATTGACAACTTTTATTTTAATCTATAATAAAATAAACCCTTCACTTTATAATAAAAACTGATGTGTATTTATTTGTATATGAGTTGGCTTCGCCCACTCGCTATCGCTTTGCAAATTAATTCCTACTTGAAATCATTGAAACGAAACTAATCAGTAATAAAAAGAAGACAAAACAAATCAGTAAGACGAAATTAATCGATAATAAAAAGACGAAACTAATCGATAATAAAAAGACGAAACTAATCGATAATAAAAAGAAGATAAAACTAATCGATACAACAAAACTAATCGATACGACAAAACTAATCGATAATAAAGAAGACAAAACTAATCAATAATAAAAAGAAGACAAAACTAATCGATAATAAAAAGAAGACAAGACTAATCGATAATAAAAAGAAGACAAGACTAATCGATAATAAAAAGAAGACAAGACTAATCGATAATAAAAAGAAGACAAGACTAATCGATAATAAAAAGAAGACAAGACTAATCGATAATAAAAAGAAGACAAGACTAATCGATAATAAAAAGAAGACAAGACTAATCGATAATAAAAAGAAGACAAGACTAATCGATAATAAAAAGAGGACAAGACTAATCGATAATAAAAAGAGGACAAGACTAATCGATAATAAAAAGAGGACAAGACTAATCGATAATAAAAAGAGGACAAAACTAATCGATAATAAAAAGACAAAACTAATCGATAATAAAAAGAAAAGACTAATCGATAATAAAAAGAAAAGACTAATCGATAATAAAAAGAAAAGACTAATCGATAATAAAAAGAAAAGACTAATCGATAATAAAAAGAAAAGACTAATCGATAATAAAAAGACAAAACTAATCGATAATAAAAAGAAGACAAGACTAATCGATAATAAAAAGAAGACAAGACTAATCGATAATAAAAAGAAGACAAGACTAATTGATAATAAAAAGAAGACAAGACTAATTGATAATAAAAAGAAGACAAGACTAATCGATAATAAAAAGAAGACAAGACTAATCGATAATAAAAAGAAGACAAGACTAATCGATAATAAAGAGGACAAAACTAATCGATAATAAAAAGACAAGACTAATCGATAATAAAAAGAAGACAAAACTAATCGATAATAAAAAGAAGACAAGACTAATCGATAATTAAAAAGACAAGACTAATCGATAATAAAAAGAAGACAAAACTAATCGATAATAAAAAGAAGACAAAACTAATCGATAATAAAAAGAAGACAAGACTAATCGATAATAAAAAGAAGACAAGACTAATCGATAATAAAAAGACAAGACTAATCGATAATAAAAAGAAGACAAGACTAATCGATAATAAAAAGAAGACAAGACTAATCGATAATAAAAAGAAGACAAGACTAATCGATAATAAAAAGAAGACAAGACTAATCGATAATAAAAAGAAGACAAGACTAATCGATAATAAAAAGAAGACAAGACTAATCGATAATAAAAAGAAGACAAGACTAATCGATAATAAAAAGAAGACAAGACTAATCGATAATAAAAAGAAGACAAGACTAATCGATAATAAAAAGAAGACAAGACAAAATTTCTGTAATTGTCACCTCAAATAAAGAGCTGGCTAGAGATAGGTTAGTTTTGAAGTCAATTTCTAAAAGTCGTCCAACACATGCCAGCATGTAAATGGGCGTTAAACTGAATATGATGACCTAGCTGCCCATTGAGGCATAAATCAATTTTGTTTATATATAAGTTAATATTCGCACACTACAAACATGTCTACAAACAGGAATTTTCTCAGAATAGAGAAAACTGAAAGTAATTTCTATTCTTTTTCCGTTGACGACAACAAATGTCTTTCAGTTTCCCTTCCATCGACTTCCCCGTAGCTGTCACAGGAAAATCGATCGCCTTTTCCCTATTCTCTACCTGTTTCAGCTACTAACACGATTCGGTCAACAACTATCTCCTACACAATTTTGAACACAATGAGTATTTTTTACTGTAACTGTGTATATGTGCGTTTTTCACCACTGCGTAACTTGCAAATTTTTTGATTTACGATTAATCGAATATTTCTTTAAATCAAAAATGCAATAGCTAAAATAAACATTTTAAAAATCCTATTTAAAAAAAAAATAATTTCATGAAATTAAATCCACCAAAATGTATGTCTGTTTCTTAGTGAACAAGTCAGCCATTTTAATCTTTTGTTAATATCCGCCCATCCATGGAGTATTGTTGTCGTATCTGGGCTGATGCACCATCCACTAGTCTCTTCCCCTTAGACAAGGCCCAAAAAAAGTCGCTATCCACCAATCTCCGGCCCCTGTCCCATCGCTGCAATGTTGCATCCTTGTGCTTGTTTTACAAGTACTTCAATGGGATGTGCGCCAATGAACTTGCTGCTCTGGTGCCCCCCTCAACGTAAATACACTCAACCAACCCGACAATCAGCTAAATCCTATCCATTCACTGTGGAGGTCCCCAGATGCCGGAGAGCCTTCGTACTCCAATAGCTTCTTTCCTCGAGCTGCCGGTCTTCGGAACTCTCTCCCTGTTCCCTGCTTCCCCAACTGTACCGACATGCAGAAATTTAAAACTAATGTGAACAAGCATCTCGCTGCAAGGCTTCCAATTTAGGATGACCCCCTAAACTTTCACCTTAATCCTCAGTAGTCTCTTACGTCTACAGTGGCAACTTGCCTTGTCCAAACAAAGCTAGTAAACTAAGTTAAAAAAAAAAAAAAAAATTGAATTAAAAAAAATAGTTGAAAAAAAAAAGAATAAATTACTTCGAAATTTGATAGGACTTTGGAAGCATTTAAACTGGTTTTAAAATTCTTAACAATTCCTCATGTATTAAAAGATTGAAAATTTTGGAAGCCATTTTACATACATTAATTTAATACATTGAGATTAAAACATTACATTAACAAAATCAGTTATAGCTGTTCAATTAATAATTTAATGACCAAACGATACCGTAATAATTAAGTTTAACTTTCAAAATCCCATTAAAATAAATAAAACAAGCTGCGCGTGTGTGTGCGCGCGCGCGTGCGTGGTCCCCCTTTGTATGTGACCTGATGTGGTGAGTGTAAAATGCAATAGATTTGGGCAATTTGGAGCATATTTGACTCCCTGGGGGCGCGAAACAGAATTTTTTTGCTCATTTTATATCCAGAACAATTGCCTCTACATTTTGGCCAAGTTTCAGAAAAATTGAATGGATGGATCAAACGTTATGGGAGAAAAATGTCATTTTTTGCCATTTTGGGGGCTTTTGACCCCCTGGGGGCGCGAACCAGATTTTTTCCAAGGTCAACGATACTTATTTTCTATTAGGAACAATTGCCTCCACATTTTGGCCAAGTTTCAGAGAAATTGAATGGATGGATGAAAAGTTATGGGGCAAAAAATGTCATTTTTGGCATTTCGGGGCCTTTTGACCCCCTGGGGGGGGGGGCTAACCAGATTTTTTTTCAAAAATCGGAGAATGTCACTTTCTAACCTGACCAAAGTTACAACGTCATGCAAAATTTCAGAGAAATTCAATGGATGGTTGCGGAGAAAAATCCGGATGGACGGACATGCCTCAAAACATCATTAGATTAAAAGAAAAATACCAAAAAAACAAAACTTTTACTCCTATAGCAAAAAAAAAAAAATTGGTTAATTGTCTTTTACATTAAATCTATATACGAAACTGATAACCTAGTCTGAATTCTAAAACAATTGTTTCTGTTTTTTTTCTTCTGTCTGCCAAGTTTTTTACCATATTCTCACATAATCCCTTAAAAAAAAGGGTAGAATCTCATTTATTTGAGGGGGGGGGGAGTGGTGATTTAATGGAGAGTGTTAATACAATAAGTTTAACAACAAACTATTAATACTTTTAATTACATTTTAAAAATAAGACATTTAATTAGCTATATTTTTTTAGCTATATAAATAAGAAAATTGGACCATCAAATTACAACCGAATAACAGCAAACATTAATTTATTATAAAAAACTGTTTCAAAAATAGTTATGCAAATTAGATATATAAATAACTGTGTTTGGGGCTTTGGCTTTTTCTTGCATATATAGTATTTCAAAAGTAAACTGTTTTGATGTTAATATAGGTGTAATGGATAAAAAAAACTTTTGCATTTATTCATTTCTTTAAATTTGTTTACTTGCAAATAATAGGAGCCAATATATTACTCTGTTTTGTCTTCAGGCGGTGCAGAATGAGTGGAATGGTGACGTTAAAAAATAAATCCAACTTTTCTCAGAAAAATAGTTTTTAATTCCCTTTCATATAAAAATAAATGCGGACTTGAAATCAACTAGATTAAAACTTTTTAAAATCGTTTAATAGATGTAAGTATATAGCTGTCCAATTTGGCATGATGGTTAGAGTTTGCTAATCGGTCAGGAGTTTGGGGTTCAATCCTCGATCGAGTTATCCAATAGACTAAAAAAAAGGGTACTCTATGTTCTCCTGCTAAACACTCAGCATTATAGGGTGAGGATCAAGAGCAAGTGGAGAAATCCCGGTAAAAGAGTGGCACCCTCCCCTACATTCTTAGTGTAGTAGCCAACAAAAAGGATATTTTACTGCTGTTCTTAAAAGAAAGATGACAAACACTTGTGCACAAAATATTTTTATCGTTAAAGTTGTAACTAGTGTTGGGACAAAAAAAATCTGAACTTCATGGGGTATTGGAATCGGAAAACTTTGTGCCTATTTTCCGATGCCAAAACCGATTCCTTTAATTTTTAAATTTTTTTTCGTTTAAAACTTAATTTTCCATTGCTGGTACTAATGATAAAATGATAAATATTTATTAATTTTAAACTACCAGTAAAGCTTAAATCTATAGATCACCCCCTACAAGTGAATTTTTCGTCTGCGAAAATATATGCACATATTACATACGTTTTTACGGTAATCTGGAAATTTAAAAAAAACAAAAAAAAATCTATAGCTAAATATTGAGAGATTTAAAAAGAATCGGAATTGGGTAATTGTATTGGAATCGTCCCATCACTAATTGTGACGAATGAGTAAAGTGAGCGAGAGTCTGAAAGGTGAGGAGTGTGCAAACTGGTTTACGGCCGTTAAAATCTCAAATATGCTAGCCAGTCACTTTCTGCTCGATCAAAAATTCACCAATATAACGTTTTTGGACACCAACACATCTTCAAACTGCCACGCACATTCCGACATGTCGGCGATGCAACATCATGAAGTCAGCGTTTTACGCCATTATTACCCACGCAACTTCCTCTCACCATGTCCCCTTTCCAGTTGTGTGTTGTTTATTTAACAAACATGTATTTCTTTCCACTTTATGCAGGTGACTGCAACTCTTCCGTGTTATCCAGGTGGTCTCCTCATTTTGTTGTAGCTGTCGGATGTATTTTTGTACTCATACAGGCAACATTTCTGTTTTACTATAGCCACTGTCACGACCCGTATTTGTGACAAAATATATTTTATATTTTGCCCCCTTTTTATAACTCCATCAGTCTAGGTAACAATGTTTTGTTGGCTAAGGGAGTTGTCTGTTGGACAGAAATTGATAAACAAAAGCACGAAACACAATACACAGTGAAGGAAACACAAACAAAGCTGTATAAAACTGAAAAAAAAATTATTTCTGAAACCGGTCCTCGATGAGGTAAAAGAGGAGATAGACGTGTTATTGTTTAAACGAGGAGGTGTGATGCTATGTATGTCAACATGAAATGAACAAAATAGTCCTTTGGCCAATGTGTAAATATATATATAGAGAGAGAAATGATAGATGTGTCTTTACTTAACTCTGGGATATGTTGATATACCACTGGTCCTTGTTAATTCCAGATTAGTAGACACAAAAAGGATGATTTTGTCTTCAAATGCAAGTCCAAATTTTCCTAAGATAGGTTTCATGCCCGAGGCAAACAACTCCAAATCTTTTCTTCAACTAACTTATTAAAAGTCCTTTAAAAGTGTTGCACCTGATTTGGCCCCGGAATTAGCATACTTTATAATATAACCACTTGTATTCTTTTCTATTGTTTTATGATATCCCTTTTACCGGGCCCCACCTTTGGTTCAAGTGGGGGGAATGAGTGTGACCCTACATCCGGTATCGGCTGCTTAAGGGAGAGAAGTGAAAGTAAGGCAGAAGCACCCCGTGATCTGTTCGTTCACGTCCATGACTGGTAGTCGGGCAAGGGTAAGGTTCGTTCACATACGTCTTTCTCTTCTCCAAGTGGTCAGACAAGGGAACCGAATCATACAATCTCGATCGTAACACCACCTGGATGTAATATTCTGTTTACCTCACTCTTAGTGCGATCATATCCTGCTGATGGTTATTTAACATCTAATATATAATATTAAGTCTGTTAGACCTAAATTGCAATCTATCTGACATATTGATACTTGATTCAGACTAGCCTATAAATGCGTTTTTTTTTTCTTGAATTATGTTATTGGTACAAATATAATTTAGTTAGCTTTTGTTTTTTTCTGCTAATAATTAGTCTGGTGAGGAATATTGGTAAAATGGTGATATTTACTCACCTAAATAGCTTAAGCCCTTAAAAAAAAAGAAAATTTCGATTTTTTTTTCACTATCTTATACGTGTTTATATTATAATTATAAAACCTTTTGTTTCATTTAAATATATTTAAAACAAATACAAAAAAGATGTGCTGATTGGATTTTTAACATTGAGGAAAATCTTTCCTTAATGACCCCTTACGCACTTAATCAAAATAAGAGTTTAAGGGAGAAAACTCTGAATTCATTTACAATTGGTTATTCTTCCTTCCATTGTAAAAAAAACTTAATCTTTTTAAGGAAAGAGAAAGAAATATATATATATATATAGAGAGAGAGAGATGCAGACAGAGAAAGAAATATAGAAAGAGAGAGATATGAGCTCGATAAAAATAAAGAAAATGACAGACTAATGCTTTGATTGATTGATTTTTTAAATTTTTTATTTTACTTTTTTTTTATTTAGGACCCCAGCTGACGGGTACATTTTAATAAATCGACACTAAAAGTCCTGTCCTTAGCCCTTTATCTATATATTCATAAAGTTAGGTATGTGTATTATATATATGTAATATATATTTTATATATATATATATATATATATATATATATATATATATATATGTGTGTACAGGGTAATCTCTTAAACTAATTAATGGATCCTTATGAATTTTGGAATATATATTCTAAAAAATACTGTAACATGGGCAATTTTTTTTAATAAATGTTAACATTTAGGAGGTGCATATATATATATATATATATATGTGTGTGTTCTAATTTACTTTTTAACTTTTTTATGAACTGATCATTATGATTTTTTTTTAATGGAAATAGTTCCAGACAAGGCATGAAGCCACTTGATGTAAGGAGCTAACAAGAACGAACCATGATTATTGCAAAGACAGAAGATGCCTATTAGCCTTAGTCTTGAAAAGATCAACGCTATAGGTAGGAGGAAAACAGTCAGCAGGAAGAGAGTTCCACAAGCCTGCAGTTCTTGGAAAGAAGCTACTGAAATAGGAAGCTGTATTACAATTAGGTATCAAAACAGCAAATTGATGGAGACCACTAGATCAACGAGTCAAAGAAGCGGGTAATAGATCAGACAATTCTGAGGAACACATGCCATGATAGTATTTATAGAAAAGACTGAGACTGGCTAAATTTTGGAATATATATTCTTGGCAACCCAGTGAGTAACATAGGCACATTCCTTTTGGAGTAAAGTTTACCATTTAGGGGGAGTACCCTCTCAAACTCGCACCTACCATCAAAAAAACTTTTAAAATAAGTTAGATACAAAAGGTTTAATAGAGAAAAGAATTGCTCTACATCAAATTTTAAGTTATAATACATTTTTAAAAGGATCAGTGTGCACGCGTGAGCATCAATAATATGTATGTGCTTGGTAAAAGCATAAATTATTGAACTTATTATTATGGAATATGTATTCTAGGCAACAGGGTGTGCACATGGGCACATTATTATTTTTTGTTTAAACTATAACATTTAGGGGAGTGCCACCAAAACTGTAACATACACTTCAAAGAAAAAACCCATTAAAATTTAAAACTAATGCTATAAATAATTGGTATAAGCAATAAATATGCTTATACCCATCCTGGGACGGGTATTCTAATAGTTTGTTATAGAGTTTTTATTTATCTCCCTCCAACGGCGGGAAGATTAGACACAAGGTCAAGAAAGTGGGATTTGAAAAGCCAGCGTCCTAGGAAGAGCAGTCGGGCCGAACAAATAGGCCTGGGCAGCCTGTCTGCATTTTCTGGTAGGAGCGCCTCAGGCGGTCGGCAATAATTTTTTTAATACAATTTACTTTATTTTTTATTTATTTATTTTTATTTTTATTTTTTTTTTTGAAAGAAAGAAAGTGAAATTAAAATGACGTCATCTTTTTGGAGTATTTTTCTTTCAAATATATGGGTTGATGGGAGTGGAGTCATATTTCTTGTCAACGTTATCTCTTTTGTGCAAAATTTTCTTGGAAAAAGTATACCTGAATTTAAAAAGTTAAGAATCAAAATTTTTAAAAAAATAGCACTCTTCTTTTGCAAAAAAAAATTCCCTAAATCAAAAAAACGAAAAAGGTAAATCTTTTTAAAAAGTTATAATCATTTAGTTCTTGCTTTGTCAGATCATAAGGTTCGGTAGGTTGACAGAAACGGTACTAATTGGATTATATTATTTATAGTAGTTAATGTTTTGAGTTTGAATGAATATAGCAAATAAAGTTTGAATAAGGGAAATAAAAATTTCCAATAAAAATAAAATGGTTAGTATATGGAATGTGTTGATAAGCATGAGAACAAACTAGTTAAAAATATTGACACAGAAACATGTTTAAAGCTTTCATGAGCTTCAATATTTCGATTTGTCTGAACAAATCGTGATTCTGGCATGAGAACTGCATTGCTATAAATTTGGACAATTTATAGAAATGAAGTTCTCTTCCAATAATGATGATCTGTACATACAAATTGAAATATTGAAGCTCATAAAACCTTTAAACATGTTGATGTGGCAACTCATTTAATATATATATATCAGTCAGTTCGTATTATATTCCAATAACCATGGTTTTATTTTATTATTTTTATTTTTTCACATTTCCAAAAAACATAACATTTCTGTGAGATATATTTTTTACGGTCCGTTTCATTTGTCTTGTGCCAAACAACGTTTTTATGTCAATATCGTCTCTGCAACATTACAAAATCATCAGAAAATTGCATAAAGTGTAAAACGTTCTTGGATTAAAATGTCTTGAAAAAACCTACACTATACAATGGTTCATTTTTGGGTGAAACCAAACAAAAAACAAAGAAAAAGAGCAAATTCACACGTGGAGGAACACACTAATACGCCATTTTTAATTTTTTTTTTTAATTTTTTTATGAGCGGCTACTGAGTCAAAAATGACTTTTGTATCGGGGTTCAAACCGTGTGACCGGCAGGGATTATCTCCTCCCATACTGACGATTGTAGGTTTGGCATGAAACACATGTGTATATGAATTTATTTTGAAAGTAATATTTATTTATATATATTTATATATATATGTATATATATATTAGTGTCATTTTGTATTATAGGAAGAAAAAACTGCTTGCGCAAGAGCATGCATATTTTTTAAATTTGAATTTGACACAGTACATTAGTTTGATCTTCCATCGATACCTTCAGTTTCATGGAAATACTAGAAACGCAGCCTGCAGGTCTAAAGATATCGATGTAACTGATTCTTCAGTCAATGTTTTGATAGCCTAATCCACTATATATATATATATATGTATATGTGTGTGTATGTATGTAAATTTATATATGTGTGTGTATGTATGTAAATTTATGTGTGTGTATGTATTTAAATTTATGTGTGTGTATGTATGTACGTTTATGTGTGTGTACGTTTATGTGTGCATGTATGTACATTTATACGTGTGTGTGTGTATGTATATACATACATTTATTTGTGCGTGTGTATGTATGTACATTTATATTTGTGTGTGTATGTATGTACATTTATATGTGTGAGTGTATGTACATTTATGTGTGTGTACGTTTATACGTACATTTATGTGTGTATATACGTACATTTATGTGTGTGTACGTTTATACGTACATTTATGTGTGTATATACGTACATTTATGTGTGTGTGTGTATACGTATATTTGTGTATGTATGTACATTTATTTATGTGTGTGTATGTATGTACATTTATTTATGTGTGTGTATGTACATTTATATATGTGTGTGTGTATGTATGTACATTTATATATGTGTGTGTATATGTATGTACATTTATATATGTGTGTGTATATGTATGTACATTTATATATGTGTGTGTATATGTATGTACATTTATATTTTTGTGTGCATGAATATACATTTATGTGTGTATTTATGTGTATATTTATATATATGTATGTATGTACATACATATATATATATATGAGTGTGTATAATGGTGTGTGTATAGTGGTGTGTATGTATGTGTATAATTTTTTTATTTCTACAAACATTATTGGCTACATATGTGCATACATGCTTCAGCTGCGACTTTATTCAAAGTCCAACATCTTCACTGATATATATATATATATATATATATATATATATATATATATATATATATATACACACACACACACACACACACAAATTTAATTTTTATTATTTGACACTCTACAAACGTCGGGTAATTCAGCTAGTTAAAAAAAATTTTTAAATGTTATTTTGAAAATATTTTATTTTTGTTTGTCTAATAGTATCACAATAAACGGTGTGACTTCTGGATGCATCGTTTTTTGTTGTTGTTTTTAGGGGTGGTTGGGAGGGGTTAAACAAAACAAATGCACCTTATGGTCATGTTTAGAACACTTTGATTGTTATTCTTTAATTGTTTCGACACACAGTATTCATTTTTAGTCTTTCAATTTTAATATAATTCTGATTTTCTCTTGTTTATCAACAGAAAAGCTGAAAACTAATCGAAATGTCATCGGAGGAAAACCAATTATCCGGTAAGGGTTTTCATTTTTCTAAAAGCTTCACCCGTTTGTCTACTTTGTATTGTAAACTTTACTAACTTTAGAATGCATGGGTTATTTCTATTTTAAAGCATTTACTTACTCAATCACACAGCTGGCTGATTTCACCCTCTTTCTCTTGGTTAGATATATATATATATATATATATATATATATATATATATATATATTTTTTGAGTGTGAGATGATAAATATATTTATTTCCACAATCAGACAACGCCGCAGCCCACAACCTATGAAATAAACAAAGTCCTAGATTCGAGTTTCGAATCCTGAGTTCGGATGTGTTCTACTGATGAGGCCAAAGGAGGGTGAAACTCGAGTCTAGGACTTCCGGTTTGTTTATTTCATAGGTTGTGGGCTGCGGCGTTGTCTGATTGTGGAAATAATTATATTTTTATATATATATATATATATATATATATATATATATACTAGCAGGGCTACTTGGCGTTACCTGGGGGGGCCATAAAAACAAAATGTGTGTGTAACATCTTTATATTCAAAATTCCATCTCTCTACCTCTCTCTATTGTTCTCTCTTTCCCCTCCCCTGTTTTCCTCCTCAACCCTCTTTTTCTCTGCCCTCTCTTCAACCCTCTCTTTCTCATCGGCCTGGCCCATTCCACCTTAGCTGGACATACTTGAATTACCTACTAGACTCCGTCCTCAAGTGTCTTCGGTCTCTCTGTACAAGGGTTTATCAGGACAACCTGACATTAGGATACTTCACCCTACAAGTAGACCCTGACCAAATATTAAAAATAGCATAGTATTCAAAAGCCAAATAAGATCCTTTCGACACGGTTATACACTTGCTCAGACGAGGAATGGTGCACCTTCTCCAAGTAATGTTATCTGTAATAACAACACTTAGCTGGATACTCCACCAGACATGATGAATTCTTGTCCTGGAATCCGGTAAGACCAAGAGACCACAAGAAAGATATATTATAACATAGTTCACGTCAATTTGAGAGAGGAAAATTAATGTTCTTCACTTCTTTACTAACTCAACGTTTGAGAAATAAAGAAGAACTTTAATAGAATATTCGAATATCTATGTATCTCATCTAGAGATCAAGTGTTAGCCCCAGGAAGGGTCCCTTTGATTTCTGAGAACTTCGACTGAAGTAAAATGAATCTAAAAACAGACTACTCTTCTTTTTATATAATAGATTCCTCAAGAAATAGGTCGACATTTTCTTTTCAAATTAGTACATAAAATGGCTGAAAAATCGCCCTCCCCCCTGACAAAACCTGGCCCAGTATACCTCTAGCGAATGAATAATATTTTATAAATTTTACATATTCACCCGGGGCAACGCTGATCAAGAATATACCAACTTTGTGGTTCTTTGTTTTGTAGTTTTGTACTTTTAGCTGGACATACATACATAAACACACACAGACAACTGCCGTTTATATAATAGAAGATATATTTAAGCAAACATTGAATTCTACTGTTTGATTATATCTTTTTTTATTTTTTCAATCTTTCTAATCCTTTTTTGTGCCAAAATCAAAAGAATTAATGAATGTTCGATAAGTATCACTTGCACTTGACAATGAACAAAAAGCTGGGGAAAAGAAAATTTCAAAAAACAGCCGAGAACGCCGTATGTGAAGTTGTTTGTTGTCAAAACAACAAACCGGTGTAGTTCCAGAGGAATGTTTATAATTTAAATTCCGGGACACCAGAATAAATTCTATTTATCCAAAACATTTTATTATAGCTTTTTTCATTTTTTATTTTTTTTTTTTTTTTTGTGTCAAAATCTAAAAAATTAATGAATGTTCCATAAGTATCACTAGCACTTTAGATTCTTTGTCGAATCATCTTCAGGTGACAAAAAACAAATTAAAAAAAAAAAACAGTCGAGAACGCATAAAGTGAAGTCGTTAGACGTCAAAATAACAAACCGGTGCAGTTCCAGAAAAATGTTTCCAATTTAAATTCCGGAACGCCAGAATTAGCGTCGCAGGATAAATTGGAATTATGTTAAGCATTTTAAAATGTTGTTACTCGTTTCATACATAATGTTATTTATTGCAGGTTGCTGGGTTTTAATAAAGATCGCTTCGAGTATTTTTAATGATTTTTTTTAATTAGTTTCAGAATGTATTATTTTTATGTCTAATTCTAGACTAATTTTAATTGTATTATTATTCTTTTAACTTTTAATTTCAAATAAATAATTAAAGTCTTCATTAATAACAGTATGTGCGTGCTCTCTTAATGAAACAAAATATTTGAATAATTATGTACCAAGCGATTTTAGACGTAATCTGCATTTTCCAGTTGTAAAAATCACTTTGATTTCATTGGATAATCATATCTGTTGATCATCCAATGAAAGTAAATGATGACTAGATAGAAAATTCTGTTACTGATAGAAATATCCGACCGGATATAGTATCTTATCGGTGAAATTGATTTGAATAACAAAATTTTCTTTTTGAAGAACACAGATGAAAAATTTCCGTAATTGACTGGCTATTCAGAATGAAATATTGATTTTGTAGCACGTAAGCTATCACTGCCTAAATTCGAGGATTCGACCATTTTATACATACACATAAACTGGTATAATAATATACTTATAGCAAGTAAGCTACACAGAAACGTTTGTGTTTCATTCCCGAGAGAAATCATCAGGCTAAATAGTGTGTATATATATATATATATATATATATAGTAAGCTATGAAAATATATTTATGGCAATTAAGCTACACAGAGGCTCCCGCGTTTCATCCCGGGGGGGGGGGGGGGAATCTTCAGGCTTTTACATATTGAGCACTGTTGAAGTAAATACTAAAAATTGATACATAAAAAATTATACCTCCTTATAAAATTTTATGTGGATACATGAAATAGTAATATATATATATATATATATATATATATATATATATATAGCCTCTATACCATATTATGGACAGTGTACATCTATGCTTTTTTCTCTAACATGATCAGAATTTATTGCATGTTTTCTGTTCACCATTACTCATCTGACAATAGCTGTATGTACAGTAATCACTTGCATGATAAAGAGAGTGGGTCCTGTCTTTCACATTGCATGATCCATTATAATCAGATTAATTTGAAAGCTTGTTTCATGCTGTGCACTTATTTATCAAAGTTTTAAAAAAAAAGAAGAAAAAAAAGTTTCACAAAAATATTTTACTACGAAATGTAATTACATCACCTATTTTCTTTGAAAACATGATGTGCGTGTTTTAGTTTCACTTATTTGTTGCTATATAAGTGTGGCCATTTTTGCGTATTGCATCAGTGACAAAGCAAAGTTTTGAAAGGTAAGTAGAGATTCCAGTCTCATTGTCTTCTTGTGTACTTTCGGCAGCCTCGTAACTCTTGCTTTCCTTTTAGTCCTCACGTTTGATGAGCGATGTTTCTGACAAAGGGGGAAGAATTACTGTTTTCTGGGTCAATCTATCCATATAACACTTATTGTTGGCTAGTTTTTTTTTTTACCTTGAAGTAGGATTTTTTTTTGTTTTTTTAGGTCCTTACATCAAGTGGCTTCATGCTTTGTCTGGGGCGATTTCCATTTAAAAAAAAAAATTTTTTTTTAATGGAAATCGCCCCAGACAAAGCATGAAGCCACTTGATGTAAGGACCTAAAAAATAAAAAAAAATACTACTTCAAGGTGAAAAAACTAGCCAACAATAAGTGTCATATGGATAGATTGACCCAGAAAACAGCAATTCTTCCCCCTTTGTCAGAAACATCGCTCATCAAATGTGAGGACTAAAGGACAAAATAAGGGAAGCGAGAGTTACGGGGCTGCCGAAAGTAAACGCACGGTCCACTTTCTACTCTCCTTAAATGATGTTATATAACGTGCATTTTCAGTACCTCGGGGTTTTCCCTGTATCATTTGTTCTCTTCTTTCTTCTCCCCCCCCCCCCCCTCAGGATCTTATAATAGTCCCCACCCTGCTGTGATTATTCTACCAGGTCCGTTGCCAGGGTGTTTTGGGAGTGAGCCAAAGCCTTTAAGTAAGGTTTGTTGTTGACTTAACATGTGAACGTGTATCTAGGCTAATCCAGATATAACTGTATAACCATACAAAGTGGGGGGTAAAAAAAATTTATTTAATACTTGGGCTCTTTCTACTTTCTAACGGCATGTTTTTTTTGGGGTTTTTTTTTTTTTTTTTTTTTTTTTTTGTTATTTATACTTGGGCTCTTTCTAACGGCATGTTTTTTTTGGGTTTTTTTTTTGTTATTTATTTCTTGGGTCAAACGTATGTTTAATGTTTTCAAATTTTTGTTACACACAATCTTTAAACATTCTTTTTACGCAAGAAGTTAATTCTAACAGAATTTAACGAAATTAAAAGAAAAAAATGAAGTTTAAATATATCAGTCGATACTTTCAATATGGAAAAAAAAGGTATTGTAGATTAACACCAAAAATAAAAAATGAGATTCTACATTTTTTAGTGGGAACACCTTGAAAAACAATGGCAGAAAGAAGAGAAAATAATTTTAGAATTTAGTGTGAGATATCAGTTTCACACATGAATTTAACGTAAAATGAGCCCTCATTTCCGGGCTATTCTAGCGTTTTAGAGCAGTTAACCATTTTATTTATTTTGTTTTTGGTGTAAGAGATACATTCTATGCATTTTGTGGACGGGTCTATTTTTTAGGCGATTTCGTGTGGCTTTACGGTTTATTTTTGTTTGGGGTTTGCTACTCGAACTTAGGGTTAGTCGTAGGGTTAAGGAATGTTTTTTAGGGGTTGCGCTTGCCATTCGGACTTAGGGTTAGTGACAGAGTTAAGGAAAGGTTTGTTTTTTTTTTGTTAGGAGTTAACATTCTAACACAAGTAATTTTATTTTTACTAACTTTTCAGTACTCCCCCCCAAAAAAAAATTGATCAGAAATTATCTCCCATAGCTAAAAAAAATAATTCTTATCTGCCCTAAAAAGCTAGAATAGTCTGGAAATTGAGATCATTTTATGTTAAATTTCATTGGCCCTCAAAATTTAGAAATTGGTGTGTGGTCGTGGCCCTCAGGTTGGGAAATTCTTCTCAGTATTAGCTTTTTTTGCCATTGGCCACTCGCATCCCTGATGGTCATCTTCAAATTTCATGTTAACAAATACTTGTTGAGCCATCCGCTTAAACAATCCAATTCTGCCCATTTCACCCATCGTTTCCAATCCTCTCATAGTATTGTTCATCGTCCAACTGACAATTTCATTAACCTTATCCTCGAGTGGCCTTTGGGCCTTGATAAGTGATGACACACTAGTATGGAAAAAAATAAAAATTTCACTTCAAAATGGTATTAAGGATTAATGTTTCCAATTATAAAAAAAATTATTTAAATACTGTTCAATTTTTAGCCTGGGGGTTCAGTTTGCTACATAAGTTTAACGTAAACTGATCCCTCTACTTGATTTTGTGCAACTGGTGTTTAGCCAAAAGACTCCATTCGCAAATTTCAGAAGTTTTAATGTAATGTGAACAAACATCTCGCTGCACAACTCCCCACTTAGGATGGCCCCAATTTACAGTAGCCCCTTACGTTTTAGTGGCAATATGCCTTGTTTGGGATTAATATAAAAAAAAGGCAAGCATATAGATCGATGCGATAAAAAAAATTGTATAGACGATAAAAATGGTTTTATGTTGTTTTTTTTTTTGTTTTTTTTAAATATTATTGGGTTGGTGCAAAAACAATGGCGTTTTTTGACGTTCAACTTCAAAAGACCATAACTTCTTTTATACCAAACTTTATTAATCAAAATAAGAACCATTAGAATCAACACATTTTTGCCAACGGGAAACAAGTTTACTTATTTCATTATCATAAAAATCCGGAGTTCTGGAAACGATGAAGTCATTGAAGGCCGATTTGGCATTATCTCGGCTCTTGAAGCATTTCTCGCACAGGAAGTTGTCGAGATGCTTGAAAAAAGTGATAATCGGTGGGCGAGAGGTCCAGTGAATATGGCGGATGAGGCAGAGTCCTGTAGCCCAATTCGTTCAGCTTCTGCAGGGTCAGTTGTGCAACATGCGGGCGAGAGTTGTCATGGAGGAGAATTGGTCCCTGCATATTGACCAATCTCGAGCGCATACGTTGGCGCTTCTGGTGCATTTCGTCAATTTATTGGCAGTACTTTTCCACCGTAATCGTTTCGCCTGGATTCAAGAAGCTGTGATGGATGTGACCGGTCGCAGACCACCAAACAGTCACCATAATCTTTTTTTTGGTGCAATTTCGGCTTCGGGAAGTGTTTTGGTGCTTCACCATCATCCAACCACTGTGCCGAACGTCATAGAGGATCCACTTTTCATTACACGTCACAATTCGCTTGAGAAATGGGCAATTTCTGTTGCGTAGAAGACAACTCAAAACGACGATTTTTTGATTATTGTTCAATTCGTGCGGCATCCATTTATCCAGCTTTTTTGACTTCCCTATTTGCTTCAAATGGCGAATGACTGTTGAGTGGTCGACCTCGAACTTCTCGTGTGGTTTTGCGAGGATCAGCTTCAATTAAGGCTTTCAGATCTTCATTATATCAACCGCAGTCGGCCGGCCTTGACCGTCTTCATCTTCGAGGCTCTCGTCACCATTGCAAAATTTCTTGAACCACCTTTGTGCCATACGTTCGTTAGGGGTTCCTGGGCCAAACGCATCATTGATGTCACAAGCTGTCTCGGCAGCTTTTCGGCCTAGTTTCAACTGGAACAAGAATATTGTGCGGATTTCAATTTTGCCCATGCTGTCGAAAAGCCTGCAAAAACAATAAATGAAGAAATTAAAAATGGAAACGAATAACACGATTCGATAGAGCGAAAAACGCGCTTTAAAATGACTTATAACAACGCTATATTTATCAATAAATTAATTCAGAAAACATATATAAATATAACATATGTGAGAAAACGCCATTGTTTTTGCACCAACCTAATATTAAATGATGAACGTTTTGGAGTTAAAATAAATGTAGTATTATGTGGTAATAAGGAAAGAAGACATTTTAATATTTTTTTTGTCAAAAACAGAAAATGGCGGCATCAGGCATACAAAAACCTGGATTGTAAACTATGAGTACTGAAACAAAGTTATTATTAATATTGTTTTCTGGGATAATGAAAGTGCTTGTTTCGTTTCAGTTTAACTACGCTCTGTTTTTACATAGGCAGTACTTCCGGTCTGTTCGACTTCATTCTTGTAGCATATTTACACATTTCAAACGTGTTTTTCTTCCGATTACATGTGTAATAAGAAATAGAATTTTACTCAAAATGGTTCCTTATTAAATAATATTTTAAAAAAAACAACAACATAAAACCATTTTTATCGCCTATACACAATTTTTTAATGTTGAGGGACGTCGATCTATATGCTTGCCAAAAAAAATACCTTTTCAGAATTTCAAGTAGTATAGGTACAAGTACTTCCACGAATGGGCTCCCATGAACTTACTGCACTTGTAGTCCCTAAACGAAAATACCCCCCTCCCCCAATCGGTCCAACTAGCAGCAAAATTACACCCCTTTACTGTAGAAGTCCTTAGATGCCGGAAAATTTTCTATTTTGATAGATTCTTTCTCCAGACCACTTGCCTTTGGAATTCCCTCCCTGCTCCTTGTTTCCCCGACAATACCAACATGTAGACATTTAAATGTAATGTGAACAAACAGTTTGCTGCCCAACTCCCCCACCCAGATTTTTCCCTATAAATCTGACCCCTTACACTTTGGTTGCAATATGCCTTATTTGAAGTGAATAAAATTTTATTCACTTCAAATAAGGCAAAAAAGAATAAATTATTCTGTGAAAGAAATTTGGAAGCCTTTAAACTCTCGACTAGAAACTCATATGAACTGGCTTTAAAATTCTAACAAGTCCTTATGTATTAAAAGATTGAAAGTTTTCGAAGCTAATCATTTTATAAATAAACAAAATTAACAAAATTACATATAGTTTTATATAGTTAAAAAAGAATCAAAACAAAAATGAAAATAAAGACTCCCGGACAACGTCAAGTAGGGGCAGTTAGTTTTATGATAATTGTTGTGTTAAAATTGCATCATTTTCGTGGCAAATAAAATAATTTCCTGGAAATGCAAGGCCTTTTTTCTTGCCTTTTCCCTTTTTTCTACATGACTGTCTCTTAACTGTTTCTATTTTCTGTCACTCCATTGTACCTTTTTCTACCTTACTATCTCTTACTCTTCTTTTTTCTTCTTTCTACAAACTTGACTTTTATCATTTATTGATTTTTCCTCTAATCCCAGGTTGCGTTTCTAGGCTTTCTCTGGCTTTACCATTTTCATTTTTTTGTACAACACTTTCAATTTCTCATCATTTTTATTTAGCTCAGTTTCATTTTTTTTTACTTCATTTTTTCTTCAGTATTAATGACTTTTTTCTTCGATTTTTTAAAATAATTTTTTCTTCAATTTTTATTTCTTTTTCTTCACATTTTTCTTTTTCTTTACTTTTTTCGTTTTCTATTTTTCACTTTCTCTTCAATTTTTTAATTTCTTTTTTCTTCAATTTTTATTTCTTTTTCTTCACATTTTTCTTTTCTTTGTCTGTTTTTCGCTTTCTCTTCAATTTTTTAATTTCTTTTTTCTTCAATTTTTATTTCTTTTTCTTCACATTTTTCTTTTTTCTGTTTTTCACTTTTTCTTCGATTTTTATTTCTTTTTTTTCACATTTTTCTTTTTCTTTACTTTTTTCTGTTTTTGTTTTTCACTTTTTCTTTTTTTCTTTTCTACACTTTATATTTCATGGTTTCTTAACTTTTTCATTAAAATTTTTATTCACTTTTTATTTTATTTTTTTTATTCATTATTTATTTCATTTGTTTTTCTTCACTTTTTATTATACTTTTTTTTTTCATTTTTTATTTTAATTTTTTTCTATTTCATTGTCTTCCATTTTTTTTTCCATTTTAATTTTTTCCTATTCTTTTTATTTCATTTTTTCCTTTTTATTGTATCATACACCAACACTTAATAAATACACTCGAATTGTGTGTTTGAAAAGAAACTATATATATTTTTATTTCCTTGCTTTTCGAACTTCATCCATTATTGTCTATAATACTTTATATTTTTATTTTTTAAATTTTTTTTTATTGCTTTCTTCTATATTTGTTTTTCAGCTTTTTTCTTCCATTTTTTCTTTATCCTTATTTTTTCTTCGCTTTTTATTTCATTATTTCGCTTTCTTTTAACATTTTACCGGGCTTAACTTTTTGATCTCATTTTCTCCTACCTTTTTTTTTAAGATCGTTTTTTCATTTCAAAGTTTATTTTATCATAACCACAGAAATATTCTGTTTTTTGTCCCTGTCAAACTTCTAAACTGGATTCTTTTTATTATTCATTTTCTCTTTTATAGACGGAATTTCAGATATGGAGATTAAAAATGGACTTAGTCCCGCTGAAAAATATCACTTAATCTCAAGAAATCTACAGGTTAGTTATGCTTTATATTTGTTTATAAAAATGTTTTTCTTTTATTCATTTTATGTCACTTTTCCCTTGTCCAGGGGTCAGACGTATTTGATATTTTGCAAGCTCACTCTCCAGTCCTCACAGTTCAGCGGGTCAACTGTCTCCACATTCCACTCTGTATAGTCTTAGCTTCCATGTTTTCCTTGACCAGCCAACCTTCTTGCGATCCAAGACATCCTGCAACAGTTTATCCAGAAAGATGAACACTCCACATGGCAGTATCAGCATAATCAATTCATCCTGTCGACAACCTCTATGCTGGGTAAATCTAGTGCTTTCAGCGAATCCTCTAGTTTTCAAACTACATTCCAGACAAAGACGAGCCCTTTTATGGTAGGGATAACGCAAGTCGGTGCCACTTCCACTGCTTGATCCAGGTTCAGGCTTGTTACATCTGCCACATTTTTTTTTTTTTACATAGTTCACCCCAAACAAGGCAGGGCGCCACTGTAGACGTAAGGGGCTACTGAGAAAAAGGGTGAGAGTTTTTGTTTTGTTTTTTTTCGTGGGGGGGGGGGGGTCAACCTAAATTGGGAGCAGTGCAGCGAGATGTCTGTTTACATTAGTTTTAAATTTCTGCATGTCAGTACCATCAGGAAAACAGGGAGCAGGGAGGGAGTTCCAGAGTCCAGCAGCACGAGGAAAGAAGCTTTTGGAGTAGAAAGCTCTTCGGCATCTGGGGACCTCCACAGTTAATGGATGGGATTTGGCAGATTGTCGGGTTGGTCTAGTGAATTTACGTCGTGGTGGCACCAGAGCAGCAAGTTCATCAGAGCACAATCCATTTGTTTTGGATGTTGAAGAAATATTTTTGTAGCTTAGCCAAAAGTTACAAGCTTCTATTTATCTTCCTCCCACAAGGTAAGATGTGACACAAGGTCGGGAAAGTGGGAAAGAACCAGCGCTCGAGAATTTGAGCACTCTGGCTGTTTAAAAATTGCCTGGGCAGCCCCGTCAGCATTCCCCGGTAGGTGCGCCACAGACAGTAAGCAATAAACTTACTCCTCCCCAAAGAGGGGCGGCAAAGCCTGGGAGGGTGCACCTCCTAGAACTGCATAGGACCGACAACCACCAATAGACCGGCGTAAATCCAGACCCAAAGGCCCGGACGATACCAGTTTTAAAGTTACAAGCTATATATAATAAAAACCCATTTTTGTTGCTAGAAATTATGAGTCATTCATGACACATATCGTTTAGTACTTAAATACATAAGTTTGAAATAACATTTTGTCGGTCTGTCGTGCATAAGTTTGAAATAACATTTTGTCAGTCTGTCGTGCATAAGTTTGAAATAACATCGCTCAATGCACAGATGGAACACATCTTAAAAATATATATTCTTATTTTTCATTCCAGGAAGTTCTTGGCGAAGATAAACTGAAGACAATCTTGAAGGAGCGTGATGTGAAAATCTACTGGGGAACGGCCACCACAGGCAAACCACATGTCGGTTACTTTGTACCAATGACAAAAGTAGCAGACTACCTAAGAGCTGGTTGCGAAGTAAGTACGATCAGTTGATGTCTGATGAATTTGTACCTTTGGCTTCCTCGACTAAATTTGTGAAACCAATTTTTTTTTTCCATTCAAATTGATGTATACCCAATTGATTATATCCGATTGATCTAGTTGTTTGCTCGATATAGTCTAATGCTGTGTTTTTTAGTATATGAGAAATGATCAGAGTGCTCAATTACATTTGTAAGAGCATATATATTTATTTCTAAGAACACTATACATTAGTTTGATTGTTCATTGATACCTGCAGTTTCACAGAAACACAAAACACTGGAAACTCAACCTGCAGGGCTAATATACCAGGTGTATCCCTTTTTCAGTTCTGCAATGGCAAGTTTATATATATATATATATATATATATATATATATATATATATTATATCTTAGTTTCATTTTACTTCAGTCGAAGTTCTCAGAAATCAAGGGGCCCCTTCCTGGGGCTAACACTTGATCTCTATATGAAATACATAGATATTCGAATATTCCATTAAAGTTCTTTACCTGTCAAATATTGAGTTAATAAAGAAGTTAAGAATATTAATTTTCCTCTCCCCAGTTGACAAGTTGACTATATATATTATATCTTTCTTGTGGTCTCTTGGTCTTACCGGATTCCAGGACATGAATTCATCTAGTCTGGTGGAGTATCCAGCTAAGTGCTGTTACTTAGGTAACATTACTTGGAGAAGGTGCACCATTCCTCATATGAGTCAGTGTATAGCCGTGTGGAGGGGGATCTTATTTGGGCTTCGAATACTATGTTATTTTGAATAGTGTGTCAGGGTTAACTTGTAGGGTGAAGTATCCTCGTTTCAGGTTGTCCTGACACACCCTTTTACAGAGAGACTGAAGACACTCGAGGATGGTGTCTAGTAGGTACTTTAAACTCTCCAGTAGGTACTTCAAGCTATATATATATATATATATATATATATATATATATATATATGTTTGATTAAACAGCAGTGAAAGTTCCTGTTTGTCCCTTTCCAGTCAGATTTTTCCAGTTGGCGGACCAACAATCTAATGTTGTGTTCTAGTGTGAATAAGAACTCGCCATATTTCCAAACGTTTTCGACTCGCATGAGTCGTCGTCAGGCACATGATGATGTTACCAAATGAAAACTGGTGAATTTATTACGAAAGTCGATTAAGAACGTTTTAAAAACATTTTATCAAATGTATCCAGGGAAAAATGCTGCCCATATATATATATATATATACATACATACATAAATGACATATCAGAGTTATATAATAGTGTGATTTAAGGTCAATTTAGGAACAAAAAACATTTATACGCATTTCTGGAAAAATTCAGTTGCAATGAACTATTTAAATGTTTGAATATTGAGCTTCATTTTTCTTTCAAAATTGATTCCCATAGGAATTTATCTGAACTATATAAAAAAATTTTTTTATATTATCACATATATATGTATTGAATGAAACGTTTAAGTTGATAAACTAAAACAATTCTTGAGTTATACTGGGTTAGATTAATCCATATATACTTTTAGAAAAGAAACAAAAATAGATATTATTACATACCCAGGATATGTTTCAATACCACAGTTAAAAATAAGCTCAATAATTAATAGGTTATATCAATCAGAGCTTTCTCATAGGAGAGATTGTAAAAATTCAAAAGATTAATTATAATTTCAAATACCTGAATCCAGTTCCAGAAATAAATATTCAACAACATTCATTTTATGTACGCGCGTTTCTGAAAATCATTTTTATTAGCAAAATTATGTTTGAGTAAACTTTCCAGAATGTAGATTTTCTTCATCAGCATGTTAAAATGTATTAATTACATATGCTTCATATAATATTACCCGAGATTGTAATTAATACATTTTAATATGCCGATGAAGAAAATCTGCATTCTAGAAAGTTTACTTAAATGTAATTTTACTAATAAAAATGATTTTCAGAAACACGCGTGCATAAAATGGATGTCATTGAATATTTGTTTCCGGAACTGGATTCAGATATTTAAAATTATAATTAATGTTTTGAATTTTTAGAATGTACCCTATTGATATATATGTGTATATATATATATATATGTGTATGTATATATATATATATATGTGTATATATATATATATATATATATATGTGTATATATATATATATATATATATATATATATATATATATATATATATATATATATTAATCGGACCGAGAACGCGCCACGTGCGCGTTATCTCTCCTCGGTTACCCGAGATGCTGACTGTCCGCTTGCTTGCCTGCCTATGCGCGCCCGCCCGCCTGACATCATCACCACCTCCTGCCTTGACTGCCGCCGCCGCTTTCGTCGACGCGATCGAGCCGCTGTTGGTGAAGAAACGCGGGCAGCACATGCAGCCAAAGCAGCAGCAATACACACACGTTGTGTAACAACACTCAGCGATACATACATATATATATATATATATATATATATATATATGTGTGTGTATCTTGGCAGCATCTTTTCTTTTATACAAGTATCATTAAAAATAACGGACATCTTGTGTCTGGTTATTTTTTCTAAGATCCTTTCCGTTTTTCTGATTAGGTTCTTAGTTTCAGACGGAAACTGGCTGATAAAATTGCCATAGCTTCCCAAAGCGCTTTCGGACCCTTCCAGGTCCATCGTCAGTGGAGCAATGTTAACCAGGCATAGACCTAGGAGTTAATATATATTCTATTTAGGCGGGAAAATAAAGGACTGTGTTTAATTTAAATTTATATTTATAGGCATTTGAGTATATTAGTACTAATAGTATAGTTAATCTTGTTAATAGCTGGTTTTTCTGTTTTAATGTATAGGGCTTCGAGTATGTGGAGTTTAAGTGTATTAGTATTTTGTGCGATGATTTTTGTGTTATCTACTAGAAGTTTACGGATATGCGAATGGGGGCAGGAATGCTTTTTATAGAGGTGCTGGGTTATTGCGGAGTCGTTAGATAAATGCATAGTTAATCTTCTGGATAGCGTCGTAACAGTCGACCCAATGTATACATATATATATATATATATATATATGTGTGTGCACATTTTATGAAACGTTCTGATCGGACGACCACTTCCATGTGATGATTTCTTTAATTTTGTTTTTAAATGATCTTTGAAGTTGACCTTTGCTCAACTGAACAAAGCCTAAGACACTTTCAAGGTCATAGTTTATCTTCGTGCCATGTTTTGTAGAAATCCATCTAGTAGTTACTAAGTCCGTAACAGACAGACACTTTTATCTATAGAGAAGATAACTCTTCCTTTACTTATACTCAGTAAGTTATGGTCTTGTCCTTTACTCAGGTGACCATTCTGTTTGCTGACCTCCATGCCTATCTGGACAATATGAAGGCTCCGTGGGATCTCTTGAAGCAACGCGTGAAATATTACGAAACTGTAATTAAGGCAATGCTGAAATCTTTACGTGTCCCATTGGAGAAGCTCAAGTTTATACAAGGAACAGACTTCCAACTTAGCAGGTGAGTAATGAAGATAATAATTCTGTTTGTTTCTTTGTTAGCATGTACATTACTACCTGCCAACCCTGATTTAGTACAAAAATAAACCAGTCCAAATACATCTCGCTTCAAGCGTAACGGTCTGGGTGAAAAATGATAAAGTTCCTCCAGGCAGTAAACAATGATTTGATTAGAAGAAATCTCAGCAAGCTTAAATGGTGTCTAATGGCGAGATCCATCTTGGCAGAAAAAGAGACAAGTCCGCTGATGATTATAATGATGAAGATAAGGAGGGAATCAGACTTCTGACAGAGACCATGAAAATCGTGCCTCAGGATTAGACAGTCTTCATGAGGTCCTCCTGGTGGCTCGTAGCTATTTGTTAGACCTGCAAGATTGCAGGTTCACCCTCTACACTGAGAACGGCAAGGCCCAGCGACTGCATACAAAGTCGAGGAAGGTTTGGCTCAGAACATGAAGGAATGGTGGTTGCACATGTGCAGGAACAACGTTGTTATCCTCACTCCATTGATATGTAGTTTTGGATCTAAAGCACCCTTGCTTACCACAGATACGGAGGCAGAGGACAACAGATCCTGATGTTGGCTCCTCCTAGATTTTCACCAGAACCCTGTTAGCCGAATTGAGGCGCTAATTCTATTGGGTGCTAGACTTGCTCACCATGTCAGGAATCAGAGTTCCAGGCGGCATAGCGCTGACACTACCAGGTTTCCACCATCCCTACCATGGTGAGGAAGAGTTCGAATTTAGGTGATTCTCAATCTTTTTTAGCCCGTGAACCCTTTCATCATGTATCAAAATGATATTTCCCCCTTTCTCAAAATGTGCATTCATACTAACAATAATAACTAATACTAACAATAATAACTAATACTAACAATACTAACTAATACTAACATAATAACATTTAGTACAAACGCTAGTGTGGAGAAAATCCAACATGACCATTCAGTAGCAATTGGCAATGCACATTGTATTTTTTGTGGCCCTGGATCCAGTTTGTGTCTGCAAATCTGTGGTGCCAAAATCCCCCCCCCCCCCTCCTGAAACCCTGAAATTCCCCCCTGGTCGAGAACCACGGCTCTAACAAATAAAACGTCTTTTCTCTTCCAGTGAATGACATTTCTATACCAGTAAAAATAAATGCATTAAACGTACAATTTTGAACCGTTTAACTTATTAGATTACAAGTTTTGTTAAATACCCAAAAAATATTATTTTTTTAATTTGTAGGTATATTTTGCTAAATGTTGATTTTTATATATAACTAGCAGTACTTACCTGGCGTTGCTCGGGAATCTTTTTATTTTGATTATCTTTTTTTTTTTTCTTTTTTTTTACTTTTTTTTTTTTTTTTTTTCTTTTCTTTTTTTTCTTTTCTTTTTTTTCTTTCTTTTCTTTCTTTTCTTTCTTTTTTTCTTTTTTTCTTTTCTTTTTTTCTTTTCTTTTTTTTCTCTTTTTTTTCTTTTTTAACTATACCGTTTGTTCTGTTGTTTTTTTTTGTTTGTTTTTTTTTTGGGGGGGGGGGCATAAAAAAATTTACATTTAATTATTACAGTATTACAGTACCATTTGGTTATTAAATTATTAACTAAATCAAATTGTTATAAAACTATAACTAATTGTTGTTAAGGTATAAATGTCATTTTAAATCATCCCTATTTATAAAATTATTTGATGTAAATAGCTACAATCTTTTAATACATGAGGGTTTGCTAAGAATTTTAAAGCCAGAAATGACTTTCTATTCAACAGTTTAAGTGCTTCCAAAATCCTTTAAAATTTCGTAGGATCACAAAGTAATTTGTTCTTATTTTTTTTTTTTAAATAGGCTTTCGTTTTATTTTTTTGATTTCAATAAATAATTGATTATCGATTAATAGTGAATAAAAATAAATCAAAGTTATGTTGACTCAAAAAAATGCACATGAACTTGTCTCAATTTTATTAAGAGAGATTATGTAATGATTTCAATGTAAAATTTATTTCTATTCAATGGCTCACAAAGTAGTTATTCCTTTTATTTTTATTTTCAAGTATTAACAAAAGATTAAATAGCAGGCTTGTTTACAAAGAAACAGAAATGCATTCTGATGAATTTAATTTTATAATACCCCCCCCCACACACACACACACACACAATTTTTGGGGGCGGAGGTTTTGGGGGGCAATTCTTGTTGAGCCGTCCTCTTAAATAATCAATTTTTGACCAGTTACAACCATCGTTACTAATCCCCTCAATGTTTCACCATCTACTTGTGAAACTCAATAACCCTTATCCTTGAGTGGCCTTTAGGCATTGATAAGCAGTGACTCGTTTTTTTTTCTTTTTAAAAAAATTTTTTTTTTAAATGATATAATAATGTAAATGTATTTTTCTTTCTATTTCTCCTATCCAGAGAATATACATTAGATGTTTACAAAATGTCCTCGTTGGTTACGGACCACGATGCCCGTAAGGCTGGAGCTGAAGTGGTCAAGCAGGTTGAGCATCCATTATTGAGTGGTTTACTCTACCCTGCGCTTCAGGTAAGAATGATTAAATATTCAAAAGTCAATCATCGTCTTAAATACCTTTTTCTATATCTACCGACATTCAGTATTCTTAGAAAAAAAACGGCGGCCCGTGACTTTAGTTTCGGAAAATTCAGAAATGCAGAAAATCGTAAACTTGAATCCTTTGATTTGGATTATTCAGATTACTATAACCAGCAAAGCGTTACCATTGTCGACCAAGGGGAGAATCTATCTCGCATGTCTACGATGTGCGATGATGTGAAGATTGAGGGCATGTGTTGCATGAAGAGAAGTGATATGAGAAAGAAGAAAACGGTTTCACAAAAATATTTTACCAGGAAATATAACTACGTCACCTATTTTCTTTGGAAACATGATGTGCAGGTTTTACTTTCACTGATTAAATGTCCAGTAAAAATAAAAGTAAAAAAAAAGAAACAAATAATAAAGTTCAAAGTTTAAGACAAAACTTCAAAATATTTTATGATATTATTTATCTCCCTCCTCCCACGGCGGGAAGATGAGACACAAGGTCGGAAAGTGGGATTTTGAAACCAGCGGACGAACAGAAATTGTTCTGAGCATCCCCGTTGGCATTCCCCCGGTAGGGTCGCCTCAGGCGATTAGCAATAACCTAACCCCCTCTCAAAGGGTGAGAAGGCAAAGCCTGTGAAGGAGGACTGACCAGGGCCATACCTCAGCCTGACAGCGAACAAGCCATCGTTAAAAAATAGCAGAGACTCTGCCGGTCCGATTTTGGTATGAATTCTAACCATGGCCATCCCTACTACAGGCCAGGCAATCGTGCAACTGGGGTCTTTTACTGGGGGCCATGTGAACTTTCTTAAATATTCGATATAGAAGTTACAAACTATATCATCAACTGGTGCGGATTCTTTTTTTCTTTTTAACCACAATATACAAGTAATGATCTTTTTGATATAAGTACAAAATCTCTAAAAAAAAAATCCAACATTGAAATAAAAATTCTTCATTGAAATATGCATTTGCCTTTGTTTATTCAAAATTACCTGTCTCTTAATTTATAGGAATTTGTCAATTGTCAAATTTATCAATTAGCTCATTGTGGTTCTTATTATTTGGTATGTAAAACACATAAAAACATCAAACTAATCTCACAGAGGAATTTTACCTTTGTTTGCAACTTCTATATCGAATATTTAAGAAAATTCACATGGCCCCCAGTAAAAGACCCCAATTGCACGATTGCCTGGCCTGTAGTAGGGATGGCCATGATTCTAACCCAAAGGGTTGAACTGATGCTAATAGTAATCAGGTAACAAAACATTGAAATACTTCCTCCTCCATTATCAAAGGTTGAAGAGTTCTATTCAAGAGTGATAATCAAATTAGGTAAAATAACAAAGAGTTATTTATTTTTAAAAAAGTAATATCAAGAAAGTATAAGGTGCAATATTTCTCTCCTTTTTTTTTCATTTTTACTTCAGTTAGCACTCAGAAATCAAGGAGCCCCTTTCTGGTGCTAACACTTGAAATCTATATGAGATACATAGATATCCAAGTGTTCAATATAGATTCTCTTCTACCTCTCAAATGTTGAGTTAGTAAAGCAGTGAAAAACACTAATGTTCCTCTCCCCTGAATTCGCCACTTAATTATGTTATAGTTTATCTTTATTGTTTTTATTTTCTTGGTCTTGCCATATTCCAGGACAAGAATTAATCTAGTCTGGTGGAGTATCCAGCTAAGTGCTGTTACCTCAAGTAACATCACTAGGAGAACGTGCACCATTCCTCATTGAGCCAGTTTATAATCTTGCCGAGGGGATCTTATTTGAGCTTCAAAAATATGATGTTATTTTGAATATTTGGTCAGGGTTTACTTGTGAGTGAAATATCTCTGTCGGGTTGTCCTGACAAACCTCTGCACAGAGAGACCTTAGACATTCGAAACTGAAGACACTTAAGGATGGTGTTGAGTAGGCATTAAAATTTTCCTCAGTAGGCATTCAATGTGTGTGTGAGCCCGTGTGTGAAATTGAATAAGGACACTGCAGTTCCACAGAACGTACGAATAAGACACCATTGCTGAAAAGTCACTATATACTTCATTATATATATGTATATATATATATATATATATATATATATAAGTGTAAGTTTGTAATCCGAGGCAGGAGCAATGCGATATAGGTACTGGAAGGTGGAACAGATGAACACAAATAAATGAGAAGAGAAAATATGAATGGAATCTCAAATCAATTTATTAATATTTCACGGTTTAAATACCAGAACAGTAAATAGAAAAAGTTTACTGTCAAGCAATTTAAAAGGTCCGGAAAAGGGGTAAACTTTAAACTTTTATTTTCGAGAGTGGAACCTCTCATTATCAAAAGAACAGATAAAAAATATGACCGAGTGGTCGAAAAGCTGAGATGGACACAGCTGTTGACGAAATGCCGCAGAGAATTGGTGGCATATTCGCAGAAACAGAAAATATATATATATATATATATATATATATATATATATGACAAGTAAATAAATAATATACTTTTTTCTTTCATAAAGTGGAAGATTGTTTTATATTTTCATCAAAGAATGAATCGATTATAGAGAAGAGTTTTTATTTTTATTTCTTCCAATAAATCTTTTATGATAAATTGTTGTCAATTTCAGGCTTTGGATGAAGAATACTTGAAAGTCGATGCACAATTTGGTGGTGTCGATCAAAGAAAAATCTTCACATTTGCAGAAAAGGTAACGCCTCGTTTGCTTACATCTCTCCATCTATCTCTCTCTCTCTCTCTCTAATAATTTCTTTTTAAATCTCTAATTATTAAATTATTTCCAAAACTTTCAATCTTTTAATACATGAGAATTTGCTAAGCATTTTAAAGCCACAAATGACTTTCTATTTGACAGTTTAAATGCTTCCAAATTCCTTTTAAATTTCAAAGGGACACAAATTCATTCTTTTTTTTTTTTTTTCAACTACTAACAAAAAATTAAAATGGCTGACTTGTTTATGAAGAAAATCGAAAGGCATTCTAGTGGCTTTAGTTGTTTAATTAAATTACTTTTTTAAAATAGGATTTTTAATTTCGTATTATGCTATTACATTTTTTTTATTTCAATGAATTAATAGTGAAATTGTTCACATTTTTTTAATGCTCATATTCACCCCAAACAAAGTATATGGCCACTGAGACATAAGGGTCTACTATTAGAGATAATGTTGACCGGGACACTTTAAATAGGGGAGTTTAGCAGCGAGATGTCTGTTCGCATTACATTTAAATTTCTGCATGTTAGTACAGTCAGGGAAGCAGGAAACGGGGAGGGAATTCCAAAGTCTATCAGTTTGGGGGGGGGGGGACTATTACAGTAGAAAGCTTTCCGGCATCTACAGTGAAGGGGTGGGATTTTGCCGCTTGTCAGGTTAGTTGGGGGTATTTACGTCGAGGGGGCACAAGTGCTACAAGTTCGTCAGAGCACATTCCACTAAAGTATTTGCAAAACAAGCACAAGGATGCTACATTGCAGATATGAGACAGGGGTTGGAGCTTGGTTGACAGTACAGGACCTATTAGATTGGAGACTCTATTTTGGACCTCTGTCTAATAGGGAGAGACTAGTGGTAGATGGACCAGCCCAGATGTGGCAACAATACTCCATGCATGAGCGTGCTAGAGCAGCATTACGTATGGCAAAAAAAAAAAACACACGAAGTGATCCCCATAATTTTATTAATATAGAGGTGCTTCTTGCTTAAAAGTCCGAAAAAAAGATTTCTTTGTCTTTTAATGTTTAAGAGGTAAATAAGGGGCAGTAACTCTTAATTGTAATTTTGAGCCAGACTTTATCGTTAATTTCTATCAAGCCTGATATTCTCTTCAACTGGAATCATGGATTTGAAATTGTTCCAGTTTGAAGACGTACTATATTTTACTTCAGAAAAAGCAAAACAGATAGATTTTTTGCAAGCGCATGGACTTATTTCTGGAGAAGAGACCTGTAATTGTGGGCATAACATGCGACTTGTGCCATCACGAGTGAAAACGGATGGCTTCCATAAACCCAAGTATAAACAAAATAAATGCGTAAATTTTCAATAAAATCTTAAATTTTCCATTTATGTATACTTTGTTGTTCATTTATTACTAATTAATTTTCAAAATCTTAAATTTTCCATTTACGTATACTTTGTTGTTCATTTATTACTAATTAATTGAATGTGGCAGTAAATTACGTTACATGTAATAACAACAGTTGATAAGAGTTACTGCCCCTTATTTACCTCTTAAACATTAAAAGACAAAGAAATATTTTTTTCGGACTTTTAAGCAAGAAGCACCAATATAGAAATAGGCTTACTTTTCAAGTCTAACATTTTGATAAGAAATAAAAGGTTGATCGATAATTTTGTAAGATTGACACGGTTTCTATGATTATTATAATCATCAAAATATGAAACTTAAAGTAGACATTAATGCTTTTTCTTTTTTTTTTTTTTTTTTTTTTTTAACTATTTTCTCGTTAAAAAATGGAATTATAAAATTTAAGTTTTAATCAATTTTTTAATAAAAAGTTGATTTTCACTTTGTAAGTACAGATTCTTAAATTACTAGTATATTATGTACGGATAAATATTTTGCCTGAAAATATGTGGAGAGAAAAAATACCAATAATGTAGATAATAAAAAATGAAAGCAATTTCTTTTGTCTGTTTTTATGGTAAATCAACCTTTTTTTGAGGTTATTTAAGGGTGAAACACAATATTTGTATGTAATTAATTGAACACAAGGTGCTATTTTACCCAATGCTGTGGGGAAATTCTGCATTTATATCTTCCCCAACATTATTACTGCATGAATGATAATAATAAGAAGAGATTTGTCTATTGCAATATCTATATGTTAATATTGGTAAACACACCCACTCTCTCTCTCTCTCTCTCTCTCTCTTTACCTCTCTCTCTCTTTACCTCTCTCTCTCTCTCTTTACCTCTCTCTCTCTCTTTACCTCTCTCTCTCTCTCTTTACCTCTCTCTCTCTCTTTACCTCTCTCTCTTTCTCACTCTTCCTCTCTCTCTTTCTCACTCTTCCTCTCTCTCTCTCTTTCTCACTCTTCCTCTCTCTCTCTCTCTTTCTCACTCTTCCTCTCTCTCTCTCTTTCTCACTCTTCCTCTCTCTCTCTCTTTCTCACTCTTCCTCTCTCTCTCTCTTTCTCACTCTTCCTCTCTCTCTCTCTTTCTCACTCTTCCTCTCTCTCTCTCTCTCTCTCTTTCTCACTCTTCCCCTCTCTCTCTTTCTCACTCTTCTTCTCTCACTCTTCCTATCTCTCTCTCTCTCTCTCTTCCTCTCTCTTTACCCCTCTCTCTCTTCCTCTCTCTCTTTACCCCTCTCTCTCTCTTTACCTCTCTCTCTCTCTTTACCTCTCTCTCTCTCTCTACCTCTTTCTCACTCTTTCTCACTCTTTCTCTCTCTCTCTTTACCTCTCTCTTTCTCACTCTTCCTCTCTCTCTCTTTCTCTTCCTCTCTTCTTCTCTCTCTCTCTCTCTCTCTCTCTCTCTCTACCCCTCTCTCTTTTCCCCCTCCTCTCTCTCTCTTCCCCCCTCTTTCTCTTTGTTAGTCTGTCTTCCTGTTCAACTCTAAATTAAAGTTTTGATATAATCTTTACTATCTATTTTTTAATTAAACTTTAGGCTTTCCATGGATCCTTTAAATGTATAAAGCTAAAAGTAAATTCTGTTGCTATAATTTTATTAGTTGACTCTCAATTAATGTTTTTTTTTTCTCCACCTCTTTCTCTTTCCCTAGTACCTGCCACACTTAGGCTATGCCAAAAGGGCACATTTAATGAATCCGATGGGTGAGTCTGTTTTTCTGCTTTCTTATTGTTTTGGGCGCATAAATAAATTTTAACCTGACACAAATCTTTTAGCTGATTATTTTCATTATTCAGCCTATAGAATTCATGCAGAAGTATTGTGTTAATCCAGCTCTCCAAAAAAAACACTTTGGATTGAGACAAAAAATTTTAATTTCCTCTGTCTAGAAGGATTACTTCACTGACCGAGGACAAAATAGAAGTTAGAAGTCATTCACTAAATGTCTAAGCTAAATAAAAATGAATTAAATAATGATGCTGAAATAATGTTTCTTTTAATTTCAGTACCCGGTTTAACCGGAGCAAAAATGAGTTCGTCAGAAGAGGATTCCAAAATTGATCTGATTGATTCGGCTTCACAATTGAAAAAGAAATTGAAACGAGCTTTCTGTGAACCAGGAAACGTCAAAGAAAATGGAATACTGTCGTTTTGCCAACATGTCCTTTTCCAGTTGCCAATGGTAGAAACAGGTAAGTTAACTGGCTGAAGAACCTCTCGATATCTCAGCTGAGATAACATAATATTAAGTAAAATCTTTTTTCTTTGTTTTTCAGAAATATGTTTATTTAGGAAAAGGCAGAAGAAAAACATTACATCCTTTTAATTTATTTTGTTAAAGTTTCACCAAACGAAGTATTGGCATTTATTAGGCTATGGCAATGGTGTTAGTATAGAAATTAACTACAAGAATGGTATTTTTCTAGAATATTAGCAAGAACAAGTCGCTGAAGGTAGAGAGATAAGCAAAATGGCCAAGTTCTTCAAATAATTCTGAAATAAGTCTTTAGCTTACTGATAGTAGGGGTGGGGCGTAATGGGTGAAAATTTCAGATTCATGTGAGTAGTATTTTTTTGTGTTCATTTATACATAAATAACACTAAACAATCAAACATTTGGAAAATTTTGCAAAATTCAGAAGGGGTGGGACGTAATGGGTGAAAATTTCAGATTCATGCGAGTAGTATTTTTTTGTGTTCATTTATACATAAATAACACTAAACAATCAAACATTTTGAAAATTTTGCAAAATTCAGAAGGGGTGGGACGTAATGGGTGAAAATTTCAGATTCATGCGAGTAGTATTTTTTTGTGTTCATTTATACATAAATAACACTAAACAATCAAACATTTGGAAAATTTTGCAAAATTCAGAACGTGCAGGCCAAAAATAGCCGTTAGGGCTCCACGGGACTCAAAATCCATCATTTTTCGGTGAAAAAGTGGTTTCATGCGACATTGCAGGTCCTAAAACATCCTCAAAAGCTATGAATAGATATAGATGGTTAAATCTGATATAGTACTTTAATTTAGGACTATTTTCAGGCTGTGAAAGGGTTTTCATGAATGTAAAATAGCCAAAAACTAGTGAAAAATAGCCCAAATTAGCCAAAATCCTCCATTAAGCAACTTAATTGGTTCCCAAGCCTCTACAATGGTTATGAATGGGTGTAGATATGGATATAGATTTAACCATCTATATCCATTCATAGCTTTTGAGGATGTTTTAGGACCTGCAATGTCGCATGAAACCACTTTTTCACTGAAAAATGATGGATTTTGAGTTCCATGGAGCCCTAACGGCTATTTTTGGCCTGTACCTTCTGAATTTTGCAAAATTTTCAAAATGTTTGATTGTTTAGTGTTATTTATGTATAAATGAACACAAAAAAATACTACTCGCATGAATGAAATGAAATTTTCACCCATTACGTCCCACCCCTATTGATAGAAAGTATTTACAATTTGTTTAATACAAGGATTTAACATTTTCATAATTTTTTGTTATAAATTTTTTTTTTCTTAGGTTTTGAGATAAAAAGGTGTGCCGAGAATGGTGGTGATGTGACTTATCATACCTACGCAGAAATGGAAGAAGCTTTTGTCAAAGAAGTAAGTCTTTTGCTAACCAGATTAGCAGCAAAATCCCACCCCTTCACTGTAGAGGTTTCCAGATGCTGGAAAACTTTGTACTCTAATAGCCTCTTTTCTCGGACTGCTTGTCTTTGGAATTCCCTCCCTGCTCCATTGACTGTACCAACATGCAGAAATTTAAATGTAAATTGAACAAATATCTTGCTACACAACTCCCCGCTTAAGATGATAATCACAGTAGCCCCTTACGTCTCAGTGGCAATATGCCTTGTTTGCAGTGAACAAAAGTAATTTTTTTTTTAATTTTTAAATAAAAAAAAAAATAATGGTCATTGTATCTTTTTATCATAAAATTACCAAAGAAAATTTGGTTACTTACTTTTTGTTCACCTCAAACAAGGCATATTGCCACTGAGACGTAATGAGCTACTGTGATTAGGGCCAGGTTTATAAGGGGCATCCTAAGTGGGGAGTTGTGTTCCATACTGATGTTATAAAGTGTGACGGTGGCTAACAACGCGGACTGAGGACTTGGGTGTGCCAGGTTCAAATCCAGTTCGTTCAACAGAAACACTTTCATCAAAATCCACACCTGGCCTTGTGTCTAACCTCCTGGAGAGGAGGTTAATAAAATACTAATGTCATGAAGTGAACTCCAGAAAGTTCAGTCTCGAGAGACAATGGATACCCCTTGTAAGGGTGGCTGTGCGTGTAATTGTGAAGCAAGGATTGCGCAATCCGCAACCAAACCATTTGTGAGTTGGCACTGGCTGATTCCAGTGGCAAGACAACTGAAAACAATGCTGAGATAAACAGTGAAACACCGAAATGAAAATTAGACAAGAAAATATAGTCGCCATCTTTATAAAAAATATAGTCGCCATCTTTATAAAAAAAAGTCAAACAAAAGGCTATCTAATTATGAACTACCGAATTAAGCCATCCCGGACTTAGGTTTAGAGAGGCCCGCGTTCAATCTCGAGAGACAATGGGCACACCATGTATGAGTGCCTGCTATGAATCAATGGTTGTGCAATGTCCAACCACACCTCTCCTGAACCGGCATTGATTGATTCCAGTGGCAAGAAGTCCAGGACGATTGAAAACAATGCCGGAGTAAGCAGAGGGTCTTTTCATATACAGCACCTGGTATTCCCAAATGGTCACCCATTTAGTACTGGCCAAGCTCAACGTCGCTTAACTTTGGTGATCTAACGGAAACCGGTGTGTCAACGGGAGTATGCACAATCCTCTACCTGTATAAGAATCAGATACATACTAAGATTGAGTACTGTTGCCACATCTCGAGAGGTGCCACTCTTTCTGGCCTTGACAGAGTACAAAATCAACTTTGCAATCTAGCAAGCGATGATCTTTTCTGTTCTCTACAGCCCTTTTCTTACAGAAGAGACATTGCTAGTCTTTCTCTACTCATTATTTTCATGATAGTTGCTCGACTGAGCTTCAATCTCTGCTCCCCTCCCTGTAAAACATTCACAGTAAGAACTTGTCTTCCTACAACGGCTGAAAAGAACTTTCCTTTCTTCCTCGGTTTACATGAAACCAAACGAAACTTCATGAACCGAGTTTCTTTCCAAGAACTTCCCATTTGTCGAAGACAGTATCATGGATTTGCTTCCCTTCTGGCTACAACATGGTTATTTTCAACGAATACTTCTCAAGCCGTCCTCTTAAGTAATCAAATTCTTTCCTTTTCATCCATTGTTTCCAATCCTCTCATAGTATTGTTCATCATCCAACTGACAATCTCGTTAACCTTTATCCTCGAGTGGTTTATGACCTTGATAAATGCTTCTATTTATCTTCCTCCCACAGCGGTAAGATGTGACACAAGGTCGGGAAAGTGTGATTGAAAAAGCCAGCGCCCGAGAAGGTGAGCACTCTGGTCTACAAAAAATGCCTGGGCAGCCCCATCGGCATTCCCCGGTAGGGGCGCCTCAGGCAGTAAGCAATAACCTTACTCCTCCCCAAAGAGGGGAGGCAAAGCCTGGGAGGATGGACCTCCTAGAACTGCACAAGACAAATCCACAGACCGGCGTCATCAAGCCCTGAAGGGCAAGACGGTACCGATCTATGGGGTGTAGTATCCATTGGAACAGATACTACACTTTGATCTTGGCCAAAAGGCCCAGCCATCGGCTGCTGACTCACTAGTACGAAAGATATTGGTTAATAAGATCGTAATGCATGACAATTTATTTTTTCATCTAATAAGTGTTATAAACGTTTATAGTGGAAGAAAGCTTGACACTTAGAAAAATATTCTTACTGAAATTCATTTTTGTTTGACGATATTTCAACATTTTCCCTTTTTTTTTTTTTCTTCCTTTGCTTTAAAATATGTTTGAACTTAAAATTAATACAGAATTTTATTTGTGTCGTAGGAACTGCATCCTGGAGATTTGAAAGCTGGTATGGAGGTTTACCTCAATCTGTTGTTGGATCCAATCCGGAAAGAATTTGAAACTCCTGAAAATAAAAAATTAACAGCATCTGCCTATCCTCCGATTAAGAGTAAGTTGGTAAACGCTTTAAGAATGAGTTGGCAAACGCTTTGATCAAGCGTCGGTTGGCAAACGCTTTGATCAAGGGTCAGTTGGCAAACGCTTTGATCAAGGGTCAGTTGGCAAACGCTTTGATCAAGGGTCAGTTGGCAAACGCTTTGATCAAGGGTCAGTTGGCAAACGCTTTGATCAAGGGTCAGTTGGCAAACGCTTTGATCAAGGGTCAGTTGATAACTATTTTAAAGATTAGATTTTATTTATTTTAATAGTGATTTGTTAAATATGTTTCAAAAATAGAAATAAAAAATATTATTTCAGATCACGTCACGTCACGTCTATCGCCAATAGTAATGTAATAAAAAAAATCTTTTTTTTTATTTCAAATGAAGAATTTTCATTTGATTATACTGATGTTTTTCTATTTGATGAAATAAATAATTACGTTTATTCAAACATATTTTAATATTTTTTGGTTTTAATTTGCAGAGGCAGCACCTGGAGAAGAAATTACGCCAGCTCGTCTTGATTTACGTGTGGGCAAAATATTATCCGTCGAAAAGGTAAATTAATTAATGAACATGTTTACACTGGCTCGTTTCCCTTTTGACTGGGATCAAAGTGTAGTATCCTTTCTGTCCTCGGTCGGTGAAGGAGAAATCCTTCTGGACTGAATCATTTTTAATTTTTGTTCCAATCCAGAGCGCCCCTTTTTGCGGAGCTGGATTTTTCCCACATTAAGAACCGACCTTGTATCTAACTCTGCCCTCGTGGGGAGGTAAATAAATAGGAACTCATAAAAAGCTTTACTTAATGGAACTTCGACTTTCAGGAATTATCTCCCTTTTGCATTTACTAAAAATAAATGTGCTTATGCTGTTCAGCGGCCGTATGAAAAAATTATTTTTTTATAAAAACAATATTATATACTTATTCAGCATTATATTCTTACTCACTGTAGAAAAAATTATCCACTAGAACTTTAATTGCAAGTATTTTTACATTCTGCGTATCATAACAGCGATTCGTTTACTAAGCCTCCATCTTCTTTCTTAAGAAGATTTCAAGGGCAAATAATTCGAAATCTTCTTAAGAAAGAAGATGGAGGCTTAGTAAACGAATCGCTGTTATGATACGCAGAATGTAAAAATACTTGCAATTAAAGTTCTAGTGGATAATTTTTTCTATTTTTTTGTACAGTGAGTAAGAATATAACGCTGAATAAGTATATAATATTGTTTTTATAAAAAAATTATTTTTTCATACGGCCGCTGAACAGCATAAGCACCAAAATAATTATAAAGTAAAAACCAAAGGAGATATAATGCTTTTAAAGGGGTAGTTTCTTTTAAAAGCATTATTTTAGAAGGGGAGATACGGAAAAATAGGTTTAACAAAGGTGATTATATAAGTACTAGTTGAAGTACCAGTTTATGTTAGGTTTCTCAAATCTTTCCTCATCTCTACATCAACTCAAATAAAAATTTAAAAAATTTTTTTTAACTAGTTGTATCTACTAGTGATGGGACGATTCCAATTACGGATTCTGTTCATAATTCCCGATTCTGATAGAATTACTGATTACAATTCTAAAATCCCCTAAAAAGGTAGAATTTTATTTTTTTGGGTGGGAATGATTTAGGGGAGAGTCCTCATCTACTTTTAAATGTGAATATAATTTTATTTTTAATTTTACAAACTTCTTAATGTTTTCCCTTTATGTATTATATCCAAGAATTTGATAAACTCATTGTGATATATTCATCCATATTTTTCACTTGTGACATTTATCAACTCGTGCCATTTTAACTGATGCCATTTTTACCTAAACTCGTTATTATAATGTATAAATTTTAGTTTTATTGGAATTTTAAAATCACTAAATATTTATCATTTCATCATTAGTACCAGCAATGGTAAATTAAGTTTTAAACAACAAAAACATGATTAAAAGAATCGTTTTTGGAATCGGAAATTAGGCTAAAATTTTTCCCATACCGATACTCCCAAAAGCCCAGATTTTTTCGAGAAGAGAAGATTTTAAGGCAGATAATTCGAAATCTTCTTAAGAAAGAAGATGGAGGCTTAGTGAACGAATTGCTGTTATGATACGCAGAATGGAAAAATACTTGTAATTAAAGTTCTAGTGGATATTTTTTCCTACTTTTTTGTACAGTAAGAATATAACGCTGAATAAGTATATAATATTGTTTTTATAAAAAAATATTTTTTTCATACGGCCGCTGAACAGCACAAGCACCAAAAAATCTGTTATCTATTTTAAAATATTATTTTCTCTAAATTAAAGTGAAAACAAATAATGAATTACTTATACATAAATATGTTTTAAATATTTTACAGCACCCTGATGCCGATAGTCTGTACCTTGAAAAGGTTGATCTTGGAGAACCTTCACCCCGAACGGTGGTCAGTGGTTTAGCTGGTCTGGTTCCACTGGAAGAACTTGATGGTCGGATGGGTGTGTTTCTTTGTAACCTGAAACCCCAGAAAATGCGAGGAGTGGAATCTCAGGCTATGCTTATGTGTGCTTCTGTGTAAGTTATTACCTACATATAACCTTTTAGAAAAAATATATATTTACTATTTTATCTCTCTATCTTCTGTCTATTTTCTGATTCCTTCTTTCTTGATATGTAAAATAATGTTGGACGGATTAAAAAAAATGAACCTAAATAGCATTTAAGCTGACAAACCCAACTTTGAATCTGACTAACCGCCTTTCATTTGTTATTGTTCACTACAATTTGTTTTTAAAAATGTCAGTTTTCTTATATTTAGAATTTCTTAAATAATCACCTTAAGAGAAAAATCAGCTATGGGAAATAACTGCTATTCTTTTAGTAACAGTTTTCGTTCCTTGTTTTTTCTTTTTAATTTTTTTTTTTATTCCCCCTTATGTCTTGCTTCATTCTTATTAAATCAAAACCAAGTTGACTTTTAGTTTAGATACTAGACATAACAAATTATTATTATTATTATTACCATTACCATTACTATTATTATTACCGTTATTATTATTATTATTATTATTACTGTTATTATTATTAAATTATGCATTAGATCATCACTACATCGACTGAAGAACGGATAAATTTGAAATCTGATATTTGATGTGCGGACTGAGTTTCTAGGGTTTCCGTGAAACCGAAGGTATCGATGGACGATCAAACTAATACATTGTGGGTTTTTTAATAAAAAAATATATGTTCTTATAGAATACAAATATTTACAAAAGAAATTTGAACTTACTGGATCCTATGCAATGCTGGTTTGGTACAGCTAGTATATATATATATATATATATATATATCTATTAATAATGGAGTTTATGTATCTGTCTGTCTGTCTGTCTGTCTGAAGCCGAAACTCCATCAAAGTTGTATAACTATTTACTAAGTCCACTAGCTTGATTATATACTATGAAAAAAACCGGCATAAACACTATAGGCATTTCGCAATTTACATAATCAATTGCTTTTGAACTTCTAATAAATTAGTATTCTCAAATATACACTCAGGATCGTTTCATTCAGATTTCATCATGTATTTACGCAATTTTGCTCGCTAATAATCTTACTTATAAATTATAATTTATGAATCAAATTGTTTAATTAAAATAATAATTGATTTAAAAATGAATGAGTTACGTAGTTATTTTATCTACGTCCAATTGATAAAACAGCGTGCGGAACGTAAATCCATTGAAACAATCTCCCTCCGTCAACTCAGTTTGGACGCAATACAAGCGCGTAATTTGTAAACAAACGCTGGTATTTACCGTGTTACTTTAACTAACTACTTTAATTCACAAACTGTTCTTATTATTCCATATTTTATTTATTAAAATAAAAGATGTGATTTTTTTTCTTTTCTGTCAACAACAAAAATAATATAACTGATTTTAGAAACATTGTTTAATTAAAAAAGGTCATTAAAAACACAGTCGCGCACGCACGCACACACACACATAAAAGAGTACGGATTTTTACATTGTTTCATTTTATAAACACTTTTCTTCCGATTCGAAAAATACTGTTCGCTGTATTTAGTTTTTATTTTTAATTGTTGATTTTAACAATTTTATTGAATCAAATTGTTTAATTTAAATAAAAATCGATTTAAAATTTACTACTAAAAAAAAAACCGCACATACACACACACATTCTTACAAATTTAATTAGGTAAACTTTCTTTCCGAGACCATTTACATAAGTAACCATGTTCACTATATTTGATTTTTTGGTGCTTTTACACTTTAGGACCTGCGCTAACTTTGACGCCATCGTTAGGGTTACGGTCAGAGTCAAAGTGGGTGTTAGGGTTAGTGTTTGGGTCATCGTCAAAGTCAGCACAGATCCTACAGTAAAAGAATACAGATTTTTTTATTGTTTTATTTTATGTACACCTTTCTTCCGATCCAAAAAATACTGTTTGCTGTATTCAGTTCTTTAAATTGTTGATTATAACAATTTTACTGAATCAAATTGTTTAATTAAAATAAATATTGATTTAATAATTATTAAAAATATTTCTATTTATGGAGAAGGTTAATGCAAAAATCGGGGTTGGTCGAAATTTCTTTTTTCATTATTTACATCTACAACTATTTTTGGTCATAAATAAAGAATATCAACGTATAACCACCCAAGAAATATGACTGAGGCTACATCAGTTTACACGTTAGCGTTAATTTCTGACGCAGCAGTCTAGCAAAAATATGCGACCGGAGGGAGCATATATTTGCTAGTATTAATAATGGAGTTTATGTATCTTTCTGTCTGTCTGTCTGTCTGTCTGAAGCTGAAACTCCATCAGAGTAGTATGACTATTTACTAAGTCCGCCAGCTTCATTATATACTACTAAAAAACCGCCGTAAACACTATGCGCATTTCTCAATTTACATAATCAATTGTTTTTGAACTTCTAATAAATTAGTATTCGCACTCAGGATTGTTTTATTCAGATTTCATCATGTATTTACGCAATTTTGCTCGCTAATAATCTTACTTATAAATTATAATTATTGAATCAAATTGTTTAATTACAATAATAATTGATTTAAAAATGAATGAGTTACGTAGTTATTTTATCTACGTCCAATTGATTGAACAGCGTGCAGAACGTTAATCCATTGAAATAACCTCCCTCCGTCAACTCAGTTTGGACGCAATACGAGCGCGTAATTTAAAATGTAAACAAACGCTGGTATTTACCGTGTTACTTTAACTTACGCTGTTAAGCTTTTATTCACAAACTGTTCTTATTATTCCATGTTTTATTTATTAAAATAAAAGATGATTTTTTTTTGCTTTTCTGTCAACAAAAAAATAATATAACTGATTTTAGAAACAAATTGTTTAATTAAAAAAGGTCATTAAACACACACACGCACACACACACACACACACACATTCTAACGAATTTATTTTAGGTAAACTTTCTTTCCTAGACCATTTACATAAGTAATCGTGTTCACTGCATTTGATTTTTTGGTGCTTTTACACTATAGGACCCGCGCTAACTTTGACACCGTCATTAGGGTCAGGGTCAAAGTGGGGGTTAGGGTTAGTGTTTGGGTCATGGTCAAAGTCAACACAGATCCTACAGTAAAAGAGTACGGATTTTTTCATTGTTTCATTCTTTATTCCGATTCGAAAAATACTGTTCGCTGTATTTAGTTTTTTTAAATTTTAGTTTTAACAATTTTATTGAATCAAATTGTTTAATTAAAATAAATATTGATTTAAAAATTATTAAAAATATTTCTATTTATGGAGAAGGGTAATACAAAAATCGGGGTGGGGTCGAAATTTCTTTTTTATTTATTTACATCTACAAATATTCTTTGGTCATAAATAAAGAATATCAACGTCTAACCACCCAAGAAATATGACTGAGGCTCCATCAGTTTACACGTCAGCATGAATTTCTGACGCGGCAGCCTTGCAAAAATATGCGACCGAAGGGAGCATATATTTGCTAGTATATATAATTATAAATATTTGCTTATTTACATACGTATACGTTTCATCCTTCTGGAATCATCAGTGTAGAGATAACTATTTAATCCGGTCACAGGATTTGAAACTTCGGAACCCGAGTCAAGTTTTTAACTCAAATTCCAACACCTTAGCCCACGTGGCTACGGTGAACAACCACATAAATCTGTGAGAGTTTTAAACCTATAACGCCGAGCTGTTATCATTACGCGTGGTTATTGTATGTAAATGAAAGCGTCGGTAGTAAAAACCGTTTTTTTTTTCAAATCCTCTTTTGTTTGTTTTTGTTTTTTTTGCATCTTTTTATTTTCTTAAGTAAAAAAAAAAAAATATTAAAATATTAAAGTTTATATATTAAAATATTAAAGTTTATTATTATCACGCAATGTTACCGCATGTAAATGAAGATGTTGGCAGTAAAAAAGAATTGATATGTAAATCCTTGGGATTGGGGAGGGGGGCTCTTACCTCTTTTTGTTTCTTAAATAAGTAGAAATAAAGTTTATCATATCCTTCATATTTTTTTTTTTGGCCTAAGGAAAAACGATGTTAAGTGAAGAGATTGTAATAGTTATTATTCAAGTAACATTTTAGTATATTAAGATAAATACAAAGAAAAAGGAAAAACGGTTTGTTATGATCACGTGGTAGTAAAACATTCCTCTCAGTCGCGTAAGACCTGCCATTTAAAAAAAAAAAAATTGAATTTTAAAAAATAGGTCATTGATTTTTTTTTTCCTTCCCACTATTGCCGGTGGAACAAAAAGTTTTTAAACTTTAATTCCACCATTATTAATTTGACACCAATAAAGAAATGACGTTGACCTCGCCTCACCCACCCCCCAAAAAGGGAAGGGTTTCATCATCATCATCTAGTTGTAGTAGTGTCACATGTCTTCTTGACTCTCTCACGCCATCTCGCTCTATCCTCCATAACACCAAGTAGGTCTTCATGGGTGCATTGTGAGTCCATCACACGAGGTTATTGTGTGTCCACTGGTAGTTTCTTGATATGTATTCTGTGCTACACTGCACTACATCTCTGGTTTGGCATCCACAAAAGAACATCGCTGATGATTTGATCTTTAACCCTCCAGCAGTGACCAGCAAATCTGGTTCTTCTCTCTCTGATCAAGGTTGAGATCTGAGGAAGGTGTCCATGAAGTTGCTCCCTTGGAGAAGGGTTTAGTAAACTTTAAACTTACAGTATATTGGTGATATTAGTGTCCCAAATAATGAAGTTATCATCTATTATATGAAGGGAAGTGTATGTATGTGTGTGTGTGTGTGTATGTTCAGCTAAAAGTTAAAAACTACCAAAGAAACGGCCACAAAGTTGTTATTTTCTTGATCAGCGTTGCCCGGAATGAATATCTCAAATTCACAAAAAAATATTTATTCTTTGAGAGTAGGTGAGGTTAGTAAGTTTTTCATCTTTTTCTCAATAACTAAAGGGAAGTAACTCTGATTTTTTTCTAATGAGTTATTTCCCTTATGCCAACTTATTACCTGAGTAATCTATAAAAGTGTGTGAGTATGTCCAGAGAGAGGTATGGGCGGAGAAGAAAGAGCGGGGGGGGGATAAAGAGATAGAAGTTTTAATACAAATATGTTACACTTTTGCCCCAGGCAATACTGGGTAGGCCTGCTAGTATACAATAATGCTGAATGTAATGTATGGATGCACGTATGCGTAATAATAGCCATAATGTTTTTTTTTATCTGCTGATCTTATCTAATGTGTATTTGAGGTGTTCTTTAATTTTTATAAATTTAATTAATGGAAAAATTACAGCTAATTGATATTTTCTGTTTGCTGTAAGTTAAATAATTAGCAGTGAACCTTTTAAGTCTATTAATATGTTATCTCTGTTAATATTAGAGAATATAAAAGATTATTACTAAAATGTGCACCCTTAGCATTTTATAACCGGTGAATTGAAAATTATTTATCTTACTAAATAATTTATCCCGGTGTGATGGATGGCAGTGATAATACCTGTTAATGAGAGGGTAAAAACTCTGCCCTCTTTCTCTTAATATGAAAAAAACTGAAATATTGACCCTGGACTAAATAGTAAAATTGATAAATGTGATTGAAAATGAAAGCACGGACCCATTTAGTGCAAAATTGAATGACGAAACATTGTTTATGTGGATTTTGTATATAAATGCACTTGAAGGTCTATCAGGCATGTGTACATAGTGTGATGATGTATGGAAGTGACACCTGCCCAGTGAGGGTTAAAGACATGTCTTGCATCGAAAGAAATGATATATGAATGATACGATGGATATGTAATGTGAGTCTTAAAGACAGGCTGAGATCTGATGATCTCAGAGAATGATTAAATCTGGACAATATAGGGAGATGTGTGCAGAAAAGGAGACTTTGCTGGTTTGGTCACATTGAAAGATTAGATGATAGTGTTTGTATATGTTAGGGTTAGACTTGGGTTAGTATATGAATAAAAGTTGAGGTACAGGGTCACTTGGCAGAGGAAGGCCAAAAGAAAATATGTGAGGAAGTGATAAGGATGGATTTGAGAAAAGGAGAATAAATAAAGACCTGGTCAGAGATAGGTTAGTTTGGGAGTCAACATGTAAAACAGACTTTAAACTGACGATGATTATTTACTCACTAGGAGTTTTTACATAAGTCATTATCAGCGATTGCTCACTGACAATAACTAGTGGTTTTCTTTGGAGTCTGAGTGACAACAATTCTCCCCAGATTTCCATCATTCTCCTCCTCTTTCGATAAATGCTGTAATTCATTCTGCGTGATTGCAACAGTCGTTTACTTGCTGGCAACGACCGTTGGTCTTCTCTGGAATTTGAGTGACAGTAAGCCTCCCCAAAAACCAAGTATTCTCTGCACCCTTTCAGTGGAGGTCTGGTTGGTGCACTCTCTCCTTTTCTTTCCATCCTCCTTGACCATTCACAACCGTTTTCTGTGGTGCCAGCCGAGGCTGGTGTCACTTAGTGTGTGCGTTTTCTTTTATGGGAGTTTCTGTCAGTTTCCGTTCCTTTGAGATTGAAGTGATATTCTTTCTATCTTGTTTGTTGTATTTCTATTTCAACTTCTCTGTAGCTTGTTGGTTTCCTCATTCAAGGGTTTTCCTTAAGATTTTGGCTGTTTTCATTGTTGCCGTGCGTTGTATTGTCTCAATTTTCCCTTTGATTCCGATTTTAATTTTTTTTTTTTTTTTTTTTTTTTAATTTTTCGTTTTTACTTTAATTCACCTCAAACGGGCCACTGAGGCCATATCAACAATTTTCGGTTCTTATTTTTCCTTTTGTTTTAATCATTTTCAATATATATATATATATATATATATATATCTAATGTATATTGTCAATGTTATATAAGTATTGTATATTGTGTTTTCAGCGAAGAACCCCGTCAAGTGGAACCTTTGTCGCCACCAGAAGGTTCTTCTGTTGGAGACATTGTTTTTATTGAAGATTATGAAGGTAAACCTGACGATGAACTCAAACCCAAGAAAAAAATCTGGGAAAAATTACAGGTAAGTTGACTATATACTTTTTTTTTTTTTTAATGGAAATCGCTCCAGACAAGGCATGAAGCCACTTGATGTAAGGAGCTAAAAAAAAAATACCCCTTCAAGGTAAAAAAGCTAGCTAACTATAAAGTCGATGCTTAGGGCTCAACTGTATGACCAGTTGAGCAGCAAGATAAGTCAGACTGTCAAGCACATCAAAATGCCGGTTTATAATAAGGCTAGAATGTTCCATTATGCTCAGAAGGGAAAGTCCGTTCTCTGTGTTCTGATTGGCTGAGATTCATAAGTGGCCATTCTAGTGTATAAATGTTCATTCATTCAAATAAGTATTCTTCTATGAGATGGATGCCAGTTGAGGCCGTTATGCCGGTAAGTGTTAGTTTGATTCTATAATAACAATAAGTGTTATATGGATAAATTCCGACCCATAAAACAGCAATTCATTATCACTAAATGTGCTGTTAATTCTAACATGACTGTACACAAATGAAAAGCAACGGACTCAGTACAGAACCCTGATGTACTTCCATTTTAATATTTAAGCTGTAACTGTGCTGTTAATTTTAAAACACCTTTGAGCATTTGTGTACATTGGTTGTTCAAGCAATGTATAGAAATGCTCAAAGGTGTTTTAGAATTAACAGCACATATAGTTACAGCTTAAATGTTAAAGTGGAAGCACATCAGGGTTCTGTACTGAGTCCGTTGCTTTTCATTTGTGTCTTTAAAGCGTTGTCCATGGAGTTTTGTGCAGGTTGTTCGTATAAGATGCTGTATGCTGATCATTTAGTGCTTGCTTGTGAAACAATGGAAGATCTAATTGCTAAGTTAAAAACATGGAGGAATGCTATGGAAAGTAAAGGTCTGAGAGTGAATGTTACCAAAACCAAAGGTATGATCAGTGGTTGTAGTGTCGGAAAGCTCCCAGAAAGAGGAAAGTTCCCCTGTACAGTTAGTGGAAAGGGAGTCTGGTGTAACTAAATTTTGTATGGTTCTTGTAAGAATTTGGTACACAAGAAGTGCAGTGCAGTTACTGGTAGGTTGAGAGAGGATAACCAATTTGTATGCAAGAAGTGTAAGACATAGGAAAATATATTTATATAAACAGTATTTTATAATATCCTTGAATGATGTATGTATGTATGTATGTATGTATGTATGTATGTATATGTCTTTTTTATTTGTTATAAAACTTTTTATATATATTCAAATATAAATTTTACAACATAAAGTAATTATAATAGCTCAATTGTGTAAGGCCAGAGCTATGTTATATTCAACATTTTTTATTTAATTTTATACCATATCAATGTTATAAAGGACAGATTCACATAATTTCATAAAACTTGTTTTTTTATTCAGCATACAATTGTTTCGGCCTACACCAAGATATTTGTATATATATATATATATAATGCAGTTTATATTATATTCCAATAACCATGATTTTATTTTATTATTTTTATTTTTTCACATTTCCAAAAAATATAAAATTTCTGTGAGATATATTTTTTACGGTTCGTTTCATTTGTCTTGTGCCAAACAACATTTTTATGTCAATATCGTCTCTGCAACACTACAAAATCATCAGAAAAAATTCACAAAGAGTATTTATTTATATATATATATATATATATATATATATATATATATGAGTGTGTTCTAATTCAACATTCAAAGTTCTTCAGATGTAGGATTATTTTATAACATAAAGTCAGCGATAGCTGTATAGTACGTGACTAGAGCTATTTTACAAAGTTTTAATTATTTTACCCTGAAAAATCATGATGAAGGATAGATGTGCATAGGAAAAAACGTTTTTAATTAAGGCAAACCAAGGATATCGTTTTCAAGAATTTTTCAAAAGTACTTCAAAATATGTATAAAAAATATGTTTATATACATATATATATAAATATGTATGTGTGTGTGCGTAACAAAAATGGGGTTTGCTGCATAATTGCTTTATATATATATATATATATATATATATATATATATATATATATGGGTAGATGAAAGGATAAAACAATCTGACGGGATGAAATTAAAAATAGAACAGTGGAAGACCCATAAGCTCAACGTTTCGCCCGATGTGATGTGGGCTTTTTCAAGAGCGGACGAAAAATTGCTAAAAATAACAACAGACGGGAAGGTCATATAATTGGGGAATATATATAGTGGTAGGGTTTAAATGGAGGGAAATATATGCAAATATGTAAAGTGTCATATATATATATGTCATCCACAGACAGCTTCACGTTTCAATGTGGCTAGACAAGCAAGTGCCTCAAGCCAGGATCGAAACTCAACTGTCTAGACGACAGTGATGAGTGATAAATCTGTCAATATTAGCATACTTTAAGGAACTAAAGAGGGTACAAGTGTGTGTTGTGCATTTAAATAAAAAATTGATGCATGCAGTACAAAAGGTTGGGCAGCCCTGATTGAAGCTATTTTTATTTTTATATTAATATCTTCTTTTTTTATTCACAGCCTGACTTCAAGGTGAATGCAAATCATGTCGCAGAATGGAGTGGTTGTTCCATGGTAACCAAATTAGGCAGTGTAACGGCTCCAACGATGGTGAATGCCCCCATCAAGTGAAAACTAAAACAGTGCCACGTCATAGCGAGTTGACTATTCAGATCAGCGATGACTGAACTTCTTCAAAAATTCATATTTTCTAATGTGGTCTGTTTTTATGTAATTGTTTTTAATATTAAAAAAAAAAAATAATCAAAATAATAATTGTTAACAGACAAATGGCTTCATGGGAAAAACAAAATGAGACAAACAAAAACAAAAATTCTTTATTCAGAATTTTTGTTAATTTTTTCTTTACAATTAACGATTTATGAATAAAGGAATTTAAAAAAAAATGAGGATTTCTTGTTTTTAATATTTAAAAAAAAATAATCAAAATAATAATTGTTAACAGACAAATGGCTTCATGGGAAAAACAAAATAAGACGAACAAAAAAAAAAATTCTTTATGCAGAATTTTTGTTAATTTTTTCTTTACAATTAACGATTTATGAATAAAGGAATTTAAAAAAAAAAAATAAGGATTTCTTGTTTTATGATTTAAAGTTTTGGGAAGTCTGCATAATGAAATGGCTTCCTCAAAGATAGAAAGTAAAGAATTACTTGAAAATGTGTCTTTTTTTTCTTTCCTAGAGGAGAGATTTTCTTACAAGTCTCTCTCTCTCTCTCTCTCTCTCTCTCTCTCTCTCTCATGCAAGGTGTTCAGGACACTTTTTGGAAAGGGATGTAAAAAAAAAACGTCATATCTTGGCCAATAATTTATATTCTTAAATTTCAAAGTGCATCTGTTCGAGGATCATTTTTTTTTGTTTTCTTTATGGAAATCACTCCAGACAAGGCATGAAGCCACTTGATGTAAGAAGCTAAAAAAAAAAAAAAATACTACTTCAAGGTCAAAAACTAGCCAACGATAAGTGTTAGATAGATAGATTCCAACCCAGAAAACAGCAATTCTTCCTCCTTTGTCAGAAACATCACTCATGGAATGTGAGGACTAAAGGACAAAATAAAGGGAAGCGAGAGTTAAGATGCTATCGAAAATAAACCCAAGTTAGTCACTTTCTACTCTCATTTGCTGAATATAGCTCATTCGAAGAAGCCAGGAGTGGTGTGGAAAGATTTGAAAGTGAATGACGTCATCACGTTGAAGAACTGAAAGTAGCAAGAATTGTGCGCCATAGAAATTAATTGGCAAGCGATAATGCATGCCCGATCTGTGATAGGATGTGTGAATCTCAAATTGGACTGTTTTCTCATATGAGAACCCACAAACGAAGCCCCTGGTGACCCGTATACTCGATTCGAGTGACGGCCATGATGATGATGACATGCTTGGGTTCACTTTGATTAAGGGAATCAAAGGTAGATAGAACCAGCATTGAATGCAGTGTATAAGGAGTTGTCTAAAACATTTGAAAAGATGAAGTGATAATATTTTTAACTTTAATTTAGATGGCCGACTCTGTTGAAAAAGTACAGTAATAATTCTTAAAATAATGCTTCATTGATTTTTTTTTTTTTTAAATATTCATGCATTTATTGGTAATAATGCAGTATGGTTAACTAAGCAGAAATCAAAGAAAAAACAAAATATACAACAAATAACTGTTACTGTTGCATTACCTTTTCTTCTAAGGGGGTGAATCTAATTTCTGTATGTCCCGATCAAATAACATTTTTAAAAGTGGTCTTTTGTGAGTGTTAAGACACAAATATGAAGAAATAAATTGGATGAAAACAATTCTGTAGATCAATAATAATAATAATTTATTATATAAATATAACTGAAAAAAATTACTTTGAAATGAGGAATTGTTTAATTGTTTGTCGCTGAGTTAATGTCAATTGAAATATTTTTTTCAATTGTCTGCTTGCAAATGTATGGGCAGATAACTCTGCTTCCCGAAATGCTGTTTTAATCAAGGGAGATAACTTAAAAAATTTTTTTTTTAACTTAGTTCACCTCAAACAAGGCAAGTTACCGCTGTAGACGTAAGGGACTACTGAGAATTAGGGATTTAGGGGGTCATCCTAACTTGAGAGATGTGCAGCGAGATGCCAACCTCGTGCTACAGAGTTACCTCCCATTTAAATATCAAATATTTAATTATTATTTTCTAGATGAAAAGTTCCATCTAACAGATATATTGGTCCCCCGATTTATAAAATCGGGGGACTTATGTTTTGAGGCATGTCCGTCCGTCCGTCCGGATTTTTCTCTGCAACCATCTATTGAATTTCTCTGAAATTTTGCATGAAGTTGTAACTTTGGTCAGGTTAGAAAGTGACATTCTCCGATTTTTTTTTAAATTTTACACTCGCCACATCGAGTCACATACAGAGGGGGACCACGCATGCGCGGCTTGTTTGAATTTGGGGTCGATTTTGTACAAAATATGCCACTTCTTTTTTATTTGTTCACTTTTCTTTTCGCTATGAATATTTGATTTATTTGACATCCAATAAATAGTTGCGTACATGTTGGGAATATTTTACTCTATATTTTAAATCTATTTTTAAAGCACATTTAAAACAACAACAACAAAAATGGGCATTCATGTAGTATAGTTAAGAGCAGAAATCGAAAACAATCAAAATATACAACAAATAACTGTTACCAAACGCAAAAAGAATTAATTTTCTACCGACCTGTATAATTTTAAAGTGTGGAAACTGAGTGTAAGATTTATTATCTCTGAATTTGTTATTGCCACTCTTACTTAGCCAAACATGAGTAAATCAAAACTGGCGGTCGATTTTGTTTGGACATGATTGCTAATTTCAGGCTTAAACGATAGTAAAAATAAGGCTTACCCTACCATTAACCCTAAGTCCAGGGGAGGTTGCCAGTCAGACTTATGGTTAGCAGTAAGATAAGTCATTTTTTCTTTAATTATTTTTTAAGGAATGAAACACTAACACCAGCACATGTATTAGCCATATTGGATTTTTAACTCTCTATGAAAGACAGGATATTGACGAAATCTTATACTGAAATAAGAAAAACTTTAAAACACTTTCAGATGTTTAAAACTATGCAGGTCGGTAGTAAAGTAAATTTTATTATGTTTGTTGATGTTAAATAGTAAGGATACATCCACTACTACTTATTTGATGATTTAAATTTGTACGGTAAATGATAGCATGTAAGCAGGAAATACAAGTCAGACAAGGTGAGGTAGCTAGTCTTTGTGGGTCATTGTCTCCTGTGAGAACGAGCTAGAGGAAATGACGTCACATGAGATAGGATAGGCGCGAAGAGCAAGGACCCTGAATTGGAATTTTGAAGTGACGAGACGTGATAAGAAATGACTTAAGAATCAATTATAAACGAAGGGGCCAGGCCCCAGAAATCTATAGCCTGATATTTCTTCTCCCCAGCACTAGCAGAGAGGAAAGAAACGTCAAGAGCCTAATAAAATGGTATTTCTTCAAATTCGGGATCTAGTTTTTTTCTTTGTGTGTTGTGCCAACCTTGATTCCAGAGCGAGCATGCACCCCATGGAGAGGTAGCCATTAGAGGACGGCGAGACACAATCTTGAATGAAGTGTCCTCAGTCTCGGAGGACCGCTGTGGTTGAGCGTTGAAGACACGAGGTTTGATTCAATTGTACTCTTTATGATTTATGATTCAATTGTACTCTTTATGATTTGTTCATTTGTATCCGATAACAAACATATTTTATTTCATCATGACATATAAAACATTAGACTCCCCTTTGAGGGGAGGTAATGCAGCAGTAAGTTATTTTTTTTAATATTTTGCTTTTTCACCAATTTCTACTATTAACCATACTACATGATTACCATTAAATGCATGAATATTCAAAACAAACAAGCCGCGCGTGTGTGGTCCCCCTCTGTATGTGTAAAATGCAATACATTTGGACAATTTGGGGCATTTTTGACCCCCCTTTGACGCCCTGGGGGCGAGAACCAGAATTTTTCTGAGGTCAAGGATGCTCATTTTATATCCAGAACAATTGCTTCTACATTTTGGCCAAGTTTCAGAAAAATTGAATGTATGGATCAAACGTTATGGGAGAAAAGGGTCATTTTTTTGCAATTTGGGGGGCTTTTGGTCCCCTGGGGGCGCGAACCAGATTTTTTCCAAGGTCAGCGATACTTATTTTCTATTAGGAACAATTGCCTCCACATTTTGGCCAAGTTTCAGAGAAATTGAATGGATGGATGAAAAGTTATGGGGTAGAAAATGTCATTTTTTTGCCATTTTGGGGCCTTTTGACCCCCTGGGGGGCTAACCAGATTTTTTTTCAAAAATCAGAGAATGTCACTTTCTAACCTGACCAAAGTTACAACTTCATGCAAAATTTCAGAGAAATTCAATGGATGGTTGCGGAGAAAAATCCGGACGGACACACGAACGGACGGACGGACACACGGAAATGCCTCAAAACATAGGTCTTCCGATTTTATAAATCGGGGGATCAATAAAATAGGAGAAAATAGTTGGGTTTTTTTTCTCAACCAATGAGAAGAGCTAATAATATTTACATCAAATGCAGGAATTTTTTGTGGTACCTGTAAGCATTGGGTACAGAAGAAGTGCAGTTGAATTACTGGTAGGTTAAGAGATGATAACCAATTTGTGAGCAAGAAGTGTAAGACAAATGAATGAGAAGTGGATGGCGAAGCTATTTAGGTTTTCAATAAGTTTTGTTACTTTGCTGATACCATTGGAGCACAGGGTGGAGAAGGTGCCAGCATGATTGTAAGAATTAGGAGTAGATCGAGTAAGTTCAGGGAACTTCTGCCATTACTAATCAGCAGAGCGTTACCGCAGTCGACCAAGGGAAGAGTTTATCAGGTATGTGTACACAGTGTGATGATGTATGGAAGTGAAACCTGACCAGTGAGGGTTGAGGACATGCGTTGCATGGAAAGAAATGATATGAGAATGATACGATGGATGTGTAATGTGAGTTATAAAGACAGGCTTAGTTCTGATGACGTCAGCGGCAGATTAAATCCGTACAGTATAGAGAGATGTGTACAGAAGAGTAGACTTTGATTGTATAGCAACGGTGAAAGAATGGATGAGAGTTCTTGGGTTAGAACAGTTGAGATAGCAGGTCCAGTTCACAGGGGAAGACCAATAAAAACTTGTGAGGAAGTGATAAAAAATTGACCTGAGAGAAAAAGGGATAAATAAAAACTTGGCCGGAGATAGGTTAGTTTGGAAGTCAATTTCTTAAAGCCATTCAACCCATGCCAGTGTCTTCTGCCGCAATGCTTTTCAACTTCATTTCTCACGCCAGATTAACACACTAGACTTTAAGAATTGAATAAAGATTAATGTAAATACTGTTAGGACACATGCCAGCCATTTTTTAACCATGATAAGTTCAGCCAATAATTAACTCTGGTCATTGTTTATTTGGTTGGATTATCAAACGTTATATCTCTTTTCAGAAATATGTTCAACTACTTTTTAGTTATTAGAGCACATCCAGCCACGGGTCAGGGGTCAGAAGGAGGATCCCCCCAGCATTTAACTGTGACTAGTCGTTGAGCCCGGCAGCAGCAATCAAACTACCCTTTTTAGGACAACAACTACTTTCTAGTAACTATTTAATGGAATCAAACTGCTCGATTTAGGGCAACTTTCAACATACTACAATGCTGCTTCCTGAGATGTCTGCCACCTTCCAGCCTGCCTCTCCACTTCCTGCTCTGGCTCCTTTCCACTTCCTGCTCCGGCTCCTGTAACACTTGCTCTTTTCTGCAGCTCCTCTTCAGCTCTTGCAACACTTGCTCTGGTTCCTTCCTCTTGCTCTTGCTCCTCTCCAGCTCTGGCTCCAGCTCCTACTCCGATTCCTGCAGCTCCTCTCCTGCTCCTTTTTTCTGCAGCTCCGACTCCTGTCCTGATCCAGTGCCCGTCGACGTCATGTCTTTTCAGTTCCTGTCAACATCCTACACTTACCTGTTCATGCTGATCCAGTTCTTGGCCACGTCCACATAGAACAGACCCACCTGATTCACCTCATTACACCCCGTGTGATGTAATCCCATTCTATACAGGTTCCAGAATTGTCCTTCCTATCGATCCAGCATTTCCTGATATTCAGGTTCCAGAGATCAAAGTGTAGTATCTGTTCCGATGGATACTGCACCCCATAGACTGGTATTGTCTTGGCCTTCGGGCTTGATTTACGCCTGTCTATGGGATTGTCCTGTGCAGTTCTAGGAGGTCCACTCTCCCAGGCTTCGCCTCCCCTCTTTGGGGAGGAGTAAGTTAATTGCTTACTGCTTGAGGCGCCCCTACCGAGGAATGCCGACGGGGCTGCCCAGGCAATTTTTGATGGTCAGAGTGCTCACCTCTCGGGCGCTGGCTTTTCAACCCCCACTTTCCGACCCGACCTTGGGTCACATCTTACTTGTGGGAGTAGGATAAAACTGGCCTTGTGCCTAACTCCTGGAGAGGAGTAAATAATATTCAGGTTCCAGAGATGGCATTCCTGTCCTTCCAGCCTTTTCTGCCGTCCAGGTTCTAGAGACGTCACCAAACCGTTCCACCAGTTCTTCTCTGATATTTCTTTTTGTACCTTCGGTGCAATAAATACGATCCCTATATTTTACACTGTTCATCTGCATTTGTCATCTCTTCTTTGCCATTGCTGTATTTTTCTCTGCGTCTCTTCTGTAAGACCAATCATCCAGGTGACCGGCCCCTGCAACAAGTGGTGACCCCGACATGATCATGGACATAGGCAACTGCTGGCAGAGAAGATGACATATCTTCCAGACGTGACCCACCATTGTTTTAAACATCTCAAAACTCTGCCAAGAAGGAGCGACAATAATACCGAGTCATTGGCTGGTTGTTAAAAAGTCAGGCTCAGCAAAACATCAACATCAACATCAACATCAACATCATCATCAACATCACCATCAACATCAACATCAACATCATCATCAACATCAACATCAACATCAACATCATCATCAACATCAACATCACCATCAACATCAACATCAACATCATCATCAACATCAACATCAACATCATCATCATCATCAACATCACCATCAACATCAACATCAACATCAACATCACCCTTCCAGGCCTACGAACACTCTCTAGCAAAAGACGCAATAACCAAAACTTTCCCAGACATTCATCCAGTGCCACCAATTCCCAGAAATTACTGACAACACTATAGAAGAAGTTGCACCAGTTTAAAACGAGTACAGCTGGATATGCACAACTAAATTACTTAACTACTGAACGTTCGTTGATCAACGCCGCAACAGGAGGACCCATCAACTCGAATGATGGGCTCCAACGCTGGTACAGACCCACTTGTACTTGCCTCTACAAACATGCAAACTCACTTGCAAACATGAAACACCGACAATCGTGCAGACCCACCTGCACACTTGACTTTGACTATAATGCACCACCGATCCTGACAATTGAAAGTTCGTTTAACTCCACAACAAGAGGACTAATCAACATGAATGACGCAACCGACAACCGTTCAGACCCACTTGCACTTACTTATCATTTTAAACCACCAGTGCAGATTGATATGCACTACCGACTTCATCCACAACGAAAACTCACTTGCACAACGCACGCTGTCAACAGTGCAGATTCACTTACAGTCAACATTTTCGACAGTAGATTCACTTGCACTATCAATTTTTTACCATGCGATGACATACTTGCACTTCTCATTTTTGACCATCCTTACAGATACATTTTCAACACATCTGCACATCCTTTTGATAGCAGCTTTTCACCATAATTGTTGTGGACCTAGGTAAGGCCGAATGAATGACACAGGAACACATGGTTTAAATGAACAAAGGTATATATTATATAATAGAAAGAAAGAGATACAAGGAGATGGTGCTCTCAGCCGCCATTGCCGGTTTGCCTGGGAAGAAGAGAACAAGTGTCACGTGCTTCCTGTATTTATAAGGTGGACGAGTCCATTAGTTCTCCGTAGGTAGGTACGGCACCATAACACCCCCCTTCCAAGCCTTACCTCCTCAGGAGTCTTAATAACGTTTCCTTTTCGGATCTATCTCTAGGTAGTCCGGAGCCATTCGTTTTCTTTTTGGTTGTCGTTTACGTGTGACTATCTGGGGTGCTGGTAAGTTGAAGGTGTCATATATCACGTCCATCACGTCTTCTCCTTGTGGGGCGCTGTCAGTGTCATCTGACAGTCTTTTTCTGATCTGATTTAGATGTCTCTTATGCAAGAACCGTGGTCCTTTTATGATATAGACCATCGATCCGATCCTCTTTTCAATTGTACCGGGTTCCCAGAACGATGCATTGTTTTTGAACATCTTAAAATATACCCTATCTCCTGGGTTGTATTTTTTCTTCGGTACTGTAGAGATTCGGTCATAATTATTATGTTTAGGTAATAATTTATCAAACACGGACTTCACATTCCGCGCAAACATCATCTCTGCGGGGGATAATGATGATGCTATGATCATGTTTTTTGTAATTCTATATACTTGTAAGAATTGTTGTAAAGCCATCTCCTTAGGAGTATCACCTGCCTTTTTTAATGCTCTTTTTAATGTGTCTATGAAGCGTTCCGCCTGGCCGTTTGACCTAGGATGATACGGGGGCATCGTTATATGTCTGATTTGAAACGTCGCGCAGAACTCCTCAAAATCTGATGACGTGAACTGCGTCCCATTATCACTCACCAAACAATCCACTACCCCAAAACGGGCAAATAGTTCATGTAGGAATCTTATCGTAACCTCTGACGTGGGACTCTTGCAACGTAGTACCTCGGGCCACTTTGAAAAACTGTCGACTATGATTAAGTAGTAAAATCCTTCCAATGGTCCCGCGAAATCCACGTGAATTCTTTCCCACGGACGGTCGGTCTTTGGCCATGGGCTATGCTTTATATGCGGTGCTTTTGCCGCTAAGGCACAGCCTTTACACAGCTTTACTGCTTTTTCAATGTCGTTGTACATACCTGGCCAGTACACAAAACTCCTCATTAACCCCTTCATCCTGATTATCCCTGGATGGCCAACATGAAATTCTTTCAGAATTTGCTTTCGTAGTTTTTCTGGGATGACCACCCTTTCGTTATGCATGAGTACATCATCACAGAGTAAGAAACTCTTTGCCGCATGTAAATCCTTATCTACCAATTTCATTTTTGTTCTGGTGATAAATTCATCCTCTTGAGCTTCTTTTTTTATCTCGTATAGTGTCACCGGGAGCTCTCTCACTGCGTTGCACAAAATCTCTTTAAAATCTCCTTCTGTTTGAAGAGACGCAATCACTGTGTCTTCTAGAATCTCTCTCTGTTTTGGCACTAATCTCGACAATCCATCTGCATGATAGATTTTATTTGAATGCAAATGTTGCATTTTAAAGTTGTAGTTTAATAAGATAGTTCCCCATCTTTGTAGTCTATTAGCTGTATATACAGGTAGGCCTTTTTTAGATCCATAAATTGTAATTAGCGGCTTATGGTCTGTCTGTAAGGTAAATTGTCTACCATGTATGTATCGGTGAAACTTTGTTACTGCAAATATTATTGCTAGGGCTTCTTTCTCGATTTGAGAATACTGTTTTTCCGCTGGGAGCAAGGTCCTTGATGCATGTGCAATGGGTTTATGGGTTCCATCAGGCATTTTGTGTAGGATACATGCTCCTAAACCATATGAACTAGCGTCGCTAGCTACAATTATGTCCAATTCTGGGTTGTAATGTGTTAGAAATAACTCTGACGTAAGTCTTTCTATGATTTTATTAAATGCATCCTGACATTCAGGTGTCCATACCCAGGCTTTACCTTTTTTTAATAGCTCATTTAATGGAGCACGCAAATTATGCATTTCTGGGATAAAAGCCTGGTAGTAATTTGCTAGGCCCAGAAAACTCTGTAATGTCATGACGTTTTCTGGCGCCGGCATGTTTTTTATTGCGGTAGCCCTTTCTGGGTCTGGTCTTCTGCCGTCCTTGTCGATCACATGCCCCAGATATTTTATTTCCTCCAGGAAAAAATCACATTTTTCTTCTTTTACTTTGAACCCATAATCTTGGATTCTCGCAAACACTTGATTTACATGTTTTTGGTGTTGTTCGATATCTTTGCTGTTAATCAAGATGTCATCAAGATACGCTATTGCGAAATCTAGTCCGCCCAGCATTGTGTCCATTACTTGTTGGAAAATGGCTGGCGCGACCTTAACTCCGAACGCTAATCTTTCGAATTTATATAAACCACGATGTGTGTTTATACATAATAGCTTAGAACAATCTTTATCCACCGGTATTTGTAGGTATGCCTCACTTAGGTCTATTTTTGAAAAAAATCTTCCTCCATTTAAGCTTGCAAACACTTCTTCCGGGGTATGGAGTGGGTAGCGATAGTCCGCGAGGGCAGTATTCAGTCCTGTTGAAAAATCTGCACATACACGAATCTCATTAGATTTTTTCTTTACATAAACCGTGGGTGCTGCCCACTGGCTGTGTTGTACTTTTGATAAAATACCCATCTTTACCAGTCGGTCTAATTCAGCGTTTATTTTTTCAATCGAGGCGAAGGGTACTTTCCTTTCTTTCCTAAATACCGGCAGTACATTTTCTTTTAGACGGAATTTTGCAGACATTTTAGTGCAGCATCCAAGACCGCCAGAAAAAAACCTCTGGAAACGATTTTTTTAATTCTCGTTGTAGTTTTTCCGATTCTGTTGCGCGACTATTTATTTTTTTACAAAATGTATTTATCGGCAACTTCCATAAATCAAATGCCTGCATAAAATCTGAACCAAAAAGATTATTCGAATCCTTCAGTACCAGTAGTTTGAGTTTTTTAGTATTTCCCATTAGGGACACATTTGTGATTAATTCTCCTTCAAATGTAATTCTTTCACCAGTAACTGTGCTTGCCAGCCTGTTTGTTCTTGATAGAGTAGGTTTATTTAATCTCCTCCATGTATGTAAATTTATAATGGAAACGTCTGAACCAGAATCCAATTGCAATTTTATATTTTTATCCAGGATTTTCACCTGTACATATTTTCTTATGTTCATGCATTTTTCCTTCTTTGTCCTAGTGGCTTGAATCCGCATTTTATTTCCTCTGCCCGTTCTGCAGTGCGAACTTTTATGTCCAACTTTTTTGCATTTCATACAGGTTTTAAAACGGAATGGGCACTCATTGTACCAATGTGGATTACCACAGCGTGAACAAGGGCTTGGTGGCAATTTATTTATTTTTTTACTGGTTTGGTTTGTCTTTGTTACATCAAAATTATTATTTCTTATTTTTCTATAAGGTTGAGCTTTTGTTTTTTGATGTACCTTTTTTATATGCGCAATGCCAGACAATTCAATGTCTTTTGAGTCCTGTTTTACATTTACAAATCTTTGACAGTCCTCAGCCAACTTTTGCAGCGTAAGGCTTGGTTCATTCTCTAATTTATTTAGAACTCTACGCCTTATCTCCGTGTCATTTCCTGAGATTAAACCTTGTACAAAAATTAGACACTTGAAATTATCTGCACTTAATTCAGCTAGTCTAAAATCGTCACAATGCTTGTTCACTATCGATGCAAAAGTAGCGTAATCTTCCTCGTCTTTCTTTACCAGGTTCATGCACTTCCATCGTTTGTGGAATAGTGTAGTTCTTGGACTAAACAGTTCTGTCAATAAACCAACCGCTTCTATGAAAGTTAGCTCGCTAGTTTTCCGAGGCAAAATGAAATCCACGAATTTCGTATGTTCTGTGGTATTTAGTTTTCTAAGAAGGAGGCGTAGCTTCTTCACATCACTCCAACTACCGCAGTCAATTTTATATAGGTCTTCATATCTTCGGAAATATTCTTCAAATGTATTATTTTCCGTATATGAGTAATTATCAATACTGTTCCAAATTGTGTTCTGCGAAAACGTGTCGTCTTTTTCATTTTTTTGGTCACTGCGCGATATTGTTTGTATCAGAAATTCCAATCTTTCATCATACTCCTTTTTGTGTAATAAAAGATTTTGGTTCTGTTCTAATAAAAGCTTTTGAAATCTTTCCTCAGTTTGTTGTTGCTGGGAGATTTGGAATTTCGCTAGTTCGGCGATTATAGACTTAATATCTTCCATATTCAACCATTTAGTTTCTGATTTTATTTAGAAAATTAATATTTTCTCATTATCTTATGATTTTATAAGAGTTCTTTTCTTTAAATTAGCGTTTGCTAGGCACCGCTTTAATTATGAAAAGATTATGAAACTTTTCCTTTTCTCTATATACGCGTATAGTCACTTATTTTTTATTTTTTATTTTGAAAATTAATATTTTCTCGTTATTTAATGAATTTTCAAGAAGCGCTGGCAAGACGCCCTTTTAGTTATGAAAAGATTATGTAATGTTCTTTTCTTATACACGTTTTTAATTTTAACGAAGAGAAAAAAAAATCTGTTTCACAATTAATTCTTTCTGCATTTTAAAATATTTCAGTACAAGTCGGAAAAGAGAGAGAGAAAATAAAACTGACCTTTTTTTTTTATCGTGCGTCTTTTTTTTATGGAGTAACGCACGTGTGATTCATTTCATGTTTTGTTTCTTAAAATGAAGCACGTGGTGTCGGTTTCATTTTTTTTTTTTTGTGTGTGTGCTCATCAAAAAAAAACTCGCTGTGACGTTCGTCTAAAAAAAAAAACAATGCTCGCTTCCTTCGTGTTCGGTATTCTTTCTTTTTTTTTTTTTGTTAGTTTTCCAAACCAGAGAAAAAAAACGCGCATTCAATTTCAGTTGTTTTTTTTTTTTTCTTTTTTAAACTAGTTTTCCCAAACTAGAGGAACCGCGCACCTAATTTCAAGCTGTTTTTTTTTTTCGATAAGCAGTTTTCAAAATTAGAGCACAACATGTCCATTTCAGTTTTCTTTTTCTTAAAAGAAAACAATTTTCTCGCACTTAAGAATTCAACGTGTTTTTTTGTTTCAGTTGAGTTCCCTTTTCTTCTCTCGACCGTTCGGCAAAAACCTTTGTTTTTCATGCGTGCGGCTTCCTGCAATAACCGTGTGAGTGCATTTTCACGTGGTATTTTCAGTTTTTTGACGCAAGAGTTCGAATTCCCTCGTCGCCATTTGTTGTGGACCTAGGTAAGGCCGAATGATGACACAGGAACACATGGTTTAAATGAACAAAGGTATATACTATATAATAGAAAGAAAGAGATACAAGGAGATGGTGCTCTCAACCGCCATTGCTGGTTTGCCTGGGAAGAAGAGAACAAGTGTCACGTGCTTCCCGTATTTATAAGGTGGACGAGTCCATTAGTTCTCCGTAGGTAGGTACGGCACCATAACAATAATGTTTTTAATTGATAATGAGCAATTATCCAGAGAGAGGGCCTTATCACGGTGTCTCCCACCACTCCTATTTTTAGAAACAAGCCATTAAGCCACACACCCAAAACAAACAGATTCCAACAAATAACTTTGTGTGGAAAATACCCAACGGCTACTGCTGATAAAATTCCCGCTTGGAAAAATTAAATAGCGAGATGTTTTCTGCCGCCCACAATGCCCACGGATTTCAGCTTTTCAACTTCCTTTCTCCTGCCAGATCAACAGACCAGACTTTAAGAATTGATTGAGATTAATATAAATACTGTTAGGAAACACAACAGCCATTTTTTAACTGTAGTAAGCTCGGCCAGTAATTCACCCCAGTCATTATTTATTTGGTCTGATCATCAATCGTAATATCCCTTTTCAGTCATTAGAGCACGTCGAGCCGGGGGAGAGCAGGGGGGGGGGATCAGGAGGAGGACACACACACCCTCAGCATCCAACTGACTGTGACCAGTCGTCGAGCCCAGTAGCAACAATCAAACTGCCCTTTTTAGGACAACAACAAATACTTTCTACTAACTACTTAATGTGATCAAACTGCCCTTTTCAGGGCAACTTTCAACATACTACATTTTTTTTTACCATAGTTCACCCCAAACAAGGCAAGCTGCCACTGTAGATGTAAGAGACTACTGAGAATTAGGGTGAAAGTTTTTTGGGAGGTCATCCTAAATTGGGAGCTGTTCAGCGAGATGCCTGTTCACATTAGTTTTAAATTTCTGCATATTGGTACAGTCGGGGAAACAGGGAACAGGGACGGAGTTCCAAAGGCCGGCAGCACGAAGAAAAGAAGCTATTGGAGTAGAAGGCTCTTTGGCATCTGGGGACATCCACAATGAATGGATGGGATCTAGCTGATTGTCGGGTTGGTCGAGTGTATTTATGTCGAGGGGGCACCAAAGCAGCAAGTTCATCGGAGCATAATGCGATCAAACCTCTACACTTTGCTGCTGCCTGCGTCCTGAAATGTCTGCATTCTTTCAGCCTGCCTCTCCACTTCCTGCTCTAGCTCCTGCTCCTTCGTGCTCCTCTCTAGCTCCTGCAGTGCTTGCTCCAACTCCTGCTCCAGCGTCAGCAACACTTGCTTCAGCTCCTACTCTGTCTCCTGCAGCTCTAGCTCCTGCTCCTTGTTCCTGCAGCTCAGGCTCCTGTCTTGATCCAGTGCCCGTCAACGTCCTGTCTTTCCAGTTCCCGTTGACGTCCATAAACTTATCTTTTCCTGCCGATCCAGCTCTTCGCTACGTCCACACAGACCGGACCCACATGAGGCACCTCATTACACCTCAGCGATGTCTACATCAAACACTGTGTGACGTCACCCCATGCTGTCCAGGTTCCAGAGACGTCATCCTGTCGATCCAGCCTTTCCTGCTATCCACGTTCCAGAAACGTCATACCTGCCCTTCTAGCCTTTCCTGCTCTCCAGGTTCTAGAGACATCACCAAACCTCTCCCTCCAGTTCTTCTCCAATATTTCTTTTTGTACCTTTGGTGCAATAAATACGACCCCTATATTTTACACGCTTCATCTACGTTCGCCATCTCTTCTTTGACATTACCGTTACTTTTTGCCTGTGTCTACTTTCTTAGTTGTAAGACCATTCACTGAGGTGACCGACCCCTGCAACACCAGCATGTAAAACGGACGTTAAACCGATGATGATTATGATAATTATGATGATGATGAGGTCGTACAAACTTTTTAATACTCTATACATAACATAACATATATTTGGAAAAAAGGCTTGTACCTGTAACTCCCGTTCCTTTCCCTCTTGTCCACTATACCAGTTCGTGCACAGGTCTGACTAAATATTGTCTGTGAAGCCAATGTTTGTGCAACTTGCACTTAAAGTCATTTATGTCTGTTGCGTCGATGACCCAGTCTGATAGAGAATTCCAATTGTTCACAACCCGTATCCCAAAGGAATACTTTCTGATGTTTAGCCTACTATGCTTCTTTTCCAGTTTCAGGTTGTGACCTCTTGTTTCGGTGATCTTGCTGAGGGGTAACAGTCTCACCTGGTCGATGTTGCTTTTGCCTGTGAGGATCTTGAACATCTGGATCATATCTCCACGTTCCCTTCTATAGTACATGGACGTCGGCTTCATTTGTCTCAGCCTATCTTCGTATGGCAGGTCCACAAGTGTAGGGCACAATTTGGTTGCTCGGCGCTGGACTTTTTCAACCTTGTCAATATCACCGACAAACTGATGGACTCGTGGTGCGTTTCCATACTCAAGGATGGGCCTCGCCATTGAGGTGTAGAGCTTCTTGGTCACAGTCTTGTCTCTGCTAACAAACGTTCGTTTTATTGTCCCAAGTGTACCATTTGCTTTCTTTACAGTTTCATTGACATGGTGGTGAAATGACAGATTGTTGTCTACGTATACACCCAGATCTTTTTCAATATCTGAAGCGCCAATTTCTTTGTCCTTTGGTTGTTATGTCCAAAGTGTATAACTCTGCATTTCGAGGTATTAAATTTTAGCTGCCAATCTGCTGACCATCTTCTATACTTCTGATGTTTGTAAGTAAATGTATTTTAATTTGTACGGATTGCATTATTAAATTTATTTAATGTAGGTTGATTCCTTTACACATGACTACTCAATAAAAAAAAATAACATTTCAATTTAAAATGCCGATTTAAAGATTTAAAACTTAAAAAAAAAATCTGGTGTTTATACATCTAAAAGCACAGATAAAAATCGCAGTTCCAAATAAATTAACAGGAAAACCCTTTGATATATTTACGTATCGGGGAAAAATAGGCATCTACACCAAAAAATAGGAAAAATTATCGAGTAGAATTTTAATTAAAAATAAAAATCATTTTTATCGTATTTAGCCAATCACCACTGAAAAGAGCGGAACTACCCGTAAAGCAGGGGGAGATAAGTCAGTCTGTCATCTAACCAAGTAATAATCAATGGCGTACGGCAAAATACGATAAAACTGATTTTTACTTTTAATTAAAATTCTACTAGATAATTTTTCCTAATTTTTGGTGTAGATACCTATTTTACACGATACGTAAGTGTGTCAAAGAGTTTTTATTTGGAAATGCGATTTTCATTTGTATAAGTAAGATGTATAAGCACCAAAAATCTATTTCAAGATTGAAGATATAATATAAATGTTTGGCGTAACAATGAAGCATTATGACAATACTTAACCCATAATGTGATCGCACACAACAATGATGAGTCGCTGTAAGTGATGCTATTTTAATTTTCGTAAAATTTACCTGCGTGAAAAAAGAAAAACCATTATAATTTTTTAGGAACTTTTCTGGGGTGACCGAAAAAGTCGACCAATAAAAACCATCTTAACAATTTCCAACGAGAAACAATTAACCAATGAAATCGTAGCTTGCAAACAGAGAAAATTCGATATTTCGCTCTTTTTATATATACAAGTAATGGCGACTAGTTGACAAACGTGATTTTACTGGTGGGGTTAGCTTCTTGGACAAGCAATCATGAGGATTACACACCGAAATTTTGATAAAAATAACGATGGGTAAGTCAGTAGAACACCTCACATCTTCTTGGGAGTGATTTCACCTGTTGTCTTTTAAATTATTTAAATATAATCGCTATTACTTATGTTGGGTCGGGGAAGGCTTTGAGTTGTAACAATTATTTTCCCGAACTTTTTTGTCTTCTACTATTTTGGTCATTCCAAACATTAATAAAAAAAAATAAAAATAAAGTTTTCATTACTTATTCGTTTATTTATCAGTTTCGATACATTAAATTTGAATTAGATATTTTAAAACTGTATTTCATTTAGATATCGATATATAAACTGGTTCGTTTTTGAAGATTCGTTGAAGAATGCAATTCTTATATTTACAAAGAAATGTTTCAATGGCTGAAGTCAAAATAGTAAATAAATTTACAATGTTGAGTTTTGTTCAAAATAAAAAATAAATAAATAAAAGAAGCATTAAAAAAACGCCAAAAAAGCTGTTTAGAATTAGCATTTTATTATTGGTACTTCTACAGAATTTGAACCGAACTGTTTTTTTTTGTTGATTTTTGTGGGTTTTTTTTTACCCTAACCTAAGTTTTAGTTTTCAGCAAAAGTCTGTTTGGTTAGGTTCAAGTTCTGTAGAAGCACCTTATTAGATAATGTTAAGGTACTTGTCCATATTAGGACCTCAAACTTACCCAAACCGACGCCAAGTCGATTTTACGAATATTAATAAAATTGTGACCACTTCTGTATTTCTCGCTCCTACGTGACTTACACGTTATTGTTTTTATTATTTACGTTTAATTGATTATTTATTGAAATAAATGCGATTAAAACGTAAAGTAAAAATAATTTAATTACGAAATCCACCAGAATGCATTTCGTTTGTTTCGTAAACAAGTAACCCATCTTTTCTTAATAGTTGACAAAAGAGAATAAATTACTTTCTGACTCTTCGAAATTTAAAAGGAATTTGGAAGAATTATAATTGTTGAATAGGTCTTAAAATTCTTAGCAAATCCTCATGTATTAAAGGATTGAAAGTTTTCGAAGCTATTTACATCCAATCATTTTATAAATACAGATTAAAAAACATCCTTAACAGTTATAATTTTATTATAGTTTGGATCAATTAATAGATTGAGCCATATCGTAATAATTAAATTAAAATTTCGAGTATCTTGTACAATAATCCTCAGAGTGAAAACGCTATAAAAACAAATATACAACAAATAAAAGTAACTGTAGCCGATAAGTTATTTTCCAACTTATCTGTGACATTTGTTTGTATTTTTAAGCCGTTTCAACTGCTATTTATTAGAAATCAATATTTTTGTCACACGAACATTGGACAAGCGATAGGGGGTCGTAACGAGGTAAGGCAGGGCGGCCATTTTGTTTTAGTAAAAATACGTGCCAAAATTTTTTTTTTTTTTTTACATCTAATAAAAACCTATTTATAATACGTAAAAATACAAACAAATTTCATAGGTAAGTAGGAAAATATCTATTCTCGACGTAGGTCATCGTCACTTGTTGCATATTTATTTATTTTTACTCCCGTTCTCGTTCGTTTTTTGGACCCCGTTGGCGACTCTGCGGATTATTGTAAAAGATACCCAAAATTTCAAGATCCTATTAAAAAAAAAAAAACTTGGTTTGAGTTGTGTGAGCAAAAATAAAAGTAAAAATACTCCCGGGTAACGCCGGGTATGTGCAGCCAGTATTAAATAAATTTACAATCTTTATACGTGTAAAATAGTCATAACAGAAGAACCTGTGAATACCTATTTTTGTAAAAAAATTTATTTCAGATAAAAACTTTTCGTGATTTTTCCATAAAACCTATTTGATTACTTATTTTTAACCAAAACAGGAAGTCTTTAAAAGGCTAAAAGGAGGAACAAATTTTGACCCTACACCGTTTTCTGCGGACTTCGAGTCGGACGTTCTTCTGGTACGCCAATAAATACATAAGGCAGCATTAAAAAAGCTGTTTTGAATCAAATATTTTATTATCTAAATAATGTGTAAAGAGGTTAACGTCAATGTTTCTCCAAATGAAATACATAAATAAAACAAAAAGCTACTTGTTTTCGCTAATCGTTTCGTTTCCAGACCCATGTAATTTTGTTGGGAAGATTATATGCAGTAACTCAAAAATTGTAATTTAAATTATAATTTGTTTCTGTTGGAAGTCATACCTTGAATTTTGTAGCACCCGTCACGAATGCTACAACAAATCACGTCGAACAAAAACAATTGCAAATTTAATGGCATTAAATGTAATGCCTACTAATAAAGATAAACGCAGTTTACAAAAGAAAAAAAAAACAACCGGTAGAAAAAAATGGTGCTTGTACAGAGAAGCGTACATATGAAAAACGCTGAAAATCGCAGTTCCAATTACATTAACCGGAAAACTCTTTGAAATACTTATGTATCAAATACACCAAAAACTAGCAGAAACTATCGAGTAGAATTGTAATGAAAAATAAAAATCCGTTATATCGTTTAATCAGGTTCGGCCATTGATTCGAGCGAAAAACACGAAAATCAGGGGAAGATAACCCAGTCTGTCATATTAACAAGTAATAAATCAATTGCATTCACCAAAATACGATGAAACTGATTTTTATTTTTAATTAAATTTCTACTCGATCATTTTTCCTACTTTTTGGTGAGGATACTTATTTAAATCTGCTGCGTAATTATATAATACTATTTTTTGTGTGGTATTGATAATTTGGTACTGATATCAATCCTGAACCAGTTTTCGTGAGGTTCGATTCGGAAGCGTTCGGCTGTCCTACGCAAACGCCCGAGAGTTGACGAGCCGATTTGTACCAGACGACAATTTTGATACGGTGCTGCGTCCTATGATAATAATGTTTTGATTGTTTTTTTTTTGTTTTTTTTGTTAGGGTTAGGGTTAGGGTTAAAAATATTTATTTGATAACAGTAATTTCGCTCTGTTTTGTTGTTTAAAAAATTGCAACTATAACTAAAAATTATAGGACGCAGCAACGTATCAAAATAAAAAAAATAAAAAATTTTGATAACAGTAACTTCGCTATGTTTTGCTTGTTTTTTTTTTTGTTGTTTCTTTTAGAAAATTTCTTGAAAATATAACTTACAATCACAGGACGCAGCACTGTATCAAAATTGTCGTCTGGTACAAATTGGCTCGTCAAAACTCGGGCGTTTGCGTAGGACAGTCGAACCTCACGAAAACTGGTTCAGGATCGATATCAGTACCGATAATTTAATCCGCACGCTTCTCTGTACAAGCACCAAAAATATCAACAATGTAAATAAATCAGTATTTGTCTTTTTCGTTTCTTGAACCCGAATTTCATTTTGTGTGGAACTCGTTACCGGATTTTACCGAGCCAATACTGCCCGCCATGGTGGCGGATCTGTAAAGGCACCCCAATAAACATGTAAACACAATTAAGTTGATAATTTCCACCGCCTCGTTGTTAAATGTTTGTCTATTTTATTTTTGTTTACGAATTTTAAATTGGTGTTTAGTGTCGAGACTTCAAAACCGTGTCCTTGCAAATAAAGAAAGAAAAGAAAAATACAATCAAATTCCACTATTTTTTTATTTTTTTTTACTTCATTGTTTTGACAATTTGTTTTTGGTTTCATGTTTATATTTTTTTTCTCCATTTGTTGTTTTATTTTGGGACATTTTTTTTTATGAAGAGTAAAAGCGCACGCACGTAAGAATAAAGAGAGAAAGAAACGAGTGCTGATAATGAATGGATGATGCAACGAAGTTAGAAAAAACAACAATGAAATAACAAAAATGTTATCTTTTATTTTCTAGATAAAAACTAAGCAAAGAAGGATCTACGAAAAAAAATGGTATTTTTTTCCTACCTCACTAATGAGTAAGTAAACCCAAATAAATTGGGATAATTTCCCAACTGTATTTCCTTTCAAAATAATTTATGGTAAATTTTAAATTAGTTCAAAACTATTTATTTGGGTTTACTTACTCATTTGTGATGTCGGAAACCTGCAGACGATTTATTGTCCGCCATTTTGGTTGGGAAAGGACAATTTTACCAAAAAAAAAAAATATATAAGTCTGCGTTTAAAAATTATATAACAAATAAGAGGGGGGGGGGGGCTATGATAATCGGAAAGAACGTGGAGAATTCTTTTTAGATGAAGATTGATACTTAAGATTATTCAAACTACTATTCTCATCTTGGTTATTTTCGCAACGTTTTTCCTGATCTAACTTCTGACCTTCTTCAGGTGTATCTTTTTGGAACTCGAGAACGAGTACAGAATTTCGAATTAAACCTTTTTATTTAATCCACAAGGGTAGATTGTTCTCGTTTCATCATCCAAGACCGGGTAGAAAGGTTATTTTATGTTACTCTTAGTTATTAACGCCTGCAGTAAGGATTGAACCTTTAACTTCCAAAAGATTGTCAGCTTAAAACTGACTGTTAACCGTCTTGGTTACCTGTTATGCCATGTGTCCAATTCTGGCTGATGGAATGAGAACAATCTATCTTCATAAATTACTTAAAGGGTTAAGTTTGTACGGGTTCCCAAGTTCGACACAATGCACCTGAAGGTCAGAGTTTACATCGTCTGAAACGTGAAACGTGAATAACCGAGATCAGAATAGTAATTTGAATATTATAAATCTTTTTAGCTGTTATATTTTATTTATTTATAATGATGTGGCAATTAACACTAATAATAAAAGATATTAATTGTATAACTGATGATGTAGAATATGCCTGGTCTAAGGTGTGAGGCGATAATGAAACTACTCAATTAAAGAAAAGAGTTTGTAATAAGATTTTAACTAACAGAACAACCGGGTGCTGTTCACTATCAGTTTCGTAGCATTTAGAAAAAAATTGTCAGCTAAATATTCTTCAAATCAATAAAACAAATATCACTTTTTAAATGTATTTATTTAAAATTCTACTGTTTTAGTTGATAGGACGACATAATTTGATTTTAGAACAATTCATTTTAAAATGGGTAAAGTCGGGATTTGATATCTCATCATCTTTGCTAATCGGACAATCTCCTTTTTCTTTTTTTAAATGTGTGTGAACGGTGATAACGTATGTACGAACATGATATGCCCTAGCGTATTATTATATAGATAATAGAAAATTGAAACTACCAGAGTAGAATAGCAAAGAATCACAAAATCTGCCCCCCCTCCCCATGCACACATACACTTGTGGTGACATGAGAATGCTTGTGCCACCGCAAAAATAGTTGGGAAGAGTCCATGATAATGGAAAGACCGAGGAGGGAGACCATGACTCGGATGGCACGAAGAGTGCTGGAATCCTGGAACAGTTTGTAGCCACTCAAATTCTGAAGAAAACCAACAGGCGTCTTCTGTAAGAAATCAATGGTAAACGGTCGTTGCAAGGACACTCAACAATTTGCAGCTGTTATCGAAAGAAATGGAGAATACTGGAAATCTGGGGAGACTTGTCATTCAGATACCAGGGAACACCACCTGTTGTCAGTGAGTGATCACTAATAATGACTCGTGTGAGAACTTTTAGTAAATAAATAATAATAATGATGATGATAATAATGATAATAAAACTAATGATGATAATAATGATAATAATAATAATAAAACTAATGATGAATTACACCAGGTTTAGGCATGAATCCACCTTGGCATGTTGATTGTGCCATAGAAGAGGGAAGGATCAAAATTACTATACTACTACTACTAATAATAATTAATCTGTATAGGCTCCAAAATTATTGGGTAGCAAGTACCCTTAGCATGTCTTTGCTAGTATAGCAATCTCTAAAATAACTTTCTTTTTTTTCTGTTTTTATATAGAGCTGTTACGCTCATTCCTGAGGAAGCAGAGGATATGTGGCATGCCTACAATCTTGTGGCCGTGGGTGATACACTCAAGTCCACGACTATCAGGTAAGAAGCATCTTTAAGGTAAGATGTGTGTGTGTGTGTGTGTGTGTGTGTATAAATCTTTTCTTGTGTCCTCCACTGCGTTTTTTCTTTCTTTATGCTGACCATATAAGATTTACTTTGGCAGTCGAAAATTTGGCATCCAGACAACGTGGACGCTCCATCTTAGCTGGTTCTTAGATGATAGCTTCAACACTGATGGCCGTGGCCTCCTGGAGGAAGCTGAAGTTGGTACGGTAGTCCTTCCAGGAGTAACACAGATGCTCCATGAGCAGTGTTGATGAAACTTCTTCAATGCTCTGAGGTGGCGACGATACAATCTTCTGAAAGGCAACATCAACGTGAACACTGAGAAGACCCAAGCTTGGGACAGGCCATCCTCGAGACAGATCATACCAAAGGAACATCGACCCTTAAAGGCAACCGCTGTGCGGTCCTTGAGGAGAAAAGAAGCAGAAGGAAGGAGAGAGAAAAACAATGCTCTCGAACCAACCTTCCAACTGGAACAACCTGTCCTCATTACGGAAGAATATCCAAGGCGGCTAAGATTAGGCCTGTCAACAACTTCCGCACCCACAAAGGTATACCATCACTCAGAACACGATCACTATCCTCACCGATGAGAGGCAGTCATGATAGTGTGTGTGTAAGTGTAATATAGATATATATATATATATGGCTTGGTAACATTAGTGATAGATTCGCCAAACAAATCTTTTTGTCTGTACAACAATGTTATTTTGCTGCGAATACACGAGTTGTTTTTTCCTCTCGACCAATCTTGACTTCTATTCGAAAAGATGTCCTTCCCCCACATCATAATAATTCCATTATTTATTTATTTAAATGTAGTTGCAGTATGCACTACGTTGGGATGACGTCACAAAGATTGGACATCCGGGTCAAACAGCACAGGCCCACAAAAATTCGCAATGCAAATTATTCACCAACTGACGTTTTGAATAATACTTATGGTTCGTCGATAGGTCAACATCTCATAAATAACCGCACCTGTGCCTCTAAATTCAGTGTCGACTTATTCTCCATTCTTAGTAAGTCGCACTCTCCTTATCATCTCAAGATCCTAGAAACAATTTATATTAAGTCCTTGAGACCTTCTCTTTGCAAGCAAAGAGAAAATCTCCTCGGGCTTAATGTTGTTTCTATTTGATTGAACTTTTCTTCTTTTTTTTTTTTTAACCCCTTTCCCTCGCTATAATTCTCATAGCATCTTTTTTTTTTAATATCTTTACCTCGATATTTGGCTCTGTTGAGCGAGGTACGAAACCGGTCAGCTGCCCTTTCATCTTTTTAATTTCTTAATTCATTATGAGTAATAAATATTGTCTCTAAAATGCCATTTTAAAGTTTTGTACGACAAAGAAAATATTTAAATATATATATATATATATATATAATAAGAGTTTTTAAAAAGGTTTAAGGCAATGCGAAGATCCGGGTTGCTGGAAGCTGTGAAGAACAAAAACAGAACAAAACCGAAATAAGTCGGATATAGATCGAAAGGTTTGTTTATTTTTCTAGACAGCAAGGGTGTTAGTTTGTAATGTCCGGATTGTCAAGAATCAATTTGATATTTCGAGAGATTTTTTTTTTTTTTTTTCTTCTTCCTCTCCTTGTCAAAAATAAATAAAAGAAAAATCCCGGGTACCGAGAAAATGCCAGGAGCGCTGGGGGGTTAAACCGGAAGTGTTCAGAGTAAAGTATTCAGAGGAAAACTAAATAGATTCATTTTATTTATTTATTTATTTTTTTTTTTTTTTAAATATATATATATATATATACACCCATATATATATGTAATTGTCTGTTGTTTCTATTTATTTAATTTTTATTTTTATTTATATGTTTATTATTATTGTTATTTGTTTTTGTTTTTTTTTTTCCGTATATAAAACGTAGTTATTACTTATAGTATATATGTTTGTCAACAGGCTGATTCCGGCATTAGATTTTAAATGTGTGTTGATAGCTAATTATTTGTTGTCGGTGCAGTATATTAAAATTTAGTTATGTCTGGTTAAGTTTAATCCTTATTTATTGGTTTTAATTTATCTCTTAAATGCCTATTGTTTTAGTTATGGAAATACTATGCCCGTAATGAAATTACCCGCATACAAAATAAATGCTCATCTACTGCCAATAAAATTAAACACACCAAAGACTTCCATCAAACCCTAATCACCAACGGCTACCCCACTTCCACAATAACCCACCTCAGCAAGACCAGACCACGCAGACACAACACACTCTCCAACACATGCTTCCTAAAACTACCTTTCTTTAACGACAGAATCACTAATGCCATCCGCAGTGCAATACATAAAGAAAAACTAGACATTCAACTCACCCACACCGGCACCACCTTACGCCAACACCTTTCCAAAAAACGCACTACACGCACCCAAGAACCATGCTCACTAGCCAATTGTCCCATTCCTACCACTGGACTATGCCACCGCACTAACTGTGTATACAATATATCATGCACTATTTGTAACCACTCCTATATTGGATATACTACAAGACAATTACACCAACGTATAAAAGAACACATGAATACAAATATATCTTCCTTCTTCAAACACACTTCCTCATGCAATACTACACAACAAGACATAAAAGTTTCCATTTTAGCCTCGACCAGGAACCTAGGCGATCTAAGACTGATGGAAGCTATTCTCATTTCCAAACTTAGCCCATTTTTGAATCAAAGACATGAATTAAATTCTACCTTCATCATATAACCTACCCCCCCCCCGAACCCATCCCCAGATAATAACCCCCCCCCCCCATAATAAACACTATTTGCACAAATCATATCCGTTATACTAAGAATTGACCATTACTTTAGTTAAATAAATTCAACATACAAAGCCAATTAACAGAATAACAGAATACCAAAAATAAGAGATTTGTCTCCCCTTAACCAGCAAACTTTCCATAACTAAAACAATAGGCATTTAAGAGATAAATTAAAACCAATAAATAAGGATTAAACTTAACCAGACATAACTAAATTTTAATATACTGCACCGACAACAAATAATTAGCTATCAACACACATTTAAAATCTAATGCCGGAATCAGCCTGTTGACAAACATATATACTATAAGTAATAACTACGTTTTATATACGGAAAAAAAACAAAAAAAAAAAAAAAAAAAAACAAATAACAATAATAATAAACATATAAATAAAAATAAAAATTAAATAAATAGAAACAACAGACAATTACATATATATATGGGTGTATATATATATATATATATTTAAAAAAAAAAAAAAATAAATAAATAAATAAAATGAATCTATTTAGTTTTCCTCTGAATACTTTACTCTGAACACTTCCGGTTTAACCCCCCAGCGCTCCTGGCATTTTCTCGGTACCCGGGATTTTTCTTTTATTTATTTTTGACAAGGAGAGGAAGAAGAAAAAAAAAAAAAAAAATCTCTCGAAATATCAAATTGATTCTTGACAATCCGGACATTACAAACTAACACCCTTGCTGTCTAGAAAAATAAACAAACCTTTCGATCTATATCCGACTTATTTCGGTTTTGTTCTGTTTTTGTTCTTCACAGCTTCCAGCAACCCGGATCTTCGCATTGCCTTAAACCTTTTTAAAAACTCTTATTATTACTCCCAGCAATGCTTACAGCAAACTACCAATTTCTATTATATATATATATATATATATATGAGAGAGAGAGAGTAAATTGAGATAAATATATTTATAACAGATTATTTATATCAGTTCCATGAATTCAACATCAACAAAATCTTCTGGTGTACGATCATTTCTAAGACGAAAGAATTTTTATTAATTCCTGCAAGTCTCATCCATCAGCACACTGATTCCATAACATCACAAATAGAAGTCCAACAAAACATCAACATAATTAATTCTTAAAAAACAGTTATCATATAAAAAAAAAACACAATACAAATAATAGTAATAAAAAGTATAGAATATAAGATGTAAATAAATCTAGAAAAACACAGTTGTCATGAGAAAACAACCCACATATCTACAAATATGAATAAGAAGAAAATTCATAATAAAAATATAAAATAGAATTTAGGAATTAAATAAATCAAAAGGTAAACATAATAAAAAAAAAATCAAATCGAATATTCTTTAAAAACTAGGAGAGAGTACTAAATATGCTTACATATATACGTAAAATATCAACGTCTATTCACACACATACATATATATATATATATATAAAAATAAACAAACAAACAACAACAAAGGCACAGAATACAAGATAAACGTAGGAACATGGTTTAGATACATACAACCATGCCAAGAGTCAATAGCAAGAACAACGAACAGCAACCAATATGCTATGCATGCCAGACTGCGTACACAATCAAGCATATTCTTACTAAATGCATTGATCTGGCCCCTATAAGAGAAACGTTCTACGAAGCAGGTACAATGAAGGAACTGTTTAAGAAAAATAAAGTAGAGACAATAATGAACTTTTTAAAAGCTGTTGATCTATATAAAAAAATATAATTAATTAAAGTTTAACGAATGTTTTTAAATGTTTTTATTTTTGTCTTAATATTTATTTATTTATTTATTTTTTGCAAAGAACTTAAAAAAAATAAAAATACAATTGATTCGGTATTAAATAACCTGAAAAAGGTTGATATGCCGTAAAACAAAAACAAACAATAGCAAGAACATATATATAGGGTTCTCATAAAAAGGGGTGTGTAATTATATTTTAATTATTTGTCTTTAAAAAAAAACAACTCATTAGCAGATTCTTCAAATTAGGAATTCAAAAGGTTCATTTTCAAACAAACAATAGTTCTTTTATAAAATTTCTAAAATGAAATCATACCATTGGTTAGATTAAGTAATATGTTAAACGAAGAAGGGATCTGTAATTTTCCATTAGATTTCTCCGCAACCATCCATTGAATTTCTCTGAAATTTTGCATGAAGTTGTAACTTTGGTCAGGTTAGAAAGTGACATTCTCCGATTTAAAAAAAAAAATCTGGTTAGGTCCCCAGGGGGTCAAAAAGCTCCGAAATGGCAAAAAAGGCATTTTTTGCCCCATAACTTTTCATCCATCCATTCAATCTCTCTGAAACTTGGCCAAAATGTAGAGGCAATTGTTCTGGATATAAAAGGAGCATCCTTGACCTCAGAAAAAATCTGGTTCGCGCCCCCAGGGGGTTAAAAATGCCCCAAATTGCCCAAATTTATTGCATTTTACACTCGCCACATCGAGTCACATACAGAGGGGGACCATGCACGCGCAGCTTGTTTTATTTGTTTTTTATTGTTTACCATTTGATTTATTTAATTTCTATATATTTTTTTTATTATTTGTATTGTGTGTTATTTTAATAGGATAACTGCGTTATTTAAGGATGAATAATGTTGATGTTTTGTTGGACTTCTATTTGTGATGTTATGGAATCTGTGTTGAGGAAGAGACTTACTGGAGTGGAATTTTTAAAAAAAATTTCGTCTTAGAAACGATCGTACACCAGAAGATTTTGTTGATGTTGAATTCATGGAACTGATATAAATAATCTGTTATAAATATATTTATTTCAATTTACTCTATAATAGCTCTGTTTGACCTGAAAGTTCAACCATTGGGCTGATTCTATTCCTGCAGTATTTTAAGTATTTGACTTAAGACAATTGAGGTTAACTTTGTACTCTAATTAAGTCTTTTGACTTTCCAATCTTATCTATATATATATATTTAATATATACATATATAATATATTTAAATATTTTCTTTGTAGTACAAAACTTTCTAATGGCATGAAAGAGACAATATTTATTAATCATGATGAATTAAGAATTGAAAAGATGAAAGGGCAGCTGACCGGTTTTGTATCTCGCTCAACAGAGCCAAATATCGAGGTATCGTGGAAAAATATATAATAAAGATGCTATGAGAATTATAGCGAGGGGAAGGGGTAAAAAAAAAATAGTTCAATCAAATAGAAACAACATTAAGCCCGAGAAGATTTTCTCTTTGCTTGCAAAGAGAAAATCTTCTCGGGCTTAATATAGATTGTTTCTAGGATCTTGAAATGGTAAGGGGAGTGCGACTTACTAAGAATGGAGAATAAGTCGACACTGAAATTAGAGGCACAGGTGCGGTTATTTATGAGATGTTCGGCTATCGACGAACCATAAGTATTATGTAAAACATCTGTTGGGCTTAATGTTGTTTCTATTTGATTGAACTTTTTTTCTTTTTTTTTTACCCCTTTTCCTCGCTATAATTCTCATAGCATCTTTATTATATTTTTTATACAATACCTCGATATTTGGCTCTGTTGAGTGAGGTACGAAACCGGTCAGCTGCCCTTTCATCTTTTTAATTCTTAATTCATCATGATTAATAAATATTGTCTCTTTCATGCCATTATATATGTATATATATATTATACATCGGGTTCTTCAGCTAGGTTGATGACAACGAATCTAGGAGAAGGAAACTGATGTAAAATCTGCATCCAAAGTGATTACCAGTAATCTTGCCTTGGCATGTCACCATGTTATAATCATCATGGGGCTCAAAGAGTAGTATCTGTGTTGCACAAGCATTTGTCACTGTAATCTAACAAGTTCTTTTCAGAGACACTGAAGACAACGAAACTTGTATATAACTAATGTACAGATGTCTCTCCACAATCTTATCTGACATCAAAACGTACTAAAAGTCTTACGACGACGGAGGAGTGGCAAAGTTTGAAGCTATAAAATGTTGAAGGCAGACTGTCACAATTCTGCAAATATCAGGCCATGTAGATCTGCAGCTGGTCTAAAAAGTACCCTACAAAGTTGTAATATCAGTGGGGAAAGATTTTTTGTTTTAAAAAAGAAAAAACAACTCTTAAGTATTCAGTTAAAACAAGGGTCAGTCAAAATCTTTAAAAATGATGAAAATCTGATATTTTTGAGTTTGCGTATTCAAAGTTTGGTATGAAGAACTTTTTTAAATGTGCTGAAATTTGGTGGTACATATATTTATTTTTGACTAGAAATATGCTGAAATTTGGTGATACATATATTTATTATTTTTGACTAGAAATATGCTGAAATTTGGTGGTACATATATTTATTTTTGACTAGAAATATGGTGAAATTTGGTGGTACATATATTTATTTTTGACTAGAAATATGCTGAAATTTGGTGGTACATATATTTATTTTTGACTAGAAATATGCTGAAATTTGGTGGTACATATATTTATTTTTGACTAGAAATATGCTGAAATTTGGTGGTACATATATTTATTTTTGACTAGAAATATGCTGAAATTTGGTGGTACATATATTTATTTTTGACTAGAAATATGCTGAGATTTGGTGGTACATATATTTATTTTTGACTAGAAATATGCTGAGATTTGGTGGTACATATATTTATTTTTGACTAGAAATATGCTGAGATTTGGTGGTACATATATTTATTTTTGACTAGAAATATGCTGAAATTTGGTGGTACATATATTTATTTTTGACTAGAAATATGCTGAAATTTGGTGATACATATATTTATTTTTGACTAGAAATATGCTGAAATTTGGTGATACATATATTTATTTTTGACTAGAAATATGCTGAAATTTGGTGGTACATATATTTATTTTTGACTAGAAATATGCTGAAATTTGGTGGTACATATATTTATTTTTGACTAGAAATATGCTGAAATTTGGTGGTACATATATTTATTTTTGACTAGAAATATGCTGAAATTTGGTGGTACATATATTTATTTTTGACTAGAAATATGCTGAAATTTGGTGGTACATATATTTATTTTTGACTAGAAATATGCTGAAATTTGGTGGTACATATATTTATTTTTGACTAGAAATATGCTGAAATTTGGTGGTACATATATTTATTTTTGACTAGAAATATGCTGAAATTTGGTGGTACATATATTTATTTTTGACTAGAAATATGCTGAAATTTGGTGGTACATATATTTATTTTTGACTAGAAATATGCTGAAATTTGGTGGTACATATATTTATTTTTGACTAGAAATATGCTGAAATTTGGTGGTACATATATTTATTTTTGACTAGAAATATGCTGAAATTTGGTGGTACATATATTTATTTTTGACTAGAAATATGCTGAAATTTGGTGGTACATATATTTATTTTTGACTAGAAATATGCTGAAATTTGGTGGTACATATATTTATTTTTGACTAGAAATATGCTGAAATTTGGTGGTACATATATTTATTTTTGACTAGAAATATGCTGAAATTTGGTGGTACATATATTTATTTTTGACTAGAAATATGCTGAAATTTGGTGGTACATATATTTATTTTTGACTAGAAATATGCTGAAATTTGGTGGTACATATATTTATTTTTGACTAGAAATATGCTGAAATTTGGTGGTACATATATTTATTTTTGACTAGAAATATGCTGAAATTTGGTGGTACATATATTTATTTTTGACTAGAAATATGCTGAAATTTGGTGGTACATATATTTATTTTTGACTAGAAATATGCTGAAATTTGGTGGTACATATATTTATTTTTGACTAGAAATATGCTGAAATTTGGTGGTACATATATTTATTTTTAGCTAGAAACAATAATATAAGTGAGTCGTGAGACTGTGTACCTCCACCTGACAACAAAATCCCATTAATTTTAGCACATTTTTTGAGTAATTATTATGGTATAATAGTATGAATACTTATTAATGCTAACATGCCAGAACAATTCTAGTTTAGATACGGGTTCTTGATAACGATATACAAACAATGCTGCATTTTTTTTTTGATGCACTTTAAAAATGAAGACTTATCTTATTCAAGTCGTGTGGCTTTAAACTTGTGTTAGTGACTGTAGATATTGGAGCCGTTACTGTTTTTTCTAAAATTCTATTTTCTTCTGTTACAGGAAAGTACAGAATGAATCTTCTACAGGTAGTGTGAGTGCTAGCAAAGTACGGACAGTACTTACCATTTCTGTTGAAACGATAGATTTTGACACACAAGCTTGTGTTCTCCGGGTAAAGGGTAGAAACATCCAGGAGAACCAGTATGTGAAGGTAAAGACTTTCTCTTTCTCTCTGTCTTTTCCCCCCTCTCTCCTCCCACCACCTTTCCCCCTCTCTCCTCCCACCACCTTTCCCCCTCTCTCCTCCCACCACCTTTCCCCCTCTCTCCTCCCACCACCTTTCCCCCTCTCTCCTCCCACCACCTTTCCCCCCCTCTCCTCCCACCACCTTTCCCCCCCTCTCCTCCCACCACCTTTCCCCCTCTCTCCTCCCACCACCTTTCCCCCTCTCTGCTCCCACCACCTTTCCCCCTCTCTCCTCCCACCACCTTTCCCCCTCTCTCCTCCCACCACCTTTCCCCCTCTCTCTCCTCCCACCACCTTTCCCCCTCTCTCTCCTCCCACCACCTTTCCCCCTCTCTCTCCTCCCACCACCTTTCCCCCTCTCTCTCCTCCCACCACCTTTCCCCCTCTCTCTCCTCCCACCACCTTTCCCCCTCTCTCTCCTCCCACCACCTTTCCCCCTCTCTCCTCCCACCACCTTTCCCCCTCTCTCCTCCCACCACCTTTCCCCTCCCTCCCACCACCACCTTTCCCTCCCCTATATGTCTCTCTTTCCTCCCCTATATTTCTCTTACTCTTTCCTCCCTTCTCCCTCCCCTTCTCTCTCTCCCCTTCCCTGTTTCCCTCTCTCCCCATTTCCTCTCTCTTGCACACAAATGAATTTATCATATTATATCATACCAATGCCGTAACCATTGAAGAGCGATGTCATTTGCTAATCTGAAATAGGAAACGTTTTTATATCACAACAGCATTTAACTATTAATATCACCAATTTCTTCTTGGATATTGTTTAGTGATATTTATTTTTTGGATGTGATTGAAAACATAACCTTCAGATTATTAGACTGCTGTGTTTAATACCTCTCTCTCTCTCTCTCTCTCAACCTTTGAAAACATTCAATGTGACAACAAGCAAGCAAGATTATCAGAGTTTTAGTATTATAGATGCGTGTAGGGTAGTGATTAGCTTTGTATCCTACAAAAATGGTTAATCTTGATTAAATCGAGTCATTTGTGATAAGATCAATTCGAGAAACAATAAAGGCATTGGGTTTGCTATGACATATTTCGATTTTGTAACAGTCTAATAAATAAGTAGGTCAGATATTATATGCAATCATCGTTTTTTCTTCTTTTTTTTTTAAAACTATCTTTTTATCGGTAGAAATTAACTTTATTAAGTAAAACTAAATGTTAAAGAACCGACGGAAGAGCTGGATACATGTGGCATTTTCTGCCCACTTGGAAGAAAATCTTTTCCCGTTGTCCATGAAATCTAAGATATCAATAGTATTATTGTATAGTATGTGGCCCGTCTTCCACTGTGTTAAGTGAAATCGCCAACTACCATCAACGAAAATGAAAAGCTGTTTATGCAAACAAATGAAGCGCTCTCGGCAATAGATAGTGTTTATATAAACATTGAGATTTCGCTTACTCACAGTGAGTGACTGATGGTCGAATGGATAAAAAGCACCGACAGTCAAGTTTTGATCTCGGTTCGAGGCATATATAATATGGAATATACTTATGGCAAGTAAGCCACATAGAAACATTTGTTTTGTTTCTGTGGGAAATCATCAAACTAATTGCAATTAGCCTGATGGTTTCCCTTGGGAATGAAACCAGCATTTCTGTGTAGCCTACTTGCCATAAGTATATTTCCATATTACTACTAAGCTCTACTCGTGTAATGAGTGCTATTGAAGTAAATGATGAAAAATATATATATAATATATTATTTTAAAATATAAGTATATATACATGATATAGTAATAAAAAGAATTAGGTGCAAAGTGTAGTATTTGTTCTGATACTACACTATATCTTTTCTGTCCTCGGTCAGTGAAGGAGAAATCCGAGATCGAGGCAATTTTTCTCCCAGTCTATATTGCCCCTTTTTGAGAAGTTGGATTTTCCTATATTAAAAATTGACCTTATGTCTAACTCTGCTCTTGTGGGGAGGCAAGTAAATAGGAACAGGAAGAAAGAGGGAATAGTTGATTAAGAAGATAATAAGTAAAGAGGGAATTGAAAGTGAATGAACATGTGTCGAAAATCCGGTCAGGAGAGACAGAGGAGAGTTCAATGGCTTAGAAAGTAACAAGACAAGTATAAACAAAGAAAAAAAGGAAGAAAATCTGAGCAGTAAAATATTAAGCTATGTAAAATCTGTCTTTTTTTTTTTTTTCTTCTTTTTTTTTTTTTTTTTTTTTTTTTTTTAATTTGTAGCATGATAATTTTATACACCTTTCAGTATCAAATATATAAATAATGTATATCATATTGTTTTTAAAGACATATTTAAATGTATCGATAATTCAAACAACCTTATTGCTAAGTAAGATGAAATCGTACACTTAGGTGCTGATCAGCCAACATCTACACATACTGGATCCGGCATCGAGCACATTCAGGAGGAACCACTTCTGTTTTGGCTCTTGTTTCTCAGTTGCTATCTGACAGGATGTGTTCATATGATGCCGGTGTCTATTGCTGATTTTTGAGCCAACAAGAATTTGCTCTTTTTAACTAAACCCAATAAGAAGCCTCTTCTACCGTCTCTTCTGTAGATCTTTAACCAGTTAGTAATCACGGTTCGGTGTACTATTTTCTCTTGATGTACACAGACATGCAAACGCTGAGTAATTGGTCCATCGACCAATAGAAAGACTTGGCGTATGAATACAGTTTGTTGAACTAGTTCTTTGAAGCATGCACACACAAGTATTTTTCGCGCTACACAATCAGTTGAATTTTTATCGTTTGAGGAAGAATAAACGCAACAAAATTGTAAGATGCCACGCTCAATACGTGAGCTGGTGAGTTGGAAGAGAACCAGTGTCTTTAATCTCTTTCCAGTTTGGCCGAAATATTAGGTTGTTACAAAAATAATGGCCGATTTCAGAAACATAAATTTACTCATGAAAAATTAACAGTAGACATGTCCAAATTAGTTAAAATATGTACCTTGAGCGGCTAAGCATCTTATGTTTAAGGTTATTATAAAGGATCCATTTTTCGTCACAAGTGATTATTTGATCAAGAAAAGGGTCATCGGTATTAAGCAGACAGAGCATCGAGCACACTTCAAACCGCCTAAGTTTTTGATGCTCATTGAGCTCATGAGGAACCCATTTATCGAGCTTTTTCATCTTTCCAATAGTCTGTAAATGACGTGAAACTGTTGCGCTGTTGGCAGCAAATGTCAGACATTTCTTTGACACTTTGATGTGGATTTTGCTCAACAAGCGCTTGCAATTGTTCGTTGTCAAGATTACACGGCCGTCCTCTACCTTCTTCATCTTCAAGGCTCTTATCTCCACTACGGAATTTCTAGAACCACCGTTCGTACTGTCTGATCGCTTGTGGATCTATCTCCCCATTTTCTATTGATATTGGCAGAAGTTTCAGAGGGATTGTGCTCAAGTTTGAACTCCTGCAACATAAGAAGGCGAAGGTTATGTTTTTGCATGTTCATCATTAAGGGTCTTCTATGCTTCAAAAATACTACCTATTTGAAAATAAGTTACAAATTATTATTGAGAACACATTATTAAAATTTACCAGAAATAAATTCTGTGTTAAAATGACTTTTTAAACCCCAGCGTTTCAGGCAGCTATTATTTTTGTAACGACCTAATAAAAAGGTGTTTTTTATTACATGACAATACCGTTGTCTCCTCTTTCTTCTTCATACCAGAAGGACATTTGATTTAACTGTTTCCAACATGGAGTCAGCAGAGTCGTTGACCTCGACAAAAACCCTTTGGTGCTTATTTGTATTGAGACTCAAGTGAAATATGGCAGCTCAAAATAAAATAACAGGAAACCTTCTGAATATACTTACTTATCAGAGAAGAATATTAGTGTACACCAAAAATTATGGAAAATTATCGAGTAGAATTTTAATAAAAAAATAAAATGAATTTACTTTTCGGAGTCCACAAACTCCGAACGACATTTGCGTCAAGTTAAGCTTGTCGTAGTAGATTATCTCCCTTTTTCTAATATGAAGATGGCACAAGCTTGTCGTTCAGAGTTTGTGAACTCTGAATAGTAAATAAATTATGTTTTATTAAAATTCTACTCGATAATTTTCCGTAATTTTTGGTGTACACTAATATTCTTCTCTGATAAGTATATCCATAAGTTTTCCTGTTATTTTATTTTGAACTGCCATATTTCACTTGAGTGTCGATATAAATAAGCACCGACCCTTTTTTTTATCGTGGTCTTAGATGTCCACTTGCCTTTGACCATCTATGCAGGGATCTAATCTCGCTGCTCGTACAACAATTCGGTCAGGAGAAAAGGGGGAGAATCAATGAGTTCGGAAAGCAACAACAAGAAGACAAGTAAAAAGAAAGGGAAGAAAATTTGAACCGTAAAATATTAAGCTACGTAAAATCCGTGTCATAATTTGTAGCATCATAATTTTATACATCTTTTAGTATCGAATGTATAAATAATGTATATCATATTGTTTTAAAAGACGTATTGAAAAGTATTAATAATTTTAACACCCCTACTGCGTACATATAAAATAAACTCTTATGATTCTGATTTTCATTGTTTTTTGTTTTTGTTTTTCCTGACAGATGGGTGCATATCACACACTTGACTTGGAACTGAATCGAAAGTTTACGCTCGTTAAACATTGGGACTCAGTTACATTACAACGAATTGGTAAATATTTTTGCAGTAAATTTATGTTCTTGCTAATCTATTATATCAACGGGAAATGCCTGTATGTTTTGTTTTTTTTAAATTTTTTAAAAATTTTTTTAAAATTTAAAAAAAAATTTTTTTTTTAATTTTTTTTAAAATTTTGCTGTAGATGGGGCATCCTACTGGATGCCAGACATTCACCGACTATTTCAGACACGCCAGCCTAGAGATCTTTTTAAGATTCTAACCGTCCCTTTAAGTGCAATTTTGTTTGTATTTCTCTTGCACTCGGTTTACCGGGTATACTCGCCAGATAGCTTTTGAAATTCTTTTTCATTAGTCTTGTTGCTCCTATAATTACTGGTATGATGGAGATTTTCCTAAGATTCCAGTTTCTTTTCATGTGGTACATAAGACCTTGGTATTTCGTAATCTTTTCCCTTTCTGCTCTGTTCAATCCTGCATCATTAGGGACACTGACTTCAACTAGGGTTGCTACTTTCTCCCTTTTGTCCAATATTACGATGTTAGGTTTAACAGCTCCGTTTTCTAGATATGTAGCTGTAGGGATTGCATAGTCATAGTGGATGGTGTATAAATTATTTCCAACTGTTCTTTCTGGTATATGCTCCCAGGACTTGCTGCTACACTGGATATTCAACTTTTTACACATACTCCAGTGAAAATATTTACACACTCCGTTGTGTCGCATTGTATAATAGTCATTCCCCCAGGAGAACCTTACAACTGGATTTCAGGTGGCTCACACTCTCTACTTCTGTGTGGCAGAACCTGCACTTGTTATTGTTGCTGAGACCACTCATCTTTTTAAAGGCATTGTATGTATGTCCAGCTAAGGTTCCTGAGATAAATTTACGACATTAGTAAAAAAAAAAAAAAAAAAAGAAAAAAGTCTGATGTCGCTGTGATGCTGAGAACAGATACTACACTTTGATTTTAGCCAAACGGTCAAATTATTTACCTCAGGAGGTTAGACACAGGGTCAAAGTATTTTTTTATTTACTCCTTCTCCCGGTGTGGTTAGCCAGCACACTAGGATTAGCGCGCTCTGACCTACAAAAAAATGCCTGGGCAGCCATGTTAGCATTCCCCGCTAGGGGCACCTCAGGGGATTAGCAATAAACTAACCACTTCTCAAAGGGTAAGAAGGCAAAGCTTGGGAGGGTGGACCTCTTAGAATTGCACAAAAAATACCGCAGACCGGCGGAATCAATGCCCGAAGGGCAAAATGGTACCAGTCTATAGAGTGTAGCATCCATCGGAACAGATACTACACTCTGATCTTAGCCAAAAGGCCAAGGAACAGTAAAAAATGTAGGCATTTTTGAATGAAAAAAAATGCCTGATTTGATAAGAAATCTATTGTATTATCTTTTAATGGGGGGTAGGGTAGTATCTGTTCTGTTGACATGATACTATCCTACCAGGTATTACCTTCTCCTTTGGAGGGCAATGTAGTATGTGTTTGGTTAAGATGATACCATCCACCCAGGCTAGCAAAAAAATATGCGATCGGAGGGAGCATATTTTTTTGCTAGTTATTGCAAAGAACCGTTATTTTATTTACTTATTTATTTTTAAAGCATTGTTATAAAAGTTGAATCGTACACGGGAAATGCTAAAAAAAAACATCATATCCATTTTATTAATGTCTGTTTTACATGCTGGCCATGTCTGTATTCATCCCTCTTTCTCTCAAATCCATCCTTATAACTTCCTCTAGCAATAAAAGTTGATTTTTTCTTTTTAACTAATTGTAATTTTATCAACTAGGATGGGTAGAGCTGGCTAAAAGAAGCCCCAAACCGTTTAAATTATGCAAATAGCATCAGTGGTTCAAAAGTTATGATAATTTAAAGTGCCGAAATTTGTGTTTTTCATTGGACATTTTTCTTTAATAATCCTTTAAAAAATGGACCAAAATATGGACCTCATCATTTCAAGAAATTCAGTAATTTCTCCACCATTTATTTATTTTTTAAGATATTCTTATGAAACTTGGTACTCTTATGTAAAATCATGTGGTCTTTCTGATTATGGAGTCAGATTTTATTTATCTCTTTACATTAAGCCATGAATTATAAATTAAATGGGTAAATTTCAAAGTTTTTCAAACTAGCACGTTGTATCATACGGATTGTGAGATATTTCAATATAACTTTACTTTCTTTTAAGTCACTACATAGTGTCTGTATAACAGTAACTGCACTATTACTATCTTTTTTAAAGAAATTGCGTAATTTAAGCACAACACCATTTTTTTAAAGCCTTACACTGCACTAAAATGGTTCTTTCAGCAAGGTTGCGACAAGTTAGTTGCAGTGTTTCACAGTAAGGTCCTGTATATATTTACTCCATAATATACTGGGGGAAAATAAGATTGGATAAAATTTGTAATCCAAGCACTGCCACATAGAACCTAAGTCCGGGTGGCAACAGACCCCCCCCCCCCCCCCCGAAAAAAACAAGAACATGGTTACATCTAATATTTAACTAAAACGGTTACACGTCATTCAAACGCTATCATATAAGAAAAAAAGGTCCAAAATGAGCATTTGTTTTTCCAATTTACAAGTTTGTTTGTTTTTTCACGATAATAAAAAAAATGTAATGCTTTACTTTATTTTATTTTTTACATTTGACCAGACGGACGAAACTTATATTTATATAAGATAATAAAAATCAAACTAAAAATGAAAATTGAAAATTATTGTGGTTTCTTAATTATTAATAATATTATTTGTCAATTAAAAATAAATGAGATCAAACAGAACGAAAAAGGAGTGAAAAAGAAAATATACAATAAATAAATGGGTCATTTTTAACAATATCGAACAGAACGAAAAAAGGGTGAAATAAACAAATGTGATGCAAATAAATGTTACCAAATGCAAATTAAGTTACTATTCTACCTATTTTTTGTGTTTTATAGTATTTTTAAGCGCTTTTATTTCCAAATTTTATCTATTTTTTTACACTTACTAAATCTGACACATACAAGATGGCGACCGCATGGGTGCGGCGAAAATAGCAAAAAATCGAATATTAAACAAAAATACAGCTAATAACTGTCATCAATTGGAAGACAATTGAATGTTCAACCGAACTGTGCATTTTATTAGCTATATTTTGTTTAATATTCGATTTTTGAGTGATTTTCGCCGCACCCATGCGGTCACCATCTTGTATGTGTCAGATTCAGTAAGCGTTAAAAAAAGATAAAATTTGTAAATAAAAGCACTTAAAAATACTTCAAAACACAAAAAAATAGGCAGATAGGTAGAATAGTAACTTAATTTGCATTTGGTAACATTTATTTGCATCACATTTGTTTCTTTCACCCTTTTTTCGCTCTGTTCGATATTGTTAAAAATGCCTGCCAGGTCGCATTTTCACCGGATAAAATTAAAATTCTAAAGAAAATTTAAAATGGATAAACATTTAAATTTGAAAAAGACAAAAAAAAAACAAAGTATATAATACTCCTTTTTGTCGTACAAATAGCGTAAAGAATTTAAGCAAAACAAAACTCATAAAACGCGTGTTTGTAAAAGCGACTAGTTGTTATGATCTTACATAGAAGAGGGGAGAGAGAGAAGAAGAAGAAAGTGAGAAAAGAGAGAGAGGAGAAACTGCGAAAAGAGAGAGAGAGAGAAGAAAGAAAAGGGCGAATGCTGCCTGTAACTCGCTGTCAGGCAGGCGAACAGGGGTGCGGAGGGGTACGTTTAAAAAGTTAGTTTATAAAAATACGTTTTCAAAACATTTTTTTTTAAAGAATTTTACAGAATATAAACGTATAAAATAATAAATGCAGGACACACAAATTATCAAATATTTACATATTATACATCAAAATAATTCTGAATCTATCCTTGATATGAAACCACGTGATTTGAGTCAATATCTCTAATAAATTTCGAAATATTCATATTTAACTTTGATCGGTAGTATCTTCGTTTCTAATTGTAATAAAAATCCAAATCACGTGGTTCCCAACCTATTCATCTATGTTTAATTAGCATGTGAAATCTCAAGAATATCCAGTCACATCAATCCGCTGCATTTTAATCGGAATGTAAGGTATGAAAAATAAAAATGAAAAAAACAGTTTCCCTTCCGTGTTTGTCATTTTTTAACGTTTTTTCATTTTTAACTTGGAGTATAAAAATATTTAACGTAGTAAGGCACATGAAATTAATATCATAGGAATGTTTATTTTATTCTCTTTCCATCCATATAATTGTTTTAAATATTGAACCACAAATAACAGAGATATGACTTTTTAAAGAAGTATGGGTGTGAAATTTTGCCGTTGTCCAACGAAAAAACGCTATCTGCTTGTAATGCTACTTCCTCTCATCTTTTCCGTGTCTTACCCCTGCCAACTGACCCTGTTCTACATCTATTAACCCAAGAACTCTCATCCATTCTTCCAATGTGAACAAACCAACAGTCTCCTGGTCTGCACACATCTCCCTATACTGTTCAGATTTAATTTTCTTCGAAAGGCATCAGATCTAAGGCTGTCTTTTAAGGCTCACATTACCTATCCATCATATCATTGCTTTCTCTCCATGCAGCACATATCCTCAACCCTCATTGGCCAGGTTGACCTCATCACATTGCACGCACTTACCTTTATAGACCCTTCCCTTGGTCGACAACAGTAACACTCTGCTGGTTAATAATGGCTGACACCATTTACTTTTTTTTTTTTTAGCGGATATAAACAAACCAAGCAGAATGCAAAGGGGGTTAACTCTGTTCATAATATTACAAGGGAGATAACCCCATAGGTAATAAAAATTTGCATTTTTTAAATAAAGATTTAAAAAATAGTAGACATATTATGAACAGGGTTATCTCTCTTCGAGACCTGCTTGATTTATTGATACGGGCAAATTAAAAATCTAACATGACTGGATTTTTTCATCAGTGTTTTGCGTGTATGATTCAATTTGCTATAACTTAGGGTTTTTTTGTATCGACATAAACTTTAAATATGATGGTTTTATGCAATAATAAGTTGTTTTGAAATAGTGTCGAGCAACATTATTTCTTTTTTTTTTTTTTTGATGATTCCCTTAAAGTTAATGTCAACCAAATTTTTTGTACTTTTTCTTTCTGTTTTTTCTCTAGATTCTGCCTGTGATCCTACCCAAAATGCAGATCTTGCTGCTGTGGTTATGCAAGAAGGTCTCGGCCACGTGTGTCTAGTTACTTCAAATATGACTTTGGTGCGGGCCAAAATTGAGACAAATATCCCTCGAAAAAGAAAGGGCATGTGTGCTCAACATGATAAGGTCAGAGATTAATCTTTTTTTTTTTTCTCCCCCTTTTCCCTCCTTTTCCTCCTTTCCCCTTCCTTTTTCTCCCTTTCCTTTTTCTCCCTTTCCCCTACCTTTTCCCCCTTTCTCCTTCCTTTTCTCCCCCACCTTTTCCCCCCTTTCCACTTCCTTTTCCCCCCTTTCCACTTCCTTTTCCCCCCTTTCCACTTCCTTTTCCCCCTTTCCCCTTCCTTTTCCCCCTTTCCCCTTCCTTTTCCCCCCTTTCCCCTTCCTTTTCCCCCTTTCCCCTTCCTTTTCCCCCCTTTCCCCTTCCTTTTCCCCCCTTTCCCCTTCCTTTTCCCCCCTTTCTCCTTCCTTTTTCTCCCCTACCTTTTCCCCCCTTTCCCCTTCCCTTTTCCCCTTCCCTTTTCCCTCCTTTCCCCTTCCCTTTTCCCTCCTTTCCCCTAACTTTTCCCCCCCTTTCTCCTTCCCTTTCCCCCTTTCTCCTTCCCTTTCCCCCTTTCTCCTTCCCTTTCCCCCTTTCTCCTTCCTTTTCCCCCTTTCTCCTTCCTTTTCCCCCTTTCTCCTTCCCTTTCCCCCCTTTCCCCTTCCTTTTCCTCCCTTTCTCCTTCCTTTTCCTCCCTTTCTCCTTCCTTTTCCTCCCTTTCTCCTTCCTTTTCCTCCCTTTCTCCTTCCTTTTCCTCCCTTTCTCCTTCCTTTTCCTCCCTTTCTCCTTCCTTTTCCCCCCTTTCTCCTTCCTTTTCCCCCCTTTCTCCTTCCTTTTCCCCCCTTTCTCCTTCCTTTTCCCCCCTTTCTCCTTCCTTTTCCCCCCTTTCTCCTTCCTTTTCCCCCCTTTCTCCTTCCTTTTCCCCCCTTTCTCCTTCCTTTTCCCCCCTTTCTCCTTCCTTTTCCCCCCTTTCTCCTTCCTTTTCCCCCCTTTCTCCTTCCTTTTCCCCCCTTTCTCCTTCCTTTTCCCCCCTTTCTCCTTCCTTTTCCCCCCTTTCTCCTTTTTCCCCCCTTTCTCCTTTTTCCCCCCCTTTCTCCTTCCTTTTCCCCCCTTTCCCCTTCCTTTTCCCCCCTTTCCCCTTCCTTTTCCCCCCTTTCCCCTTCCTTTTCCCCCCCTTTCCCCTTCCTTTTCCCCCCCTTTCCCCTTCCTTTCCCCCCCCTTTCCCCTTCCTTTTCCCCCCCCTTTCCCCTTCCTTTTCCCCCCCCTTTCCCCTTCCTTTTCCCTTCCCTTTCCCCCCTTTTCCCTTCTCTTTGCCCCCTTTCCCCTTCCCTTTGCCCCCTTTCCCCTTCCCTTTGCCCCCTTTCCCCTTCCCTTTGCCCCCTTTCCCCTTCCCTTTGCCCCCTTTCCCCTTCACTTTTTTCCCCTTCCCTTTTCTCCCCTTTCCTTTTTCCCCCTTTGTTTCATTTTCCCCCTTTGTTTCATTCCCCCCCCCCCGTTTCATTCCCCCCCCCCCCGTTTCATTTTCGCCCCCTTTTGTTTTTTCATTTCCCCCCCTCCTTTGTTCGTCATCATTAAATAACCCAAATGGTTGATATGTCATAAAACACAAAACATCATCATATACCGTTTCTTTTTTCAGGGTTTGACTAAATTTTATGACCAAATTCTTCAGGCAATTATACGGCATGTAAATTTTGATAGTAAGTATTTGCTTTTATTTATTCTCTCCATTCCTACCTCACGCTCCCAAATTTTGATCGGGATTAGCCAATTTTCATTTATTATTGTTGTACTGTGTTATTGGCAATAAACTAACTTCGCTACAATTTATTTTTTTTTAAATATTTAATCTAGTTTGGCAGATTTTCTTAAATAAACACTTGAAAATAAAATTCAGCTAAGGGGAATAACTCTTATTCTTTTAGTAAACGATAGTGTTCCTAATTTGCTTTATTAGTTTAGATACTGAACCTTACAAAAAAAGTGTCGTTATAGAACATAGAAATATTTAGAAAACAAATTTGAATGTAATGTGTCCTGGGCAACGCCGGGTTGGCAGAGCTAGGCTGCCGCAAAGAAGGTTGGCTCCCTCTACCGTGCTAGTAAACTCCTCACACCTGACATTATTCTGTATCTCTACAAAGCCACCATCTGCCCATGCATGGAGTATTGTTGCCACATCTGGGCTGGTGCATCATCTACTGCTCTCTCCCTCTTTGACAAGGTCCAAAAAAAGAGTCGCCAACCTAATAGGTCCCTCACTGTCAACCAAGCTCCAGTCCCTGTCCCATCGCCGCTATGTAGATTCCTTATGTTTGTTTTACAAATACTTCAATGGATTGTGCTCTGATGAATTGGCTGCCCCCTCGACGTAAGTTCACTAGACCAACTCGACAATCGACTAAATCCCATCCATTCACTGTGGAGGTCCCCAGATGCCGGAGAGCTTTCTACTCAAATAGCTTCTTTCCTCGTGCTGCTGGCCTCTTGAACTCCCTCCCTGCCCCCTGTTTCCCCGACGGTATTGACATGCAGAAGTTTTAAACTAATGTAAACAGATATCTCGCTGCGCAGATCCCAATTTGGGTTGACACCCCCCCCCCCCCCCACCCAACCTTCTCCCTTTTCTTTCTTCTCAGTAGCCCTTACGTCTACAGTGGCAGCCTGTCTTGTCTGGGTGAACTATGTTTAAAAAAAAATATTTAAAAAAATGAAGTGACAGCATTCCTCTGTGGTATAAAATTTGGAAAGGAAAATTATAGAGAAAAGCAATGATTGTTCCACTCATATTTTATGTTAATCAAATCACTGGAAAGTCCATTTTTGTTACTTTCTTATTAGGATTTTTATCAAATTTCTAGAGTTAGTTGTGTACCAATGACACCAATGACGGCATGCTTTTTCATTGTTTCACAACTTATCTACGACTTTTATAATTAAATTCACTTGAAAAAAAAAAAAAAGAAGCAGTTATTTTGTTTACATCACAAACTAATGTTTCAGTCAACTACTGATGCTGTAATTGTTCAGCAAGTCTGACTTTTGCATTGAGCTCACAAAGATTGTGCCTCAGGATTGTATGGTCTGCATGAAGTCCTCGTTAGTTGCAGTTTTTTAAAAATTCACTCAAAATATTGTATTTCGATAATATTTTCAGTATTGGAAGAATTAAGAGATAATCTTTCTCTTAAAAAAATTGTGGACTCAAAGTTTTTCCATGAATTTAGATATTCTTTACAGGGAATATTAAAATAAGCGTAAATTCCCTTTTTTTTTTTTTTAATAAAATTGTGATAATTTCTTGTATGTCGGTGTGTTTCTCGCATTTCTTTTACACCTTATGTTTTTATTTACCATTGATCGATTATTTATTTCAATAAAAAATTTAATAGCGTAATGTACTAAATGAAACTTTTAAAAATCCTATTTTTAAAAAGAAAAATTAGGAAATTAATTTTAATCTTTTGTTAATAGTTGAAAAAAAAAAAAGAGCATGAATTACTTTGTGATATCTCAAAATTTGAAAGGGATTTGGAAGTCATCTAAACAAGCTTTAAAATTCTTAGCAAATCCTTACGTATTAAGCTGGTGCTACCAGATCAGGCTGTCTGAAGATATCGGCTTCCTGACCCAAAATGCACCAAACATTGATGCTTTATTTTTTTTTTTTCTCTTTGCAAAACTCAATCATGTTCTGCAAAACCAAAAACAATTTCCCTATCTCTCCTCCCCCTCTCTCCCCCCTCCTCCCCCTCTCTCCCCCCTCTCTCCCCCCTCTCTCCCCCCTCTCTCCTCCCTCTCTCCCCTCCCTCTCTCCTCCCCCTCTCCCCCCTCTCTCCTCCCTTTTTCCCTCCCACTCTCCTCCCTCCACCTTTCCCTCCTCCACCTCTTTCATTCAAGCAAACATCATGAATAAATACTTGAACATATAAGGAACTTGGAGCATAAAAAGTTTCACCAAAAGGACCGGATTCGGCATTAAATAACCCGAGGAGGGTTGATATGCCATAAAACAACCAAACATCATGAATAATAAATACATCAACATATAAAGAACTTGAAGCATAAAAACATTTCACCATACTACAACTAATGTTTCGGCATTAAATGACCCATAAGAGGTTGATATGCCGTAAAATAAACCAAACCAAACCTCACGTATTGAAAGTTTTGTAAATTATTTACATGTAGTCATTTTATAAATAGATTAAAACATTATCTTAACAAAATTAATTATAGTTTTATAACATTTGGTTCAATTAAATATTTAATGACTAAATGGTACCGTAATAATGAACCTTTTTGTAAAAAAAAAAAAAAAAAAAAAAATGGAAGAAAAATTGAAGTTAAGATTCCGACCAATAAGGTGTAAGTGCATCCAGTCTGTAATAAGTATTCAAAATCCTGGTCATCCCTACCAATATGTATTAAGTTTTGGTATTAAATAATCCCCAAATGATTTATATGCCATTAAAGAAATACAATACCGCTTCAATTTCTAATTCGATCAAATGATAATATTCTAAGCAATTTAAATTTCAGCTTTGTTTAAAAATAAAAAAAATGATGCTTATTATTTCTATTATTACAGTTGTAAAGTGTGTACTAATTGCAAGTCCTGGTTTTGTGAAGGTAAGGTTTTCATATCAAAAATTCTATTATCTTGCTCTCTTGGATAAACAGACACTTTGGTTTTTATATATATATATATATATACATACATATATATATATTAATACGCGAGCGTCTACCTACTTGTGTCACACTCTGACACCCTTTTTAAGAAGATGGTATCGTCCGATCGCCGGAGATTTATTTATTTTATTTTTTTTTAACGGTGAACTTAATATACATCGAAGGAGGGGGGGGAGAGGGAAGACAGAGTTAGTACTTACTTTTGCCCCGGGGGAGGGGGGCGAGCAGGAAGACAGTGGGGCGAGTGAGGGTGAGATGGCGACCGCAAAAGACACAGCTTTTGCCTTGGGCAACCCGGTAATATAAATAAATATATATACTTCCATCCCGTCGCACAAAAGAATATTATCAACAGTAAATTATACAGGTTTATGTAGAAAACACTGGAATAACCACAGAGTTCCGCTAGTATATATAAATACTAGCAGGTCTACCTAGTGTTGCCCGGGGCCATAAAAAATAAATAAAAAATAGAAGAGGTTAAAAGGTGTAACATCGTTATCTCTCTGCTTCTCTCAATCTGTCTATCTTTCCCCTTTCCCTGTTTTTCCACATCCCTCTCCCCCACCCCTGTTTCACCTCTGCCCAGTATATGTATTGAAAATAATAATATAAGTCGTTCATCTGAGTTTTCAGTTTTAAAGTTATTGCTCCCGGGCAACACCAAGTTTCCTCTCCCACCCACTTCTTCAAAAATATAGTAAAATCTATATTTGTTTTAATTTATTCCCTGGCAAGGTCGAGTTTTTTTTATCTTCCTGCTAATAATATAATGAAACCCTGAGTTTAGGACCAATCATGAATAAGGAAGAATTCTCTTTAGACCCCTGAACCCTGGCAAAGAAGAGTTAACTTGTCTTCAACCAATTTTTCTTTTTCTTTTTTTTCTTTTTCCTCTTTTTTTTTCTTTTTTTTCTTTTTCCTCTTTTTTTTCTTTTTCTTTTTTTCCTTTTTTCTTTTTTTTCTTTTCTTTTTTCTTTTTTTTCTTTTTCTTTTTTTTCTTTTTCTTTTTTTTCTTTTTCTTTTTTTTCTTTTTTTCTTTTTTTTCTTTTTCTTTTTCTTTTTTCTTTTTTCTTTTTCTTTTTAAAATTTTTTTTATCAGTGTGATGAGTAAACACATTCAAAACATATGATTTCAAAAACAGTCACAGACGAGTTTATACATTAATTCTCAGCTGTGTCTCTTCCACATTGCATTGCAAGAAGCGTTGACACACCGCTGTTGGACACACACACGTTCATTCATTTTTGTTTTTTTCTTAAATTCGTCTGAAAATGAAACATTTTTTCTAAAGAAATTGCCCGGGTATGCGTTAACTGTACAAAAGAGACACAAATAAAAAATGTAGGTTAACTGACACGATTATACAACAATGTATATCTGCCATGTGGAGCGTCTTCATTCTGCTGTCGACAATTTCACAAAACGCAGGGATCCCATCGTATGCAAGAGTGACAGTGTACAACATACACATCCGATGGCTGTGAGATGTGGTCAATGACGAAACGTCAAAGCGATACTATCCTGGCTGCAGTGCATTGGATGGAGAAAATTGCCGCTCTCACTGTGCAGGCCTCCATGAGAAATTACGTCACGTAACGACATCTCAACTGGTACGGCCATGTCACTGGAACTCTCCAGAGTGTCTCTCACATATGGTAGGTTGCTTAAGAACTGGAGGGGATCAGTTGATGACGACCTGATCCTAGCAGGCGACACAAGCAAAATGGCAACAGACAGGAGAAATTAGAAGTCATTCGCGAAATGTCTAACGTCAGCATGAGATAAGAAGATGAAAAATAAAAATAATAATTTAACGAAAGGAAACTTGTTGAAATGTGCTTTAAATTAATGGTGAAACCAATTCTGTTGCAGGACCAGTTTTACTCGTACATGTTTGATCAAGCCGTCAAGAATGACTGGAAAACCCTTTTAGAAAACAAAGCTAGATTTGTGCTCATCCATTCCTCATCTGGTTTTAAACATTCGCTGAAAGGTGAGTTTCTGCTTTTCAAGTGTCGTCTTGTGCAAATTAAAGGAATTTTGTTTCGTGTTCAACTAACATGGCTGCTAACGTACTACTCCAGATGAAGCGCCTAATTTCCGTGATTGCTTGGCGGCAACGATCGGGCAGGTCGCGGAAGCGCCCGAAAGCTGCCGAGACGAAAACGAGGCTGAAGCAAAACTGAAAGTCGTAAAATGGAAGAGTGGCAGACGACAATATAAGATGAAGAATACAAAAGAAAAAATACATATATTTGAAGAAAAAAAATGAACAAACCATAGCTGAAGAACTATAAATAAACTTTTTTTTTTTTTTCGTGGGACAAATGAACCATTTTAATTTATTTTTTTATCTTTTTTTTACATAAATCATAGAAGTAAATGCTATTTCTTTTACGATATTTAGGCAACTTTTTTTTTTCGTCTTTTTTTTTTTCTAACATAAAACAAAGAAGTATGTTATTTTTCTTAGGATATTTAGGCATTTTTTTTTTTTGTATATTTTCTCGTCGAGGGTTTACGGATACGTTTGCAGCCGGTTTGAAAGGTCTTCCTACCGCTTGTTTTGTTGTGCTGAGCGCAGACGATTGGCAGCAACCTGATCGGTCAGCTCTGCTTCAGCCTCGTTTTCGTCTCGGGCGCTTCCGCGACCTGCCCGATTGTTGCCGCCGAGCAGTCATGGAAATTAGGCGCTTCATCTGGAGTAGGACCATCTTTTCAAGCAGAACGTTTTGACATTACTTGAACGTCCCCTCTCCCCCGAATTATTTGCACACAGCCTCTCATATTGCACCATTTCTATTAGTGAGAAAAATAGAAATTGGTGTAATGTGAAAGATGTGTAAGTAAAAACATTAACAGATTATATAAAAAAAACTCATGTTGTAACAGCGTGCGTTGCAGCTCTATTGTGAAAAATTTTGCTATATAAATTAAAAGAACTTTTTTTTTTTTTTTTTTACATAGTTCACCCCAAACAAGGCAGGTCACCACTGTAGACGTAAGGGGCTACTGAGAATTAGGGTGAAAGTTCTGGGGAGGTTATCCTAAGTTGGGAGCTGTGCTGCAAGATGTTTGTTAACATTAGTTTTAAATTTCTGCATGTTGAGTGATGGATATTATGAAAGGATTGACAATCTCCACATACCACCTGCTCAAAACAACAGCAATTCTTCATTCTTTGTCGGAAACATCACTCATAGAATGTGAAGATTAAAGGACAAAATAGGAGGAAGTGAGAGTTACAGAGCTGCCGAAAATAAACCCGTGGTTCACTTTCTAATCTCCAGCAATTGTTTTCATCATTTTCTGCTGTTTAGGTATGATCCCCCCCTCCCCCCAATGTCAAAATAAAGGGGGGGGGGTAAGGAATTAGGACAGAAGGAAGATTCAAAGTTTTATTCTTTATGTTATCTGTCATTAGGATGACTGTTTTAAGAAGTTAACGTTTGAAAATGGAATCAATTAATCCTAGAAGGTTTTATTTCAACAGTTAAATCTTTAAATAAGAGAATGGTTGAGTCACAAGTTTCCCACTTCGTAAAAGTGGCGTAATTCAATGAGACATAGAATAATAATTAATCAGCACAGAAGAGAATGAATAGCTTCGTTAGAAAAGAAAAAATACTAAATGAAAAACCGAACCAAAAACCAAGGAGGAAAAGCACAAAACTAAAAAACTGTCATCATGTCCAACTCTAAAATATATTTTTTTCCTGTTCTTAGTTCTCATTTTTTTTATTTTTTCGACAATTTTTATTGTGTGTGCGTATTGAATTAATTTTTTTTGTGTGTGTGCATTGAATGATGTCAAGAACATTGGCATGATAGAAAGATATTCATTTTATTCCTACAGAAAAGCTTTCTTTTTAATATTTATTTATCTTTTTTATTTCAGAAGTTTTACAAGACCCCACAGTTGCGGCTCGATTAGCTGACACAAAAGCCCTGGGAGAAGTTAAAGCCCTCGACGATTTTTACAATTTGTTATTAAATGATCAAGATCGTGCAGTTTATGGGTAAGGCACTTTGATTATTTTTTTTTAATTATTTTTGATTTTTTTTTTTTTTTTTTTTTCAGCGCACTTTTCTGTAACCATTGCACTATAGATTAAGAGTAAATGATACTCTCCTCTTAAAAATCAGACATTTTAAAAAATATGCATTTGATAAACTTTCATTTTTTTTTTTTTTTTTTTTTTTTTTTTTTCATATATTTGTTTTTATGTTAATGATTTATGGGGTGGGGGGCTTTGGATCAGTTAGATCCCTTATAGTAAAAGTAGATAGTTGATTGGTTAATTTTAATCATGTGACAGAAGAGAGATTGGAAATTAAAGCTATTTGCTGCTAGGATTTTAGTGAAGCTAGCCATAATGTAATGTCCAGAGCAATGGGATTATTTGGACCCACCCCCACCTCCTATAAAATTAGTCTAGCCAGAAACAACTCATAACTGTGGAAATGAGTAAGTAAATATATTTGAAGTTGAAATTACTAGAATACTTCTGAAAAGAATAACAAACATTTTCATGTATGGTTCTCAAGACAGACAATAACATAAGATATATATATATATGAGAAATGAAAAAGGAAAAAGAAACCAAGAGATATTTTGTTTTATGCAAATACATTGAAATTTTGGGTTGACATGATGGAGCGATAAAGGAAAAGTAGTAACCATGATTACTGTGAGCGCTGGAGGAGAGTCCAGGCTGCGAGAAGTCAGTGGTGGCGAAGAATGAAATGAATATGGAAAGCTTTGAGTGGGTACCATTAAGGCAGCAGTGAAATAGGGAGGGGTGAGAATATTAGTGAATTTTCCTTATGGTGGGAGAGATGAAAAATAGGGTGGGGCTGAGATTTTTGTCATGGTGATGTGTGGCGTGGCATGGATTTTGAGAGGCTGGGGAAAGAAGAGGGAAACTCTGTGTGTTTAGCATGTAGGTGGTATCATTTTCATTTCATTCTTCGTTACCACTGACTTCTCGCAGCCTGGACTCTCCTCCAGTGCTCACAGTAGCCACGGCCACTACTTTTCCTTCATGTCAACCCAAAATTTCGATGTACTTGCATGACATTTTTCTTCAAATTATCATCCTGAGGAAGTCTTACAATAAAGACGAAACGATGATGAATATATAAAAAAAATATCTCTTGGTTTTTACCTTTTTCATTTCCCATTACGTCGGATTACTCTCCTCCTTCCTTTCTCATCTCTCTCTCTATATATATATAAAAGGAGATTGTAGTTTGCTTGAAGCATTGCTGGTAAATGTAAGTGCAGATTAGTCGTCCGAGGCTATAGCAACCACATCGCATTGCTATAGCCTCGGACGACTAATCTGCACTTACATATATATATATATATAACAAAAGGCAAAAGATAACATTTGGATATATATGTAACAAATGAAAAAAATGGGATAACCAAAATATGAGACCGTGTTAAGGCGGCTGCTCAACCCAGTCAACATCTCCATATTGCACCAAAGAATGAAAGAACATCTGTCACAATTAATCCCTTACATTTCTGACACTCCTGTAGAGAAGTCTAGGGTAATTTTTATTTTTAATCTTTGTACCTGCCATGGTTGTCACAAGATACTGAGCTTCCCATTTTTAACTGACCTTATGTCAAACTTGTTCTCACGGAGGGGACAAATGTTCATATGCTCGTAAGTGGAATACATTCTATTCCAAATTAATGTTTCAAACATCTGAAGATCGATTATTTTCACTTTGATTGATGTTATGTTTATTTACTCCTCGCGGAGTTAGGCACAAGGCCAGTTTTATCTTACTCCCACAAGTAAGATGTGACCCAAGGTCGGGTCGAGCAAGTGGGGTTAAAAGCCAGCGCTCGAGAGGTGAGCACTCTGGCCATTTAAAAATTGCCTGGGCAGCTCCGTCGGCATTCCCCGGTAGGGGCGCCTCAGACAGTAAGCAATAAACTTACTCCTCCCCAAAGAGGGGTGGCGAAGCCTGGGAGGGTGGACCTCCTAGAACTGCACAGAACAGGCGTGCAGTATCCATCGGAACAGATACTACACTTTGATCTTAGCCAAAAGGCCGAGGACCATGATTGATGTTATGTGATGCACGTGCAGTCGCAATAGATTTAATGAGATTAATGAAAGAGTTCAGATTTAAAATAAACTAGATGACCCGTTGAGTCAACGTTGGTACGTTGTACATTTTTACTTCATCTTTCTTCTTGCTCTCATTTTTTTTTTATTCATGCGGTCCTGGGTATGACCTTAAAAGACATCCAGCGGTGAGGCCGCAACTTGGGAGCTGTGGGGAATGTGTTGAGTTGCCTCTTAGTTGCCATTGCTCCCAGGTCCACTCTGACCCAGAGTGGTAGTACCTATAAGGGCCCCATCTATGGGTCAAATAGAACCTACTGGCGCTACCAGATCAGGCTGTCTGAAGTTATTGACTTCCTGATTCAAAATGCACCAAACATTGACTTTTTATTGTTTTTTTTGTTTTTTTCCTTTGCAAAATTCAATCATGTTCTGCAAAATCCAAAACAAAAAACAATTTTCCCCTCTTTCACTCAACCAAACACGATGAATAAATACTTAAACATATAAAGAACTTAAATCTTAAAAACTCTCACCAAAATGACTGGATTCGGCATTAAATAATCCGAAAAAGGGTTGATATGCCGTAGAACAAAACAACTACACCAAACACCATGAATGAATACTTGAATAGGTAATGAACTTGAAGCATGAGAACTTTTGCCAAAATGACCGGATTCGGCATTGAATAACCTGAAAAGGGTTGATATGTCGTAGAATAAAACCAAACCAAACTTTATTTATGCCATCTTACTACTCCTTCTCCCTCTCCTCATCTCATTCTGTCTATCACCGCTAAACATATGCTGCTGTTGCTTTAAGTTATTTATTTACGTCATCCTCTTACTACTTATAGGCTGCTCCCTCTATTTCCATTCCTCTAAAGCATTCAATGCACAAACAGCTAAGCAAACAAGATTATCAGAGTTTTAGTATTGTACAGATGCACAATGATGTCGTAAGTCATGTCAAATCGTAGCTTCTCCTGACACTGGAAACATGTGCAGTGAATTCCCATTGGTTGAGCTGTGCTATCAATTAGCCAATCAGACTGAATAAAAAAGTTGAGATTTGTACACAAAAAGAGAAGCGGATCAAAAAGTACAGCTGTCCCCAGCCTTGGCATGATGATGATGGAGGAGGAGGTGGTGGAGGTCTATGTGTTTGTTTTTTTGTAGATATGGCAAGACCTCTCAAATACAGTGAGAATTAATTCATATGAACCATATTTAGAAACCCCATTAATTATTTTGAAGGTCTGAGTTAAGTCCTTTCTTGTTCTCTCTAGTAAAGTAGTTAAACCTAAGGGTTCCAACCTATTTTTATAATTGCGATCCTTTATCCACTTTTCTTTGGACGCCTTCAAATATTAAAATCAGACGACGTACAAAGAAAAGTAGTTAAACAAAATTGTTGGATTTTCACTAAAGTATCTTTTGCTTTGTTTCAATTGAGATGAGATATATATATATATGTCATCCTCTTACTCTCCTTCTCTTACACTGCTGCTACTACTATTCCTTTTTCACTTCTTATTCACCCATCACTGCCAAATATACGCTGCTGCTCTTCTTTTTTTATTTACGCCCCCCCCCCCTTCCTTCTAAACGCACCAATAATGCTATATAATAATTTGTTAGGGATAACTAACGAAACAATTATCTCCCTTGGACCATTTCAGAGTTATCGCCCTTGTCGATAGTCTTGTCTGGAGAAAAGATAAACAGACCGACGTCTTGAAACTGTGTATATTTCATCTCGCATTACAGCGGCAATTAACTCATTATTTTATATTGTGTTCAGTTGTGATAAATTTGTTAAAAGTGTCTGCTGATATTTCATCCATTTTTCTTTATCAAATATTATTGATTAAACCTAAATTACGAGGTTTACAAAATAATCGCTATTAATTGTTCGTCCTTTCTCAATGAGAAAGCAATGCTTTATCAACACACAAAATTCAAATATCTGTATTGTTTTAAAAAATTTGCAACAGTAGCTTCACTTAAATAGCTGTAATTTGTAAACTAATAATCCGATTGGGCTCAAATTTTGACACGTGTCATCTGAAAATTAGTACTTTGTATAAATCATATAGATTTTTTTCAATTGGTTGTGCATCTTTATGTCAAGCTAGGGACCTATTGATTAATGTGTTAAATAAAACAAATTTGTAAAAAAAAAAAAAATAAATGGTACTTTGTTACATTAGGGCTCACGCTAACTTTCACTCTAACGCTAAGCCCCACTTTGACTCTAATCCTTACGACGGAGTCAAAGTTAGCTTGGGTCCTAATGTAACAAAGCACCAAATAAATAAAATAAATCATTTTCTTTTTAATTATGAATTAATGGACAATTTGTGACCATAAGAGATTGCATTTCATTGTGTAAATGCCAAGTTATTGGCAGATACTTTTTTAATTATTCTAATTTTTCTTTATCTTTTTCATAATAAAGTAAAGTGATTTTTTTCCCCCTTATTTCATTGATGCTTACAGCTTTCTAACCAAAACCTGCATATCCGAATCTGCTTCAGCAGCCATTTAGACCAATTCCTGATGTGTGTTTTTAAAAAATATGCGTTCGTTTCATTTACTTTTAATTTTTACGTTCTTTTCTGGCAGGCCAACTTATCTTAATTCTATCATCCACACACGTTCAGATCAACTGCCACCCACTTACACCGGAAAGTCTTCATAGGTTAACTATTTCATTTTTTTTCACTCTTGCTATTGTCTGTACATTTTCAACCTAAATACGAAATACTCCCTTCAATTACACTTTAAAAAAAAAATTTTTTTAGGCGTTTTGATTGGCTATTCCAAATACTTTCTTTCACATTTATGTTTATGGAATAAATGAATAGCAGATTAGCATTCAAAGAACACAGCGGGTTCATATTCTATATGAGTTTGAATCATCTGCTATACACCATCCTCAAGTGTCTTCGGTCTCTCTGTATAAGGGTTTGTCAGGACAACCTGACATGAGGATACTTCCTCCTACAAGTAAACCCTGACCAAATATTCAAAATAAACTAGTATTCGAAGCCCAAATAAGATCCCCTCGACACAGCTATACACTAGCTCATACAAGTGATGTTACCTCAAGTAATAGCACTTAGCAGGATAATCCACCAGACTAGATGAATTCTTGTTCTGGAATCTGGTGAGACCAAGAGACCACAAGAAAGATGTACTATAACATAGTTAACTGGTCAATTAGGGGCGAGGGAAATTCATGTTCTTCACTTCTTTACTAACTCAACGTTTGAGAGGTAAAGGAGAACTTTAGTTGAACACTCGGATATCTATGTATCTCATATAGAGATCAAGTGTAAGCCCCAGGAAGCCCCCCCCCTCCACCCTTTGATTTATGAGACTTTAAACGGAAGTAAAATGTTTTTGTTTCAGAATAAAGGCTGTTGAAAAAGCTGCATCCCTACAAGCCATTGAAGTTTTAATGGTATCTGATGAATTATTTAGGTAAATGTACACAATTTTTTATCAAACTTTCTAATGTTTTAATAATTCAAAATAATTTCAATATTTTCATCTCTATATTAATAAAATTCTATGACATTTTTTCGTGTGTCTGTACATGTTTCTCGCCATTGCGTGACTTACATTTTTTTGTTTACTATTAATCAATGATTTTATCGATAAAAAAAATGCCGGTGCTTGTGCATATCAACCCTGACATTGAAATATTTAATGAATGTATAAACTTTATGTACTTACGTGTTAGCTGAAAATAAGATTGTGCAGAAAAAATTACGCAAATTCATCCAGTAGTTATTAAATTATTAGAAAAATGATTTTACGTACATTTTGACATTTTTGTAAACAATGGAGACCCCAAACCCCGAAATCGTGAACATGAGTTATCGTCCTTGACCACTGGAAAATCTAAGATACAAAATGGTGGAAATATCTACCGAGTGATAAAATCGTTTTTTATTTATAATTAAATAAATAATGGATGAATTTGCATAATTTTAGGTGTACAGTCTTTTTTTCATTGCTCTTAAAGATAAAATAGCTAAAGAAATGTATAAACTTTGTTATGTACTTACTACTACGTAAGTACATAACAAAGTTTATACATTTCTTTAGCTATTTTATTTTTAAGAGCAGTCTAACATGTCAGGGTTGATATGCACAAGCACCAAAATGCCATAGCATAAAATACAAAAAAAATTTTTTTTAAATCCTATTTAAAAAAAAAAAAAAAATTACAAAATTAAATCCACCAAAATGCATTTCGGTTTCTTTGTAAACAAGTTGGCAACTTTAATCTTTTGTTAATGGTTGAAAAAAAAAAAATGAATTTGAACCTTTCGACTTTGAAAGAAATTTGTAAGCATCAAAACTGTCGAATACAAAGTCATTTCTTAGCAGTGAAATGTTTAAAGTTTTGGAAACTATTTACAGCCAGTCATTTTATAAATAGAGATTAAAACATTTCGATCAATGATTTAATGACCAAACGATACTGTAAAAATTAAATTAATTTTCAAAATACTATTTAAAAAAAAAAAAATTTGTTAAATAAAACAAACAGCATAGTTTAGAGAGGAAAAAATGGGCGAAACATGAGGGAAAGTTATGTAACACATGGAAAAAATTAAGTTAAGTATTAAAAAAATAATAAAATCTATATATTAATACGATAGCGTGTGTGTGTTCGTGTGTCACGCTTACATCAAAAGCTCTGCGCATGCGTGCCGCACCTAGATTTGGAAAAGCATTCAAGTCACCTAATTTTCATAATATTTTCAAGTATTTCCCTTTGGTGCAACGGTTAGCGACGTAGGATTTTGACGTCGGCTCGACTGGTTTATAGTTCGATCCCAACCAACCTCTAAGATTTTTTTTTTCTATATCGAAGGGGGTGGGGGTGGGGGACGACCGGGAAGACACATTAATACGATAGCGTGTGTTATTTTGTGTGTCATGCTTACATCAAAAGCAACGACCTTCCGAATCTTTGTATGCTACTCATGAATTGAAGCCAAATTTAATTTAATCTGAAGCATTTACAAAGTAAGGTTTAGTCGTCGAAATCGGAATTAGTTGATCGATCAAATCGAGAAATATTGTATATAAAGAAGTTTTGTAAATTGTCTCATGTATTGTTCATTTTTTTAAATAAATGTATAGGTACATGTATAGGTTAGGAACAAGATAATTAGTATTGAAAACATCATTTCGTGTAATTTACACGGGTCCCGCTAGTAAAAATAATTGTAATTGTCGATTTTCTAAGAAAAATTTTAGTTAGACAATTTAAAAAATAAACCTAGAAACGAGCAAACCAGACACAGTTGGGCCTGGAGATCATTGGAGGATAAAGAAATAGTATTGATGTAGAAATTAAGATAGATAGATGAAGATGAAAGCAAGAAGTTTAACACATGATAAAATAAAGTTGTACAGTGTTTGGAATCTTGTAATATTTGAGAGAAAAGAAAAAGCAGAATTTACCAAAAATTTCTTAGGTAGGAATGCTTTCTACCTAAGAAAATAAAATATACATATTAAAGGGAGATAACTTGTTAGAGTTTATTCCCCTTGAGAATTTGGAGAGTGACGTCCCCTTGGCTTCCAACGAGAGAACGACATTTGGTGATGACATTATTGTTTCAGCTCCCACTATAAATGTCAATTAGTTAGTAAATCCTCTTCTTCCAATTGTAAAAAGTAAATAAATAATTTATTCTTGACCATACTAATTTTCCTCAGTCAAATTCTTTCACCTATTTTTGTTTGTTTACTTACATTCACATACTCAAAGTTACACCCACTCAAGCATCATTCAGTGACTGACACGGTCACATCAGGAATGGAGTTCAAAAAAATTAGCGTGTTTGGAAGTTTTGAGATGAAGATTGATATATTAGATTATTTGAATTATTCGGACTACTGTTCTCATCTTAGATGCAGGTACTATTTAAATAAAGAGGAAAAGCATCACCGTAAATGAAGAAATATTTTTGTTGATAAGGTAAATAGTTTGAAAAACTATGAATCTTGATTACGAGACAACAACAGGGCAATGATTAGACGGATTTGCAATGTGAAGCCAGAAGACGTGGCAGATCGGTACAGTCATAAGATCTGCTGGAACAGCTTGGCCTCATTGATATCATTAATGGAGAAAAAACAGGGTTCGTTGGTATGAAGCTCAAGTGGTGCCATCAAGATTTGGAAGTCCCCCGTAGACTGGTGGGAAGGGCCAACCTAAGTTGCCTTGATGGCAAATGCTGCGGAGAGATCGCAACGTGTGGGAGCTCTTTGCATCTGTGCAGTTGATTGTCGTGATAATTTCTTGGAGGTGTGGAGTGAGATCTGCCATGCGTGCAGCTAGCCAGCAACCTGGATGGGGACCCACCAGTGTGCATGATGATGACCCTCAACCTGCACGTTAATAAATAAAAAAGAACCGTTTATGATGGTGGTGATGATGATGTCTTCTATTCTGCACACATCTCCCTATACTGTCTAGATTTAATCTTCCTCCGTGTTCATCAGATCTAGGCCTGTCTTTAAGACACATTACACTTCCAACATATCATTCTCATATCTCTCCATGCAACACATATCCTCAACCCTCACTGACCAGATTACACTGCATAGACATGCTTGATAGTCTCTTCCCTTGGTTGGTAGTGGTAATGCTCTGTAATGACAGTAATATGAATTGAATGAAGCTGATTTTATATAAAGTTTTTTTTTTTTTTTTTTTTTCAGTCATTTTTATTATTTAGATATTTCTCTTTTTTTGTATGTGTTTTATATTGTCTTATCTGCTAGTTTTCTTTCTTTTCTGTATCCACAGATCAAGTGATATAAAGAAACGACAACGCTATGTCGATCTTGTAGATAGAGTAAAAGACAATGGAAGCGAGGTGAAAATATTTTCAAGTCTTCATGTATCTGGTGAACGTAAGTCATACTCAAACGTTTAAACTTAATTTTTTTTACAACTTAAAATGATCAACGTCATCCTATTTGTTACTTCATCATTCATGATGTCATAAAGGGTTTCTTCCAAGGCGATCCATAATACAGGCCTGGCAAACATGCGACTGGGGGACGAACATGTGAAGACCAAAATGACTACAAAATAATAATTACCAAGAAAAGATTTAGTAAGAAATTTCTTAGTAACGTCCAGTAATTAGCAACTATACTTATTATTAGGAAGCAGCTTACAGTAATTGATTTATTTCCATCAAATTAAATGTAAAAAGTACAAAAATATAAAAGGATTAAATTCACAAAAAAAAAGTCACTTTATTAACCATGAATTAGATACATTTTTGATATTTCAAAAATCATGAGTCAATTTGTTTATATTGACTATTTGATTACAGAAAATATAATGAAAGCAAATTAAACACTTTACAAAATCAAATATTTTATGAATAAAATAATGTTGCAGAAACAATTTTTTTTTTTTTCATCGTTATTTAGGATGACGGATTTTTTTTAAATATTTCATCACCTGTTCAATTGGAATAAGGATTAATTAGGGAGTTGAAGGTGTTTTGTTAGTAGAGTATCTACCCAGCATTGTCTGGATGCAAACATTTGTACAACAATACGAAGAAATGTGTTTGATTACGTTTCTTATAAGTATAAAATTTATTTATTTATTTATTTTTATATTTATTTTTTTTTTTTTATTCACATGGTTTTGTTTAATTGCGAAATGGGCAAATTGTAAATTAATAAGAATCTTTTAAGAAATGTACAGCTGCATCATTCTTATTAATTCCTGTCTTATAAGTTATACACAAAACATATTTCAAAAAATCATGAGTCAATTTGTTTCTATTGACTACTTGATTACAGAAAATATAATGACATAATACAATTAAAAAGCAAATTCAACATTTTACAAAATCAAATACTTCATGAACAAAATAATGTTCAGAGAAACAATTTTGATAAGTTTTACAAAAAAATTTTATGTTTGTTATTTGTTACATATACAATTGGGTTTTACAAAAGCTGAAGAAAATGGTTATTTCTTCATGAGACGATAATACATATTATACACAGTCTTAATAAAATCAACTTACATTAACAAGAACTTAAAAACCAATGAAATATATGTAACAAGACTGTGTACCATGATCAATTTATAAATTTTAAATAATTCTTGTTAATTGCCAGCTTGCTGTTGCTTCGCAAAGTTTGCTTATTGAAACCAAAATGTTAAATAATAAACATTTTATTTGTGTTTCTTGTAAACACGAAACAAAAACTTTTGCATTTATTTATATAATGTTCGTACCAGTTTAGCATACATCCTCAACAATCAGTCTGACTGGTATTGTTGCTGTTGGGCTGAGGTTTAGTTCTGTTCACTCCAAGAAAGTCCACCTTCTGAGAAAGGGTTAGTTTATTATAACATTTATTCATTTATCTTTTAAATAAGATCGTAATTTATCCTTTTTTATTATTAAATCTCTTTAATTAATTCCTGTTAACATCGACGAACCTATTGCATATATATAAGTAAAAATAGGACAATAAAATGACAAATGAATAACACCAAACATTAATTTATTATAGACTGTTTAAAAAATAGTCATGAAAATTAGGCATTAAAATAACTGTCTTTGGGTCTTTTGTCTCTACTATATACACAATATTTTAAAATATCATGTTGTGTTATTGATTTAAATAACAGTAACCCGTTTTGATGGTAATATAGGAGTGATAAATGAAAAAAAAATCTTGCATTTATTCATTTAGATCAGGGGCGGGCAACCTTTTCAGAGTGAGGGCCAGATGAGACTTTTTGGAAGGAGATCGCTGGCCGGAGTGAAAAACGAAATCTCAGAATTACTATATTTTGTTTACATGAATAAATTGTACAAAAATTGCATTGAACACTCTACAAATCTGATATTTTTTATCAAGAGATTTCTGTATGTGATGTTATAAAAAGCGCCGACGAAGAGCCATTTTGGAATCTTAAAAAATAATGACAGGAGGAAGTAGCAAGTAGATCCAGCATTCGTTTTGACACACCTCACATAAGTTCTATGTGTGATGCCCTTTCCTCGTCTCACGTTTCCTCTTTGCCTCTCTTTCTCTTTTTCTATTTTTATCTCAGGTCAAGGATTTGAAATTAATAGTTAAAGAAAAATAAAATATACATGCATCATTGCTCGTTGATATTCATACGTTCTTATCCCACTGTAAATCTTAATTGAAACCTACTTTTAATGTCACAAAATGATATGAGTTTTACTGGGAGGTCCACAGGCCGGATTGCAATAATAAAGTATAGTAGGGTGGCGGGCCGGACGCTAAGCCTTCGGGGGGCCGGATGTGGCCCGCGGGCCGGAGTTTGACCGTCCCTGATTTAGATAGAAAGATGATTTTAGCCAAAATACATCAGACGATTATCTACCTTGTTTTTCATCAACTTTAATTTAAACTATTTCACTTATTTCTTGATCATAAATTCAAGCATAATTAAACTGTTTGTATGTATGTTTGCATGTACGTTCGTAAAAGCTAGCTTTTTTTCTTTTCTTTTTTTTTTTTTTTTTTTTTCTTCAGTTTTTTTGGCTTGGTTACTCCAATAGTCAATTTGGTGCAATTTTAGTTAAAGGGCGATGCAGTTAATTATTTTCATGTAAAAGCATTATTTTGTACTTACTCAGTCATATTTTATCTCTCACGGCACGAAAAAGAATTTAAAAATATCAAGCAGAACTTTAATTAGAACGATTTTTCCATTTCCATAAGGGCGATATAAAACGTTGACTCGCTGACATTTTTTTTTCATATTTACATGGTAACAGCGATCAAATTATCTGCCCTTAGTTAGCTAACCGGCCACTCCGAAAATGTCAGCGACTCGACGTTTCATATCTCCCTTATGGAAATGGAAAAATCGTTCTAATTAAAGTTCTGCTTGATATTTTTAAATTCTTTTTCGGGGCGTGAGAGATAAAATATGACTGAGTAAGTACAAAATAATGCTTTTACATGAAAATAATTAACTGCATCGCCCTTTAACTAAAATTGCACCATCAATTTTTAACTTGAGGTATTGTTTTTTGTACCAGTCAAGCATACATCCTCAACAATTAGTCCGCCGGTGGCTTTGCTGCTGTTGGGCTTGAGTATGGTTCTGTTCAGTTCTAGGAAGTCCACCTTCTAAGAAGGGGTTAGTTTATTGCTAATTGCCTGACCCATCTCTACCGGGGAATGCCCACAGGGCAGCTCGAGCATTTTTTGTACGCCAGGGTGTACTTCTCCTAGCCCGCCGGCTTTTCAAAACAACCTCATCTGACCTTGTGTCTAACCTGGAGAGAAGATAAATAAATACTCTAATAGTCATAGACTCTCAAGCAGTGTTGCCAACTGAGATTTGCAAAACCCGCTAGATTGAGAAAGCAAAATCGCCAGAAAATCGCTAGATTTTTAACTTTTCGTCATTATTGGCAACTGAGATTTTCAAAACCCGCTAGATCGAAAACAATAAAATCGCTAAAAAAACAAACACTAGATTTTAACTTCGTACCATATATATATATATATATATATATAATATTTATAAATAAATATTATTTATTACCTATATATATATATATATATATATATATATATATAATATTTATAAATAAATATTATTTATTACCTATATATATATATATATATATATAATATTTATAAATAAATATTATTTATTACCTATATATATATATATATAATATTTATAAATAAATATTATTTATTACCTATATATATATATATATATATATATATATATATATATATTCCTATCAAAATGACTGCCAAATTTTATCGACTACTTTTGTCTGTTTTTCAAAGCTATGACAGCGAAAATATATCCACTGTACAAATATTAATTTGTCTGTTTTTGTCTATTACTTAAAAAAAATTATTTTGCAAATATTAATTTGTTGTCTGACTTTTGCGGATTATTTTGCAAATAAAAGTTGATTTATTTTCATAAATATTAATTTGTTGCCACCTGGACCTAGGGTTAGTGGGAGGTTTAATGGAGTGTATATTTTGTTTTGTAAGAAACAAATCATAAAATCAAACAGTGTTTATTAAAAATTGAAATATATTACAAATTTAACATCACAATAATGACGTATCCAAATATAGAATATTGCCGAAGAAATTGTCCACAAAAATGAAATTAATATTTGCAAATTAATCCGCAAAAATCGGAAAATTAATTAATATTTTCAAAATAATTCGAAAAATTAATTAATATTTTCAAAATAAAAGCTATAAAAAATATTCACAAAAATGAGAAAACAAATTAATATTTGCAAAATGATTTTTTTTTAATCCACAAAAATCGGAAAATAAATTATTTAGAAAATAAAAGTTAAAAAAAGAAATTCGCAAAAATCGGGCAACAAATTAATAAGTGGATTAATTTGCTCTGTCACCGCTGAAAAAGACAAAAGTCGGCCATTTTAATATTTTGTTAATGATTGGAATAAATATCGAAGTAATTCATACTTACCTAATTTTCTAATTTTCCTACCTTGCAAAAATTACATAATCCCCCCCCCCCCCCCCCAAAAAAAATATGCACCCTTCCTACTACTAACCCTAAGTCCGGGTGGTAATACGAAAAATAAATAAATTTAACAAAAGTCGAAAAAAGTGCGTGCGACGTGGGTGTAACGGGGCTGTTAATAGTCAATTTATTGACTATTAAAGTTAGTTTTTTTGTTGTGTTATTTATTTATATTAAATAAACCGTTGTATTGTATCACTTATCTTTCGCGGAAAGAAAACAACAACAATTATTTCAGAATGCATCAGTTTTGCATATACTTGTAACATAAAATGATCCCCCATTTCCGGGCCATTCTAACTTAGTAGGTAAAAGAATTTAGTTAACATTGGTTCTCAGAGTGTAAGTCGAATATTTTTATTGATAAATTATGGGAATGCAAAGTAAACATTTCAAAGTTCACTGCCTCCTATCTCTCTTATCAAACCTTTTGTAATGTTAAAAATCGAAAATTAAACAAAATGCTGGAAGAACATTACATTTTCGCACGATTGGTGACATTTATTGGATGTGTTTCTACCAGTATTTTGTTTAATTTTCGATTTTTAGCGATTATCCGAGTGATCATCATCGACATTTTATCGACGCCATTTTTTTTTGAGTATGAACTGAACAGTCGACACCATGTGTGTTTTTAACAAAAATATGCTTTAAAATAAGTTAAAACACAAATAAACTTATCCCGGTAGTAACTTATCTTGCCTTTGGTAACATTTATTTGTTGCACATTTATTTGTTGTTTTTTTTACCCATTTTTCGTTCTGTTCGCACTCGTTATAAATGCCCTAGAATTGTTTTTTTTTATTAATTTATTTTTACGTTCGTGGGCTTTTGTCCGTGGTTGAATTATTTTGGTGGCCTTTTGTCTAGTCGCGATCACCATTTTATTTTTAGAACATTAACATTTTTATTGCCATGTAAAACTACTGCAGATTTGCATATATCATGTATGGAAGGTAGCTTGAGAAATAATCTCATGATGACTAAAGAGAAATAGTTTTACTGAAATTGTGTGTGTATGTGGCAAACGAAATCGCCAGATTTTAAAGAAAAAAATCGCTAGCCGCTAGATCCAAATTTTACTAGCCAGATTCAAATCAAAATCGCCAGATCTAGCGGGAAACCCGCTAAATTGGCAACACTGCTCTCAAGACCTCAGTTGTTTGTTTTGTTTTATTATTATTAAATAATGCATAACTTTACAGGTTTCATCCATTTTATTTGTTTCTGTCGCAATTTTAATGTTTTGCTGTTTCATCAATCTGACTTCTATAGACTTTGTTAGAATTAAGTTGTTTTTTAAATTTTTTATTATTTCCAAAATTCCATCATTATTAAAATACAAATTATTTTTAAATAAATTATTTTAAACATTCTCATTTGATTTTTTTTTTTTTTTTTTTTTATGACCGTTTTCTAATTTCTAATATATTAAAAAAGTCGCCCACCCCTCCTCTCCCAAATATAGATCACTCAAACTTCAAAGTAGTGGCTTTTTCTTCTTTTCTCTTTTTCTTTTTGCTCTTCTTTCCCCTCTCTCTCCTTTCTCTTCCCCCTCTCTCTCCTTTCTCTTTCCCCCTCTCTCTCTCCTTTTTGCGCTTCTTTCTGTCACTCTCATTCACTTTTTTCACACTTTCGCTTGCGTCTCTCCTCTTTCTTTCATCTCGTCTCTCTCTCTCCTCTTTCTTTCATCTCGTCTCTCTCTCTCCTCTTTCCTTCATCTCGTCTCTCTCTTTCCTTCATCTCGTCTCTCTCTTTCCTTCATCTCGTCTCTCTCTTTCCTTCATCTCGTCTCTCTTTCTTTCATCTTGTCTCTCTCTCTCTTTCATCTCGTCTCTCTCTCTCTCTTTCATCTCGTCTCTCTCCTCTCTCTTTCATCTCGTCTCTCTCCTCTCTCTTTCATCTCGTCTCTCTCCTCTCTCTTTCATCTCGTCTCTCTCCTCTCTCTTTCATCTCGTCTCTCTCCTCTCTCTTTCATCTCGTCTCTCTCCTCTCTCTTTCATCTCGTCTCTCTCCTCTCTCTTTCATCTCGTCTCTCTCCTCTCTCTTTCATCTCGTCTCTCTCCTCTCTCTTTCATCTCGTCTCTCTCCTCTTTCATCTCGTCTCTCTCCTCTCTCTTTCATCTCGTCTCTCTCCTCTTTCTTTCATCTCGTCTCTCTCCTCTTTCTTTCATCTCGTCTCTCTCTTTCTCTCTCCTCTTTCTTTCATCTCGTCTCTCTCTTTCTCTCTCCTCTTTCTTTCATCTCGTCTCTCTCTCTCCTCTTTCTTTCATCTCGTCTCTCTCTCTCTCTCTCTCCTCTTTCTTTCATCTCGTCTCTCTCTCTCTCTCTTTCTTTCATCTCGTCTCTCTCTCTTTCTTTCATCTCGTCTCTCTCTCTTTCTTTCATCTCGTCTCTCTCTCTCTCCTCTTTCTTTCATCTCGTCTCTCTCTCTCTCCTCTTTCTTTGATCTCGTCTCTCTCTCTCTCTCCTCTTTCTTTCATCTCGTCTCTCTCTCTTTCTTTCATCTCGTCTCTCTCTCTTTCTTTCATCTCGTCTCTCTCTCTCTCTCTCTTTCTTTCATCTCGTCTCTCTCTCTCTCTCTTTCTTTCATCTCGTCTCTCTCTCTCTCCTCTTTCTTTCATCTCGTCTCTCTCTCTCCTCTTTCTATCATCTCGTCTCTCTCTCTCCTCTTTCTTTCATCTCGTCTCTCTCTCCTCTTTCTTTCATCTCGTCTCTCTCTCTTTTTTCTTTCATCTCGTCTCTCTCTCTCTCCTCTTTCTTTCATCTTGTCTCTCTCTCTCCCCTTTTTCTTTCATCTTGTCTCTCTCTCATTCCTCTTTCTTTCATCTTGTCTCTCTCTCATTCCTCTTTCTTTCATCTTGTCTCTCTCATTCCTCTTTCTTTCATCTTGTCTCTCTCATTCCTCTTTCTTTCATCTTGTCTCTCTCATTCCTCTTTCTTTCATCTTGTCTCTCTCATTCCTCTTTCTTTCATCTTGTCTCTCTCATTCCTCTTTCTTTCATCTTGTCTCTCTCATTCCTCTTTCATCTCGTCTCTCCTCTCTCTCCTCTTTCTTTCATCTCGTCTCGTCTCTTTCTCCTCTTTCTTTCATCTCGTCTCGTCTCTCTCTCTCCTCTTTCTTTCATCTCGTCTCTCTCTCCTCTTTCTTTCATCTCGTCTCTCTCTCCTCTTTCTTTCATCTCGTCTCTCTCTCCTCTTTCTTTCATCTCGTCTGTCTCTCCTCTTTCTTTCATCTCGTCTCTCTCTCCTCTTTCTTTCATCTCGTCTCTCTCTCCTCTTTCTTTCATCTCGTCTCTCTCTCCTCTTTCTTTCATCTCGTCTCTCTCTCTCTTTCATCTCGTCTCTCTCTCTCTTTCATCTCGTCTCTCTCTCTCTCTCTTTCATCTCGTCTCTCTCTCTCTTTCTTTCATCTCGTCTCTCTCTCTCTTTCTTTCATCTCGTCTCTCTCTCTCTTTCTTTCATCTCGTCTCTCTCTCTCTTTCTTTCATCTCGTCTCTCTCTCTCTTTCTTTCATCTCGTCTCTCTCTCTCTTTCTTTCATCTCGTCTCTCTCTCTCTCTCTTTCATCTCGTCTCTCTCTCTCTCTCTCTCTCTTTCATCTCGTCTCTCTCTCTCTCTCTTTCTTTCATCTCGTCTCTCTCTCTCTCTTTCTTTCATCTCGTCTCTCTCTCTCTCTTTCTTTCATCTCGTCTCTCTCTCTCTCTTTCTTTCATCTCGTCTCTCTCTCTCTCTTTCTTTCATCTCGTCTCTCTCTCTCTCTTTCTTTCATCTCGTCTTTCTCTCTCTCTCCTTCATCTTGTCTCTCTCTCTCTCCTTCATCTTGTCTCTCTCTCTCCTTCATCTTGTCTCTCTCTCTCTCCTTCATCTTGTCTCTCTCTCTCTCCTTCATCTTGTCTCTCTCTCTCTCTCCTTCATCTTGTCTCTCTCTCTCTCTCCTCTTTCTTTCATCTCGTCTCTCTCTCTCTCTCCTCTTTCTTTCATCTCGTCTCTCTCTCTCTCTCCTCTTTCTTTCATCTCGTCTCTCTCTCTCTCTCCTCTTTCTTTCATCTCGTCTCTCTCTCTCTCTCCTCTTTCTTTCATCTCGTCTCTCTCTCCTCTTTCTTTCGTCTCTCTCTCTCTCTCCTCTTTCTTTCATCTCGTCTCTCTCTCTCTCTCTCTCCTCTTTCTTTCATCTCGTCTCTCTCTCTCTCTCTCCTCTTTCTTTCATCTCGTCTCTCTCTCTCCCCTCTTTCTTTCATCTCGTCTCTCTCTCTCTCTCTCTCCTCTTTCTTTCATCTCGTCTCTCTCTCTCTCTCTCCTCTTTCTTTCATCTCGTCTCTCTCTCTCTCTCCTCTTTCTTTCATTTCGTCTCTCTCTCTCTCTCTCCTCTTTCTTTCATCTCGTCTCTCTCTCTCTCTCTCTCCTCTTTCTTTCATCTCGTCTCTCTCTCTCTCTCCTCTTTCTTTCATCCCGTCTCTCTCTCTCTCTCCTCTTTCTTTCATCTCGTCTCTCTCTCTCTCTCCTCTTTCTTTCATCTCTTCTCTCTCTCTCTCTCCTCTTTCTTTCATCTCTTCTCTCTCTCTCTCTCCTCTTTCTTTCATCTCGTCTCTCTCTCCCCTCTTTCTTTCATCTCGTCTCTCTCTATTCTCTTATGATGCTATACTTGATTAGAAACAATAAAATATTGTATTTTAAAAAGAAAAAAAAGAAAACTCATTTGTTATCAAAATGCAGTTTATGACGAATTTGACTTTTATTTATTTTTGTGTTTTAGAAAGATTTTCTTAATTCAGTTTATTTTTTATTTATTATTATTCTTTTATTACAATTTTTGTTTTAATTAAAATCAGTAAAATATATTCTTTTTATTTTTAATTTATTTATTTTTTGTTGTTGTTTCTCTTGCCAGAACTTGGGCAGTTGACCGGTGTAGCAGCAATGCTGAGATATCCAGTTCCTGAAGAAGAAGATTATCAAGAAGAGGAAGATTAGACGCAATATTAAAATATTTGGGGGAGGAAGGGAGGGAAGGGTCGGGGGCGTTGTTGTTATGCGATGGTTCTAACACCAACATCCCCATCCGACCACCCATTGTTGAATGTGTCCTTCATTTGTACTCATCAATGACAATGAAAGACTTCTGTATTTTTCTTCACAAATCTTGTTCAATTTCTTTACTTTTTTTTTTCCTCTTCTCTTTTAGTCTTTTTTTCATCTTTTTTTTTTCTTTTCGGGCAAAGGTCACCAAACTTTTTTTCTTTTTTTTTTCTTTTTTTTTTTTCGAAGGCTAGATTTTGCAGGACAAAGGTCTTTAAATCTATAAAGAAATTAGAATTTTCTTTGCGATATTAATCTACAAAAGAAAGATATTTTTATGCAGTTGTGAACGTGTCTGCGTGTCTTCACTGCACAGGCTGTGATCGTACACTCGTTGTGCTTGTCCGAATTATATGTTTGATTCCGACACCAGTCAATTAGGTCTCTGTCGCTGCCATAACAAAAAGGATTCTCTCTCCAAACAAAACCACAACCCCAGTTTAAAACAAGTTACGATATTTTATTTTGAGAGACGTTACAATGATACTTGTTTTCTTCTTACTGAACAACAGACCTGCAAATCAAGAGCAAACATATCTTTCAACCAAACACAAACAGTCCATCAACTTAAACGTCCAACGGCCCGTCTGTCTCTCAGACCAAGCAGAGACTAACTGACCTCCCTGCCTGCTTTGCTGGAATATATATAGATACTGGTCTCATTTAGAGTAGACCACACAGTCAACCCATTCGAAAAAGCTAAGCTGCTTATCTATGGACATAAAAATCTTACTGCCCACGGTGTCTCATATCTGGAGGGATATTAATTTTTCCAAGATTCAAGTGGCTCACAATCACGGTATTGAACCTCTTATCCAAGAAGACATTACTATTTCAAGACTTCAGCCGCTTTCTTGGGTGGTCTCTCTCTTCTCTTAGCTAAATATTGCCAGCCCGTCGTCCGCATGCATTGCAACGATGCACCCCACTAAACATGCGGCATCGCACATGTTTGCACAGATGTGAGTGCATTTTAAAATTTTTATTTTTAACACAAGCACAAATCTATTAACGCTTTTTCTGTCCCATGTCTTTTTTTTTTTTTTATCACAGGCAAGACAAAAACATCTGGCAATCTATATTTGACCTGTGAACCATATTTTGGTGACCCTGTTCTTCAGCAGGACGAATGCAGACAAGTGCGCTTCCCATTTGCGACTATATATGCTATATATATATATATATATGTCGTTGCTTAACCTATCTTAAAATGTCATGATATCTGAAAGTTACAAGTCACCACTTATCAAGGCCCATAGGCCACTCAAGGATAAGGGTAAATGAGTTTGTCAGGTGGACGGTGAGACAACACCGTAGTGATTGGTAACGACGGTTGTCACTGGTCAGAATTTGATTATTAAAGAGGACGGCTCAACAAAAATTTGTTTACATTAGACTTCAAAACTACCATGTTGTAGTTGACTAGGAAGCAGCCCCGTGGTATTGTTTTCCACTGATGGGTAGTTATAAGGAAGAAACTTTGATCGTGGAGGTTCCGTTTAGTTTTAGGTAAGGAGAAAGGGAAATTATTGACAGTGGTTCTAGCTAGACGAGTTTTTGCTGTAAATGGTTTACAGAGGGTGGGAGGGGGGGGCAGATATCGGAACTTAGTTGAGTACTTACCATGAAAATAACGATAGCGCAGAGAAAAACTAGCAAATAAAAAAAAATTTAATCTGAAATGGGCATTTGAGATTGAGAACAGAGGAGAACAAAAAAAAACATTACTAATCCATGCCTCTTTTGTCGGCAGCATCATTTATTTATTTATTTATTTATTTATTTATTTATTTATATATATATATCATTTATCTGCACTCAAAGTATTCAACATAAACAACAGTTTCTGTACGATCGTTTATATATATATATATATATATAAGGTGAGTCAATGAAAAATAGTTAGACCTGCAAATGGAAACAGATCGATATCTTCAGTTGTTCAGAAGGAGCATTTAGTAAATAAAAATATTTCTTCTTCTCTTTCAATTGCATTCCTTAAGCCAGGCTTTTCAAAGATCAAAATCTTATCATCAGAGGAAGTAGTGATTGATAAGTTGACAGATAAGAACAGTCAATATTCAAAATTTGGAAAAAGTTCTTTTTAAAAGTTCAAACGGGTGTGTTTCAATGTAAATGAAAGTCACCAAACACGGAGATCCAAGTTGTATGGGGTTCAAATGTAATTGGTAAATCCAGAAGAATCTATTTTTCATTGACTCACCTTATTTTTGCTCTATCCAGTATATTGAGCTTTCCTCATCTCACAATAGGTCTAATTCTCTAAAAGTTATCTTTTAGTTATAAACCTTCATATATATATATATATATATATATATATATATATAAATTTTAAATAAATATTAAATTATTTTTACCTACATACGCTAGCGTGTCGAGCTTTCACTCTCATCAGTGCAGGGATGATAATCTCGGACGGTCGCACGGTGCGAACAGAATCAACCTAGACTCCGTAAGCAAGCGCTGTAACCATTAGGCCACGGGACAGTACCACATTCAAGAAGGGAATTTAAGTTCTGTTTATGCGAAAGGCAGAATATCAAGAAAGACTGACTAAAGATTCAACGAACGTTGTCGGAATATGCCTTATAGCTAAGTGTCAGTCTATTTTTAACTTCACCGAACAGGGCTCAATTTTAATCCTATTAAAGGGGCTTATAATATTAATTTTAAATAAATAATATTAAATTACTTTTACCTACATACGCTAGCGTTTGAAGCTTTCGCTCTCATCAGTGTGGGATGATAATCTCGGACAAAAGAAAAAAGAAACGATGAACATAAAAATTGGATAAATTACAATATTTATTGAATCATCAGATATTCAAGCAAGGAATATAGAAAAAAAAATTGCGCTCTTCCATATCGGAAGAATCTGAAATTTTGGAAAACTCACTGAAATAGTGTTATATATATATATATATATATATATATATATATATATATATATATATATATATATATAGTATTTCATGTATCCACATAAAATTTTATAAGGAGATATAATTTTTTATGTATCAATTTTCAATATTTACTTCAACAGTGCTCGATACGTAAGTAGAGCTAGCCTATATATATATATATATATGTGTGTAGAAGAATGAAAAGGAATTAGAAAAGCAAAAGTCAAATCGTATTTCTATTCAGTTGCTCAGAGCAAGGTATATTCCGCAAAAAGGCAATTTATTCAAGTTAAATTTTTCCTTAAGCCAGGCTTTTCAAAGATCAAAAGAAAGAAATCTATTTGTCTGAGCAATTGTGCACCTGTCTATGTGTGGGGATGATTGGGGATGTCTAGACAAAATTTTTTTTTAAAAGAAGCATCGAGAGAGAGAGAGCAGTCACCTCTCACTTCGCTCTATGAACTCTCTTGTCTCGTCGGTATATCTTTCTTTCTACCTAGCTAAAATAAATTGTTCTTGGCCTTTTGGCTAAGATCAAAGTGTAGTATCTGTTCCGATGGATACTGCACCCCATAGATTGGTATTGTCTTGGCCTTCAGGGCTTGATTTACGCCGGTCTATGGTCTGTCCTGTGCCATTCTAGGAGGTCCACTTGCCTCCGCTCTTTGGGGAGGAGTAAGTTTATTGCTTACTGCCTGAGGCGCTCCTACCGGGAAATGCCGACGGGGCTGCCCAGGCAATTTTTAAACCCCACTTTCCCGACCCGACCTTGGGTCACATCTTACTTGTGGGAGTAAGATAAAAACTGGCCTTGTGCCTAACTCCTGGAGAGGAGTAAATCAATACCTAGCTAAGATATATTAGTTTCATTTAAATTATCTCCCTTGAAAATTAATGACGTAACATGTAAAAAAAAGATTTTCATAATTTATCTTATTTTTATTAAATCACTTTAATTAATTACTGTTAATACCGACAAAAATGTTGCATATAAATATAGAAAACTTTCTACTCTGGTAGCTTTATTCCTCGGACTGCTTATCTTTGGAGTTCCCTTCCTGCTCCCTGTTTCTCTGACTAACATGCAGAAATTTAAATGTAATGTAAACAAACGTTTTACTGCACAATTTCCCACTTAGGATGGCCCCTAATTACAGTAACCTCTTTGGGTTTTAAAAAAAAATGCATATTTTGTACTCATATTTTTGCGTTGTTTTGTGACACACATGTATCGGTTATTTTGTGACAGATGTATCGGTTATGTTGTGACTATTGATATATTCTTTTTGAACTGAAATTTCAACAGATTCAGCTCGTTTCTAAAACATGAATAAATATGCTTGTTTTAAATATGACGAGAAAGCCTATCCTGCATTGTCCGGTAATGAATGAGGACCTCTGTGTACTCCTGCTCTCAGCCCTGAACCATACATTACCATATTATTTTTTCTTTATTTTATTTATAACTTGAAAATTGAGTACGTGTTCCTTCAAAAGTGATGGAGAGATGTTACATTTTTGAAAAAATATAAACAGAGCATTGAAAAAATAGGCAACATTTTTATATCAAAAATATTATATGAATGTTATTTTTTTATATAAAAATGTTGTCTATTCAATAAATGAAGTATTTACATTAGTAATTTCTTCTCGGATCAAGGAAGATAGTTGCATTGATTTTTTTTTTTTTTTTTTTTTTTTTTTTTTTTTTTTTTTTTTTTTTGTTAGATTGCAGAGGAGTTAATTCTTCTTGAATAAATTATCTCCCATTCCATCTGTCAGTTAATAGTATTAAAAAAAAAAGGTTAATATTTAGATTTTTTTTTTACTTACAAAATGACAAAGAATTTGTCATCACCGCCAGCTTTGAAGACCTCTTCTGAATTTGCATAAATTAGAACATTTTTAAGATTTTCCTTTCTGTGCCACTATTGATGTAGATACAAAACTAGTATATCAGTGTATGCATGCATGCAATAACATATCCCTGTGAATGCATTAAAGAAGGGTATTATTAAGCCAAGACCAGGATATAGAAAATTAAATTTAAATAAAAAGGAAGAGAGAAACAAAAATGTGAATATATTCACCTAAATAAAACCATCGTCATCATATTCGGTTTAACATCCATTTTACATGTTGGCATGTGTTGGACAGCTTTTAGAAATTGACTTTCAAGTAACCTACTTCTGGCCAGGTCTTTATTTATCCCCTTTTTCTTTCTAGTCCATTTTGATCACTTCCTTCCATGTTTTCCTGAGCCTTTCTTGGTAAACCGAACCTGCTACCTTAACTTTGGCCATTTGGCTAAGATCAAAGTGTAGTATCTGTTCCGATGGATACTGCACCCCATAAACTGGTATTGTCTTGGCCTTCGGGGCTTGATTCACGCCGGTCTATGGGTCTGTCCTGTGCAGTTCTAGGAGGTCCACCCTCCCAGGCTTCGCCTCCCCTTTTTGGGGAGGAGTAAGTTTATTGCTTACTGTCTGGGGCGCCCCTATCGGGGAATGCCAACAGGGCTGCCCAGGCAATTTTTAAATCCCACTTTCCCGACCCGACCTTGGGTCACATCTTACTTATGGGAGTAAGATAAAAACTGGCCTTGTGCCTAACTCCTGGAGAGGAGTAAATCAATACTCACCCAAGAACTCTCATCCATTCTTTCAACGTGGCTATAATATCAAAGTCTCCTGTTTGTCACACATCTCCCTATACTGTCCAGATTTAATCTTTCTCTGGTCATCACATCTAAGCCTGTCTTAAAGACTCACATTACTCATCCATCGTATCATTCTCATATTTCTTTTCATGCAACGCATATCCTCAACCCTCACTAGCCAGGTTTCACTTCCATACATCATCACACTGGGTATGTATGCTTGATAGATACTTCCCTTGGTCGACAGTGGTAATGCTCTGCTGGTTAGTAATGGCATCAGATAAGTAGGAAAGGAGAAAGCTGAAGTAAATGGACCGGAGAAATTGAAATTAGTCAAAAACTTTACTGATGGAGAACAAGACTCACAACTATTATTTAAAAAGCATGTTTTTGTTAAAAAAATGATTAAAACAATTATGTTAGGAATTTCTATGACCTCAGTCAACGGACAATGAACAATAGTATATTAGGATTTGCGTAAACAAAGGAATTCCAATGTGCTTCGGAATTTTTAAGATGAGGGTTGATAATTCGTAGAATTTGGTATATTCGGACTACTGTTCTCATCTTCGGTGTTTTTATCACAACATTTCAGCCGATGTAACCTCCGACCTTCTTCAGGTGTACTTTGTCGAACTTGGGAATCTGGACGGAATTTCGAACGGAACCCTTTATTTAATCCACGGCGGTAGCATGCTCTCATTCCATCTGCCATGACTGGGAAGAAGTCCTCAGTAATTCGCAATTCTTCATATCGCCCGCACTGAGGATTGAACCTTCAATCTCCGGATGACTGTCACTTAGAACTGAATTATACTTAGTACTATATTAACTGCACCACGGGTCCTTGCGGAATTCCAATGTGTTTCTAAAATTCCGGCCTGAGAATATCTTTAGTTAGAAGAAGGGAGAATGCGAATAATGTTTATGTACATTTGTTGACTATCGAGCCAAACAGCGTCACCGGCCGGGAATAAAGCGTACTTAACACAGACATGCACCTGGCTGAAAAATGTTTCGGAAGAAACAAAACACGGTTGATTCACACGGAAATGCAACAATAATTGTTGATTTGACTAAAAACCACCTGCAAAGGTTATCCTTATACACAAAAGGTTACCTGCAGATGGGAATACTCCATCGCTAAATAAAATGACCTAGGGGCATGGTTACATTGACAGCAAAGGCAAAATCCCAGAATGTGCATTTACAGGTGGATATGTTTATTATATAAACTAACCCAAAATTGAGATTGAGTTCGAGAAAACCATTCCGTCATTTTCTGTGTGTGCTTCACCTTTTACCGCCACCAACAATAAAGATATATCATTTTATTTTTATACATCGGTGTTTGTCGCCATTCTTTTAAGCACAGCATAAATACAACACATTAATCGTTGCATATTATTGCCATACTTCGCTGGTGACAGCATACACAGACACACGCACACTTGTAAACATACACAAATCTTTGTAGAGTTTATCCACTAGAACAACTGATAACTAAATTTGATCATTTGTCTCAAACATTAATAAAACAGAAGAAACCCTTTTAAAACCTAGAATAAAGATTGTATGTGTTTCATTTTATGTTTTGTGTAATAACTAACAAAAACAAGACATAGCTGTTGACAAACAACAGCAGGGGAGGAAGTTAAGGGGCTAAGTTACAAGCCTTCATCTTCGTAAGATGCTATGGTACCACCTTTTTAATAGCACCAAAAAAGAAATGATACCAAGAACACGGATATAGACGAAAGGAGATAAATGGTGGAAATAAAAGGGGACGAGAACATAAAGAGAATATTCTTAACCCATTAGCGCTCATGGTTCTTTTTTTAGGATCAGAAATGTTAATTGGTCCCCCGATTTATAAAATCGGGTGACTTATGTTTTGAGGCATGCCCGTCCGTCCGGATTTTTCTCCGCAACGATCCATTGAATTTCTCTGAAAATTTGCATGAAGTTGTAACTTTGGTCAGGTTAGAAAGTGACATTCTCCGATTTAAAAAAAAAAAATCTGGTTAGCCCCCCACGGGGTCAAAAGCCCCCAAAATGGCAAAAAATGACCCTTTTCTCCCATAAGTTTGATCCATCCATTCAATTTCTCTGAAACTTGGCCAAAATGTAGAGGCAATTGTTCTGGATATAAAATGAGCATCCTTGACCTCAGAAAAATTCTGGTTTGCGCCCCCAGGGGGCATTTTACATTCACCACATCGAGTCACATACAGAGGGGGACCATGCACGCGCGGCTTGTTAACTATATTTCAACAACAACTGTATTTTTCAGAGATATCTATAGTTAGCCATAAAGATTGGCGTGTCTTTCAAATACTGTCTGGTGTATATCGGAAACACTGATTTCTCAATTTTCAGTACACTGTGAAAATCTAAAGTGGAAGGATACAATAAGTTTTATCTTTTATTCCATCAAAAATATTTTGATAAGTCCTTATAGTCAACCCACATTTTTATGCATTGTATAAATGAATGCTTTAAACATCCTATAAAATCAAGTAACTCTTGAAAATATTTTTAGTATCAAATAATATTCTATTCACAAAAAATTTTTGGTAATAAATTAAAGAAAAAAAATTGGGCATTAACAAGATGAGTCCGTTCTATCTACACATTTAGTGTTGAAAATGCTATTTCAAGTGTGACAGACCAACGAAAATGCTATTTCAAGTGTGACAGACCAACGAAAATGCTATTTCAAGTGTGACAGACCAACGAAAATGCTATTTCAAGTGTGACAGACCAACGAAAATGCTATTTCAAGTGTGACAGACCAACGAAAATGATATTTCAAGTGTGACAGACCAACGAAAATGATATTTCAAGTGTGACAGAAACGTTTATTTCTACCTCAAGTTTTTTTGTTTTTTTTTCATTTGCTTTCATGCATATAAAATAAAATGCAATCATTCAATCTTCACATTTAGCCATAAAAATGCTATTTCAAACTTCTGTGTTACAGACCAAAAATATTATTTCAAACAAAGACAGACCAAATAAAATGCTACTATTTCAAACTTTAGTGTTTTCAAATGCTATTATTTGAAACTCGCATTTTCTTAAGTGCCGCCAAGAAGTAAGAGGAGCTCATTATAGCACGTTGTCTCACCAGTGAATCACGGTAACAACTGATTTTTCTTCGTTCAAGCTTATTTCAGAATTCGTAAAGTCTGAGTTCGAGTTGAAGTGGCGTGAAGAAACTGGAACGCGTTGTTCCTCTTTCGATTTACTGCAGAAACATTTTCAGCATTTCAACAATTAATTAAAGAGAAAAAACTCAATTCAGGCTGCATTATACACTGATTTCACTGCTGATTGGTTCATGCACAATTTGAAGCATGCAAATTGCATGCTCGCAAAATTGTTTTTTTTTTTTTGATAGATTTGAAAAAATTGGCGATCCCTTTTGGTAGGATGCCTTACCGTGAATTTTTATGAATTTTTATGCATCGGTTTCCTGGCTCCATGTGATATTCTTCCAGGACAGATGCGCTACCGTTTAGAAGAGCTGCTGACCTGTGGTTCAAGAAATTATGGAGAATAAGTGGACGGTCGTGTAACGCACTTGAAATAATCAGGGGTTTCCTCTGTTGAGAGCCCATCTTGTTACCGGTGTAATGGACTTACCCATTTGGTTGCAAAAGAAGTAATGGCATGTGTTAGCTTGTGCAATAAACTTTGCTCGGGATTGTTTAGGAGGCAAGATGTCGACTCCCCAGGTAAGATGTCGACTCCCCAGGTAAGGTGTAAATAAAGCGCTACCTACGAACATTCTTTGTTGACATGAACATCATACTCGGTCTTCTTAGACTTGGAATGCTCACATTTCATTCCGAGTGCAAAACTCGATCGGTTATGTTCACATCAGGATGTGAAGGTGACTACGATAACCAAAGATATGTTGCGGTGTTGGTTCTATTAGGATACGAATTGAAGCCGGCAACGCTACCAAAAATTAACTGCTGCTGGATTTCGAACTACTGCTTGGCAGCATCAATGCCGTTAAGACATCATCTTTGGACCGGCAGATGGTCATGGAAGGAGAAGACAGAACAAGATATGATTTGTTAAGTATGCACATTACGTCTGTTCGAGCGTGGAGTATTATATCTTTTTTTACAGACGAGTCACCGCTTATCAAGGCCAAAAGGCGACTAGAGGATAAGGGCTAATTGAGTTTTACAGGTGGACGGTGAAACATCGAGGGGATTAGTAACGATGGTTGTAACTGGTCAGAAATTGACTATTTAAGAGGACGGCTCAACAAGAATTTGTTTACATTGGACTTGAAAATGGCAATGTTGTAGTCAGTCAGGAAGCAGCCCCGTGATACTGTGTTCCACAGACAGGCGGTTCTAAGAAAGAAACTTTGCTCATGGAAGTTCTGCTTAGTTCTAGGTACACAAATGGATAAGGGGAATTTATTGGCAATGGTTGTAGCTAGACGAGTTTTTGTTGTGAATGTTTTACAGGGGGAGGAGACCATAGATTGAAGTTCAGTCGAGCCCCTGCCATGAAAATAACGATAGAGTAGAGAAAGACTAGCAACAGACTGAATGATTATGCAACACTTCATAACCGCGTGCAACAAAATTGGTTTTCGTTATCGTTTTCCTAACTTTATATTTTTCAGTTATCTTGCTGACTAGTGTAACGGGGGGGACACATGCATATGTTGTAAACGTAGACGTATAACAATACTGTTAAAAACGGAAATCTCCATGTAAGGTTAGAAAAAGGAATTTTCCATTAGAGGCTAAGTTAGAGATTAGGCTGATGTGTACAGGATGTTGTGTGATGGGAGGAAGTGTGTGGCAGAGAAGCAAGATCGATTCTGCCTCTTGAGTATATGACATCAAAGTGAACGGATGTCTGGTTTTAAGACTTCCGCCACCCCTACAATTCACTGCTTCTATTATTTCAGCCACAAAGAAGAAGAAAAGACCACCATTTTTACAACTGCTACTGCCACCGCAATGTTCAACAGTCTTTGTTTTACCACCGTTCAATCATATAAGGAGGCCACCTTGGTGATCGTCTCATCAGTAGGAGGAGTGATCCTGAATGGGCCTCACACTCACCGGGCCCTCTCCCCCATATTTTTATCTGTGGGTTTACTCAAAGATAATATCGATCAAAACAATCCCCTGACTATTCCTGAACTGAAGAAAATGGCCATCGCAGCCAAAAGCAGTCGTATCCACGTGTTCTTGTACCATATAAGTGCACATTTCGACCATATCATTGAACGGCGATAAAAGAAAGACTGTTGGAGATTCATGACTGAAACTTGGTGGAAACTTAGTTTTCGTTATCGTTTTTCTAACTTTATATTTTTCAGTGTAGGGGGGGGGGGGCACATTCATATGTTGTAAAAGTAGATGTATAAAAATACTGTTAAAAACGGAAATCTCCATGTAGTAAGGTTAGAAAAAGGAATTTTCCATTAGAGGCTAGGTTAGAGATTAGGCTGATGTGTAAAGGAAGTTGTCCACAGATGCCGGAGAGCCTTCTACTCGAATAGCTTCTTTCCTCATACTGCTGGAACTCCCTCCCTGCCCCCTGTTTCCCCGACTACTGACATGCAGAAATTTAAAACTAATGTAAACAGATATCTCGCTGTGCAGATCCCAATTTAGGTTGTCCCCCCCCCCAACCTTCTCCCCTTTTCTTTTTTCTCAGTAGCCCCTTACGGCTACAGTGGCGGCATGCCTTGTTTGGGGTGAACTATGTTAAAAAAAAAAGTCAGACAGAAAGGATTGTGAATTTTATAAACTATTTAATGAGTGGCATTTAATTTGGGTCACCCTGCATAAGTTCATTTTGACTGTGATTCTGGGGTGTATGTTATTTGCGCTAGAGCTATTTCTGGCCCACACATCTCATCTTCCATCGCTTCGGCCATTATCAAATTGTAACGTTCCACACTGCCATCATGAAATAGACTTTAAGCAGAAGTTATGCAGGTTTTAATATTTAACTTTTGATTTATTTGTCAATATGTTGCATAGGCATAGCAGTGTTATCAACATCAGCCTATGTAATCATTTAGTTCTTTAATTATTTTCATTACCAATGTGTGCATGTGTTGTTGTCTTCCTCCAAGGACCGAGGTTAATTCTGCTCGCTGAAGTAAAAGCCATCTGACACGCTTTCTCAATTTAATTATCATGCAATTAATTTGGACAACACGTTTGTAGATTAATGAAACATTTATCCAACCATATGATTGTCTAGTGGCTGTAAGGTCAAGGGGGAGGGAGAGAAAGAGCGAGAGAGAGCGAGTTACTTATGTCTTAGACACATTGTTTGATTATTATTGGTTTGTTAGGTCATTTTTTGTACGTTTTGTCTCATTGATGCTACCACCAAGACTGACGATCCTGCTGATCACATCTGACTTCCTGTCCGACTAAATAACGGCTTCCTTTTCTCATAATACAGCAGGGTCAATCCCATGATTCCCTCGTGGCTCATTATCTGAAACATTTCCTGTTTTCCTACATAACTGCCATATATCGATACATGTGACGGTTACGGACCAGCTAATAGTTACTAGTAAACATACCCCACATCAATATTTAAAAGGTAAATTCTCCATTATTGCCTCAAAAAGTTGTCTAATATCTTGGAGGACACCATCCTTTCCTACATTCAATCCCGATCTGCTTTAGTTTTGGCATCCCACTTAACCCCCACTCCCATTTAGAGACCGACCTGCTTATTTTCGAATCACCCGGGAAGCAGTGGGCAGTCTATCACCTATCAGAGGGTTGGGAGGGCACTGCTAACCGATATATTTTTTCTTTCTTTCAGAATAATTGTAAATTGTAAGATTAGGGAAATAAATTGTTTTGCAGAACATGATTGAGTTTTGTAAAGATTTTAAAAAAACAAAAAACATTTTGGGTCAGAAAGTCGATATCTTCAGACAGCATGAGCTGGTAACTCCAGAACTCTCTCTTAGGACGTATCTGACTCTTATATAGGTAGAGTATTACACCTGGAGTCAGGTACTTCCTAGAACACTGGTTAGATCATTCTATTGTTTTCTACATATGTCATTAAACAATATGCACTAGCTAATAACTACTAATAAACATACCCACGTCAATATTTAGCAGATAGTCAACATTAAATTTTCCTCAAAAGACAAATCTGATGAGAGCAACGAAGTAAATGTTTATATTAACCTTTTAATGTGTATAAAATTGAACTCTTATTTTTTTTACGTATTGCTTCTTTAGATTCAAACAGTTCTTTTATTTATAAAAAAACACACAAAAAACATCTTTTCCTTCTTTCATTCCTCAAAGAATGTTAAAAGTTTAACCCCATCTTGGGAGGTGACAGTGGCGAAGTGGCTAACGACACAGACTGACAACCTGGGTGTGCCAACTTCGAATCCTGTTTGTTTCACAGAAACATTTTCACTTAGGATGTTGGCAACCTTTCACGCGGTCTCTCCTGTAAGTACCCAATTTTTTTCCAGAAAGGAAAATCCTTTCTAGAAATATATCGCGGAAACCAATGCCGACGATAGAATCATCTGATTCATACGAAATGAATGACTGAACACCATCTTTAAGGGTTTTCATTGATTTGTGGCTTGAGATCAGAAGCCATCCATTTCTAACGATGTCAGCTCTGACACTGCTTAACACCACCAACAGGAATCACAGGAAATTGAACTGCTTTAGTAGATTCTACCTGCACTTCATTGCCAAAAAATGTCCTTTTCGATTCATACATTTTTACCCAAATTTCTGTTGTAAAAAAAAAAGTACTTTGAAGTAAATTGCATCAGCAACATTTGTGCATAAACAGAGTCCAATAGTGCCACGCGTTTCTTTTAGATTTTTGCATTAGAGTTCACAATTATAAAGAATCTTCGTTTGTTTAAAATATGTCTGATAAAGTGCGTCAACGTTAATTAAACTCATATGTGTCGGGTCTGATTATATGACTTTATTAACATCTTGTAACACAACAATATAGGCGAGAGATCCCAATATTTGGAAGCCTTGCGGCAGACTTTCCGTTGCCCTTGTGGGGAGATGAGCAGAATCGTAATTACTTTGCATTTCGGGCATGTCAGCACACCAGAGGTTTGGTTATGTTTTGAAAAACTAACGGTCAGATCAATTCAGTGACAGATGTGTGTGATGGAGTCTGAAATAAGACAGACTGTCACCGAGATAGGTTGAAACTCAGGACAATAGTGGCTGTATTCTCCCTCTCTCTCTCTCTCTCTCTCTCTCTCTCTCTCTCTCGCTTAGTCTGCAGCAAAAGGGTTTGAAAACAGTCGGCTTTTGAATCTGCATGCGGCAGACGTCAGTCGAATGCTCACAAAATTCTCGACTTTCTAATTGTTCTTTGGAATGTATAAATAAATTATATTTTATATATAAAGTAATGTGTTTGTTCTATTATTACAAAGTCTTGATTTCCAGAAGCCGATGATTAATTCTCAGGAGAGAATTAATGAAGTTAGCCTAATGACGCCAGATGATTAATTCTCAGGAGAGAATTAATGAAGTTAGCCTAATGACGCCAGATGATTAATTCTCAGGAGAGAATTAATGAAGTTAGCCTAATGACGCCAGATGATTCATTCTCAGGAGAGAATTAATGAAGTTAGCCTAATGACGCCAGATGATTAATTCTCAGGAGAGAATTAATGAAGTTAGCCTAATGACGCCAGATGATTAATTCTCAGGAGATAATTAATGAAGCCATCCTAATGACGCCAGATGATTAATTCTCAGGAGAGAATTAATGAAGTTAGCCTAATGACGCCAGATGATTAATTCTCAGGAGAGAATTAATGAAGTTAGCCTAATGACGCCAGATGATTAATTCTCAGGAGAGAATTAATGAAGCCATCCTAATGACGCCAGATGATTAATTCTCAGGAGAGAATTAATGAAGTTAGCCTAATGACGCCAGATGATTAATTCTCAGGAGAGAATTAATGAAGTTAGCCTAATGACGCCAGATGATTAATTCTCAGGAGAGAATTAATGAAGCCATCCTAATGACGCCAGATGATTAATTCTCAGGAGAGAATTAATGAAGCCAGCCTAATGACGCCGCTGTAATTTCTGTGAAATACCCAACTGAGTTCACACCCTCCCCAGCAAGCGATAGTACCACAATCTATCATATGAATTAAATTCGGATTCTCTGTCTGACAGGATATCAGAAACTACTCAAGATACACATATAAACATTACATCATCGGATTTGGTGTGGATCCGAGCAGGTTATATCAGAAAACTACTCTCATATTCATATCAAAAGGACCAGACTCGTGCTGAAGAAGTTGGGGCAGAAATTTTTAATGCAAGAACAAATCTACTTTGTATGCAAAAAAAATCCTTTTTTTTTTGCAATTGTTCGAAAGAAATTTTTTTAACAGAACATTTTATTTAGGTCAAATTCATCATACACAGTGACAAGAGAGAGAAAGAGAGAGAATTTTCGTCTGCTCAGAAAATACCTGTCTTTTATTCTTTTTTTTTGCAAGTTTGAAATTATATTGTAGGAGTCTGTGTTTGTGCCGGACGTACATAAAAACGAAATGTATCATAAACTCATTCTAAGAAAGGGGGAGGAGTGCGTTCAAAAAGTAACAAGTTTGAGAGAGAGAGAGAGAGAGAGAGAAAGAGAGGTTATTATATACGTTATTTTTTTTTTACTATTCTATTTTCTTCGTCACTTATAAAAGAATCTCAGTAAAAATTAATATCACCAGGAACGCTGCATAATCTGACCTTTTCTGTCAGTGCTAGGGTTCGACTTACTTCCACAATAGCTCCCTTTATAAATTCTCTGACTCCTACCATAGTTTTAATGGATGAAATTCACCGTTTCTATTTCCTCCTTAATAGCTGGAACGGTGCTCTCCAAAGATGAAACGTTGCAAAAAAAAAAAAAATTCTTCAAAGGATGGTATCATGACGAATGAACACATTACACTACCCCCACCCCACCCCCACCCTCAAATGAGAAGGTAATGCTTAGGAAGGGTGGTATCCTGATGAACGAAAATATATTACACTACAGCCCTCTTCAAAGGAGGAGGTAATGCTTGGGAAGATGGTTTTGTGACAACAGAACAGATACTACACTACTCCTCTCCCACAAAAAAAAGAAGGTAATGCCTGGGAGGATGGTATGAAAAAACGAGCAGATACTATGCTCCCCCCCTCTAGACTAATGCATATGCAAGCGGTTCCCCCCCCCCCCCAAAAAAAAAAAACGTTTATTACAGTTAGAACAACAACAAAAAAGGAATGACCTCCTCCTGGCAACGTAATACAAAATTTATATAACATTTTTAAAAAATTTAATTCACCCCAAACAAGGGGGCACATTCTAACTGAGACATAAGGGGCTACTGTAAATTTGGAGCAGATGCACTACAACTCATCAAAAGTGCATGTATAGTGTTAGGGATAACTAACGAAACGATTTATCTCCCTTGAATCATTCGGTAAGGTTAAGAGTTATCGCCCTTGTCGATAGAGTCTTGCCTGAAGAAAGATAAACAGACCGACGTCTGGAGACTGTCTTATTTCATCTCGCGTTACAGCGGCAATTAACTCATTATTTTATATTGTGTTCAGTTGTAATAAAATTGTTAAAAGTTTCTGCTGATATTTTATCCATTTTTCTTTATCAAATATTATTGAGTAATCCTAAATTACGAGGTTTACAAAATATAGTACATAGGATAATGTGCAATTGTCAGAGAAATGACTAATAAGTCATGATATACATGTATGCATGTGTATCGAGGAGTTACATAATTAAAATCTATTTTCTTTGGCACTTGCATGTTCTCACTCGTGGAGTGATTAATACATTACGCGATAAGAACACTGTTCACGTAGGAGGCAACTTCTACTTCCGCCCAAACCGTTTTTCCGCGATTTATAAACAGTCCCGTTTTGAGATGTCAATGTGATCAGACGTTATATTGCTCTTCTCATCTCTATCAATAGCTTTGCTAGACGAGTTGAAACTCACACGCCCAATTCCATGTCTATTGTTGCCACATCTGGGCTGGTGCATCTGGGCTGGTCCATCATCTACTAGTCTCTCCCTCCTTGACAAGGTCCAAAAAAGAGTCGCCAACCTAATAGGTCCCTCACTGTCAACCAAGCTCCAGTCCCTGTCCCATCGCTGCAATGTAGCATCCTTGTGCTTGTTTTACAAATACTTCAATGGATTATGCTCCGATGAATTGGCTACTCTGGTGCCCCCTCGACGTAAATTCACTAGACTAACACGACAATCAACTAAATCTCATTCATTCACTGTGGAGGTCCCCATATGCCGGAGAGTCTTCTACTCAAATAGCTTCTTTCCTCGTGCTGCCAGCCCCTGGAACTCCCTTCCTGCCCCCTGTTTCCCCGACAGTACTGACATGCAGAAATTTAAAATTAATGCAAACAGACATCTCGCTGCGCAGATCCCAATTTAGGTTGACCCCCCCACCCCACCCAACCTTCTCCCCTTTTCTTTCTTCTCAGTAGCCCCTTACGTCTACAGTGGCGCGGCCTGCCTTCTTTGGGGTGAACTATGTTAAAAAAAATTTTTTAAATAGTACATCTACGTCGGCGGACTCAACCTATTTCGTATTCCTGTTTTCATAAATCTTTTGAGTTGATTAAACTGTTTGAATAAAATCGATTTAAATTGTAGAGAGAAAGTTTTTCCTTTTAACCAAAATTTGGTGACCCTTTTTCTTCATAACAAACAAGGCGAGTAGGGATGGATAGCGATGCAGCAACCCCCAATACAAAATGGCGATCTCGACATTCTTCTCCCAAATCTACATGAGGGGACATTTTGGGGCGAATTTCAGGAAGCGTTAGGATTTTAAAGGATGCATAATCACGGCAGCCAATAACTGGATCAGGCAGTTTGTTCCATGCTTCAGCGTGAAAAAAATGTTTCTGAAAGTTATGGAAGCTGCGCTGTTTCCTGACTTTGTAGCTATGTCCACGTGTGTTTGGCACATGGACATAAAAAAGATGCTCCGGGTTAGTGTTGGTGAGATGGTTAATGATTTTGTTGGTGTTTATCAAGTCGATTGCTAGATGTTGGAGCTTCAATGAATTCAAGTGGTACGAAATACCTTGTTTCGTTTAACCTGTTAAGACTCAGCTCGTGTCTTTCAATCGTAGGCGTGTCCCTTTTCTTCTTGAGATTCTCAGCGATGGCTCTGCTGTTGAAGAGGAATCGATTCTGAAACTTTTTGATCTTTCTGTCTCATCAAATCTTTCCTTGAGTTCATACATTAGATCCATTGCTCTTTCTGCTTCTCGTAAAGTCGGTTTTCTCTATCGCTCCAAACGCTTTCTCACACCTGATACTATTCTCTACCTCCACAAATCTACCATCAGACCATGTATGGAGTACTGTTGTCATATTTACGTTGGTGAATCTCTGTTCCATTTGAGGGTTCTTTACAAGGTGCAGAAACGTATTTGCAATTTGATTGGCCACACCCTTTCTTCTTCTCTGCATCCTCTCTCTCACAGACGTGATGTTGCTAGTCTCAGTCTTTTCTATAAATACTATTATGGCATGTGTTCTTCAGAATTGTGTGATCTATTCCCTGCTTCTTTTGTTCCAACTCGTTCGACTCGTTGGTCTAATGGTCTCCATCAATTCGCTGTGTTGATACTTCATTGTAATACAGCTTCCTATTCCAGTAGCTTCTTTCCAAGAACTGCAGGCTTGTGGAACTCTCTTCCTGCTGAGTGTTTTCCTCCAACCTATAGCCTTGATCTTTTCAAGACTAAGGCCAATAGGCATCTCCTGTCTTTGTGATAATAATCATATTTCGTTCGTGTTAGCTCCTTACATCAAGTGGCTTCATGCCTTTTCTAGAGCCATTTCCATAAAAAAAGACCAGGAAAACAGGGGGTTCAAAGTATGACAGGTGTCTGATGGAGAGCATTTGTTTGGTCACACTTCTCTGAATGCTTTGAGCAAGATAGGTGTTCCAGACTGATGATATAAATTCTAAGTATAGTTGCATCATAGCTGCACACATACTTGCTATATAACATTGGTGTAATGGAGTTCCTCTGTTAGTGTCTCTTAGACAGAGTCCAAAAAGAGTCTCTAATCCAATAGGTCCCACACTGTCTACCAAGATCCAGCCCCTGTCCCATCGCTGCAATTTTGCATCCCTTTGCTTGTTTTACAAATACTTCAATAGAATGTGCTCAAACGAACTTGCTGCACTTGTGGCCCCTCAATGTAAATGTCCCCAACAATCAGCAAAATCCCACCCCTTCACTGTAGAGGTTCCCAGATGATGAAAACCTTTCTACTCTAATAGCTTCTTTCTTCGAACTGCTTACCTTTGGAATTCCCTCCCTGCTCTCCGTTTTCCTTACTGTACCAACATGAAACCATTTAAATGTAATGTGAATAAACATCTTGCTGCAAAACTCCGCACTTAGAATGCCCCTTCAAATATGACCTCTGATTCACAGTAGTCGCGTTACGTTTCAGTGGCAATGTGCCTTGTTTGGAGTGAATATAAGGAAAAGGGTGCTTCTTTAGAGACGAAATTTGAAAGGAGGAGATAAATCAAACTTTTGGGGGGGGGGGGGGAGACCAATGATATTTATTTTATGTTTGATTTATTTCAATAAATCTATTTAATTTTAACGTATCCTCAGAAGTTTTATCTTTTACATTTTAAATTCTATATCCCCCCCCCCAAGTAAAAATAACAGGTCTTCAGAGTTCAAATCGTTTGCGTTCATTTCGTGAGAAATCAGATTTGCCCCCCCCCCCAAAAAAAAAGAAGTTTGAATTATCTCCCCCTTTCATATTTCGTCTCGGCCAAGTCTCTAAAGAAACACCTAAAACAGTATTAAAAAATAATTCAACGAAAGAAGAAATTTAGTCAAAAACACCAAAATATTAGTCAAATAAAAAAAATTTAATCAAATGAAAAACATTTTTATGATATCTATATTACAAATTCTTGATCGAAAACAAATGTGCTTAAGATGAAACAATGGGTGAAAAAAAACCGACAAGGGAGATAACTCAATTGACAAACCAATTGTAAAAAGTTCAAAGAAAATAACTTGGTTGATATATATGCATATATATATATATATATATATATATATATTTAAAAAAAAAAAGAAGGAAAGTTTATTTCATATCGTCATCTCTATGAAATTCTGTAACATTTATTACATGTTTGTTCTTTGCAATAACCTTTCCTTCGGGTTTTGATACAATTAAACTGACATTTTGTTTCCAATTATACAATATGAGGTTAAGTAAAAAACAAAAAGGGATTGATTAAAAAAATGAATCATGAATCATGAACATGCAAGATACAAATTGGTCTCAAATGTTTAATACAAACTTTTGGCAGATCATTCCTCACCATCTAAAAGGGAGAAAAAAGAAAATACATTCAAGGAAACTCTGTACTCTACTCAGTAGAGTTTTCATGGCTTCCAATTATTTTGGAGAGAAAATGAAAAAAATCAAACAAAAAAACATGAAATCAACTGGGACACTTTTCTGCTTTCATTTTAAAAGCATCGCAAGCGAAATCTATAACTTCACATGTCTATAACGCGAGATATCACTTGGTTTGAAAACAATAAAAAATATTTCGTTTCACTTTTGATTCAAGAAAATTTCAACTAGTTACTAAATTTCATTTCTAGTTGTTTTGATGACTAAGGATGTAAGCAACTAATCTATTTTAGAATATGTTTAAGAAAAAAACAAACAAACAAAAAACAATTAAAATTAAGGGAAGATTTATGAAATTTCCCAGCGTTTTAAACAAAATTGTGATATTAAAAAACGCATTTCTGAAAATCAGATTTTTTTTCTAAATATTAGTTTTGGTTATATATATATATATATTTGTTTTGTAAGAGTCATAAAATGTTTTAACTGAACTGGCTAACAGAAAAACAGCAGAGATGACTTAAAAATACTAATATTCTATTTAAGATAAAACAAACAAAAAACAATTATAATTAAGGGAAGATGTATTAAATTATATTTAAACAAAATTTTGAAAATTGAGATTTAAAAAATGCATTTCTGAAAATCAGTTTTTTTTTTCTAAATATTAATTTTTGTTATATATATTTGTTTTGTAAGAGTCATTAAATGTTTTAATTGAACTAGCTAACGAAAAAAAAACAAAAAAAAAAACAGCAGAGATGACTTCAAAATATTTTTGATAAATGAAAAGGTTTCTATTTCTATAATCGATTTATTTTTACAATTTTAACAGAAAGAAACTTGTATGTTTAAATCAAGTGTTTTGATAAAAGAAAGCTCAGAGACCTAACCTTTGAAGTCTCCAATCTAATGTTGTTCCGTCTTTCGAGGAAATAAATAATAATAATTTCTCCAATCTAATGTTGTTCCGTCTTTCGAGGAAATAAATAATAATAATTCGGAGATTTAAAATTCATAAATTTGTACAGGTTGTTCTATGCAAATATTTGATTGTTAAAAGCTTTTTAGTTTGGGTGCTTACAAAATGTGAACTCATTTAGGTCCAGCTTTTGTAAGAACTTTACGAAGAGAAGACATTGTCTGCAAATTTAATGTTTTATAATTCTTTCAAATACCTAATTATTGCAAGCATCGTTTTGGCCGTTTCAAAAATGTGAACTTACAAGCTTTATTCAAATACAATTGAATAATCATTGTTCAAAAATCTAATTTGCATTTTTTAAGAATTGTTGAAGAGAAAACAGGTTTACAATTCTTTCAAATACCTAATTATTTTGAGCACTTAAAACAGTACTTCCAAAATATGAACTCAAAGTAATACCACTGAATAAACATTGTTAAAATTGTTCTAAGTATTTGTTCACATTTTGTAAGAACCGTTTTACAGAAGATATTGTATAGACATCCAACGTTTTATAATTATTTCAAATACCTAATTATTGTGAGCTTTGTCTTTTGTTGTTTCCAAAATATGAGCTCAAACTATTGTTCAAGTATCATTAAATTAAAATTGTTCAAATTGTTGTATTATTTTTGCTGTTTCCAAAATGTGAACTAATCCTAAAGCTTTGTCCAAATACCATTAAATAAACATTGTTTAAATACCTAATTATTGTAAACATGGGTTGGTATGCTTCCAGATAATGAGTTCAAACTATTGTTCAAATACCATTAAATAAACATTCTTCAAATACCTAGTATGGATTTTGTAAGAACTGTTGAAGAGAAGGCATTGTATAAAAATGTTTTATAATTCTTTTGAATACTTTATTATTGTAATCATTGTTTTAGATGCTTCAAAAATATGAACTCAAAGTATTATTCAAATACGACTGTTCTAAGTATTAGTTCACATTTTGTAAGAATCATTTAAGAGAAGACATTCTATAAACATTGAACATTTTATCATTCTTTCAAATACCTAATAAGCATTGTTTTGGCTGCTTCAAAAATGCCAATTCAATAAAATAACATTTTGTAATAACCATTACAGAGATAACATCATGGCCTCCGTTCAGTCTTGAGAGACAATGGATACCCTCTGTAGCTGAGCATGTAATTGTGAAGCAATGGTTGCGCAATTCTCAACCACACCTCTCCTGAGTCGGCACTGCTTGAATCCAGTGGCAAGGAAAAGTCCAGGACGACTGGAAACATTGCCAAGATAAACGGAAAACACATACAGCACCTTGTATTCCCAAATGGTCACCCATTTAGTACTGATCGTCGCTTAATTTAGGTGATCTAACGGGAACCGGTGTGTCAACGTGATTATGCCGTATGTAGATAACAATGTACAAAAGAACGGATACTTATTTCTAAGGAATTGGTTTATTAGTTTAAAGATTTTGAGATCATATAAGAGACAACGCAGAAAACTGTTTTGACATGTTTCATTCTATACGAATTTTATCATCTACATCAATTGTCGCTCAAAAGATGTGGAGGCTAGTGACTTATATACAAAGCATACGATAACTTAATGACATTATAAACACCAGTCGGAGATACGTCCCTGACAATCAGTACGACAATGGTTCTGTTAAGTCCTAGGAGGAGGTTCATCCTCCCAGGTTTTACCTTGTCTCTGAGAAGGAGTTAGTCTATCGCTAATCGCCTGAGGGGTTCCAACCAGGGAATGTCGACGGGGCTGCTCAGGTATTTGTTGTAGGCCAGAGTACACTTCACCTAGTGCGCTGGCTTTTCAAAACCCCACCTGACCCGCAGAGGAGGTAAATAAATATAAACATCATATTTACTAGTGGTTTTATTGTATTACATATCCTCAAGTTCGGTAGGATTGACTGCTGGCTTCTGGAAAGAGAGGCCTTAAACCACAATGTCAAGTGAGACCCAGCAAGTTATTTTCTCAAGTGGTAATAATCATCTGATTAATAATAATAATAATAATAATTAAATCATTGTGTATAGTGCTCAAGTGCACTACAATGTAAGGATCAAATTACGAATCATCCATTTTTGTCTGAAATGGTATAAATCGCAAACAGAAGTGGGTAAAGACCTAGCTTAAAAATGTAAGTACACGACTGAGTTATTTCCCTTTCTCACTATTCGTTGTATTGTACAAAAAAATAGAATGGAAGGATAAGTCTGTGCTAGATGTGTCCAACATTCACTGCTTGTATATATATTCCATTAAGACACAAATCGATCTTGGCTATCTTGAATTTTTTTCCTACAAAAATATTTTTTTATTTTTGTTACTTATAATATTTTGTTACTTATAATATTTTTTTATTTTTGTTACTTATAATATTTTGTTACTTATAATATTTTTTTTATTTTTGTTACTTATAATATTTTGTTACTTATAATATTATTTTTATTTTTGTTACTTATAATATTTTTTATTTTTGTTACTTATAATATTTTGTTACTTATAATATTTTGTTATTTTTGTTACTTATAATATTTTGCTACTTATAATATAATATTTTGTTACTTATAATATTTTGTTATTTATAATATTTTGTTACTTATAATATTTTGTTACTTACATTATTTTGTTATTTATAATATTTTGTTATTTATAATATTTTGTTACTTATAATATTTTGTTATTTTTGTTACTTATAATATAATATTTTGTTACTTATAATATTTTGTTACTTATAATATTTTGTTATTTATAATATTTTGTTACTTATAATATTTTGTTACTTATAATATTTTGTTATTTATAATATTTTGTTATTTATAATATTTTGTTACTTATAATATTTTGTTATTTTTGTTACTTATAATAAAATATTTTGTTACTTATAATATTTTGTTACTTATAATATTTTGTTATTTATAATATTTTGTTACTTATAATATTTTGTTACTTATAATATTTTGTTACTTATAATATTTTGTTACTTATAATATTTTGTTACTTATAATATTTTGTTATTTTTGTTACTTATAATATTTTGTTACTTATAATATTTTGTTATTTTTGTTACTTATAATATTTTGTTACTTATAATATTTTGTTACTTATAATATTTTGTTATTTATAATATTTTCACATTTTTTAAACTCCTGTTCTGCTTAAGATTAATAATTTGATCTCGTTTTCGAGTTAGGATCACAAAACATTGAAATGGGATCGTCATTGGGAAAACGCTCAAAACTACTGGCCTTGTGTCCTAAACGGTTGTGTTTTACTTTTACAAATGTCCCCATACAGATCCTACGTTGATTATATATGTCCCAAATGTCGGCCTCTGCGTGGTAAGCACACCTGAATGCGACTGATTTGCTCCGTAATGGTCGTTTTTCAGTTCAGGAATAGTTTGGAGATTGATTTGATCGACAATATCGGTGAGATAACTCAACAGATAAAGATATGAGGGGGTTTATGATCCGGTGAGTGTGAAGCCGATTCAGGATCACACCTCCTACTGATGAGACGATCACTAAAGTATCCCCCCACACCATTGAACGGTGATAAAACAAAGAACGTTGGATATTCATGAATGAAACCTGGTGGACAAGTCGGGCATAGATTGAAGTTTATTTGTACCAGATATGGTTGGATTGAAAAAGGGTGGTAAATTTTATTAGCGATTCTATGGGAAACATTTTTTTTTTTGGGGGGGGGTCACTCTATATTAATAAAGATCAGCTTAATTAGTATACTATTCATTTGACATGCCATCAAATACAATATTTCTAATTGCTGTTGTCTCTTAGTTTGTGTTATGTGTTATGCAGTAAAATTGTTAAGGGGTGAATGCTTAATAAAAAATCAATCAGTATTAGTTTTGTTTTCCCTTTGAAATTGAGCAATGTACGAAAAGATTCTAAAAAAAAAAAAAGTATTAAAAAAAAAAAAATGGGAAATAGAGCACCATGGGATATTTATTTTTGATATCATTTTTTTTTTTTATTTTAAATTTAAATTTGTATTAAAAAAAATCATGCCTTGACACTTTCTTTCCAATAATCCGAATACGTCACATTTCCGAACGCTCTCGTCCAGCTTCGAATAGGACTGCCATACTTAAATATGCCTATACAAACAAAAAAAAATAATCCTAATAACTATTAAAAAAAACTACAAAACAAAAATACATAATTAAAAAAAAATTAACAATAAAGCCATTACAAGCCATACATACGATGCAATGTTGTTTTTTTTTATTTCATTTAAAAAAAATTTATTTTGGTATTAAATCTTTTCAAGAACTTATTGTTACTTATAATATTTTGTTACTTATAATATTTTGTTATTTATAATATTTTGTCATTTACAATATTTTGCTACTTATAATATTTTGTTATTTACAATATTTTGCTACTTATAATATTTTGTTACTTATAATATTTTGTTATTTTTGTTACTTATAATATTTTGTTACTTATAATATATTGTTACTTATAATATTTTGTTATTTTTGTTACTTATAATATTTTGTTATTTACAATATTTTGCTACTTATAATATTTTCACATTTTTTAAACTCCTGTTCTGCTTAAGATTAATAATTTGATCTCGTTTTCGAGTTAGGATCACAAAACATTTCACATGCAGAAGAACAGACTACGTTGGTTGGGGCATGTTAAGCGCAGCAATGGCTGGATTGCTAAAGTCCGACAGTTGAATGTGCCAGTAGAGAAGACCACCACTGGCAGACCCAAATTGTCTTGGAAGGACGTTATCAAACGTGACAGGAATACCATGGGTATGGGTTCTGTCAAGCCTCACCAAAGACAAGAATGGAGAGGAAAACTTTGATCGAGACTATACAAGCAGGTCCCACTCTCATCAGATTGTTAATTGTGGCCCGATTCAACAAATAAACCGGTTGTTGTTGATGATGGTGATGATAATGAGAAACTTGTTCTATATTAGCAATATTAATAATACCGTTTTTTTAGTAAAAATAAAGGTAATATTAATATTAGTAATATGAAACAACTCTTGTCTCTGATGAAGGGATTAGTTCCCGAAATAATTTAACACCAAAATAAAAAATGAAAAAAAAAAAAACAACAAAAAAAACGGCTTTATTGCTAAATTTTCAAAGAAGCGAATTTAAAAGACGCTTCAAAGAATTATTTCATTTTCAAAAATATATAAGTTAGACGGACTAATAATAAAATACTGACCTGAAAAAAAAAACAAAAAAAAACGTAACATTAAAGTTTTTCAAAAATTATCATATATGAATAATTGGTCAAGGAGTGGGTTTTGTTTACAAGATTTTGTAATATACTGCAAGCTAACTAATGACATTACATGATTAAATATAATAGCAACACTTTTTTCTGAGTATGCTCTGCTGGAATGGTATTTAATATACCTATGTTTAATATGTAGATGCATACATGTCATCAAATACAATATTTCGAAATGCTGTTGTTTTATATAGAATTTTTGTTATGCAGTAAAATTGCTGAAGTAAGAATGTTTAAAAAAAAAAAGAAAGATTCTTTCATTGTAGAATCAATAATAATTAGTTTTCCCTTTGAAATTGAGCAGCGTAGAAGAACATTCTAGAAAGAAAAAAAAATATATAAAAAAATGGAAATAGAGCACCATGGGATATTTATTTTTGGTATTGTTTTTTTTTTTTTATCTTTTTCTTTTAAATTTGATATTTTTTCCGTAAAAATCTGTTATGACGGACCAAGGGCGATAACTTGATTTGGTAATATTTGTCAATTTTTTTCCCCCCTAAAATGAAGATTGTTGAGTAAAAAGAAACTTTTTTTTTTTAAAAACTAGTATACGCATTTAAAAAGATTTTTTTGTTACTGATTGCCACCCCGGACTTAGGGTTAATGTTTGTGTTAATATAAAGGCATTATTTTTTCTGATAAAAAGAAAACAAAAGAAAAAGTGAGAATTTTAAATTTTTCCATAACAAGTATACTTTAATTTTTTTTCTTTCGTATTGTCACCCCAGACTCAGGGTTAGGGTTAGGGTTAGTGTTGGGGTTAATGACTTTTTTTTTTTTTTTTTTTAGCAAAAAAGGTAAAAAAAAAAAAAAAAAAAAAAAAAATATTTTTCGGCAAAGAAAAAATATGCCCTTCATCAACCCCGACACAACCCTAAGTCTGGGTTAAGTCCAGGTAATATATATATATATATATATATATATATATATATATATATGGATAATGAAATGATGAAATGGATAAAATTTGTATAGTTTACAAGTTTATTAAATCATCAAGTGTTCAAACAAAGAATACCAATATTTGTATTTGTATTCCTTGCTTGAACACTTGATGAGTTAATAAACTTGTAAACTATACAAATCTTATCTATTTAATCACTTCATTATCCATATATAAATGCTCTATCTACTATATTGAGCTTCACCATATCTCGATGGGATCTAATATAATACTTGAGCTTTGTATTATCCATATATATATATATATATATATATATATATATATATACAGGGTGGGCAAAAATAAGGGTCCTATTTTTAAAAATTCATAACTTTTATATTTATTGATTTTTTAAAAAATTTTTTTAGAATAAGTAAAGGACCCCTTCCGAAGCAAGCATGAGCCGTATTAGCCCTAAGGAACGTACCCTCATTTAGAAAACATTATTTTTGCTTAAAAAACTCAAAACAGTGTAAAAAACAATACTTTAGTTTTTGTAAGTTTTAAGAAGTGTTTTTCGGCTAAAATTTGTTTTGTTTATTTCAAAAAATCTCGGAAGGGTCAGTCTACACACACATAAAGTTTGGTGAGTTTAACTTTTATTTTGTGGAAGTTATTCAAATTTAAAGATAGGACCCTTATTTTGGCCCACCCTGTATATATAAATATATATATAAAAATGAAGTTAGGTTTGTGCACATTCATGTGCCTTACCAAATCGAATTATCATCCTTGGTCCGTGATAATAGATTTTTATCATTTTTTTCTTCAAATTTTCATATTAAAAAGTCTTTATTAGACAAATATTAGATTAAATTTTGTTTTTATTTCAGTGGAAGAATGGAAGCATAATTGTTAGTTTCTGTGATGGTGGTGAGTGGGGGGGAATGAGGGGAGTGAGGGATGGGGGTGAAGAATGAGGTTCAGTTTCAGAGTATCATGCAAATATATGATAAATAAATACTCAGCTGGTTGTAAGATATGACAAAGTCAAGAAAGTTAATTGTAAGATAAAGACTTCCCACCTTCTCGCCCCTAACCCCTAATAATCAGCGAAAAATAACAACAAAAACAAACATGAAAAACCTGATGGCAGTAATTTAGTAAACTAAAAGATAATATATACCAAAGTATTTTAAGTTGAGGGGGGATAAAAAATAATTTCAAATTGTTAAAGGGTTGAATAACTTTATTAAATGTATCGTATGTTACTTATTATAGATATGTATGTGTGTGTGTGTGTGTGTGTGTGTGTGTGTGTGATAATATAAAAAAGAAGAGTTATTTTGGTGCTTCTGTAATAAAAAGCCGAAAAAAAGTTTTTATTGTCTTATAGTGTTGGAGAGGTAAGTAAGGGGCAGGTGACTCTTACTACGATTTTTAATCAAGATTTTCTCTGAAATTAGGAACATGGATGTTAACACTTTCAAGTTCGAAGATATACTGTATTTTACCGCAGACAGTTAGGGTTAGGGTTTTGAGTTAGGGTTTAGGGTTTAGGGTTAGGACTATTATTAATTAAATTTATTTAAATTACATTTTATGAAAATATATTGTTCGAAAGCTAGAGCTGTTGTGAAGAGTTACCTGCCCATTATTTACCTCTCCTACACTAAAAGACAAAAAAAACTTTTTTTTTCGGCTTTTTAATACAGAAGCACCGTTATTTTATATAGATCAGATCGATTCTTATGGGAATCAAATTCCAGAGCAAAATGAAGCTCAATATTTAAACCTTTAAATAATTATTTCTAATAGAGTTATAAATACATTTATTTATTATTTATATATGGAATTAATAATCCAATATAATGGAAAAGGAAAATCGAAGATTGTTTATATTTTCATCGACGTTTCGTCTTTATTGTTCAAAGATCAGCCATCTTGGAAAAGTATTTGAACAATAAAAATGAAACGTCGATGAACATATAAACAATCTTCGATTTCTCTTTTTTCATATATATATATATATATATATAGCATTAGATAAAATGAAAGAATAAAATAAGGTGCGAATCAAATTTTATTACAATTCAGAGTTCAAGTAAAGTAAGTAATTACTGCGGTAATGATCCTCCAACGAGAAGAATTTTCTTTGAAAACCCATGGATTAAAGACTTTCAATTACTTTGCTTGAACTCTGAATTGTAATAAAATTTGATTCGGACCTTATTTTATTCTTTCATTTTATCTAATGCTATTAATGCTCTATCCAGTATATTGAGCTTCATTTTTATCCGGATGTTCACTAATTAAAGATATTAGTTGCCTCTTATATCTTTTGTTATATTAACCTTATATATATATATATATATATATATATATATATATATATATATAGTATTAGTTACTGTAGATGTAAATCCATTGAAACTCAAGTGTTTATAAAAAGTGCTCAATAACAAGTAGAGGTGTTCATAAGTATAAATTTTTATTTATACAAACATTATTTATGTATTTTTTGTATTGAAATTATTTATGCGCACGTATGTATTTTGAATATATCCTTGCTTGAAAGTTGATCTGAGTGTGTGTCCATGTTTAGATGTGTATGTATATTTATGTCTGTTTATTTATTTGTACTTGTGTATCTATTAAATTTGTTTACATGTGTGTATTTTTTATATATAGATAAGATATTTATACCTAAATAGGTTTGTAAAACTTGGAAGGTTAAATAGAGTTGAAAGGAATCCAAACTAAGTAGGTAATAAAACAAAGAAAACGAGGATAGACAGGCCATAAAAAGAATAAAAAAGATAGGAACTGACTGTAAGAGTCAACAAGTAAAATAGGTAATCCGATACTAATTCATAGGAAATAGAAAATAACCAATCCCAAATGAAGATTTATTTAGAGGAGAAAGGTCTCCAAATCCATCCCATTTCTCTGGAATCCTTGGTCTGATGAGGTTGACTTTCTGAGAAAAGTGCAACCGAAACATGTATGCACATATGTAGCCAATAATGTTTGTATAAATAAAAATTTATACTTTATATATATATATATATATATATATATGAAGAAGAATGGAAAGGAATTAGAGAAGCAAAAGCCAAATCAAAATTCAATTCAATTGCTCAGAGCAAGGTATATTCCGCAAAAAGGCAATTTATTCAAGTTAAATTTTCCTTAAGCCAGGCTTTTCAAAGATCAAAATCTTATCATCAGAGGAAGTCGCTGGGATAGATAAGTTGGCAATGGCCAAGATTTAAAATTTGAAAAAATGAAATAAAAGTTGTAGGGAAAGAAACGCAGGGCAAAACTCTGCCCGAATGCAAGCAAATTTATATATGTATATATATATATATATATATATATATATATATATATATATATATATATATATATATATATATATATATTCAGTAATACCTGGTGTAGTATTCGCCTTGGACGGGCATCTGGCTTTCACCGAAATAGGAAATCCACATGCAGTCCTCAGTATGCGGTCAGAGGAGATGACATACAGCACCTAGTATTCTCAAATGGTCACCCATCTGGTACTGACTAGGTTCAACGTTGCTTAACTTTGGTGATCGAATAAAGACCAGTGTATCAACGTGATTATGCCATATAGTGTTACTTATTACTTAGTGATAATACGTTTTCAAGGTGTAGAATGTTATTTAAGTATGGTTGATGCAATCTGGCCTAGGGTCGATTAAGGTTCCATATACAAGGTGGATTTCTGATTAGTTCAATTTGATCATGTGATGTCGATAGGGATAGATTTGAAGGTAGAGTCAGTTGCAGTTTGTAGCGTTAATGAAGACGTGTAATAATGTAAAGGAAATATCAAATGTTATTGCTTATGTTACTTTATTATGTTGTTATTCTGACTTTAAATGTCACATGGATTTTTATTAGAAAAATTAAGAGGTTGATACAAGAATAATCATTCAATCAAGCAGGAACGACAATTAAACATTTTTTTTCCGGGATATCTCGCTCAAATTTAAAAAAAAAAGATTAGGAATCTCTGGCTCAAATTAAAATGTTTAGGGATGTCTAGTTCAAATTTGATTTGAGCCAAAGATCTCTAAACCTTTTAAGGTTTAGAGATCTTTGGCTCAAATTAATGAACTTTGGCTAAAAGTTTTTAAATAGTCTAGGGAACTATGACTCACATTTTAAAAGGTTAAGAGATCTTTGGCTCAAATTAAAATGTTTAGGGATTTCTAGTTCAAATTTTAAAAGGTTAAGAGATCTTTGGCTCAATTTTTAAAAATGTTTAGGGATCTTTGGCTCAAATGAAAATGTTTAGGAATTTCTAGTTCAGATTTTAAAAGGTTTAGAGATCTCTGGCTCAATTTTTAAAAAAAGTTTAGGGAACTTTGGCTCAAATTTGTAAACAAATAAAATAAAAATTTACCCTCCACCATCACATAATCCTATTCCTCTTATTACCACTTAAATTCTTACAAAGCAATACTTCATTTAAAACATTTTTTGTTAGGTAAATTTGCAAAATATTTTGAGAAAAAATTTCAGAAATTATCAAAAATGTTTTTGTTTTTTTTTGTCAAGTAGAAAGAGTAAGTTTTTAGAAAATGTTATAGACAAATAGTTTTTTTGTTTTGTAAGATCAATAGAAGCAGAAAAAGATTCTGTGGAATATTTTTTTTTTTTTTTACAAAGGTAAAGATTCTTACTTTCTTTTGCATAAATTTTCAGAAAATAATAAAATGAGTTTATCAAATTTTTGGCACAAGCATATATATTTGAAAAAAAAAATTATTATTATTATTATTCAAATCAGCAGAAAGATGAGGAAAAAGAGACATCGAGTTAAAGAAAAAAGTACTTTAGTTTGTATACATAATTTCTATTCTAGCACCGTCTGTTGGTAATTAAAACTATTACGAAAGTGTTCTAATTATAAAGGCATCAGCAAGGGGATTTGTTTAAAAAGAACTACTGTGAAGTGATTTGAATGAAAGAAAAAATGGGTCAATTTCTTTACAAAATTGAAAGACTAAAAAAACTTTTTAACTAAAGGGTTTAAAAATAAAATATATATGAAAAGATGTTTTAAAAAGATGATTTTTTTTTTCAAAGAGTATTTTTTTGTATCCTATGAACAGTTGTCTTTTTTATTCCCATGACATTTATTTAACCTTTTCTGGCCTTCTTCAAGGTGGACTACCCGTATAGAAAGAGAGGGTCTCTTTTTTCTGGTAGCGAAAACAAAAAACAATATACACACATATATATATATATATATATATATATATATATATATAAACCCCAAAAAAGCAGCAAAATGAAATTTAATCAGCAACATGTGTAAGATACAATCTTCAACAATCAAACAGAAAAAGAAAGAAAGAAAATAAAGAATTAAGGAGAAAGAAAGAAAAGAAAAAAAATGATAGAATAAAGAAAAAAAAGAAATTATATAAAAAGAAAAGAAAGGAAAATAAATGATAGGAAAAAGAAAGAAAAAGAAAAAAAGAAATGATAGAAAGAAAAAGAAAAGAAAAAGAAAAGAAAAAGAAAGAAAAAAGAAAAGAAGAGAAAAGGAAAAGGTTTAGTTTGTTTGATTTACGACATATCAAACCGTTTGGGTGATGTAATGCCAAAATAAATTGTATACGATAAGTTGAACACAAGTCGCTATTTTACCCATGGATAGGAAGGAAATCGTGGTTTCATACCTTTCCCAATTACATTAGTGCATTATTGAACAATAGATACGACAGAATTTGAACTTGTCATAAGTGATTCCATAGTCTGTGATGATATCTATTAGGTTAATCACACACACCCCAAAAAAGAAACAAAAACGAAAAAAAAAGGAATAGAGAAAAAAGAAAAAAGAAAGAAAAGAGAAAAAGGAAAGAAGAGAGAAAAGAAAAAAAGAAAATATAAAAAGCAGGAAAAGAATGAAGAAAAAAAGCATGAAAAGGAATTTTAAAAAAGGGAGGAAAAAACACTCTTTGAATGAAAATGCCTTTTCTTAAAAAAAAAAAAATGTTACACAATAACATTTATTTCAACGTTAATCAAGTGAAAAGTGATTTCACTTTGATTAAATGACTTTTTGTTTTTTCTATTGTTTTTTTCTTCACTTATTTACAGACTCTTCCCCAACCGCCCAAAATATACACACAGAAATGGAGTCAGAGACGTCATTACATTAAAAAAAAGTATTTATGCAAATATACACGAAGATGCAGATCATAAATGATGAAGAAAATCAAACATTAAATGCTGTAGCGTTATTTTATGATACAATTTTTTTAAAAAAGAAATCACAAATTTAAACATTAAAATTGTCTGAATATGCAGATACACCAAAGAGTTAAATGAAAAAAAAAACATTTTTTATTCAAAATAAATAAAATAAAAAATATATTCCTGAATAGTTATTTTCACCTGAAAACTTTTTAAAATAAATAAATTTAAAAAAAAAAAAAATTCCTGAATAGCTATTTTCACCTGAAAACTTTTTTAAATAAATAAAAAAAAATATATATATTCCTGAATAGCTATTTTCACCTGAAAACTTTTAAAAATAAATAAAAAAAAAAAAAATATTCCTGAATAGCTATTTTCACCTGAAAACTTTTTTAAATAAATAAATTAAAAAAAAAAATATTCCTGAATAGCTATTTTCACCTGAAAACTTTTTTAAATAAATAAATAAATTAAAAAAATATTCTTGAATAGCTATTTTCACCTGAAAACTTTTTAAAATAAAGAAAGAAAAAAAAAATATTTAAGTGATATTGAAGAGTTCCAGTCGAGAAAAAACAGCACAACAGTTGAATAATTTAAACAATGACACGCATTCTTTTTGTGTATACAAGACCGGCCTAAGTTTTTATTTTTTAATTTTTTAAAATACAAATGGTCTCCAAGACACGGAATTGAAAAAAAATCATGGCATCTTAATTTACGCTATAACCTAAAATTAACACTTCTACCTGGTCATGAATGCTGGAATGAGAACGATCTACCCCCGTGAATTAAATAAAGGGGTCAGTTCGAAATTCCGTACAGATTCCCGAGTTCAGCAGAAATAAAGATTCCCAAATTTGACTAGAAAGTTTATATTAAAATGTCTTTCAATCCTATAATTATTAACCACTAGTGTGAGCGTAAACACAAGCCACTCCTCAAAATGATATTTTTAAGAAGCTATCACATTTTTGTACAGACATCGGCTCCCAACGATAAGGATAAATTACAAAAAAAATACCAAGTCATGTGACTTGTTTACAAGTACGTCCACGAGCTAAATCAAAATTAAGAGCGTAATATTTATTTATTAATGTTTGTATTACAGAAGATCAGAGCAACATCGGTACCGCCGGTTTCAAATCCTATTTCTGTTTTTCCGGAAGATGGCACTTCCGGCAAGACAGAAATAAACAGAGGCTAAAGAGAGTTCTGATAAAGAGGCCGTTTATAGGTTCCCTTTGTTATGATTTGAAACCGGCGGTACCGATGTTGTTCTGATCTTCCGTAATACAAACATTAATAAATTATATAATATATATATATATATATATATATATATATGCTGTATTCTATTAACGATGTTTTCACCTTCAATTTTTCTTTTACAAAACAACCATTTTTAACTTAAATTGTTAGTGTGAGTCACTGTGTACACCAAAGACAAAAGATCATCGTCTATATCTCATTTATACCAGAACACATACCACAGGTGTCCAAGTTCGAAAAAATGCACCCAGAAAATAAAGGTCGGAGGTTACATCGGCCGAAACGTTATGAAAATAACAACCAAGATGAGAATAGTAATTAACCCTCAACTAAAAAAAATTGCGAAACATTGAACATTTGTGTATTTTTTTTTGTTGTTTTTGTTAGAATGATTCGAAAGAGAAAATGAAATGTTCACATGTACTTGGCAGAGATTGTTTGAAAATTACTTATTTTATCTATTTTTTTTCACTTCAATCTTTTGGAGACTATTTGAATAAAAGTAAAAAAATAAATAATAAATTTAAGCTGGCTTTGTATAAACAAAAGGAATTTCTGTTCGAGTTGAAGTTATTCAACTCGCGTGCTAGTCTTCCTTGAGTGGAACTCTTAACTCTCACTTGAACATTTCTTTATCTGATGCCACTCAAACATGCGACGACTTCTTAAATGTTAAACAAAAAAATATCTTCAAATCAACTTGATCTCAGAATAACATTTTTTTTTGACCATTAAAAATTTCAAAACAATTTTTATGACTTGAAAAAAAATTGTTACTTTTCTTAATCTATTATGTACAGAGCAGTTGTGTCTATGTATGTGTGTATGTCCGGCTAAATGTCGAAAAACTAAAAAAAAAAGACCCACAAAGTTTGTATATTCCTGATCAGCGTTGCCCGGAATGAATAGTATCGAAAATTTTAAAAATATTATTCATTCTTTAACCCTAAACTGGTGCAGATTTTCCAACCACTAACTAAAGGGAAATAACTCTGATTTTTTTTCACAGAGTTAATTTCCTTGTGCTGACTCATTCCTCGAGTTTGTGTGTGTGTGTTTGTTCAGGGAAAAGAATGGACTGGGCAGAGGAGAAAGAGGGAGTGAGGAGAGAGGGGGGAGAGAGAGAGAGAGAATTTTAATAGAAATATGTTACACTTTTCCCCCAGGCAACGCTGGGTATCCCTGCTAGTTGAATATAAAAACTTAAAAGGACAAACAGTACCCGTTTTTTTTTTTCCAACACCGCGTGTTGATGTGCAAAATTAATTTACCAACAATTTATCTTCTTTTTAGAATTGTATGTACAAGAAAATTATTATTTTTACTTATAAAAAAAAAAAAGTCTAGTTCTTTAGAGTCAGAAGCAGGTTTGAATGTTTTGACTTTATGTACTAATGAGTCACCGCTTATCAAGGTCCAAAAGCCACCCGAGGATAAGGGTTGGGATATATGGTAAGAAAGAAACTAAAAATATTTCCATGGAAAATAGAACAAAAGAATCTCTTTGATTCTCTGATAAATGTTTCAGTTGATACAAACATTTTTGGCTACACGTTTGCAGATATGTTTCAGTTCTAGCTATAAATTCTTATTGATGCAAACATTTTTGGCTACACATTTGCAGATATGTTTCAGTTCTAGCTGGGAATCAGCTGAGCTTCTTCAGACCAAGTTCTTAGTATGAAGACAGAGATAAAAAATGTTCATCCCTAAGAACTTGGTCTGAAGAAGCTCAGCTGATTCTCAGCTAAACCTGAAACATATCTGCAAATGTGTAGCCAAAAATGTTTGTATCAATAAGAATTTATACCAAATAAAATAAATATAATAAACTACGCTTTTCACCCAGTCAAAAAAAAATGTGCAAATTAATTTACCAATAATAACGAAAGAAAAACTAGACTTTCAATTTTCGGTTTTATTGCTGGGTTGTTTTGTTTAACAACAACAAAATTATTTCCGGTCGTACCCTCTACCACAACCCTAAACTCTACCACTTGACTAAAACATTTAGTACTCTATGAGTACTAAATGTATTAGTCAGATGGTATTATGTTTCATAAAAAAAATACCATGAAAAAAAAACATTCTTAAAGGAAAATATTATTTATTATTCTAAAACATTTCACTGCATATCTTCTTAATAATTCATTGGGAATAAGCTGAGCTTCTTCAGGCCAAGTTATTCTTAATAAGGAGCCATTCATGTTTTGATTAGATTATCTTCGTCGAATTGAAACTACATATTTGCTTTTAAAAATGAATATATTAATAGAAAAATATGTTTTCTGAGATCATGTCAATTTTTAAAAACGCATGTTTATGTTTTGTTTACGCCTGTTAAAGGACTAGTATATTTGAGGGACGTCCGACACAGTGTTATACTAAATCTGTTCCTTTCAGATGCTGACAGAACTGGGATGCTGAATTTGCAGAAGGTGTAAATTTTTTGTTTGTGTGCATTCAATTCATATGTTGGATAAGATAAAATCGTACACTAATGTATAAAAAAAAATTCAATAAATTTAGCTTTTTAAATATTCGATTGGATATTATATCCTATTTATCAAGAGAACATATGTGTACGCATTTATATATATATATATATATATATATATATATATATATGACAATTATGGAAATAATATTCTAACGTGATAGAAAAAGAAAAAGGAAAAACCCAAATTATTTAGATATTCATCAACATTTCGTCTTTATTTTAAGAAAGACTATGCTTCGTTTGAAAAAAAAAGAACAAAAACATTCTTTTCACGTCAAAATCGCACCACATTAAAAAAAAAATTCTAACGACTATGTGTCGTTTGAGAAAAAACAACAACAACAAAAAAAAAACGAAAGAAAACACTCATTCCATGTCATAAACGCATTAAACATTTTGAATTCTAACGACTATGGTTCGTTCGAAAAAACCAAAAGAAAAACCATTCTTTTCACATCACAAACGCACCAAATATTTTATTTCTCCAAATCAATCATCCTGAGGAAGTCTTGAAATAAAGACAAAACGTTGATGAATATATAAATAATTTTTGTTTTCCTTTTTCATAATATATATGGATATATATATATGTAAAGGAGTAAGGCTACCAACATTCGTAAAAAGTTTTTTCAACATTTATTTATTATTATGTTATTTTATCATTTTATAATTTTATATAACGCGTTTCAAGCAGTGGTCCGCTCTCATCAGATATGTAAATCCATTTGAAGAAATGTCTTTCGATTTGAATCTTAAGCCTGAAGATTACCCCCCACCCCCGGGGGATGAAACGCGGGAGCATCTGTCTGTGTAGCTAATTGCCATTAATATATTTTCATAGCTTACTAATATATATATATATATATATATATAATTATTATTATACTAAAGCTGATTTAAGCAATATTTTTTTTTCTAAAGTTTTTTTTTCCTATATATTTTATTCACACAAAATACATGCTAAAAATTTCTTAATTTGGGGATTGAGTTATGATTGACATATATATTTCAATTGCTCTAATTAGCCGTAAATTGCAATTATCTCACAATCTGACCCATCTCTTACTAAGTGTCTGTCTATCACTCTCCCTCTCTCTCATTGGATCTTGTTCGACTCCACCATGCTTTTATTTTGTTCTATATCTATCACTCTCGCTTCTACCTCTCTCTCTCTCTCTCTGTATATTAACAGTCAAAGGTAATAAAGAAAGGGCCGAATAAAAAGATTGGAAATGTCCATTATAAACAAAAGGGAATATCACTACCACCTGTAGTTGTAGAGGAGAATATCGAAAACTAAAGAGAGGGGGAAGAAAGATATATATATATATATATATATATATATATATATACCTTCTTTGTAATATAGTAGGAAAAATCCCAGCAGAGTGCTCGATTAATTAAATATTAAAGTTAACAATTAAAAATTAAGAGCGTAATATTTATTTATATTAGTACAGAAAAATTAGTACAACATTCGTACCGTCGGTTTCAAACACGAATGTTGTACTAATTTTTCTGTACCAATATAAATAAATAAATATATATATATATATATATAATGTGTATTAGTATGTTTAAAAAGGCTGAGGGCAATGCAAAGTTGGAAGGAACAAAAATGATAAATCGAAATCGAAATGGGACTTACTATTTATTTTTTCTTAAAATCTTACATAACAGCAAGTGTGGTGTTAGCTGTTTGTGTGTTGTCCGGATGATTATTAAAAATCATTTATTTAATATTTCGGGAAAAAGAAACTACCCTTTGTCAAAAATAATAAACACCAAAGGAAAAATCCGTCTGTGTAGAGAATTCACCAAAATATATGTATATTTAGGCAGCAAGTTTTTATTGATACAAGCTTGATTGAAGACAACAGAATTTTCTCTTTTTGTAACATTTTTAATTACTGTCTCGACTCAGCGAGCAAGTTTCCGGGTCTCCAGTGGTAATTTGTGGAGTATGGATCGAAGAGTTCTTTTATCGACTATCTGAAGCGCTTTCAATCTTCGCGATCGTCTTCAGGAGTTGGTTTGTTTTTTTTTTCACTATGTCATTCTTGTCAGTTTAAGTGTTTTTTATTATTTTACTCGGTAGGTTTGGCGGGAGAAACATAACTAATATATATATATATATATATAGTCTCGGAAGTTTCTCAACCATTAAAACTATATAAAAAAAAAACAAAAAAAAACAACAACTTATAGTCTCAAGTCTTCCAGTGGAAAATCACTCATGTAAGTCAATTTATATATATATAGCATAGATTTATGTAGAGTCAATTACATGATTAATTTACGTTCCAAGAATTCAACATAACAGATTGGTATTGACACGAAATTAAAAGTATATAGACAGCATCAATGGAACAGAGACATATATATATATATATATATATGTCTCTGTTCCATTGATGCTGTCTATATATATATATATATATATATATATATATATATATATATATATAAGAGAGAGAGAAGGGGGGGATAATACATATCTATATGAAAATATATATGCATAAATCTAGCTCTTAAATTTAGTGTATAACAAATTTCTTTATATTGGAGTTAAAGAAACTAGCATGTATATATATATATATATATATATATATATATTTGTGTTATAATGAAATAATTCCAGGAGGAAATCCGGGTATGAGAGCTCAATGTGATAAACAGAGCAAGAATAAAATAAAGTATAATAACACGAAATTACATAATCATCGATGCAATAATTTATTTCAACCTTGTGGTATTTTCAAGCATCCGATTTAGACGATTACATTTTTGAAACTGAAAAAAAAAAAGATTAAATTCACACCCGACAATTCAAATATAATTGGAGAGAGAGGGGGTAACAACCTATTTAATACATATTTAGAGAGAGGGGAAAATTTGAAGCATATCTAATCTATAAGTATAAATTGAGAGAGGGGGATTGCATAATTTATTACAGACTGGGAAGGGGAGTAGAAATTGTAAAATTGGGCATAGATGAGGATGAGCGGGGAGGGTCATGTTTTTAAAAAAAATCGGGTCGTGTCAAAAATTACCAGTATTAACCTTCATCTCATTGGTTGATGACACCTACTGTAATCGTCTGGATTGGATGTTTGAAAATACCACAAGGTTGAAATAAATTATTGCATCGATGATTATGTAATTTCGTGTTACTATATTTTATTTTATATATATATATATATACATACATGCATATTTGTTGTAAAAATACATTTTCAGATGCTCTAGATTAAATCATTGGTGATTTTTGCCTGAGATCATCAAGAATTTCGAGTCTTGCAACATCAAACCCTTTTACCCAGTGGATATTGATTAAATACCAGCTTGTGGCCCGGTGGGAAACTAAAAAAATTCTGAGACACCCTAATGAGATAAAAAAAAAATTAAAAAAAAAAAAAAAAAAAAAAAAAAAAAAAATTGACTGATGCTCCGTGGTTGAAATTTCAGTTGCCACTTTTTTTTTTTTTTAATACTTTTGTTAGATTAAAACAAATGGAATTCAGGAGCTTAGTGTTCCAAAGTTTTGAGACAAATGAAAAGATAAAAATGTTTCGGGCTGTCATCCTCAAAAGTAATGTACATTTCAGAAATGACGTCACATCATTTCAGAAATGACGTCAGATTTTATTTTAGTTCTGCAGAGAAATAAAAAAATAAAAAAAATAAAAAAAAATAAAAAAATAAAAAATGAACCTGCGTCCAATCCAACAAGGATGCCTCTTAAATACAGTGCTGCTTTACCGTCAACTTTTTTTTTGTCCAAAAGAGTGTACAGATTTGCATCTGTGGCAGTGATTTATAGTCCGGTTGTTTAACTTAGTTGGTAAAGCAGCACAATGGAGGTGTGGTTTCTGTGTTGGATGCAGGTATGATCCCTGCAGCAATGCCATCTCTTGGCTATTCTTTCATTTGCTTAAGCTGGTCAACAGAATTCTATTTGTCCCATCCAATAAAAGTGTTTACAGAAAATGAGTTCTCAATAAAAAGAAGGTTATATATATATATATATATATATATATATATATATATATATATATATATATATATATAGGGTGGGCAAAAATAAGGGTCCTATTTTTAAAAATTCATAACTTTTTTATTTATTGATTTTTTTAATTCTTTTTTTTTAGAATAAGTAAAGGACCCCTTCCGAAGCAAGCATGAGCCGTATTAGCCCTAAGGAACGTACCCTCATTTAGAAAACATTATTTTTGCTTAAAAAACTCAAAACAGTGTAAAAAACAATACTTTAGTTTTTGTAAGTTTTAAGAAGTGTTTTTCGGCTAAAATTTGTTTTGTTTATTTCAAAAAATCTCGGAAGGGTCAGTCTACACACACATAAAGTTTGGTGAGTTTAACTTTTATTTTGTGGAAGTTATTCAAATTCAAGTTATTCAAATTTAAAGATAGGACCCTTATTTTGGCCCACCCTGTATAAGGAGGACATTTTTTAATAACTAATATAAGTTAGCAAAACATTTATCTGGAACAAAACTTAGATCTAATATACGGAACGTTTTTGTTCTTGTCTTTTAATGGAAGTGGGGTCGGATCAACTCTGCTGGGAAGCCATGAAATAAAATACTGTTTTGTTTTTAAATTCCCGAAAGAGTTTTCGGCGAATATCGCTTAAAAACGGGGAAAAGAGTAACGTGGAGAGACTTCTAAAAAGGAAAAAAATACTTTGCCATATATTCCTTTTCGGTTTATAATGGCGATATTCAATCTCCCTGTTTTTTTTTCTCTCCGCGTTACTCTTTTCCCCGTTTTTAAGCGATATTCGTCGACGTTTCCCTTGAAAATGTGTCGGTTGAAAGGTACCTTGGGATTTAGTTTGTTAATTTTAGTCGATCGTTTTTATTCTTTTTAAAAGGTTTTAATCGAATGTCTTCCGACGATTAAATATATTACTACAAATTTCCTTTTTTTCTTCTTTTTGTGATATTGTCCTCGACTCGCTATGACTCCGTTCATCCTATACAAAACCTTGATATATATATATATATATATATATATAATATATATTTATATGAGAGAAAGAGAATATTTACTAATTGTGAAGAGCAGTAATTATTTTATGTACAGCCAATCGAATAAATCAATTGATTAGTTAAAATGAACATTTTCTAACTAATTTAATTTTGTTATCGATACTACATTTGTGGTGTTTGTCTGGGATGAAATTGAAAGGAGAACGACATAACCTAATGAGTGTACGACACAGATATATGATATATATATGAAGATAAAATATACGATATACCATAAAATTAAATGTCATGGAGACAGAATGTATGAAAGACAGAAAGGAAAAACAATTAAACATAGGAAGAAATAATTTTTAAAAATCGAACGAGAGATTTGATCGGATTCGTTCTGATCACCGAACGTCTTCAGAAAAAGTGAACACGTTCGTTGATCCGAACGAAACCAGTCAAATCTCTTGTTGACTTATTGTCTTTCATACATAAGTATATATATATATATATATATATATATATATATATATATATATCTTTCTCTCTCTCTCTCTCTCGTACACACACAAGTAACCCGTCTCTCTGGTTTTCTCTGCGACTGTTCCTTTCTCATTACTAAACCTTCTTCTAAATCAACATCAGCGTCCGAGTGATTTTGTCTACAGACGATCCAGAACCTGGCCTCTCGACAACAACAACGGGTGTATAAGATTATACACACCTCAGTAAGTGAAAGCGTAACAAAGTTCTCCTCAAATTTCGTATAGCCTAGGGCCTCCGTAATTGAAATTCCGGTGCTTATATAGATGAGGTCACATATGGAAAACGCAGTTGCACAGGTGAAAATCGTAGTTCCGAATAAATTAACCGGAATACTCTTTGAAACAGACGAAAATAAGTATCTACACAAAAAATGAGCAAAAATTATCGAATAGAATTTTAATTAAAAATAAAAATCAGTCTTAGCGTATATTATGGATCCGCCATCGATTACAGCGAAAAAACACGGAAATCAGGGGGACGTAACTCAGTCTGTCATATAAACAAGTAATAAATCAATAGCGATCGGCAAAATAGGATAAAAGTGATTTTTACTTTTTATTAAAAATTTACTCAATAATTTTTCCTAATTTTTTCTGTGTATACTAATTATTGCAGAATACGTAAGTATACAGTAGGGGTGGGACGTAATGGGTAAAAATTAGGGGTGGGACGTAATGGGTGAAAATTAGGGGTGGGACGTAATGGGTAAAAATTAGGGGTGGGACGTAATGGGTGAAAATTAGGGGGTGGGACGTAATGGGTGAAAATTTCAGCTTCCTGCGAGTAGTATTTTTTTGTGTTCATTTATACATAAATAACACTAAACAATCAAACATTTTGAAAATTTTGCAAAATTCAGAAGGTGCAGGCCAAAAATAGCCGTTAGGGCTCCACAGGACTCAAAATCCATCATTTTTCGGTGAAAAAGTGGTTTCATGCGACATTGCAGGTCCTAAAACATCCTCAAACGCTATGAAGGGATATAGATGGTTAAATCTGATATAGTACTTTAATTTAGGACCATTTTCAGGCTGTGAAAGGGTTTTCATGAATGTAAAATAGCCAAAAACTAGTGGCTTGCACCTTCTAATTTTCACCCATTACGTCCCACCCCTAATTTTCACCCATTACGTCCCACCCCTAGTTTTCACCCATTACGTCCCACCCCTAGTATAAACAAGAGTTTTTTTGGTTTTTTTTAAATTTAGAATTGCGTTTTCCATATGTTACCTCATCTATATAAGCACTGGAATTTCTCTGACAATATTGTAAAATATATGAATGCTTTCAGGAGTTTTAAATAAGAAATATTCACAATGTGATACCTGATGAAAAAACAAAAACAAAAACAAAAAACAAAACAAAACAAAAACAACAAAAATGGAAACCAAAAAAATGAATTAAAAAGTGAAAAATGTTTATTAGCAGTTGTCATTAATAATTAAGATGATTATATTTCTTTTTATAGAAAATTATTAGCAATGGTGATTAAAATTAATTTTTTAAAATGGTAGGAATTAATTTTGGAGATTATAACGAAATGTGTAATATGACAAAACTGATGATTATTATTTTATTTTCAATGATATGAATGAAGTGAGATATACATTTTTTTTATAAGAAAAAAAAAAAAGAAAAGAAAACATGTCTTACTCATTGAAAAAATATATACACACACAAAATATTAAACAAAAATTCAGAATATTGAAAAAAGTAAAAAAAAAAAAAAGAAAAAAAAAAGGAAATATAAACAAAAATAAAGAAACAAAAAATTCAGCTGAATTACTAAAGTAAAACTTTTTTTTTTCTTTTCACATTTTTTTTTTTGGGGGGAAGGGGGATTTTTTTTCTCTTTCTATAAGGCCAAAGGAATTTAAATATTCCTTAAACTCCCCACCCAGTAACACTAATCTTATGCTCACTCTTCAAATCCCCCATAAGTGAAGGAAATTTGATTAAAATCTTTTTTATCGTAAAAAAAAAAAAAATACAATTTTTAAAAAATTTTTTTTTTTTTTTTTACAAGAATTTTTTTTTTTTTACTTGAGATAGAATTTTTATGTTGTTCCCGTTTTGGAGATTTAAAAAAAAAAAAAACATGTTCCAAAATCTTCATTACTTTTGGAATGAATTTTACCAACATTTTTTTTTTTGATACAATGGCTTCCAGACAATTTGATTATTACAATTCAAGTACATGTATAAAATATCAGAGTACGCTAAGTACATTTATAAAGTACTAGAGTACATTAAGTACATTTATGAAATACACTAAGTACATTTATAAAGTACATCAAGTACATTTATAAAGTACACGAGTGCATTAAATGCATTAACCAATATAAATAAAGCAACGAAACAGAAACTGACTTTTTATCAACATCCCCCCCCCCTTAAGCAGTACAGAATGTTTTTTATTACAGCAATTCAAATTAATTTCAACCTGAAAGTTCAAATCCTGTCATATTGGCCATTTTTAAACTGATAGCAATATTTGTGACTGCATTCGTCATTTTTCTTTTGTTGTCATTTTTTTTTTTATCAAAAAGTTTGATTTTTTTTCATTTTCTAAAAAAAAAAATTTGATTAAAAATGTATCTTAGAATAAATATCAGCTCATGGAAAATTCTGAAAAAAAAAAAAAAAAAAAAAAAAAATGGTTGTGTAAAAATTGAAGATTCCAGACAGGCAACATTGCTCAATTTTCTGAGAACAACATTTCTCAAACAAAATAAAATGCAAATTATAATATTCATATGTAATATCTTTTTTTTTTTTTGTACTTTTTCTATTTACACCAACACCACAATTTTTATTATCATTCCATTTTGTGTCGAAATAAAAAGCAAAAATTCAGCTTTAAAAACAAAACTTCCATTTTTTTTTTTACAAATAGCCCTGCGAGATGAAACAGCAAAAAAAAAAAAGTATTGCTAAGTTTTCGTTGCAAATTTGTCCTTTTTCTTTCCCTCGTTCACCAGATAAAAAAAAAAACATTTTTAAAAATGTCTCAGAAAGTTGTTTAAAATATTTGAGGGAGAAAAAAAAAATAGCAAAGAAAAGCAAAATATCTCAAGAAATATATATTTATATAAATATATATATAAAAAGTCCTTTGAGTTGTAAAAAATCTTAATAATTGCTTTGATATGTGGATACATCATGAGGGTTGAATGAAAATATATTTAAATGAAAAGTTTAAAATAAAATAGGGTAAACGTGAAGTTGAGGCGAGAGTTAAGTTTTTTCGGAAAGGTGATAGGCAGTAGCCCACAAATTGTATATTTTTAAAAAAAAGATTATGGGCGCTTCTCCTGTTTCACAGCGACATTGAAATATTTAAACAAATGTATAAACTTTGTTATGTACTTACGTGTTAGCTGAAAATAAAATTGTGCAGGAAAAATTACGTAAATTCATCCAGTATTTATTAAATTATAAGAAGAAGAAGAAAAAACAAACGATTTTGCGTATCGTTAGACATTTTGTAACTAGTTCAGGCAAGGAAGATAACTCGTTTTTTACCAATTTAGATAACTCAGTTATCTCCCTTCTTCCTTGGCGACCCATGATAAAATCGGGCGATTGAAAGATACAAGATGGCGACGACCGATAAAAATCGTTTTTTATTTTTATTTTACTAAATACTGGATTAATTTGCGTAATTTTTGGTGTGCACTTTTCTATTAAGCTACCACGTAAGTACATAACAAGGTTTATACATTTCTGTAGCTATTTTTTTTTTTTTTTTAAACATGTCATTGTGAAACGGCAGAAGCACCAAATTATGAAATGCTGAACGTATTGGCGTTAAAATCAATTTTGTATTACGTAGTCATATAAAAATAATTTTTTAATTGGTACATCGGCTTATAAATGTACGTAGCGTACTTTGATATTTTATATGCCGGCATGAGCGATAAAAAAGGGGAACGGTAACAAGGTGCCACGAAAAATATTACGTAAAGAAGGAAAATCTTTTAGTGAGTTATAAAAATTATTCATTTAAAATAATTAAAATAGTTTATAAATTATTTGGTTCACAACATAATTCTTGTGTTTTTTTTCCAACATATAAATTATGAAAACATTTAAAAGTCTTAAATAAAGTTTCTTATAAACAATGCATCATCGCACCAAATCTATTAGCCCAACTCTTTCTCGCCACAAAAATTGCGAACAACACAGGAATTATTTTGAAAAAAATATTTTTATAAATATTATAAATTGAAAATATAAGCCATTATCAATGCAAGATTAATTTATTTTTTTTATTTTTTACTTTAATCTTATTAATTTCAGAATAAAATTCCATCATCAGAGTTGACCAGTATTGTGTCATTTTTTTTTCCATCAAAAAACACAAAAACAAAAATAAACAAACTTTTTTTCGTCAGAAAACAAAAGGAAAAAAAGTTTGTTTATTTTTGTTTTTGTGTTTTTGATGAAAAAAAATGACACAATACTGGTCAACTCTGATGATGGAATTTTATTCTGAAATTAATAAAATTAAAGTAAAAAATAAAAAAATTAATTAATCTTGCATTGATAATGGCTTATATTTTCAATTTATAATACTGACCCAGCAATGCTTTAAAACTGAACGACACATTTTATTAATTTTTATGAATATTTTTTTTTTTTAAATAAATTATTTTTATATAAGTCACTAAAAGACTTCTTTTCATTGGACCTAATTCAGATTCCTGTTTTTAGCGACTATCGTCTATCCAATAAAACATGTCGCAATTTTGGAGATAAGCCGATAATACTATCATATTTACTAATTTAAAGTTTGTTTTTTTCCTATTTCATATGCAATACTAAGTTGATTTTAACTCCAATACACTCAGCATGTCATAATCTTTTAAAATTATACAATTTTTTGAGCTGCTGCATATTGCCTTTCCGAAAAATTTAACTGTCACCCAAACTTCACATTTATGAAATAAATTAAAATATATCCCTGAATAGTTATTTTCACCTGAAAACTTTTCAACTACATCAGATTAATTTGAAAAAAAAAAAAATCAAAAAAAAAAAAATCAAAAAAAAAAAAAAAATCAAAAAAAAAAAAAAAAAAAAATCAAAAAAAAAAAAAAAATCAAAAATCAACCCCCCCCAAAAAAAAAAACAAGTGACAAGAATTGTTTAAAAATTATTATGATTCCACAATATAAAAATAACCCATAGAAATTGAATAACTTTAACACAAAAACGAATTCTTTTTGTTTATAGAAGGTGGGCGCAAGGTATTTTTCATGCCTCCAAGGTAAAAAAATCTCAAGAAATATATATTTGCATAAATAAATGTTTTTTTTTAAAGAAAGTAAAATGTTCTTTATGGATATTTATTTGAAAATATTCATTGTTTGTTTTTTTTTTATTGGATTTGAAGAAACATGTTAGAACATATCTTGATTTCATCGTAAAATAATGTACGATTTAATATGGTGGAAACGATCGTATGAAGACATTTAAAAAATTGTTTTAAATAAAAATCAGAAGTTATTACCTCATTACTCATTATTATATTCATATAAATATATATTTTTCATTTTCTAAAAAAATACTGAGATAAAAAGGATATCACGATACGCTTTTACTTCAGTATCTTTAAGGATATTTGCATAAAAAAAACAACTTAAGCCGGCATTCTATAAACAAAAAAAAATCTTTTTCGTGTTGAAGTTTTTTTTTTCTGAATTTTTTTCTCAAGTGAAACTCTTCAATGTCACATAAATGTCCTAATTCGGTTTTTGGCCTTGATAAATGGTGACTCATTATCAAAATAAAAAAATAAAAATTTCAGATTTTTTTTTTCTTAAATTTTTTTTTTTTTTTTTCTTACATTTTAAATTCTTGAACATACTTTTTCGAAAAGTTGTCAGTTATTCAAGAATATATTTTAATTTTATCTAAAGTTTTTTAATAAAATGATTTTAATTTTTTTTTTTTTTTTTTTTAACTCTTGCAATGTATCCACGTACGTATAAAAGCAATTTGCGTGTCTGTAGTTTTATTTTGTTGTTGTTTTTTTTTTTTTGCTCAACGAGCACATACTGGCTTTATGTTTGGTTCACGAGTTTGTTTTTTAATGCACCATTAGTTTTTTTTTTATCATCAATCAGAATAAAATTATATTTGAAAAATTATTATTAAAACCCAATTGTTATTACTTTCATTTTCAGTATTGTATACATAAATTGTTCAAATAATCAGCTGTAATCCACTGAGTCAGAGTCTTATGGTCCAATACAATTCTTCAAGGTCAAAAAGAAGTGTAATCAGCTTATATATATATATATATATATATGATTCCATTATAGCTTGAAGAGTTAACGTTCTTTGCGAGCGTTAATGAAACAGCATATATTTTGTCGCAAGTAATGGAATAAAATCACCACCAACAAAAAAAAAAAATATATATATATATATATATATATATATATATATATATATATGTACGTTATTTATAGGTGATACTATACAGCAATATAGTGATTAGCCAACTGACACCATTAGGTAGGAAATTCAGCTGGTTGGGGTGGATAAATAAACTCTTCTGTTCTTTCATCAGTCAAACAGGCTAATGATTACAGTATTAGTATTATGTGCTCCCAGTCCTAATACTGTAACCATTAGCCAGTTTGACTGAGGAGAGGGCAGTAGTGTTTATTCTCACCCCTGGGCTGAATTTCCTATTTGACCTGAAACCAATGGTATCAGATAGGTAATCAATCACTTTATATATATTATTATCCTTTATATGAACTGATGAATGATATATATATATATATATATATATATATATATATATATTAATGCCCTTTATATTAACTGAGTGAGTGCGAAAGCCTTATTATCATTCACAGCATGAATCACTGAGAGACAAATTACTGGCCGATCCATCTTCGGGGGACTCTAGCGAACACGTTGAGTAACTCCGGCACAAGTCTCGACTCGATGTCGATGTCGACGGGACAGGTGTTGCAGCGGCGGTTGCGGCGGCAGCTGCTTTGGCTTGGTTGCTTCGGCTGCAGTTTTCCAGGTGTTTCAAATCTTTTTTTGAGGGGAGCTGACCTTTCTTGGCTTTATGGCATTTGGTCGGAGAGGCATGAGGCGTAAGATCTGGATCCGAGAGTGGAGAATAGTTCTGAAATTCTTGCGGAAGACTAGCGACATATTCGGCAACATTTGCTGTGAGCGGCGGTTCAGAATTGGCACTTGACGTTGAAAATTGGTCCAGAAAGTCAAATGCTGAAACTGCCTCCTCTTCCTGGTAACCGAACCGGGTAAAAAGCCTTTGGAAATTCAACGAGGGGCTCGTCTGGGCAGATGTCTTTTGTCGACCTGAAATAAAGACACAGAAGAAAACAAAATGTCTTTATTTAATCGAGGAAACATCAAAAAAAAGGAACATGAACTTACATGAGAAAAGTATTCTTCTATCAAACTCCTTAACTCTCTCTCTCTTATATATATATATATATATATATATATATATATATATATATGTGTGTGTGTGTGTTAGGTATGTGCATATGTTTATATATTTCTATGTATACGATTCAAAATAATAAGAGAAAAAGAAAATGAAAACTTAATTAAAATATAACTGAAATAAAAAATGAAAAGAAAGAAAAAAAATGTGTCAAAATAAATGAAACCGGAAAAAAGAAAAACTGAAGAAAAAATTTAAAAAATGGAAAAAAGAAAAACAATGGGAAAATAAATAGGAAAAATGAAAAGTAACAAAAAATGAAAAAAAAAATGAAGAAAAATGGAAGAAACAGAAAAATAAAAGGGAAAAAAATAAAAATAAACAAAAAGATAAATCTGGAAAAAAATGAAATGAAAAAAAAAGAAAAATGAAAAATAAATTAAGAAAAAATGGAAAAAAAGTAAAAATAAAAAAAATAAAAATAAAAAAAATAAAAATAAATGGAAAAAATGAAAAGAAAGAAAAAGAAAATTGTGGAAAAAATGAAATAAAAAAGAAAAATGAAAAAAAGGAGGAAAAATAAAACGAAAAAAAATGGGAAAACTAAAAACTAAAAGATAAATCTGGAAAAATATGAAATAAAAATTTTTTTTTTTTTTAAATTAAGAAAAAAAATGAAAAATGGGAAAAATGAAAAGAAAAAAAAATGGAAAAAAAAAATGGAAAAAAAAATGGAAAAAATTTAAAATAAAGAAAAAAGTTGTCATGAACTCAGTAGTCTATTATTTAAATTCTGATAATGATGATGATGGATGAAAATAAAACTTGTTAGATGTAAACTGCCAAAATATTTTAAATATTGATTAGAATAAAAACAAATTGAAACAAAATGTCCATAAAGATGCAGATTCCTGTTAGTAAAATTGCCTCCCAACATCTTTTAACTGATATTCATCAGAGGAGTGTGGTGAGAATAACTTTCACATAAAAAATAAATAAATAAAAAAAAAATAACCAAAAGAAGCAAATAGATGTTAGTAAAATTGTCTCTGCATTTTTTTTCAACATTCACCAGAAAAATATTTTCGAAATTAAACTTGAATACATGGAAATTGAGAATGAGTTGAAAACAATCGAAGCATTCAGGACGTTCACAAAATATGTAAAAAGTCAAAAAGGTTTATATATATATATATATATATATATATATATATGATAATTTTATTTACACAGACATGTACAAAATCTGCGACACTGGCATGTCGATGTTATCGATCAACAGTTACTATAAACTGAGATCTCATCAGGCAGAGTTAGAATCCGATCTTAACCTCAGATCATATTTGGAGAGAATGAAATGGAGGGATAGAGAAAGAGAAGAAGAAGAAAAGAAATTTAACATTTCAAAAATTGAGGCCGTTAAAAAATTAAAATTAAAAATTAAAAATCTAAAAAATTTTTAGATTTTTAGTTTTTTAGATTTTTAATTTTTAATTAAACCGGTTAATCTCTGGTTTTGATGATTTCTTCCTGTGTTTAATTGTTTTTCCTTTTGTCTTTTTCATACATCCTATTTCATTTTATGATATATCGTATATTTCATCTTCATATCTCTCCCTCTCTTATATATATATATATATATATATACACATACATATATATATATATACCATCCACTCTATAATCAATACTCATATGTGCGTGTACACATGTATATCCATCCCGTCACACAAAAGTTAGCGAGTAAAACACATGTCTTTTTCTAGCCCCATAAAAGAAACCATTTTCAAGTGGTGAGGGGAAGCGAGAAAGCAAATAGCAAGTCAGACAACCATTTACCCTGGCGCCTGAAATGAATTTGTTAGCTCATCAGACATGATAATTTTATATGAAAAAGTAAATTACTGACATAATTCTATGATTTTATACGAATATTTTAGCAATATAGCTAGATAAATAGCGAGTGCGAACACTGGCGAGGTATAATTTTTTTCTGTAGTTTTTTTTTTTTATGGATGGTGTACACGAGTACATATTAGAAAAGATGGATTGAAAAAAAACATTAGTTAAAAAAAGGTAAATATAAAAAGAAAACATTAAACACAACTGAAAGAACATTTTGATTTAAAAAGTTTAATTAATTCAAAGGAGACTTTATTTTATTATTAAAATTTGATTTGACTTATATTTATTTTAATGTAAAACTAAATAGGAAAAAACAGAAAAGGGAATGTTATGTAAAAGGGGAGGAGGAGGAAGAGGAGAAGAGAGACAGGAGAAAAGAGAGGAAATAAAACGAGGGAATAAGAGGAGGAGGGTGAGATAGGAAGGAAAAGGTAAGGAGAAGAGAGTAAATAAAAGAGGGAGGGAGAGAAAATAAAATGGGAGGATGAAGGAAAGAAACGGAGGAGCGGGAAGGAAAGAAAAAAGGAAGGGAGAAGAAAGAAAATGAGGAGAGGGAGTAAAGAAAGAAAAGACGGAGGAGAAGGACAGAAAAGAGGGAGGGAGAAGGAAAGAAAAGGGAGAGGGAGAAGGAAAGAAAAGAGGGAGGGGGAAGGAAAGAAAAGGGGGAGGGGGAAGGAAAGAAAAGGGGGAGGGGGAAGGAAAGAAAAGGGGGAGGGGAAACAGGAAAAAAGGCTAGGGGAGAGAAGAAAAAGAAAGAGGGGAGGGAGGAAGAAAAGAGGGGAAGGAAAGAAAACGAAAGAGGAATAAAAAAGAGGGAAGCAAAAAATCAGGAAAGCGAGGAATGGAACGAAATAAAAGAAAGAAGAGAAGGAGAAGTATAAAAATGAAAAGGAAGAACAAGAAGAAACAAAAGAAAAAGATTCATTATTTTTCAAATTATAGAACTTCAGTCGGTCAAATGCAATGAAACAATAAAAGAAAATAATATAGTTTCCAATAATGGTTCAAAGAATTCCAATTTGTACGACCACTTGGAGAGAGAAGCCAGAAAAAAAGAAAATCACACATCCATGCACACCGCAAAGACGTACACATGTGTATGCAGGTGCCAAAGATCAATTCAAAACAAAAGAAAAAGTAAAAAAGAACCTTTCATTATTGGTTTGTGCTTAAAAAAAGGGGGTGGCTCTCTCAGTGAATCTCAGAATTCTGAAAATAAGGAAATGGTTTTGCATGTGACAATACAATACATTTAAAATTGTTACAACTTTTTCAAAACGAGATGATGATGTAGCAATATGCTTTTGACGTTGAGTTCAAAATGATTTGCCAAATGAATAGGGTTACTTAGGTATGATGTTAGCTTCACCTGTCCCCATATATCGCGGTAACGGATTGGTTAAGTTTAATCACATGATCTAGATAGAAAGATTTAAAATAAGATTCTAGGAGTTGTGGTTAGACCTTAGACGAGAAGGGTCGTCATGTGAAGTCTGGATAAATACGAATGTTTTGATCTCTTGTGGACCCCTAAAGATCATCATCATCTTCGGTTTAATGTCCATTTTACATGCTGGCATGTGTTGGACGGCTTTTAGAAATTGACTTCAAAACTAACCTATCTCTGGCCAGGTCTTTATTTATCCCTCTTTTTCTCAAGTCTATTTTTACCACTTCCTCCCATATTTTCCTTGGTCCTCCCCCTGTGAACTGGACCTGCTACCTCGACTGTTCTACATCTAACTCAAAAACTCTCATCCAATCATTCAACGTGGCTATACTATCAAAGTATCCTGTTCTTCACACATCTCCCGATACTGTCCAGATTTAATCTTTCTCTGAGGTCATCAGATCTAAGCCTGTCCTTAATACTCACATTACACATCCATCGTATCATTTATATTCATGCAACACATGTCCTCAACCCTCACTGGCGAGGTTTTACTTCCATACATCATCAGACTGCATACACATGCCTTATAGACTCTTCCTTTAGTTGAGTGGCAATGCTCTGCTGGTTAGTAATGGCAGAAGTTCCTTGAACTTACTCCATCCACTCCTAACTCTTGTAATCACGCTAGCACCTGCTCCACTAAGGTAACACAACTCCTGTACAACCTCAATAGCTTCACCATCCAAATATACTTTCTCCACATCTGAGTTATCATCCATCTCCATTGTCTTACACTTATTGCACATAAACTGCTTATCATCTCTTAACCTACCAGTAATTCCACTGCATTTCTTGCGTACGCAAGGCTCATAACCACCACAAAAAATAGAGTTGCATTCGACCCCATTTCCACAAACTGAGCAGGAGAACCTTTTCTCTTTCTGGGGGTTTTCCAACACTTCAAATTTTAGTGTAGTGTAGCATTACTTCAAATTTTAGTGTAGTGTAGTGTAGCATTACTTCAAATTTTAGTGTAGTGTAGTGTAGCATTACTTCAAATTTTAGTGTAGTGTAGCATTACTTCAAATTTTAGTGTAGTGTAGCATTACTTCAAATTTTAGTGTAGTGTAGCATTACTTCAAATTTTAGTGTAGTGTAGCATTACTTCAAATTTTAGTGTAGTGTAGCATTACTTCAAATTTTAGTGTAGTGTAGCATTACTTCAAATTTTAGTGTAGTGTAGCATTACTTCAAATTTTAGTGTAGTGTAGTTTAGCATTACTTCAAATTTTAGTGTAGTGTAGCATTACTTCAAATTGTAGTGTAGTGTAGCATTACTTCAAATTTTAGTGTAGTGTAGTGTAGCATTACTTCAAATTTTAGTGTAGTGTAGCATTACTTCAAATTTTAGTGTAGTGTAGCATTACTTCAAATTTTAGTGTAGTGTAGTGTAGCATTACTTCAAATTTTAGTGTAGTGTAGCATTACTTCAAATTTTAGTGTAGTGTAGCATTACTTCAAATTTTAGTGTAGTGTAGTGTAGCATTACTTCAAATTTTAGTGTAGTGTAGCATTACTTCAAATTTTAGTGTAGTGTAGCATTACTTCAAATTTTAGTGTAGTGTAGTGTAGCATTACTTCAAATTTTAGTGTAGTGTAGCATTACTTCAAATTTTAGTGTAGTGTAGCATTACTTCAAATTTTAGTGTAGTGTAGCATTACTTCAAATTGTAGTGTAGTGTAGCATTACTTCAAATTTTAGTGTAGTGTAGTGTAGCATTACTTCAAATTGTAGTGTAGTGTAGCATTACTTCAAATTTTAGTGTAGTGTAGTGTAGCATTACTTCAAATTTTAGTGTAGTGTAGTGTAGCATTACTTCAAATTTTAGTGTAGTGTAGTGTAGCATTACTTCAAATTGTAGTGTAGTGTAGCATTACTTCAAATTTTAGTGTAGTGTAGTGTAGCATTACTTCAAATTGTAGTGTAGTGTAGCATTACTTCAAATTTTAGTGTAGTGTAGTGTAGCATTACTTCAAATTTTAGTGTAGTGTAGCATTACTTCAAATTTTAGTGTAGTGTAGTGTAGCATTACTTCAAATTGTAGTGTAGTGTAGCATTACTTCAAATTTTAGTGTAGTGTAGTGTAGCATTACTCTAAATTGTAGTGTAGTGTAGCATTACTTCAAATTTTAGTGTAGTGTAGTGTAGCATTACTTCAAATTTTAGTGTAGTGTAGCATTACTTCAAATTTTAGTGTAGTGTAGTGTAGCATTACTTCAAATTTTAGTGTAGTGTAGCATTACTTCAAATTTTAGTGTAGTGTAGCATTACTTCAAATTTTAGTGTAGTGTAGCATTACTTCAAATTTTAGTGTAGTGTAGCATTACTTCAAATTGTAGTGTAGTGTAGCATTACTTCAAATTTTAGTGTAGTGTAGTGTAGCATTACTTCAAATTTTAGTGTAGTGTAGTGTAGCATTACTTCAAATTTTAGTGTAGTGTAGTGTAGCATTACTTCAAATTGTAGTGTAGTGTAGCATTACTTCAAATTTTAGTGTAGTGTAGTGTAGCATTACTTCAAATTGTAGTGTAGTGTAGCATTACTTCAAATTTTAGTGTAGTGTAGTGTAGCATTACTTCAAATTGTAGTGTAGTGTAGCATTACTTCAAATTTTAGTGTAGTGTAGTGTAGCATTACTTCAAATTTTAGTGTAGTGTAGTGTAGCATTACTTCAAATTTTAGTGTAGTGTAGCATTACTTCAAATTTTAGTGTAGTGTAGTGTAGCATTACTTCAAATTTTAGTGTAGTGTAGCATTACTTCAAATTTTAGTGTAGTGTAGTGTAGCATTACTTCAAATTTTAGTGTAGTGTAGTGTAGCATTACTTCAAATTGTAGTGTAGTGTAGCATTACTTCAAATTTTACTTTCCGTCGCATTCCTTTGATTTGGTTGTTTTGTTTTACGGCATATCAACCCTTTTCGGGTTATTTAATGCCGACTCCGGTCATTTTGGTAAAAGTTTTTATGCTTCAAGTTCTTTATATGTTCAAATATTTATTCATGGTATTTGGTTTGGTTGTTTTGTAGAGGAAAAATGTTTTTGTTTTTAGCATGATTGAGTTTTGCAAAGGGGAAAGAAAAAAACATTAACATCAATGTTTGGTGCATTTTAAGTCAGGAATCCGGTATCTTCAGACAAGCATCCCTTTGAATCTTTAACTTAACAGTTAGACCTTCCATTGTTTCACAGGTAACTATTAAATCATTAGCATACAGCACCTTTTCCAGATAACCTGTACGAAACTATAAAAATCACTAGAACTCAGTACAGAACCCCGACTTTAATATTAAAGCGCTCGCTGAATATGCTGGTAATTCTAACACGACTTTGAACATTTCTGTACATTGCTTGAACATTTCTGTACATTGCTTGAACATTTCTGTACATTGCTTGAACATTTCTGTACATTGCTTGAACATTTCTGTACATTGCTTGAACATTTCTGTACATTTCTGTACATTGCTTGAACATTTCTGTACATTGCTTGAACATTTCTGTACATTGCTTGAACATTTCTGTACATTGCTTGAACACCCATCACCAACCACTCGTTTGCCTTAAGTTTACGCAAAGCCCATCAGACAACCTCTCTTGACACTTTGTCAAAAGCTTTCTCCAGATCCACAGAAGCAAAATGCAGGTTCTTCTTCTTACCAAAGTACTTCTCTTGCATTTGTCTCAGGATAAATATAGCACCAGTGGTACTTTGCCCAGTCATAAGCCAAACCGCATTTTATCTATGCTTATCTGACTTCTTATTTGCTGCTCAATTATTATCTAGATCACTTTCAAAACCTGATCCATCAACTTTAAGCCTCTATAATTACCTCAATCTAGAGATTCCCCTTTACCCTTGTAACAATTCACAATTGTACTAAGTTCCCAGTCTTTTGGGATAACCTCTTCTTTTATGATCTGATTTGTCAAGTCTGTGATCATCTCGATGCCTGCTCCATCTGCATCCCTGAACATTTCTGCAACAACACCTGAGTGTCCTCCACATTTACCCTTCTTCATCTTACTCACAGCTTCCGGTACCATTTCTTTTTCAATTCTTATAGCTTCTACAACTTCTAGATTTTCTCGGTTCCATTGAAAACTCAGTATTCAACAATTTCTCATAGTGGCATTTCCAAGCATCTCTCTTGTCCTGTTCATTTGTTGCTAACACTCCATTATCATTTCGAATGCACTTCTCTCAAACAATATCCATATTTGTCTTTGCCATCTGTTTAGCTATCCTGAATACTTCATTCTTTTGATCATCTCTTCATAGTATATCTGGAAACCAGGCTTAAGAAACTATGATAATAAAAATCCTTGAGTGTGGAAACCAACTCACAGAACCAGGTAACACCAACGAACCACAGGTAAGTTGAGATAGAAATGGAACAAAAAATATAGAAAGAACATCACATAAAACCAAGAGAACTGAAACTGCCGGAAATATCATAATTTGCCCCCTCCTACCCCCCCAGGGAGGAAGAGTACCAACCAAACGTTTACTGGAACCTTAGGAAGGCTTATTGCCACTTGAATTCCAGAAGGCCAACGTTTGTTGCCAGTGAGAAATCAATTGTAAACGGCTGTTGCGATAATGCAAAATAATAGCAGTTATCAAAAGAGACAGAGAATGCAAAAAACTGGGTAGACTTATTGTCACTCAGACTCCAGGGAACACCAGTTGTTATTGCCAATGAGCAATCACTGATAATGACTTGTTTGAGAACTCCGAGTAAGTAAATAATAATAATAATGAAAGAACGAGGAGGGATAGCACCACCCGGATCTTGACTGGAAGGGTACAGAGAGCACAGGAATTCTGAGGAGGCTTATTGTCAATCAAATTCCAGAGAAAGCCACTGACTGTTATCAATGAAGACATGATGGTGAACGGCTGGTGAGAGAACATCAGGTGAATTGTCACGGTGATGGAAAGAAGCAGAGAGTATTGGAAATCTGTGGAGACACGCTGTTAGTTGGATTCCAGGGAACACCACCATCTGCTTTTCTAGCGAGCAATCGCTGGAAATGACTCATGTGAGAACTCTAAGTGAGAAAATAATAATTCTCGTTTTTAAATTATCTGATTAATTCTTTTCATTACCCAAACGAGGCTCATTTGAAGTCAATATCTTTTATGCAATTTTATTTTCATTTTAAAGCTTTTCTTTCGATAATATTTATAAAAAAAAGATTCTGTTGCGATAAAAACGATCTCAATTTTATGGCAAGTCTTAATGAAATAGAAATTTAAATTGAGCCTTGATAAACTTGTCTATGGTTGAGTCACAGAGTCAGAGTGAGACTAACTTTACTTTGTATATTATATAATCTGGTGGTTTTCCTTTCAAATGTTTATTCAATTTATTTATAGTAAGAGTGTGGTACAATAATGAGAAAAAATAAAATGAAAATAGAAAAAGAATGAAAAAAAATAAAATAAAAGATTAAAAAAAAATAACGAAAGAAAAAAAGAATGAGTAAAAGATAAAGAAAGAGCAAAAACTAAAATTAAAAAAGGGAAACGTGGAAAAGAAAATGAAAGAAAAGAAAAAAGATTACGAAAACCTGTAGGAAAGAGAAAACTAACAAAAAAAAAAAGAAAAAGAAAATTGAAAACAAAAACAAAAAAATGAAAATAAAATGAAAAAAAGTGAAAGAAAAAAGTGAAAGAAACAAAAGTGAAAGAAACAAAAGTGAAAGAAACAAAAGTGAAAGAAACAAAAGTGAAAGAAACAAAAGTGAAAGAAAGAAAAAAGTGAAAGAAACAAAAGTGAAAGAAACAAAAGTGAAAGAAACAAAAGTGAAAGAAAGAAAATAGTGAAAGAAACAAAAGTGAAAGAAACAAAAGTGAAAGAAACAAAAGTGAAAGAAACAAAAGTGAAAGAAACAAAAGTGAAAGAAACAAAAGTGAAAGAAACAAAAGTGAAAGAAACAAAAGTGAAAGAAAGAAAAAAGTGAAAGAAACAAAAGTGAAAGAAACAAAAGTGAAAGAAACAAAAGTGAAAGAAAGAAAATAGTGAAAGAAACAAAAGTGAAAGAAACAAAAGTGAAAGAAACAAAAGTGAAAGAAAGAAAAAAGTGAAAGAAACAAAAGTGAAAGAAAGAAAAAAGTGAAAGAAAGAAAAAAGTGAAAGAAAGAAAAAAGTGAAAGAAACAAAAGTGAAACAAAAGTGAAAGAAAGAAAGAAACAAGTGAAAGAAACAAAAGTGAAAGAAACAAAAGTGAAAGAAAAAAATCCCAAAGAAAACCCAGTGAAATGTTTAATTCCCAGATTCTTATTCTTATTAATTCCGTACCTTTTTTGTTTTTAAACTTAGAAACTGACATTCTATCATCAGTACTGCTGCTGTCATCACTTCCATTTGCTGGAGAAACATCAATCATCGCATCAAGAAGATCAGCCCGAGTCTGAAAAAGACAAAAAATAAAGTTCATTTTCTTTAAATAAATATAAATCTATTGTTTTTTTTGTTTTTTTAAATCAAAATAAGACTAGTGGTAAAACCATCGCTATCTTACATTATTTTTTACAATTTTACAAAATAAATGTTGATTGGTCAGGTTAGGCCATGGGGTAGTTTTGGAAGAAAAATAAGAAAGAAAAATCAAAAAAAGAAAGACGTTAATAAAAGAAAAAAAAATTGTGTGTGTGTGGGGGGGGGGGAGGTAGAGAAAACAGCAATATTGAGTTCTGGAAAGTGGAAGAGTGAAAAGGGAGGGTGAACAAGAGAGAGGGGGTGAGGGGGTGAGAGAGAGAGAGAAGAGAGTGAATGAGAGATAAAGAAATGTTAGTGAACGAGAGAGAGACGGAAATAAATGAGAGGGAATGAAAGTTAGAGTGAATGAGCGTGAGGAAGAGAGAAGTGAAGGAGAGTGATAGAAAGAGAGGGAAGTGAGAAAGAGAGAGAGAGAATGAAGAGAGAGAGAGAGGGAAGAGAGAGAGAGGGAAGAGAGAGAGAGGGAAGAGAGAGAGGGGGAAGAGAGAGAGGGGGAAGAGAGAGAGAGGGAAGAGAGAGAGAGAGGGAAGAGAGAGAGAGAGGGAAGAGAGAGATAGAGGGAAGAGAGAGATAGAGGGAAGAGAGAGATAGAGGGAAGAGAGAGATAGAGGAAAGAGAGAGATAGAGGAAAGAGAGAGATAGAGGAAAGAGAGTGAAGAGAAAGAGAGTGAAGAGAAAGAGAGTGAAGAGAAAGAGAGTGAAGAGAAAGAGAGGGAAGAGAAAGAGAGAGAGGGAAGAGAAAGAGAAAGAGAGGGAAGAGAAAGAGAGGGAAGAGGAAGAGAGGGAAGAGGAAGAGAGGGAAGAGGAAGAGAGGGAAGAGGAAGAGAAAGAGAGGGAAGAGAAAGAGAGGGAAGAGAAAGAGAGAGAGAGGGAAGAAAGAGAGAGAGAGAGGGAAGAAGGAGAGAGAGAGGGGAAGAAAGAGAGAGAGAGGGGAAGAAAGAGAGAGAGAGGGAAGAGAGAGATAGAGGGAAGAGAGAGAGAGAGGGAAGAAAGAGAGAAAGAGGGAAGAAAGAGAGAGAGAGGGAAGAAAGAGAGAGAGAGGGAAGAAAGAGAGAGAGAGGGAAGAAAGAGAGAGAGAGGGAAGAAAGAGAGAGAGAGGGAAGAGAGAGAGAGAGAGGGAAGAGAGAGAGAGAGGGAAGAGAGAGAGAGAGGGAAGAGAGAGAGAGAGAGGGAAGAGAGAGAGAGAGGGAAGAGAGAGAGAGAGGGAAGAGAGATTGAGGGGAGTGAGTGAGAGAGTCAAAGAGAGATAGAGAAGGGTGTGAGATAGAGAGGAGAGTGAGTGAGAGATAGAGAGGGGAGTGAGAGAGAGATAGAGAGGGGAGTGAGAGAGAGATAGAGAGGGGAGTGAGAGAGAGATAGAGAGGGGAGTGAGAGAGAGAGATAGAGAGGGGAGTGAGAGAGAGAGATAGAGAGGGGAGTGAGAGAGAGAGATAGAGAGGGGAGTGAGAGAGAGAGATAGAGAGGGGAGTGAGAGAGAGATAGAGAGGGGAGTGAGAGATAGATAGAGAGGGGAGTGAGAGAGAGATAGAGAGGGGAGTGAGAGAGAGATAGAGAGGGGAGTGAGAGAGAGAGAGATAGAGAGGGGTGTGAGAGAGATAGAGAGGGGTGTGAGAGAGAGATAGAGAGGGGTGTGAGAGAGAGATAGAGAGGGGTGTGAGAGAGAGATAGAGAGGGGTGTGAGAGAGAGTGAGAGAGAGGGGAGTGAGTGAGAGAGAGGGGAGTGAGTGAGAGAGAGGGGAGTGAGTGAGAGAGAGGGGAGTGAGAGATAGAGAGGGGAGTGAGTGAGAGATAGAGAGGGGAGTGAGTGAGAGATAGAGAGGGTAGTGAGTGAGAGATAGAGAGGGTAGTGAGTGAGAGATAGAGAGGGGAGTGAGAGAGAGAGAGAGAGGAGTGAGAGAGAGAGAGGAGTGAGAGAGAGAGAGAGAGGAAAGAGAGAGAGAGAGGAGTGAGAGAGAGAGGAGTGAGAGAGAGAGGAGTGAGAGAGAGAGGAGTGAGAGAGAGAGGAGTGAGAGAGAGAGAGAGGAGTGAGAGAGAGAGGAGTGAGAGAGAGAGGAGTGAGAGAGAGAGAGGAGTGAGAGAGTCAAAGAGAGAGATAGGGAAGTAAGAGAGGGAGAGTGAGTAAAAAAGATAGAGAGAGTTAGAGTTAAAGAGACAGGGGAGCCAAAGAGAAAGAGAGAGGGGGAACAAAATAGAAAAAGGGGGGCGTGAAATAAAGGGAGTGAGAGGGAGTGAAAGGGAGAGGGAGGGGGTGAAACATGGAGCGAATGGGAGAGGGAGCAAAAGAGAGAAAAAAAGCAAGGAGAGAGAGAGTGGAAGGAGAGATAGAGAGAGGAAGAAGGAAAGAGAGAATGAGGAAGATGGAGTAAAAGAGGGAGTGAATGAAAGAGAGAGAGAAAGAATGAAAGAGGGGGGAGAAAGAATGAAAGAGGGGGGAGAAAGAATGAAAGAGGGGGGGAGAAAGAATGAAAGAGGGGGGGAGAAAGAATGAAAGAGGGGGGGAGAAAGAATGAAAGAGGGGGGAGAAAGAATGAAAGAGAGGGGGAGAAAGAATGAAAGAGGTGAGGAGAGGGAGTTGAGGGGGAGGGGAAGTAAAATAGAAAATGAAAGAAAGTAAAAGTGAAAGAGAGAGTGTAAGAAAAAGAGAACGAAAGGTAATAGATTGAGCGAAGTGAAATGCTACACATTGCTGATCACTGCAGAAAGAGATGTTATGGTACAGCTTCTACTACAGGGAGAGACAACAGACTATACTCGCTGCTACTACCAGATGTCACAACAACACTAAACAACACACGCAGGCTTTATTTGTTATGTAGTAAAAACGTTTGGCTACGTGGTACATGTAATATTGAAATTCTTTTGGTGACCTTCTATAAGAGTGGTTCTTAACATTGGGAAGGGGAGGTGGTGAAGGATATCTAAAGCTATTAATTCCATAAAAAATCAAATACTTATTAAAAACGAAAATTTCAAAACCTATAATGGAGTTTTTTTTGTCTGTGTGTCTGTAAGCAATATTATTTGAAAGGAACATTGCATTAAATAACGCTAGTTATTGCATGTAACTGTAGAATTAAATACAGATTGAGCCCCCCCCCCTCCAGTCTGAGTCCCCCCCCCCTTCCAGTGTAGACCCCCCCCCAAATGCCACATATGGAATCATTAATAAAATTCACGATGATGATGATCTAAATAAAATCTTTAAATACAGAATGACCCCCCCCCCCCCTCTAAAAAATGCCACCTATCAAATCGTTAATAAAATTCTTGCAAGTCGAATGTCGACACTTTTTTTTTTGCTTATTGCGCTTTATAGTTACAGCCAATTCACCAAACTCCAGCTAGGGAGGCAAAAGATGGAACGTCTGCCGTGGCACAAACCCGAGTAACCCTTTTCTGGGGAGTTGGTACTCCCACTACAGTTTGCAATCAATTGTGCCAGACTTGGAGACAACTGCAATAATTCTCTGTAATTCAAACGTGTCAGTACGCCTGTGTTAGTCGTGTTTTGGAAAACTGGGGGTCGGTGTCAACCTAATTCGATGACAGGTGCATATGATGAATTCTAGAGATAGGAGCACCTGTCATCCGAGCTGTGTTGGAAAACCATAACAGGTTGTTAAATCATAACAAAACATTTATTGAAACTCAGAACAATATATCACAACAGTCTATGTTTTATCACCATTCAATGATATCGGGGACACTTTGGTGATCATCTCATCAGTAGGAAGAGTGACCCTGAATGGGCTTCAAACTCACCGGACCTTGATCCTTCAGACTTTTATCTGCGGGGGTTATCTCAAAGATAGTTTCAAAATAACCTCCAGTCTATTCCTGAACGAAGTCGACCATCGCAGCCAAAATCAGAGAAGAGCATATCAAAGTTATTGACAATTTTTCAGATCTTTTTATCATTGAATGGCGATAAAATAAAGACTGTTGGACATTCATGACTGAAACTTGGTGGACAAGTCAAGCATTTACATGTCTCCCCACGAGGGCAGAGTAGTAAGACACGAGGTTGGTTTTTAATGTTGGATAAATCCAGCTCCCTAAAAAGGGACACTCTGGATTGGTACAAAAAAATTGCCTCAGTGTAGAAGGACTTCTCCTCACTGACTGAAGACAGAGCAGATACCACACCTTAATCCCAGCTCAAAAGCCGAGAATAAGTCAGGCATAGAGTGACCTTTATTTGTACCAAAAGGATTGTGAGTTTTATTAACGATTCCATGGTGGACATTTTGCGTGAGTCACCCTGTACTTCAGTCAGCTGCTGCTGCTGCTGATTGAAACCAGTGTTCACTTACTGAATTACCACCCTTCATGTTACAGACACAATATCTCCATTATAGCAAGGATCACGTTTTTGCTGAAGATTTGGACCCCAAAAATGATTATTTGTTCTCACCTGTGGATTGGTGACGAGGATGTCCTCCACTTCTTTTTCAGGTGTCGACATTTTCTCTTTCCCTCCGCTTATCTTTCCCTCGTCCACACTTTTGTTGGCCACCGCGCACAGTTTCTCCATGAAATGCTGGTCATCGTCACAGCTTTCCGGAAGATAAAACGCCTCCACACTTTCGTCGACATACTCATTCATCCACTCGCACGAGGCGGATGACTCATTGGAATTAGAGAAGATGACGTCTCCGCTGGATGGCGTCAGGTAAAACTCGTCTTCTACCCAGTGATAACCCTCGAGACTACTGTTGTGTCCACTGGCCGGGGTCAGCAGTCCACTGCCGACATCCGAGTTGCACTCGATGCTATTTAAGCTCGAGAAACTCAGGTGAAGGTCGTTTACCGTTCGAGACAGATGGTCAATTTGAAGGGAAACGTTTTCAATTTCTTGGATGTCGGACTCTGAGCATCCGTGACAGGTGTCTTCAGATTTGGCGTTGCTCAGCGGAAGCAGTTTCTGCACTAGGTTCTCTTCATGGCTGCACCCAGAGAAGATGCTCCGATTTGATTCCATGCAGCAAAGACTGTAGAATTCTTGCCGGAATTTCTTCTGCTCTTCAAACCCAGAAGGGCTGACCGGACTTAGTGGAATGGAGTCATCATCTCTAGATATGTTGCCTTGCCCTGGACTGGGGTTACAAATCGGCAGAGTCATGTAACGGGAGACAGGGATCCGTGTCGGGTGGGGTTTGTGTTGCAGTGTCTGCCAGTAAACTGTGTGGTCGTCTTCAATGCTTTTGGTTTGGGGAGGGGCATGACCGTTGTGACCATTGTGAAGACTCTGGTTTTGACGCTTCTGATAGAATGCCAGGTTCTTTTCGATGTCTTCTTTGGAAAACTGCAGCAGCCATTGTTCCGCACTTTTGGTCTCGTCTGGTGAATGGAATGGTGAGGATGATGAAGATGATATATTTTCTTTAGTCTACAAAGAAAACGAGAGAGATATGGAGAAAAATAAGGACTGATAAAAAGCGAATATAATCAACAGGCATAAACGATGTGTAGAAGAAAAACAATAAAAAGGATAGAAATTAGTCGGATTGATTAATTTATATATATATATATATATATGAATAAATTACCTTTATATAAAGGTAATTTATAGAAGGCAATACATAATGGATAAACACGGACTGAAGCAAATTAAGACATATAATGGTGGAATGAGTTTTGCTGTTTCCTGCTGAATAGCTCTCACCGGCAACAGCCTTCCTATGCACGTTTGAATTAAGGTTGAACACATATCTGAAGAAGGGAAATGTTCTTCCCGAAATATCATATTATAACAGAACCTCCATCAAACCACACTGACGCAAGTAAACTTGTAATATAATATATAAAAAAATATATATATTGTATTAATAAAAAAAGGTGGAAACTGCAAAACTCATTTCGCCATTATGTCTTAATTCGCTTTAGTTCGTGTTTATCCGTTAAACCTCTGCATTGTATTGCCTTCTATAAATTACCTTATATAAAGGTAATTTATAGAAGGCAATACAATGCAGAGATGTAATGAATAAACACCCATTTTTTATTAATATAATCTTTTTATATTCGATAGAGGTTCCATATAACATAATATTTCGGGAAAAAATTCCCTTCCTCAGACGTGTATTCAACTTTATTTCGTACGTGCAAGGGAAACTGTTGAGCATAGTTCAGCAGAAAATGAGGTAAATTTAAAATTTAAATTTAAAAAATTTTCTTTTAAAATTTTGTTTCAAATGTTTTGGTTGTCTTTCATTTAGTATCACTATTAATAACCGCTCTCTTCCATGGTTAAGAAAAAAAAAGAGAAAGATTTGATCAGCTTATCTGCTACATGTCACCTTGAGACTTCCTGTCCATGAAGTCATATCCTGACACGTAACCAGAATTCTAATCTTTTACTTTCTAAAATAAATTTCCACTTTTCTGATTAACCTAACGTGGAAAATTCTGCTTTTAACATTATTTTTACACACTCAAGTCCAATATCGTTACATGTCCGTCTGTAAATGCGTCACGCTCAAGTTTAAAATAACAGTTTCATGGAGAGAAATAATGTAAGAATGATACAATGTATGTGTAATGTGAGTCTTAAAGACAGGCTTAGTTCTGATGCCATCAGAGTAAGATTAAATCTGGACAGTATAGGAAGACGTGTGCATAAAAGGAGACTTTGATGGTTTGGTCACATTGAAAGAATGGATGAGAGTTCTTTGGTTAGTAGATGGAGAATAGTTTCAGTAGCAGATTGAGTTCACAGGGGAAGGCCAAGGAAAACATGGGAGGAAGTGATAAAAATCGACCTGAAGGAAAAAGGGATAAATAAATACCTGGGCATGGATAGATTACTTTGGAAATCAATTTCTGAAAGCCATCCAACACATACCAGCATAAAAAACGGACATTAAACCGATGATCATGATGATGATCATGATCATGATGACCGTTTTACATGTGTTGGACGTCTTTAAGAAATTGATTTCCAAAGTAATCTATCTCTGCCAGGTATTTATTTCTCCCTCTTTCCTTCAGGTCCATTTTTATCACTTCCTCCCATGTTTTCCTTGGTGGTGGTGGTGATGATGATTGCAGGTGGTGGATGTGAACTTAGTACAACCACAAGAGTGAAGGCAGGTTGTTGTTGACGATCATGATGAATGATCCTGCTGCTGATGATGATCCTGATGATGATGGTCCTGATGATGATGATGATCCTGATGATGATGATCCTGATGATGATGATCCTGATGATGATGATCCTGCTGATGATGATCCTGATGATGATGATCCTGCTGATGATGATCCTGATGATGATGATCCTGATGATGATGATCCTGCTGCTGATGATGATGATCCTGATGATGATTCTGATGATTCTGATGATGATGATCCTGCTGCTGCTGATGATGATCCTGCTGCTGCTGATGATGATCCTGATCCTGCTGATGATGATCCTAATGATGATGATGATGATCCTGCTGCTGATGATGATCCTACTGAGGATCCTGATGATGATGATTGCAGGTGGTGGATGTGAAGGCAGGTTGTTGTTGATGACCATGACGATCATGATGATGATCCTGATCCTGCTGATGATGATCATCCTGCTGCTGCTGATGATGATCCTGATGATGATGATCCTGCTGCTGCTGCTGATGATCCTGCTGATGATGATGATCCTGCTGATTATGATGATCCTGATGATGATGATTGCAGGTGGATGTGAACTTAGTACAACCACAAGAGTGAAGGCAGGTTGTTGTTGACGATCATGATGATGATCCTGCTGATGATGATGATCCTGATCCTGCTGCTGATGATCCTGCTGCTGATGATCCTGCTGCTGATGGTCCTGATGATGATGATGATCCTGATGATGATGATCCTGCTGCTGATGATGATAATCCTGATAATGATGATCCTGCTGATGATGATCCTAATGATGATGATGACCCTGATTATCCTGCTGCTGATGATGATCCTACTGATGATGATGATTGCAGGTGGTGGATGTGAAGGCAGGTTGTTGTTGATGATCATGACGATGATCTTGATCCTGCTGCTGATGATCCTGATGATGATGATCCTGATGATGATGATGATGATGATCCTGATGATGATGATGATCCTGCTGATGATGATGATCCTGCTGATGATGATGATCCTGCTGCTGCTGCTGCTGATGATGATTGCAGGTGGTGAATGTGAACTCAGTACAACCACAAGAGTGAAGGCAGCTTTGGCAAAATTTTGTGAACTGTTGCCTCTGATAATGTCTCAAGCTGTCCCCCTTTACATCCGGGCTAAGTTGTACAGCAGCTGTGTCAGGAGCATCATGTTATATCACAGCAAATGTTGGGCTCTCACCCAGTTCTCTCGCCTGACTGCAGCACAATGACAGATTGATGATTTTATAGATCTGCAATGTGAAATCTGACCAAACCCTAACACATTAAGTCGTTGGATTTGCTGACAAAAACATATTTACCCAGCATAGATGTTATTCTAAAGACGAATTGATTATGCTGATACGGTCATATGGAGTGTTCATCTTTCTGGATAAATCGTTGCAGAAGCATGGATGTCTTGAATCGCAGGAAGGTTGACTGGCCAGGGAGAATTTGGAAGCAAGTGATTAGACAAGACCGCACAGAGTGGAATTTGGAGACAGTTGACCTGCTGAACTGTGAGAACTGGAGAGAACTTGTGATATATAAAAAAAAACGTCTGACCCCTGGACTAAAGAAAAGGGGTGTTAAATGGAGAGAGAGAGAGAGAGAGAGAGAGAGAGAGAGAGAGAGAAAGAGAGAGAGAAAGAGAGAAAGAGAGAGAGAAAGAGAGAGAAAGAGAGAGAAAGAGAGAGAAAGAGAGAGAAAGAGAGAGAGAGAGAGAGAGAAAGAGAGAGAGAGAGAGAGAGAGAGAAGAGAGAGAGAGAGAGAGAGAGAGAGAGAGAGAGAGAGAGACTCTGAAAGAAAATTTGTAATTTCTTGGCAGACGTTTTTTTTTTTTTAATTATTATTATTTAAAATTTGGACTTACGTTTTTGTTTGTGATTTTTGGATGACAGGCACTCAGGGTGTGGTCAAGAGCAGCTGAATGTGATTGATTGCTTCCCAAAGTGTTGTGCTGTTTTGTTTCGTTGTAAGTAGAATTTTCCGTCTTTAAAACCTGTTTTTAAAAAAAATAAATATATTTTCAAACTTAGATAATAAATAAATTAGAAGAATAAATGAATAACAGAAGAAATTAACTATTATATAAAATTGAAAAAAAAAAAGAAGTCATCATGACGAGAAGTTTTCTGAAGATTGAATTTTAAAATAAAATGCAAAACATTTTAATTATAAACTTGATTGAAAAAAAATATAAATATATAATTGTTGTAGACCCGTGCTAGGGGTCACAAAGATAACAACCACAAATTGTGACAGGTTAAAATATACAATGTATTTATTCATAGCAATACAGTAACGCCACTAAATGTGGTAGGAGATGACCGGATTCCTACCATGCGGTAAAACATGAATAGGAATGTCCTCGATATTTAACACCTACCCACTATAGGAGTATGTGACACAAGGTCGGAAAGTGGGATTTGAAAAGCCAGCGCCCGAGAACGTGAGCGCTTTAGCCATTAAAAATTGCCTGGACAGCCCCGTCGGCATTCCCCGGTAGGGGCGCCTCAGGCAGTAAGCTATCAACTTACTCCTGCCCAAAGAGGAGAGGCAAAGCCTGGGAGGGTGGACCTCCTAGAACTGCACAGGACAGACCCATAGACCGGCGGAATCATGCCCCGAAGGCCAAGACAACACCGGTCTATAGGGTGTAGTATCCATCGGAACAGATACCACACGTGGACACTCACATGATAGGAATGTCCTCTGTTTGAGTCTTTGCAACCATGGTATTTATTATAGATGGTTGCTTCCATTAGTTCTTCAATAGGGGTGATTTGTACCCCACAACAATAATTTAAATGTCTCTACTTAAAAATTGCTAATTTAATTGCAAATAAATTTGTTAATGAAAGAAGTAGACACCATCATGAAGAGTAGAAAGTCCGCGATGAACATTAAACGGAAAGTATTCAATGAATACATCATACCTGTTATGACATATGGTAGCAAAACATGGACACTTAATAATGCAGCAATAGAAAAGCTAAGAGTGGCACAATACAAAATGGAAGGCATTATGCTCGGCATTAGTTTGCATAAAAGAAAGAAAAAAAAAACACCTGGATCAGATAGCAAATGATGACATCATCACTACCACACAAACGGCTAAACATCGATGGGCAGGTCACCTTTCAGGATCTACAGACAACAGGTGGACATATAAAGCGACAGAATGGACTCTGAGGCAATGGAAAAGGCCTAGAAGAAAGCCAAGAACCCGGTGGAGAGACGACCTCGACAGCCAACAGTGTTTTATGTGGCCACACCTCGCCAGAGACAAAAAAAGGTGGAAGAAAACCAGGGAGGAGTTCTTCCCCCAGGAGTGATCAAAACTCTGATGATGATGATGATGATGATGATGAAAGAAAGAAATAAAGAAAAGAAGATATGCACAGGAGAGGGAGAAAGAGGGAGAGAGGGAGAAGGGGAGAGGGAGAGAGAGAGGAGAGAGAAAGGGGAGAGAGAGAGAGAGGGGAGAGAGGGAGAGAGAGGGGGGAGAGGAAGGTTTTTTTGCCATGGTTGTAGCCAATAAAGTTATCATGATAGAAGTTTTATGAAGATTACATTTTTAAATAAAATACAAAACATATTTCAATTATAAAATTTAGTTGAAATTTTTTTTTTTTAACTGTCATAAATTAAAAAATAAAGAAAATCAATTTAATATGCCCACAAACCATAACGACTTATGAAAAAGATTGTTAGACAATATTATTTATTTTTTATGGTGAGTCACCACCTATCAAGGCTAAAAACCACTCAAGGATCAGGGTTAATGACTTATGAGGACGGTTTATGACAAGTGTTTATTAACATTAGATGTGAAGAAGACTATGTTGTAACCATCAGGGAAGCAATTATGTGGCTACGTGTTTCACAGATGGGAAGTTTTTGACAAGAAACCTCTGTTCATGAAATTTTCACATGGGGCCAAAAAAAAGGAAAATATTTTTGCTTGATATGAAAAAAAAAATCTAATTGTGATAGATTTAGTTTTGGAAATCCGTCTTGCCAATAAAATCCCAGTGCGTGAAGTATATTAAGAAATTCTATTCATTATTTTGAAGGTTTCTAGTAAAGTAATTAAACCTAAGGATCTAACCTATTTTTATAATTGAGATTCCGTTGATTAATCTCGTCATTTTTTTTGTTGTATTTATTATTATACTAAAGATGAGTTCGTCAACGTTTGTTTCCCTAAGGCTTTTCTTCCTATATATTTTAATCACACAAAATACATGTTACAATATGCCTTGGTTTTGGGAATGAGTTATGTTTGAAAATAATCCGTTTTACTTGTTTTAATTAGCCGTAATTTGAAATTTAAAAGTTTCTATCTATTACTCTGACCCTCTCTCACTGTATTTTGTTTGACCCCCTTCCCACTCTTATTTTATACACTTTCTATTACTCTCGCTTCTCTCTCTCTCTCTGTTTACTAGCAAGGCTACTCGGCTAAGATCAAAGTGTAGTATCTGTTCTGATGGATACTGCACCCCATAGACTGGTATTGTCTTGGCCTTCGGGGCTTGATTTACGCCGGTCTATGGGTCTGTCCTGTGCAGTTCTAGGAGGTCCACCCTCCCAGGCTTCGCCTTCCCTCTTTGGGGAGGAGTAAGTTTATTGCTTACTGCCTGAGGCGCCCCTATCGGGGAATGCCAACGGCGCTGCCCAGGCAATTTTTAATTGCCAGAGTGCTCACCTCTCGGGCACTGGCTTTTCAAACCCCACTTTCCCGACCCGACCTTGGGTCACATCTTACTTGTGGGAGTAAGATAAAAACTGGCCTTGTGCCTAACTCCTGGAGAGGAGTAAATTAATACTCGGCGTTGCCTGGGGAAAAAGTTTAACATATTTCTATTAAAACTTCTATCTCTCTGCCTCTCCCTATTTCTCTCTCTTCCCCATCCCCCGTTTTTCCCCCTCTCTTCCCCAACTCCCTATTTCTCTTCAACCCAGCCCATTCCTCTCTCTGGACACACACACACACACACACACACACACACACACACACACCTCTCCTTTAGATAGATTTCTCGAGGAATAAGTCTGCATAAGGGAAGTAACTCCTTGACAAAAAATCAGAGTTACTTTCCTTTAGTAAAAAAAAAAAAAATGGCTGAATAAAATGATTAAAAACCGAAGCTCCCCCTAACAAAACCTCGGTCAGTTGACTCCCAAATAATGGATATTTGTTTTTGTTTTTTTTTAAATTTTAGATATTTTTAACCGGGGCAACGCCAGACAAGAAAATACAAACTTTTTTAAAACTTTTAGCTGGACATATACACACACCACACCTGGTCTTTATATAATAGATTAACAGTCAAAGATAATAAAACTAACTATAAAACAAAAGATTGGAATAGTCCATTATAAACAATAGGGGATATCACCACGGTATTAACACTATTTATCCCATAGATGAAGAGATAAAGAGAGAGAGAGAGAGAGAGAGAGAGAGAGAGAGGGAGATATAGTGAACAGAATGAAAGTAATTTTTTTAGATTTTGTCTTTTTTATCTTATTTTAAAATTGAGCTGGCTTTGCAAACTCAGTTTTTCCTGATTCAAACAATCTAGCTAAAGCTCAATGGCTGACCCAACGGGTCACACATTTTCTAATTTAGAATATACTTACTAATTTCTTCTGGAGCCATTTTGATTGGATGCTGAACTTATTGTCCTGTTGGTCAACATTGACTAATGGTTGCCATGGTGATCGTCTTAAGGATCCGGTCAAGGGTAACGGTGATTGGGAAGAATGGCTTGGGCTGAGGTCTGACAGAGAAATGGTGCAGTCGCTGATGCTGTTATCTAAATTACCAAAAAATAAAGAATCTCTGAGAGAGGAAGCAGATTTTGACGAAATCTTGACAAAAAGGTGAGAATCAGATCGGGTCCTCTTGATGAGAGAAGTTTGGAATCTCTGAGAAGCCGGGAATGTAAAGCGACTGTACAAAGGCACCTTCTTGCGGTCAGGCATGTCCGAAGATCGACACAGCTTTCTTGTCCTCCTGTCGCAGACGTTTGCGTTGTTGGCGTCCGGCAGCAGGAGAGAGAACCGCGACGAACTTTCTAACGAGTGAGAACCCGGGGAATAATCGGAAGAGCAGTGTAACGATTTTGCCGATTGGTGGAACGACGATGACGATGATGATGTTGATGCTTCTAAGAGACTCTTTCGTTTAGAAGGGCAGCAAAATTTCGGAAAAGTATGCGTGCAATTATCTGTATTTCCAGCATTGTTACCGTTTTGTTTCGAAGTTCGAAACCTTTCTTCCCTTGGCTTCCTTGCTGTCAAACCTTGACGATTGCTTGAAACAATAGTCGAAGAGCTAAAGAACTCTTGTGAGTTGAAGTTATCACCAGCGCCGTTCAAGTCTGAGCTGTGTTCGGAATCGGTCGGAGAGCTACTAGCACGATTATTCCGAGACAAAGCAACGATATTGGATTTGTTCACGTGAGGCACTATTTTTCCACAGCAGTCGACAGTCATCTCAATGCTATTGCGTCCACTCATCCGTTTCATCATGGCCGAATCGCTAAATCTTTCAAGCATCTCTGGTTGCATATCGCTGGACATTGTTGAATAGCCATCGTCCCTACTACCTGAGTGTTCAGCTTTAATGCTTTCATAGCTGGAGTCCGAGGAGATACTGCAGAGCTTCTTCAGCTCCGAGTTCATCGCTTCTCCTTCGTTGGCACATGCAGTCATCACGTTCTTTCGCCATTCACTACATGTGAGGTAGACATCTGGCAGAGTTTTCTTGTTAAAGACAAACGGCAGATTTTGGCCGCTGTGTTCCAATCCTTTATGGTAAACTTTACTGTGTCGGATTTCGGCATCGTGGGATTTTGAGTGTCCATAGGCACAGACTGGCAGTTTTTTTGAACTGGGGTGGTTCTCCTTCTGCTGAAATGGGGCCAAAAAAGCCAGATACGACGGAGGAGGATCGTCCGGGGAGTAGTAATTGGAATTCTTAGATTTTTTACCTTTCTGGCTGTCATGTTCCTCTTTTCGCAATTTATGACGAGGGCCAGTCGTGTTGCCATAATGGCTTGCTGACGCCGCCGAAGATGAAGACGACGGCTGTCTCGGCCTACAACAATTATTCTCACACTCAGAAACCCCGCCACCTGCCTTCTTTCTACTATATCGCTTAGTCAGATACGGGGAGAGAGGAGATGTTTGCGAGTCCTCCTGCGATGGAGAATCAGAGTTGTGGGTGGGTGGGCTGAGATCCAGGGTGTCAGGCCTGGAGACATTCGGAATGATAGTTTGTAAGATGCCGTCATGAGAGAGACTCTCAGGGTGAGGTTTTCCCTTGCAGCAAGAGCATCGTTTTCGCGGCTCATTGGTTTTCTCCCTCCCTCGCGATTTTTCAAAATCGGCACCCATTTGAGGGACACCGTTCTTCCTGTGACAAATATCTGTTCTGAACACTGGAAAGGGTTCTTCATGGCCAGTTTCATTCTCGGGCGTTGCCAGAGCGTCCAGGCTATTTTCTAGTATATCGTTCGGTGACAGAACGTGGCTGTTCTTCCTTGCTGCAGTTAGGGTTTCCGTTTCATCGTCGCTGTACATGTCTTGATCAAATTGATGCGTAAGCCCCTTGCTGATGGTCGCAAAATCCATTTTCCAGCCACTTTGGTCTTGCGAAACAGCACTTTCACCAGCGGTCAAAGATGGTAATTGCTGGCAGTTTAACGGCCGGACTGTTGCATACTGTTTCGACTTCATGCTTTCATGCATATGCACTGTCGTGGATGCTCGGCTCTGGGTAATTTTAACATTGCCGCCTATCGTGGTCATATCATCCGGATTTGAAGAGGGGTTCATAAACTCGGCCAGGCACAAGGCATCTTCGGTTGAGGCCTGGATCTGAGCCTCAGTTACATGGTTAGACAAAATGCTAAGTCGGTCAGAGAAAGCGTTTAGCTTGTCAGAGTGGGCGATGAGTTCATCTCTCAGCCACGGCGGTGGTGTGCTCATCCGGGGCACGTTCTCTTCATATGACTGCAAAAGAAAATTAAAATACATTATCGAAAAAGAAAAAAAATTGGATATTTCAAACATTTCAATGGATCAAATCTAGAGAATATTCCCATGGAAATTTGACAAGATAAAAAAAAAAAATATTGGATTTTTCTTCAAAATCATGGAGAACTGATTTAAAATAAAGATTATGGATTCAATTAAAAAGAGGATTTTTATTTTAACAAATAATGTGACACCTTAGATCAAATACATACACAAATATAATATATATATATATAAAAGGAAATGGTAGTTTGCTTGAAGCATTGCTGGTAAACAAGTAAGTGTGAAGGTGGGAATTCCGAGGCAGAAGCAATGCAATGTTGAAAACCGGAAGGTGGAATATGGGATGAACAAAAATAAATGACAGGAGACGGTATAAGTGTATAAATCTCGGATCAATTTATTTATATTTCAAATTTTTTTTTAATATAATGATTTTCCTTACCTGACCCGTTCAGTCCAATTTTTTGTTTTCTTTTTGAAAAAGAGAGATTGCTACTCTCGAAATGATTAAAGTTTCTACCATTCTGGACCTTTAAATATTTAGCAGTAAGTCCCCCATATAACAATTTACTGTCTTTATATTTCAAATCTGCGCCCAAAAGAAACATAGTTTATTCGACTTCCGTTCTGGGGTCACCTTTGATCCTTAAGGTGTCACTCAAACTTTCCATTTAAATAACGAACCTCGTTATGTAACACAAGCCTATATAAACTCAAATGCTGAAGGCTCTCCCTCTTTTTTTTCCTTTTCCATTACTATGGTCGACATTGATTAACTGCCTTTTTTTTTTTTCTTTTTTTTTAAATGTAAATCGCTCCAGACAAGACATAAAGCAATTTGATGTATGAAAATACTATTTTATGGTAAAAAACTAGCCAACGATAAGTGTTAAATGGATAGATTCTGACCCAGAAAACAGCAATTCTTCTCCCTTTGTCAGAAACATCGCTCATGGAATGTGAGGAGTAATAGACAATATAAGGGAAACAAAAGTTATGAGGCTGCCGAAAGTAAACCCAAGGTCCACTTTCTAGTGGAAGGATACAATCAGTTTCATTTATTATCCAATTAAAACGTTTTTTTTAGTAAGTAGTCCTTATAACCAACCCCCATTTTTATATATGGTATAAATGAATGCTCTAACTATCCTATGAAGTGAAGTAACTCTTTGAAATAATTTTAGTATCAAATGATGTTGTATTCACAAAAAGATTTTTTATTAATATATTAAATAAAATAAAATTAGACACTAATGGGTTAAGAGAGCAAGGATAAAAACAAAGGAAAGAAAATGATTCGTGTGATGTGATTGCTGAAAGATAATCCTGCTATATGAAACGAGCCAAAACCAAAGACGCCTCCTGGTTACCAAACTGTCAGATAGCCTTCAATTTCAGATGCGATCAAATCTCACTCAACACATTTCACTCATTAACATTATTTGGCATAACCTAATTACAGTTTGTGACCCATGCTAAAACCGACTTTTCCTCGGCATCTTTCAGCTGACGAAGCGCTTAGCCAATCAGATTGCAAGACAGCAGACGACAATTGTCACTTGTGAATTGAGTAAATTGTAAAATTCGTCTGTGCTAAATGACAACAGAAAATCTGCAAAATTTTGAAAAAAAAAAAAAAATTATCGGAAACCATAACTCTAAAAACATTTTTCAGCGGCATCTTCCTAACTTTTGCTCAACGACCCCCCACGTTTTTATCTTACTTTATTTTAAGAAAATATTTATATTTTTGAAGGAATGCATATCTGTAATACCCCCCCCCCCAAAAAAAAGGTTTTGCAATAAAATCGATCAGATGTTTGAACACATCTGATCGATTTTATTGCAAAACCTAAAAAAATACTTTCAATGTTTTTAATAGAAACTGTTGTCCTTTTTTTCTCTCCTTTTTATTTAATGATGACTTAGCTCTGGTTAACACAAATTAGGTTTGGTGCTTCTTTAGAAACGTGGCCGAGATTTGAAAGAGGCAGATAAGTCAAACTTTGGGGAGGGGCAGGGGGGGATCAAATCTAATCCTAACCCTTTCAATTAAAACCTGTTTATTTGATGTTTGATTTATTTCTATAAATCTACTTAATTTTAACGTATCCTCGGAAGTTTTATTTTTTGCATTCAAAATTCGATACCCCCCCCCCAAATAAAAATGTGGATTATCTCCCCCTTTCATATTTCGTCTCGTTTCTAAAAAAGCACCTTAAGTTTTAATATTTATTTTTGATGTAAAAATTGAATATTTTTTTCCAATCTTCCTAACTTTTTATCCCGGCCTATTTGGCATAATGGTGAGAGTGTTAGCTAACAGACTGGGAGACCGGGGTTTAATCCTCGGTCGAGTCGTACCAAAGACTAAAAAAACATGTACTTGACGTCCCCTTGCTTAAACTCTCAGCATTATAAGGTGAGAATGAAGGCCAAGTTAAGTAATCAACCAACACCCTTAATATTTTGCCGTATTTTATGTTATGAATAAATAGATCGGCTCTTGTATAGATCGGGTACACTGCGAAATTTATTTTAGAAGAGTTCCAATGGTGTAAGGGGCAGATAACTATTTTTTTAGTACGCAATGTCTCCGAAAATGGAAAATATCTATTTCTTAAATAAGAAGTCATGCAAATTCAATTAATAGAACATTTTTCGAAGAAATAACAATTTGAGAAAATCAACAGTATATTGATAGAACATTTATTGAAGAAAATAGAATTTGGGAAATCAACAGTATACTTTTTTCATTTCAAAACCAGCAAAACGAACAGTCCTATTGTTTGGATTAACAGATTTTTTATATAGTTTAAAATATTAAATTATCGCAGATATTTTTTTTATTATTGGGATTAATGTGGCGGCATCTCTGGACGGGACCGTCACTAAAAAAATCCGATTTAGTGTCCTTTTCATAGCCACCAAAAACCCAAAGTTGTCGTGGAATACGGCCGGTATTATATTTACGGCGTGAAATTATGTACTTAAAAAAAGAGAGTTGTCTGCCCCTTCTTACACCATTGGAACTCTTCTAAAATAAATTTCGGCTGTGTACTCGATCTATACAAGAGCCAGTAGATCTTCCTTAAGAGAAACCATTCTTCAAAATCGAACTCTGCTAAAGAATGTTATATCAATTCAATTTCATACAACCTCAACATCAAAAGAAACCAAAAAAATGAATAAGTAAAAACTAAATAGAAATTGTAGCAACTGATTTTTTATTTTATTTTTTAATTTTTTTTAGCAACTGATTACCTTTGTTCGTTTGTCGACTATACATTAATATTAAAAAAAATATATATATGTAAGAGAGATAATTCTTTTTTACTACTTTCTGGAGTTACCTCCCTTGGTATAAACAAAATCAACTTATTTATGTGACTTTTTTTGCTTTTTTTTTTTTTTAATATAACGAGAGTGAGCGCTACTAAACTATTTTTTTTTAGATTTCTAAGAAAATGAATAATTTAAAGAAATTAAAATAAACTCCCGTGCTTCTTGAGATAACAGTCCTTACCATATTCAGTAAATACTGTGTATTAGTGAAAACAAAAAAATCTTTTTTCTATTTAAGATTTTCAAAATTTTCTCATTTTTTGGAAAAGACTTCGTAAATGACTACCATTTTGAATGAGAGAAAGCCAACTGCAGAAAGGAACTTGCACGAGAAGATAACACTGTAAGACTAGGTCTTCAAACTGAGGTTCCAACAGTTTTGATTCGAAAGCTACAAAAATTAGAATAATAAAAAAAATAATAATAAAAACTACTTGCTTTCATTAAAACAAAGAATAATACTATTATTATAATAATAAGATTAGCAGCAAAATCCCACCCCTTCACTGCAAGGGTCCCCAGATGACAACTTTACACTTTAATAGCTTCTTTTCTCGGATTGCTTGCCTTTGGAATTCTTTCCCTGCTCCCTGTTTCCCTGACTTTACCGACATCCAGAAATTTAAATGTAATGGATGCCCCCTATAAATCTGACCCATAATCACAATAGCCCCTTACGTCTACCCGGGACTAATACAGATAAAAGGTCAATGATGGCCCTGTTTCTGCCAGACTGATTGTCGAGATCGGAACCTCGACTGGTATGCCTGTCATCGTCACCGGACGGCAAAGGTATTCCACCATGACTGCCGCAACACTTAGTCGTAACTCGATTCATAGTCTCTGGAAGAGTCGATCTACTCCCGAAATAGGGTAGATCACCATAACAGTTATGTAGTCTTAATGTTATATATATGTTATTTTTTAATCCTTTTCGATTACATAGAAAGTGGGTTGAAAGCTCAATAGTAATTTCATAACCATAAAAAAAAACGAAATTTTCCAATCATAAAAAGAAAATAAATTAATCTTTTTTTTCATTAGAAAATTGAGATTTTTCGGATTTAATAACCACTCAAGTGGCTGATTAAACAGATATTTTTTTTTCTTAAAGTAAAAAAAAAAAAGTATATGTTTAATCAGCCAAAATAAGGAAGAAATGATTTAATACGGATGAAACAACTGTCTGAGAAGTACAATAAAATATTTTAAACAAAAAGCTTTGAATAAAAATAGATTTAAAAAAAAAACTTTTAATCACTCCAAACAAGGGGGCACATTGCCACTGAGACGTAAGGGGCTACTGTGATTTAGGGGCCTACATCCATAAGAGCATCCTCCCCAAACCGGAAGTAGAGTTAAGATTTTCAAAGTTTTCTCATTTTTTTTTTGGAGGGGGGGGGGGGAGACTTCGGAAATGACAACTTTTTTGAATGGTTACATGAGAGAAAACCAACTTTAATTCTGACGACAAGATGAGATGAGAACAGCCTCCATAATGTTATAGTACAAAATAAGGTTTTGGAAAATAATGCTGAAAGCCATTTCACTGTAAATAATTTAACGACCTTGAATTAGTAAATTACCAAAATCTGTGATGTTATTTCTAAAGAATTAATTTATGTGCAACTCTTGTATGCGCTGGAATTTTTTTTTTTTTTTTTTTAAATATCAATCAACATAATTTTATAATTAAAGTCTATCAAATGAATAAAAAACAAAAAACAAAAAAAAAACAAGCCAAAAAAACAAGCTAAAATCAGATGTTATTAATGCACACAATTTACTTCCATTTTCAAAAACATCATCCGAAAAAAAAAAAAAAAAAAAAATATTATAACATTCCATGCAAAATAAACAGAAATAATTTTTGAATGACACATCTAAACAATGGCGCAAGGTTCATTATCAGTGATGTTATAATTGCTATAACTAAATTCATTGAGGGTTTCAGGTCTTGCAACATCAAACCCTTTTGCCTGGAAGACCCTCCAGTTTTAGTAGTAGAATTTCATGCACCTAAAAATATGGCAGCTCAAACGGTCACGCATTTAGATGCAACTGCAATATCATGCTGACCAATCATGATGCACAATGCACAATACCATGCATCTCCTTTATGAAAAAAAAAAAGAGCTGGGATAGGTTTCTGTTGTTAATTAAATTAAAATAAAATATTTTTTATTGATCATTTGGGTCCACAAGGTCGTTTCAATGACTACTTTTATTTTACTTTTTTTATTATTATTACCGAATCACCACTTATTAAGGCCCGTGGACCACTCGAGGATAAGGGTTAAAGAGATCATCAGTTGGACGATGATCGCTACCACAAGAGGATTGGAAACAGTAGGTGGAATGGGCAGAAGATTACTTAAGAGGAATTGATTATTTAAGAGGACGGCTCAACAAGTATTTGTTTACATTAGACTTGAAGACGACCATGTTGTAGTCAGTTGGGAAACAGCCTTGTGGTATTTTGTTTCTACAGATGGGAGGTTCTAGGAAAGAAAATTTGTTCATGGAAGTTCAAAAGTTCTGTTTGGTTTTTGGTACAGAGAGAGAGAGAGAGAGAGAGAGAGAGAGAGAGAGAGAGAGAGAGAGAGAGAGGGGAAAGTTCTTTGCTGTGGTTGTAAATAGATGTGTTCCTGCTATGAATGTTTTACAGGAGGAGGGGGGGGGCATGGATTAGACCTCAGTCGAGCACCTATCACAAACATAATACAGCAGAGGGAGGCTAGCAATAACACCTTTTCTGTGTGAAAGGGACTGTAGGGAAGAGAAGACATTATCCCCACTAGATTGTGAAGTTGTTTTTTTTTGTACTCTATATCTCGAAAATTTGCATCTGCCAACTTATGTCACAAGATCGGATTTAGGTGTGCAAAAATAATGTTAAAAACGGAATTTTGCACACAGTGTTAGGGTAAGCAGAAAAGTGGAAAATTCCATTAGAAGTTTAATATTAGAATTAGTGATCTGTGTTGAGGATGTTGTGTCACAGACGGGAAGTCTTTAGTGACACGCAGCATGTAAGCTGATAAAATCTTTCTCTTGTCTCAGAACCGCAAATGAGAGTGGTCGTGTTTTGAGGCAGCTGTTCCTTTCCCCTATGAAGGATGGGTTGGACGAAGACCCACGGGCTATTCTGTATGTATACTAAAAAATACCCTCCTCCCCCCCCCCAAATTGTTAAACCCCAAATGATCTTGTGCTGTCATTATTAATAACTTTCACAACCGCTGTTATTTTTTTTTTATTTACTTTAATTCACCCCAAACAAGGGGGCACATTGCCACAGAGACGTAAGGAACTTCTATGGATTCGGGGCCAGATTTATAGGGGAGCAGTCAACCTAAGTGAAAAGTTGAGCAGTGAGATGTTTGTTGACATTACATTTAAATTTGGGCATGTCAGTACAGTCAGGAAGCAGGGAGGGAATTCCAAAGGCTAGAAGCTTGAGGAAAGAAGCTATTAGAGTAGAAAGTCCTCCGGCATCTGGGGGACCTCCACAGTGAATGGATGGGATTTAGCTGATTATCGGGTTTGTCGGGTGTATTTATGTTGAGAGGACACCAGAGTAGCAAGTTCGTCGGAGCACATTCTTTGAAAATACTTGCAAAATAAGCACATGAACGCAACATTGCGGCAATAGGACAGGAGCTGGAGCTTGGTCGATAGTTTGGGACCTATCAGATTACAGACTCTTTTTTGGACCCTGTCTAGGAGGGAGAGACTAGTTAATGGTGCAGCCGCCCAGAAGTGACACCAATACTCCATACATGGAAAGGGGGTGGCATTGTAGAGGTATAAGATACTGTCAGGTGTGAGAAGTTTTCTATTAAAAAAAAAATAAGCAGACGGCTGCAACACAAAAGGAAAGAGAGCAACATCACTACAACGCCTACTACCTACAACGTGTCAATGAAACTCCAACTGTTTATGTGATGAGTCGCCATTCAGATAATCTGCTGCGGTCAAACAATTGATCTACCATAGTGCTACACGTAGATACGTGCTTTTCATTATTGTATATTCCCTTGCCACTAATAGCAAAGGCGACTTGGGTCTACGCTGGGTGAAAAATATTAATTCTAAATTAGATATGGGTGATGGTATTGGAGTTATCTCCCTTGAGAAAAAATATTAATTCTGAATTAGATATGGGTGATGGTATTGGAGTTATCTCCCTTGAGAAAAAATATTAATTCTGAATTAGATATGGGTGATGGTATTGGAGTTATCTCCCTTGAGAAAAAATATTAATTCTAAATTAGATATGCGTGATGGTATTGGAGTTATCTCCCTTGAGAAAAAATATTAATTCTGAATTAGATATGGGTGATGGTATTGGAGTTATCTCCCTTGAGAAAAAATATTAATTCTAAATTAGATATGCGTGATGGTATTGGAGTTATCTCCCTTGAGAAAAAAATATTAATTCTAAATTAGATATGCGTGATTGTATTGGAGTTATCTCCCTTTAGAAAAAATATTAATTCTAAATTAGATATGCGTGATGGTATTGGAGTTATCTCCCTTGAGAAAAAAATATTAATTCTAAATTAGATATGGGTGATGGTATTGGAGTTATCTCCCTTGAGAAAAAAATATTAATTCTAAATTAGATATGGGTGATGGTATTGGAGTTATCTCCCTTGAGAAAAAAATATTAATTCTAAATTAGATATGGGTGATGGTATTGGAGTTATCTCCCTTGAGAAAAAATATTAATTCTAAATTAGATATGGGTGATGGTATTGGAGTTATCTCCCTTGAGAAAAAATATTAATTCTAAATTAGATATGGGTGATGGTATTGGAGTTATCTCCCTTGAGAAAAAATATTAATTCTAAATTAGATATGGGTGATGGTATTGGAGTTATCTCCCTTGAGAAAAAATATTAATTCTGAATTAGATATGGGTGATGGTATTGGAGTTATCTCCCTTGAGAAAAAATATTAATTCTGAATTAGATATGGGTGATGGTATTGGAGTTATCTCCCTTGAGAAAAAATATTAATTCTGAATTCGATATGGGTGATGGTATTGGAGTTATCTCCCTTGAGAAAAAATATTAATTCTGAATTAGATATGGGTGATGGTATTGGAGTTATCTCCCTTGAGAGTGTAAGTTTTCACGATAAGAAAATGAAAGGAATTGTCACATTGTTAATTGCGTAATACGTCGTTTACTAAGGGATGTTGGTCAACTGGCTGAGTGTACACGAAAAGCCACAAAATAAAATTGACATGAAACTAAATGAATAAAAAAGTTAGAAATAACATTAAGTAAAAAGTGAGAAAAAAAATGGAAAAACAAATAAAAAAGTAAAATAGAAAAAAAATTAAAATAAAAATAAAAGATAGAAAAATTAAATTAAAAAAGAAAAGGAAAAATAAAAAAAGAAAAAGAAAAAAGAAAAAGAAAAAAGAAAAAAGAAAACAGTATAGAAAAATAAAACAGTATAGAAAAATAAAAAAGTATAGAAAAATAAATAGAAAAATTAAAAATATAGATTAAAAAATACAGAAAAATAAAAAATACAGAAAAATAAAAAATGCAAAAAAATAAAAAATGCAGAAAAATAAAAAATGCAGAAAAATAACAAATATAGAAAAAGTAAAAATCAAAAAACAAAAAAACTAAACAAAAAAACATTAACAAACAAAAGAAATTAGCAAAAATTAACAGACCCCCTTCTCTATATATTAGAAAAAATAAAAAGGTAAAAATATCTTTCTAAAACTAACAAAATAAAAATAAAAAAAGAAAATAGGTTAAACCTATTGTTATTTTTACAATGATTAAAAACACTCTTCCCCCCCAAAAAAACAACCGTTATTTTTTTTATTAACCCCCCCCCCCAATGTAGGGTCAAAATTCAAATATAAAATATTAAAGAAAAAGAAGTTAAATCTCAATATCTGAAAATCATCAATAAGATAAAAAAAAGATTCTTATTTCTATAAGTTTAAAAAGTGTTTTATTGATAAAAATAAAAGATAAAGAAAAATAAAAATTAATTAAAAAAAGTTTAAAGGAAAGAAAATTAAAAAGAAAATTTCAATTGTTTAAAAAAAAAAAAGTTAAAAGGAACAAAAAAAGAAATTTCTAATGAAATGAAAAAAAAAAATCATAAAAAATTAAGAAAAATAAAATAAAAATAAATGCTAGAAAAAAAAGAAGATTAGTAAGTTGTTAATGGCTGTTTGGCATTTAACAGGTTATGCAGTAGTAAAAATGTCTCTTTTGTGGTGAACGAGTTAAGATTGGGATGGTGAAATGGATCCGTGATGGACAGGGACATTGAGAAAACCATTGTTAAGCACTGAATTGAAGTGTAGGCCAGGGGTGTCAAACATTTAGCCAAAATCTGGCTGGCAGCCATATTTAGATCAGACCATGGCTCAATTTAGAAATAAAAATTCAACCTTATTTTTCAAAATATGAGCATTATTAAATTTAAAAACAATTTTGTCGACTACTATTCTCATCTTGGTTGTTCTATTCACAAGGTTTCGGCCGATGTAACCTCTGACATTCTCCAAGTGCATCTTTACAAATTTGGAAACCTAAATAGTTTTCTTGGAATCTTTTGCAAATTTGTAAGCACGTATGGAATTTCGAACTGAACCATTTATTTAATCCATGGGGGTAGATTGTTCTCATTCTGTCAGCCATGACCAGATAGAAGTGTTGATTTTATGTTATTCTTAGTTATTATCGTCTGGCGTAAGGGTTGAACCATATGAATAATTCTAGTATGAATTTTGGGGGTCCTCAAACCTAATCTTGTTTTACTAATTATTACCATATAAAATTTTGGTAAATTTATTGAAGTGCACCTCTCGTATTTCGGCCCCTAAAAAAAAAAAGTTTCTACTTTTTTGGGCAAATTACATGTAAACAGCCATAACAAATATCCGCTATGAAAAAAAATTATGAAAAATGTTATTATTTTAGATGTTAGGAGGGGGGGGGATCACTTTCCTATATAAGTTATACGTAAAGTGAGCACACATTTCTTGGCCACGGAATCTCACCTCTCGTATTTCGGTCCCTAAAAAAAAAAAAGTTTCTACTTTTTTTGGGCAAATTACATGTAAACAGCCATAACAAATATCCGCTATGAAAAAAAATTATGAAAAATGTTATTATTTTAGATGTTAGGAGGGGGGGGGGATCACTTTCCTATATAAGTTATATGTAAAGTGAGCACGCATTTCTTGGCCACAGAATCTCACCTCTCGTATTTCGGTCCCTAAAAAAAAAAAAAAAGGTTCTACTTTTTGGTGCAAAAAAAGTAGAAACTTTTCTTTTAGGGGCCGAAATACGAGAGGTGCACTTCTATAAATTTACCAAATTTTTTTTTTTTAACTGGTGTTTTAATGTACTATTTTTTTTCTGAAAGTAGCTCCAGGCAAGGCATGAAGCCACTTGATGTAAGGAGCTAAAAAGAACGAAAGATGATTGATGTAACGACACGAGATGCCTATTGACCTTAATTATTGGTTCCCATATTGCATTTATTTCTATACTAGATCTACTTAGAAGACCATCTTTGGCCAACATATGTGCTGTTTCTTTGCAACGAATATTCTCTTGTGTTTTTCTCTGGCTATAACAATCAAGATGAGAATCATAGTCTGAAGAATCTAAATCATCCAAATTACCAATCCTCAACTCAAAAATTCTGAAACAATATTAAAACCATTTTATAGGACAATTCAAAGTAGTTTATTTCTTTTAACTATCTAGTCTGGTCCGATTTTGGTTGTTTTAATTTTTCAATTTAGGTTTAAAATTGTCTTCATATTTCAATCTGGCCAGCTTTTGATTTTTAAAATTGTCTTTATTCTAAAATCTGGCCGGATTTCGGTTTTCAAGATTGTCTGTATTCTTCAATCTGGCCCGATTCTGGTTTCTAAGATTGCATTTATTCTTCAATTTGCTGAAATTTGGACTTCTAAGATCGCCTTTATTCTTCAATCTGGCCCGATTTTGGGTTTCTAGGATTTCCTTTATTTTTCAATATGGCGCCCGATTTTAGGTTTCTAGGATTTTCTTTATTCTTCAATCTGGCCCGATTTTGGGTTTCTAGGATTTCCTTTATTCTTCAATCTGGCCAATTTTAGTTTCTAAAATTATCTTTATTCTTCAATCTGGCCTGATTTTGGTTTCTAAGAAGATTGCCTTTATTCTTCAATGATTAAACAAGTTTGACACCCTTGACTGAGTTTTAAACTGTTAATAAAATATTGAGGTAGTATGTGAGCAAATAAGTCTATACACATTTAATATTAAATAGTGAGGTTAAAATTTAAATTTGTGTGAAGCGTTAGTCAAGTATATTTTTTTCAAAAAAGTGTTTGATAGAGTGAATGAACAGATCAAATCTCACTAATCCAGGATTTACTAAACTTTAGAAAATAATTTTTGGCAGACGTATAAAACGACTAAAATTTTAAAATAAATTTAATTCATCTAAATTATCAGAATTTTTTTTAGATATTATTTGTAAAACATTGAGAAATTTCATGTATCTTTCTTAATTTTCATTGATTTTTTTTCGTTTTTTTATTTATTTTTTAAAAATATATTTAAAAACAGATTAGTTATCAGGATCATTAACAAAAAAGAAAAAAAAAAAAAAACTTGAAATGAAATTGAGTACCCAGTTCAAAAATGTTTGAATGAAAAATGTTTGAATGAAAAATTGAAATCTTTTTAGAATTTTTAATTCTTCAGAATTGTTATTATCGATTAAGCATCGCAGTTTAAGATATTAAAAAAAAAACAAAAAAACATTACTGCAATTTTTAGAGAGGAGTTCTGTCCTGATTTTTGCTGTGATCGCCTTCTTAAGTTCAGAAATAGTCTGTGGATTGTGTTGATAGATAATTCCACAGATAAATATCTGGGGTGGTTAAGGTCCGGTGAGTGTGAAGCCCATTCTGAATCACACTTCCTACTGATGAGACAATCACTGAAGTGTCCCCGCACATCATTGAACATTGATAAAACAAAGACTCTTTTGATATAAATGGGAATATCATTTCATGCTTTACGAGAGAAACGATGGTTATCCCTCTTCGACTGTTTTCTTCTTATAAAAGTTGTAGCTAAGTTTGCAAGTCATAAAATACAGTAGTATGCCATCATTGTTGATAACATGGGTACACTCATGCTTGTATTAGGTTTAATGTCTGTTTTACACACTGCCATATGTTGGACAGCTTTTAGAAATTGACTTCCAAAGTAACCTAATTCTGGCCAGGTCTTTATTTATCCTTCTTTCTCCCAAATCTATCTGTATCGCTTTCTCCCATGTTTTCCTTGGCCTTACCCTGCCAACTGCCCCTGCCATCTGAACTGTTTTACATCTACTAACCCAACCACTCTCATCCATTCTTTCAATGTGACCAAACCAACAAAGTTTTCTGTTCTATACACATCTTGCTATACTGTCCAGATTTAATTTTCCTCTGAGGTCATCAGATCTAATCCTGTCTTTAATACCCACATTACGCATCCATTGTATCATTCTTATATCATTTCTCTCCATACAACACATGTCCTCACTGGCCAGGTTTCACTTCGATACATCATCACACTGTGCACACAGGCCTGATAAACTCTTCCTTGGTCGACAGCAGGAAAGCTCTGCTGGTTAGTAATGGCAGAAGTTCCACTCCTAACTCTTGTAATCACACTAGTACCAGCTCCTCTCAAAACTTCTGAACAATCTTAATAGCCTTGCCATCAAAATATACAGGGTGGCCAAGAAGTCACTGAAGGATTTTTAACTTGAATAGATTATTTATTTTTTATGATACCATAATGGAATTTTAACATAGTATAATAAAGACAATATAGATTTGTTTGCAAAAAAAAAAAAAAAAAAAAAAAATGACAAAGAATTTATTTATGAAAAATAACATCTTTTAAATGGTTTCTATTTTCAGTTCCACAAATTCGTGTCCTTTCCAAAACATTATCCATGACTGATTGCAGGATAACTCGATTATAATTTAATTCCCTGACTTTTCCTTCAGATATCTCCGCAAGAAAAAGTTGCTAACAGACTGAAAATAGAAACCATTTAAAAGATGTTATTCTTCATAAATACATTCTTTTTCATTTTGCAAACGAATCTCCATTGTCTTCGTCATATTATGTTAAAATTCCATTAAGGTACCATCTAAAATAAAGAATCTATTCAAGTTAAAAATCCCTCAGTGACTTCTTGCCCCCCCCCCTCCCTGTATTTTCTCCACATCTGAATTCTCATCCATCTCTATTGTCTTATAATTCTTATAAGTTGCTTTCTAATAATAGGCATAGTTAATAATTCTTATAAGTTGCTTTCTAATAATAGGCATAGTTAATAATTCTTATAAGTTGCTTTCTAATAATAGACATAGTTAATAATTCTTATAAGTTGCTTTCTAATAATAGTCATAGTTAATAATTCTTATAAGTTGCTTTCTAATAATAGGCATAGTTAATAATTCTTATAAGTTGCTTTCTAATAATAGACATAGTTAATAATTCTTATAAGTTGCTTTCTAATAATAGGTATAGTTAATAATTCTTATAAGTTGCTTTCTAATAATAGGCATAATTAATAATTCTTATAAGTTGCTTTCTAATAATAGGCATAGTTAATAATTCTTATAAGTTGCTTTCTAATAATAGGCATAGTTAATAATTCTTATAAGTTGCTTTCTAATAATAGGCATAGTTAATAATTCTTATAAGTTGCTTTCTAATAATAGTCATAGTTAATAATTCTTATAAGTTGCTTTCTAATAATAGGCATAGTTAATAATTCTTATAAGTTGCTTTCTAATAATAGGCATAGTTAATAATTCTTATAAGTTGCTTTCTAATAATAGGCATAGTTAATAATTCTTATAAGTTGCTTTCTAATAATAGTCATAGTTAATAATTCTTATAAGTTGCTTTCTAATAATAGGCATAGTTAATAATTCTTATAAGTTGCTTTCTAATAATAGGCATAGTTAATAATTCTTATAAGTTGCTTTCTAATAATATGCATAGTTAATAATTCTTATAAGTTGCTTTCTAATAATAGGCATAGTTAATAATTCTTATAAGTTGCTTTCTAATAATAGGCATAGTTAATAATTCTTATAAGTTGCTTTCTAATAATAGGCATAGTTAATAATTCTTATAAGTTGCTTTCTAATAATAGGCATAGTTAATAATTCTTATAAGTTGCTTTCTAATAATATGCATAGTTAATAATTCTTATAAGTTGCTTTCTAATAATAGTCATAGTTAATAATTCTTATAAGTTGCTTTCTAATAATAGGCATAGTTAATAATTCTTATAAGTTGCTTTCTAATAATAGGCATAGTTAATAATTCTTATAAGTTGCTTTCTAATAATAGGCATAGTTAATAATTCTTATAAGTTGCTTTCTAATAATAGTCATAGTTAATAATTCTTATAAGTTGCTTTCTAATAATAGTCATAGTTAATAATTCTTATAAGTTGCTTTCTAATAATAGGCATAGTTAATAATTCTTATAAGTTGCTTTCTAATAATAGGCATAGTTAATAATTCTTATAAGTTGCTTTCTAATAATAGTCATAGTTAATAATTCTTATAAGTTGCTTTCTAATAATAGGCATAGTTAATAATTCTTATAAGTTGCTTTCTAATAATAGGCATAGTTAATAATTCTTATAAGTTGCTTTCTAATAATATGCATAGTTAATAATTCTTATAAGTTGCTTTCTAATAATAGGCATAGTTAATAATTCTTATAAGTTGCTTTCTAATAATAGGCATAGTTAATAATTCTTATAAGTTGCTTTCTAATAATAGGCATAGTTAATAATTCTTATAAGTTGCTTTCTAATAATAGGCATAGTTAATAATTCTTATAAGTTGCTTTCTAATAATAGGTATAGTTACTAAATGGTGTGTATTCTCTTCTGATGACCCAACATTATCTGAAATACTTCACAAGTGAAAACAGTCGATAAAACATAATTATATACAAGTCCACAAGGTAAGCTGTTTCTTCCAATCGACAATATCTTCTGTTGTCCGCTCGCTTCATAGCAAGTTTCTGCTACTGTTCTGGTAGCGAGTTTCATTTTAATTGTCTAATTACTGGATTAAAAAAACAAGTTTCTAACTGAAATTGTTCTCATTAATTATTATTTAGTAGTAATTTTGGTTCCTAAATGTTAATCCGCAGTTATGGAATATTGTTGCACACCTGCCAGGCCTGTCATGGGTATCACCTTGATTTTTTTTTTTTTAATCTCAAACTGACTGGATTAGTGAGATTCAACCTGGCTTATCAAAAAGAAAGGGATTTTTTTTTGAATCACTGTTGGAGGATGGAATATTCAAATATTGGATTCTAATTCTCTGCATTTTCATTTCAGCCCCCCCCCCCCCCCCCCCCAAAAAAAAAAACTACATTTAGGCAAACTCAAATGCTATAATTGTTCCGAGAGGCGGAGGAGCAGGTAGCTCAGTGGTTACCTACATGAAATATGAAATCTACAAACCAAGTACAAATCCAGTTGGATCTATGTTGTTCACTTATATGCTAATAGTGTTGAAAATGGTATGAACCCTGAGGCCCCTCCAATTACCCACAAGAATGACTATATGCCATAAAACATTCAGGATGGTCTGGTTTAATATTATTTTTCATTTTACTTTTATTTCATAAAGTTTAAGGTTTGCTCTCGAGTTAGATTTTATTAATAAAATTTAGGTTTTGTACATCATTTCATGCTGAAACAGAATATTTATCGTCAAAAAATTGATAAGTGGTGACTCATTAGTAATAAAAAAAAATGTATTAATTTTTTTTATTACTAATGAGTCACCACTTATCAAGGCTAAAAAACACTTGAGGATAATGGTTAATGAGATGGATAGATTGAAAGATGAATGATGATGATGAATACTACGAGAGGATTGAAAATCTCCACACTTACTCTAAATAAAAACCGACTCAGAAAACAACAATTCTTCTCCCTTTGTCAAAAACATTGCCGATGGAATGTAAGGACTAAAGGACAAAATAAGGAGAAAGCGAGAGTTACAGGGCTGCCAAAAGTAAACCCACGGTCCACTTTCTACTCTCCATAATTGAAGACTGTTGCATTGTGAAGGTTCCTTGAGCCAGCTTGACTTAGATTTGTTGATCAAACAGCTTAGGCCAGACGTAGCTGTCACTTGGGTCACAGGTCAAATGTAAGATGCATGGGAACTTAGTAAATTAACGTTTTTCATAAAATTCAAATGCATGATTGTGTGGGCAAAATTGGGCAAAAGAGGAACAACGTAATGTTACATAGACATACCGGAAGTAAGTTTCACGTAGAGTTGAACACAATAGTTATGGACCGAGAGTCGTAGAGAGCGGACAACTAGAGAAGTAAGAATATGTAAGTGCTCAAAACGGCGTCCAATAATTGAGGCACTATCACTCTCTTCGACACAGTAAGAGAAAAATTTATCTTTGCTTTTTTTTTTTACTAATGAGTCACCACTTATCAAGGCCAAAAGCCACTCGAGGATAAGGGTAAACGTGATGGATGGATGGATTGTCATTTGAATGATGAAGAATACCACAAGAGGATTGAAAATGAATACTGGAATGAACAAATGTTATTACTTATAAGGACGATTTATGAGAAGTATTTGTTGACATTGGATTTGAAGACGACCATGTTGTAGTCCGCAGGGAAGCTGTCTCATGGTGATGTGTTACACAGATGAGAAGTCCTTGGGAAGAAACTCTGTTCATGGAAATTCCGGCTGACACTAGGCACATGAAGAAAGAAAGGAAAGTATTTTTATGGGCACAACCTCCCATTTGAAAATTCAAATATTTCAGATTTGCATTAAATTTGATTTATAGTCATTAGACGACAATTAAGCAAGATACCCCTAATTTAAATTTTTTTCTTAAGACCCTTTAAGCCTTGAATTTTAGACATTTTTTAGAATCAAAATCATGTAATGGATTTTGATCAAAATCGGAATAAGGATTCTAGACATCAGGTTTAGTATCATTATATCTTGATTATAATATTCGTAAGGAGACATTAAAGTGGTGCAAAACTCTAGTATTTTTATATATATTTAATCTATACTTATTTAAAAATAAACTGATCAGAAAGAAAAAGAATCGCTGTGGGATGAAATAGATGATTGACTAGTTTCAAATTTGAAAAGTGATCCCGAGTATAACGTCTGCGGATGGAAAAAAAAAATGGAATGTAAACTTGTTATACAGACGTAAGATGTATTATTTGGATTATTCGGACTAGTGTTCTCATCTTGGATGCTATTCATTCTCACAACGTTTCGGCCAATGTAACCTCCGACCTTCTTCAGCTACGTTTCGTCAAACTCGGGAGTCTGTACAGAATGTCAAACGTAACCCATTATTTATTCCACAGGGGGTAGTTTGCTCTTGTTCTGTCAGCCATGACCAGGTAAAAGTCTAAAGTAATTCGTTATTGTATTTTTAGTATCGCCACTACTGAGGATTGAACCTTCAACCTCCAGAACACTATCCACTTAGAACTGATTATAACTTAGCACTTTTATCTGTTGCGCCACGGGTCCTTGTGGATTAAATAAAGGGCTCCGTTTGATGGTTTGGTTTGGTAGTTTTGTTTTACGGCATATCAACCCTTTTTGGGTTATTTAATGCCGAATCTGGTCTTGTTTTCTTCTCTTTTTTGTTTCTTTCCCCTTTTAATATCAGTTTCTATTTAACCCATAGTTGGGACCCTAACAGGTATTACCACTCCGGGTCAGGGTGGACCTGGGAGCAATGGTAATTAAGAGGAGGCTCCACATTCCCCAAAGTCTGTAAGCCGGATCTCACCATCGGATGTAGTTTAAGGTCATATCCAGGACCGGGAGTAGGGTAGGAAAAATAAAGATAAAAAAGGGGAGGGAGAAAGGGAGAGGGGCTGTTGTTTTTGTTTTTGTTTTTGTAGAACATAATTAAGTTTTACAAACAAAAAAAAAAAAAAACGTCAATGTAGGTGAATTTCGTCTCAGGGAGCCACAGGGCAGCCTGATCTGGTATCACCAGGGTTCCGTTTGAAATTACATACAGATTCCCAAGTTCGACAAGACACACCCGAAGAAGGTAAGAAGTTACATCGACCGAAACGTTGTGAGAATAACATCCAAGATGAGAACAGTAGTCTAAATAATCCAAATTATCAATCCTCATCTAAAAAATTTCCGAAACATTAGACTTAATCCCGTCTTCCCCCGTTTGAAAATACAGATTTTAGCGGATTTAAGCAACAGTGATTCAGTGAACATTTTTTTTATGGTGAACTTTTTTCTACGGGCGTAATAATCTAAATTGGTGTGACTCGGTTTCAGGGGTTTCTTACTCACATAATTGCTGCATAGACTTTGTAGGGATTCAGCTCCTCGCTGAAACCCCAATTCGGCTGACTCAATGTCCAGCTGTGATTGGGGTCTATCTCCGGCCTCCTCAGAGGCGGCAATGTGGACAAACGAACACGACGACGAGGGTGGTGAAAACTAACAAAAACAAACAAATAAAAAGTTTCTTTTTAAAAACACACAAATACAATCTAAGTGTTTTCAGAAAGGTCAGTATTTTTAGTATTGATTTCCTTCATGGGCCATTTTTTACTTTAACTTGCCAACTTTTCATATCAAGGGAGATAACTTTTTTCACCTCAAATTTTTCGTATTTCTTTCTACGTTTACATATTTTTTTTAATCTTAATTTATTTTAAGTACGCTATCGGTATTCCCATCAACATCCATCTATATTATTTGTTTTGTGGTCAAAATCCTGGGTATTTCGCATGTTCCACACTTGCTAGAATTGGTGCTTCTCCATGGTTTACATCTAGATTAAATATGGATGTCATAAAAAAAATAGCAAGAAAACTTTATGATGTACTTACTTGTGAGGGAAAATAAATACCGTTCACCAAAAATTACGAAAATTCATCCAGTAGTTTTGTTTTGATAAAATAAATTCAACTTTTAGCCGTACGCAGAATATCGCCACCATTATCATGATATTCAAGAGATACAATTCCTTTTTTTTTTCACGTTTAAACAACAAAAAAGGTTGATTTCTCTCCAAATTTAATTATTTTCCTTGACTTTCATAATGATGCCGGTAATGGCGTCGATATTCTGCATATGGCTAAAAGTTAAATAGTTAAATTTATTTTATAAAAACAAAACTAGTATTTATTCATGATGTTTTGTTGAGTGAAAGGGGGAAAGGGAGGGGGAAAGGAAGGGAAATTGTTGCTTTTAGTTTTGGATTCTGCAGAGCATGATCGAGTTTTGCAAGTACATCTGAAGTCTGCCATTTTTTATTTTTATTCATGAATTAAAAAAAAAAAATCAAATTCAATGAAATTGCATTTTTAGTGCCGTTTTCCTTTGTTTCGACCAATGAAAAAGTTGTTTTCTTTGAACTAGCAAATAAAGAAGGTTTTGATTAAAAAAAAAAAATGCAAATTTTTTTTGCTGATTTGGTAAAAAAAAAATCAACTGTTGAAAAAAAAAATCTTTTAAAATGAATTGACAAAAACAAATCTAAAAATAACTTGACATAAAAAATATAAATGTAAAAGAAATACGTAAAATTTGAGGTAAGAAAAGATTCATCCCTTGATCTGACAAGTTGCCACCTTAAAGTAAAAAAGTCCCTCTTCATGTTAGTAGGGTGAGCTTAAAAGACAGAAATTCAGCCACATAGATCATTGGATACATCGTTCTTTCTTTTATTTCTAGCCCCATCATACAAATCTGTATGTTTATTTCTACGTTTTCATTACATGTTTATGCAGTTTTAAAGATGTTATTCCCCGGATAAATAAATTTGTATCGAAATTACCAAAATGTTAATATTTATCTATCTATATGAATACAAGATTTTGTTTCGCATTTACGACACAGTTATGAATTAAATCTTTTAAACTAAAGTTTCAAGTATTTCACAATTTGCAAAGCGATAGCGAGCCGGAATGAACTCAGATGAAGAATTAATTTAGAACAGCATATTTTTGCAATTTATTTTAGAGTAAAATAAACAAATGTTCTCTACAAATAAAAGAAGAAAAAATCTAGATTAAAAAAAAAGGAAGAAGCGTTTGAAAACATTCGGTCTAAGATCCATTTCAAACAGGAGATGCAAGCATTCTTTTTAGAGTAAAATAAACACGGAAATGCATATATTGCATGCTAGCAAAAAAAACAAACAACAAGTTTTAGAGTAAATAAATGTGCAAATAATGATAATAAAACACATTTGTGAACAATCACGGCTAACAAGACAACATTTCAACAAAGATTAGAGACTACTAGATATACGTATAGGGTGACCCCCTAAAAAAAATGCCCATGGAATCTTCCACTCTATAATAAAGACCAATGTGTATTTATTTGTATATAAATAAACATATGTATTTCCATCCCGTTATGTAAAAATTAGTGAGTAAAATACATGCATATTTCTAGCATCCGGATGGAACCACTTCATTCGTTGGACATTTATAACTGAAACTTGGTGGACAAGTCAGGCATAGACTGAAGTTTATTCGTACCAAATATGGTTGGATTGCAGAAAGGATTGTGAAGTTAATTAACGATTCAATCAGTGGCATTTTTGTGTGTGTGTGGGGGGGTCACCCTGTACCATAAGTGGGCATTTCATTTCATGCTTTAATAGAGAGAGAGAGAAAGAGAGAGAGAAAGAGAAAGAGAAAGAGAGAAAGAGAGAGAGAGAGAGAAAGAGAGAGAAAGAGAGAAAGGGGAGAGAAAGAGAGAAAGAGAGAGAAAGAGAGAGAGAAAGAGAGAGAGAGAAAGAAGAGAGGGGGAGAAAAAAGAGAGGGGGAGAAAGAGAGAGAGAGGGATAGAAAGAGAGAGAGGGAGAGGGATAGAAAGAGAGAGAGGGAGAGAAAGAGAGAGAGGGAGAGAAAGAGAGAGAGGGAGAGAGAGAGAGAGAGAGAGAGAGAAAGAGACGAGGGCGATGGCTATCTTGCTTCGGCTGTTTTCTTACCTTCAATACAGACTCGGCTGGTGGCCGGACTTGTTTAAACAAGAGATTCAGTTGCTGATTCTGGATCTCCAAGTCGTGAACGCGTTCCTGAAGTTGGCAGCATTCCTCCTTTAAGGTCTGAAGCAATCAAAATAAATTGGGTGAGTAGGAGTTCGAAATTAAAATTAACAAACAAAACACAAACAATAAAACACAAACAAGAAAAACCAAAAATCTTTTGAGATGCGTCCACGCATCTCAAAAGAGGTTCTGTCTATTAGTCAGCAGGTTGGTCACACTTCAGTTTGAAATAGCATTTCATTGCTAAATGCAACTATTATTGAGGGAATGTATTTTATTTTAGATGCATCCTAGCTTCTCTATAAGAGGCTCTGTCCGGCATTCGACCTGTCTAACTTAATCTTAACAGTGTTTTCACTGGTCAATCAAGCTAAAGTTTGAAATAGTATTTTCGCCAGTCTATCAAGCTAAAGTTTTAAATAGCATTTTCGCCAGTCAATCAAACTATGGTTTGAAATAGCATTTTCACCAATCAAGCTAAAGTTTTAAATAGCATTTTCGCCAGTCTATCAAACTAAGGTTTGAAATAGCATTTTCGCCAGTCTATCAAACTATGGTTTGAAATAGCATTTTCGCCAGTCTATCAAACTAAGGTTTGAAATAGTATTTTCGCCAGTCAATCAAACTAAGGTTTTAAATAGCATTTTCGCCAGTCTATCAAACTAAGGTTTGAAATAGCATTTTCGCCAGTCTATCAAACTAAGGTTTGAAATAGCATTTTCGCCAGTCTATCAAACTAAGGTTTGAAATAGCATTTTCGCCAGTCTATCAAACTAAGGTTTGAAATAGCATTTTCGCCAGTCTATCAAACTAAGGTTTTAAATAGCATTTTCGCCAGTCAATCAAACTAAGGTTTGAAATAGCATTTTCGCCAGTCAATCAAACTAAAGTTTGAAATAGCATTTTCGCCAGTCTATCAAACTAAAGTTTGAAATCACATTTATATATATATATATATATATATATATATATATATATACTAGCAAGGCTACCCGGCGTTGCCCGGGACAAAAGGGTAACATATTTCTATTAAAATTTCTATCTCCCTACCTCTTATTCCCCTCCCTCTCACCGCCCCTCTTTCTTCTCCGCCCAGCCCATTCCTCTTTCTGGACATACACACACACTTTTATAGATTCCCTGAGAAATGAGTTGGCGTAAAGGAAATAGCCCCATGAAAAAAAAATTAGAGTTAATTCCCTTTAGTTAGTGGTTAGAAAACAGACCCCACCCCCTTACGAAATCTGCGCCAGTTAAGGGTCAAAGAATGAATGATTTTAAATTTTTTTAGTTAGTATTCCTCCGGGGCAACACCGATCAAGAAAATACCAACTTTGTGGATGTTTGATTTTTAGTTCTAGAATTTTAGCTGGACATACATACAGACCATTGCCCTTGATATAATAGAAGATATAAATATAACTGTATGTAGAATTTTGATTCTTGTCTGACTTCTGAGTCTGCAATGTCATTGTCATAATGCTAATTGAATGACCAGAAATCGTTACATTAAAAATAATCTATGTATGAGCGAAAGAGATAGGCAGAGAATAACAAATAAATGCTGCCTAAACGCAAAATCAAACAAAGTAATTGAATAATACAGCCATAACTTTTCTAAAGAAGATTGATGAAAAATCAGTCTGTTCATTTTCGACTCATATTTGAACTCAAACCTCACAGAAACAAGATCAATATGACAGCCATTTTTTTCTTCTTTTCTACTTATCTCATAATGAACAGTTAACAAAGACAGCGGGTCATTGCGCAGTCTCCCCATGACTCATGCGGTTTGAAGAGACTAGATTCCAGTCTTGTGAAAGATTTAACTTTAAAAAGGTGATCTAAAAATTGCCGCAAACTGAACAGCGGCGATCTTTAGAAGTTCCCTGGATCACAAAGGAATCGTGGCTCACAGCAAATTGTAAAAGAATACTAATTCCACAGAAAAAGAAGAATGGAAATGTTTTTACAAAGATTTTCTTTGAGAAACTAGGATCAAAGAATCTGTGATCATTTTATTTTGCTTCCATTTTCAGGACACAAAAGAAAATGTTGGACAGGAAACTGAATTAGAAATGAAAACAGAGGGAAGGGAGGAAAGAGAGAGAGAGGGGAGGGATGAAGGAAAGAGAGAGAGAGATGGGGATGGAATGGAGGAAAGAGAGAGATGGGATGGAGGAAAAGGAGAGAGGAGATGGAGGAAAGAGAGAGAGAGATGGGGATGAGATGGAGGAAAGAGATGGGGATGGGATGGAGGAAAGAGAGAGAGAGAGGAGATGGAGGAAAGAGAGAGAGAGGAGATGGAGGTAAGAGAGAGAGAGAGAGAAGAGATGGAGGAAAGAGAGAGAGAGAGGAGATGGAAGTAAGAGAGAGAGAGAGGAGATGGAGGAAAGAGAGAGAGAGAGGAGATGGAGGAAAGAGAGAGAGAGAGGAGATGGAGGAAAGAGAGAGAGAGGAGATGGAGAAAAGAGAGAGAGAAGAGATGGAGGAAAGAGAGAGAGAGAGGAGATGGAGGAAAGAGAGAGAGAAAGAGAGAGGGGAGATGGAGAAAAGAGAGAGAAAGAGGAGATGGAGAAAAGAGAGAGAGAGAGGAGATGGAGGAAAGAGAGAGAGAGAGGAGATGGAGGAAAGAGAGAGAGAGAGAGGAGACGAAGGAAGGAGAGAGAGGGAGAGGAAGTGGAGGAAAGAGAGAGAGATGAGATGGAGGAAAGAGAGAGAGAGAGGAGATGGAGGAAAGAGAGAGAGAGAGGAGATGGAGGAAAGAGAGAGAGAGAGGAGATGGAGGAAAGAGAGAGAGAGGAGATTGAGAAAAGAGAGAGAGAGAGGAGATGGAGGAAAGAGAGAGAGAGGAGATGGAGGAAAGAGAGAGAGAGAGAGGAGATGGAGGAAAGAGAGAGAGAGAGAGGAGATGGAGGAAAGAGAGAGAGAGAGGAGATGGAGGAAAGAGAGAGAGAGGAGATGGAGGAAAGAGAGAGAGAGGAGATGGAGGAAAGAGAGAGAGAGGAGATGGAGGAAAGAGAGAGAGAGAGGAGATGGAGGAAAGAGAGAGAGAGAGGAGATGGAGGAAAGAGAGAGAGAGAGGAGATGAAGGAAAGAGAGAGAGAGAGGAGATGAAGGAAAGAGTGAGAGAGGAGATGGAGGAAAGAGAGAGAGAGGAGATGGAGAAAAGAGAGAGAGAAGAGATGGAGAAAAGAGAGAGAGAAGAGATGGAGAAAAGAGAGAGAGAAGAGATGGAGAAAAGAGAGAGAGAGGAGATGGAGGAAAGAAAGAGAGAGAGGAGATGGAGGAAAGAAAGAGAGAGAGAGAGAGGAGATGGGGGAAAGAGAGAGAGAGAGTGAGGAGATGGGGGAAAGAGAGAGAGAGGAGATGGAGGACGAGAGAGAAAGAGAGAGGAGATGGAGGAAAGAGAAAGAGAGAGGAGATGGAGGAAAGAGAGAGAAAGAGGAGATGGAGGAAAGAGAGAGAGCGAGAGAGAAGAGATGGAGGAAAGAGAGAGAAAGAGAAGAGACGGAGGAAAGAGAGAGAGAGAAAGAGAGGAGACGGAAGAAAGAGAGAGAGAGAGGAGACGGAGGAGAGAGAGAGAGAGGGGGGATGGAGGAAAGAGAGAGAAAGAGAAGAGACGGAAGAAAGAGAGAGAGAGAGAGGAGACGGAGGAAAGAGAGAGAGAGAGATGGAGAAAAGAGAGAGAGAAGAGATGGAGAAAAGAGAGAGAGAAGAGATGGAGAAAAGAGAGAGAGAGAGGAGATGGAGGAAAGAAAGAGAGAGAGAGAGAGGAGATGAGGGAAAGAGAGAGAGAGAGTGAGGAGATGGGGGAAAGAGAGAGAGAGAGTGAGGAGATGGGGGAAAGAGAGAGAGAGGAGATGGAGGACGAGAGAGAGAGAGAGAGAGGAGATGGAGGAAAGAGAAAGAGAGAGGAGATGGAGGAAAGAGAGAGAAAGAGGAGATGGAGGAAAGAGAGAGAAAGAGGAGATGGAGGAAAGAGAGAGAGAGCGAGAGAGAAGAGATGGAGGAAAGAGAGAGAAAGAGAAGAGACGGAGGAAAGAGAGAGAGAGAAAGAGAGGAGACGGAAGAAAGAGAGAGAGAGAGGAGACGGAGGAGAGAGAGAGAGAGAGAGAGAGGGGAGATGGAGGAAAGAGAGAGAAAGAGAAGAGACGGAAGAAAGAGAGAGAGAGAGAGGAGACGGAGGAAAGAGAGAGAGAGAAAGAGAGGAGACGGAGGAAAAAGAGAGAGAGAAAAGACGGAGGAAAGAGAGAGAGAGAGAGAGAGGAGATGGAGGTAAGAGAGAGTGAGAGAGGAGACGGAGGAAAGAGAGAGAGAAGAGACGGAGGAAAGAGAGAGAGAAGAGACGGAGGAAAGAGAGAGGAAATGGAGGAAAGAGAGAGAGGAAATGGAGGAAAGAGAGAGAGAAGAGATGGAAGAAAATAGAGAGAGAGAGAAAGGAGATAAAGGAAAGAGAGTGAGGGATGGAGGAAAGAGAGAGAGAGAGAAGGGGATGAAGGAAAGAGAGGGGGATAGAGGAAAGAGAGAGAGAGAGGAGACGGAGGAAAAAGAGAGAGAGAGGAGACGGAGTGAAAAAAAAGAGAGAGAGGTGACGGAGTGAAAAAAGAGGAGATGGAGGAAAGAGAGAGAGAGAGAGGAGACGGAGGAAAGAGAGAGAGAGAGGAGACGGAGGAAAGAGAGAGAGAGAGGAGACGGAGGAAAGAGAGAGAGAGGAGACGGAGGAAAGAGAGAGAGAGAGGAGACGGAGGAAAGAGAGAGAGAGGAGACGGAGGAAAGAGAGAGAGAGGAGACGGAGGAAAGAGAGAGAGAGGAGACGGAGGAAAGAGAGAGAGAGGAGACGGAGGAAAGAGAGAGAGAGAGGAGACGGAGGATAGAGAGAGAGAGGGGACGGAGGATAGAGAGAGAGAGGAGACGGAGGATATAGAGAGAGAGGAGACGGAGGATAGAGAGAGAGAGGAGATGGAGGATAGAGAGGGAGAGAGGAGATGGAGGATAAAGAGAGGGGAGATGGAGGATAGAGAGAGAGAGGAGATGGAGGATAGAGAGGGAGAGGAGATGGAGGAGAGAGAGGGAGAGGAGATGGAGGATAGAGAGAGAGAGGAGATGGAGGATAGAGAGAGAGAGGAGATGGAGGATAGAGAGAGAGAGGAGATGGAGGATAGAGAGAGAGAGGAGATGGAAGAAAAAAAGGGACGGAGAAAGGAGATTGAGAAAAGAGAGAGAGGGATGGAGGAAAGACACAGAGAGAGCGAGAGAGGGAGAGAGAGAGAAAGGGACGAAGGAAAGAGAGAGAGAGGGGATTGAGGAAGGAGAGAGAGAGGGGATTGAGGAAGGAGAGAGAGGGGATTGAGGAGAAAGAAAGAAGAGAAGAGATAGAAGGAAGAGAGAGAGGAAAAAGGGAGGGGAAAAGATACAAAGAGAAGAAAGAAGAGATAGGGAGAAGAGAGAGAGAAAGAAAGAAAACAACAGAGAGAAAGAGAGAGGGAGAAAGAGAAGGACATAGAGGCAAAAAGAGATAGATAGAACAGAGAGAAGAAAACAGAGGGAAGAAGGAAAAGAGAAGAGAAGAGAGAGAGAGAGAGAGAGAAAGAGAGAAAGAGAGAGAGAAAGAGAGGGAGAGAGAGAGAGTTAATAAGAGAAAGAGAGAAAAATAGAAAGTGAGAGAGAGAGCTAAATTGTCATATATCCACATATTCTTAAGATGATCATGTTTGCATATTTTAGTGTATTACTTGTAAGCACAAATAAATCCTGTTATATTTTAAAGTTTTTTTTTTAGCTCTGTGTTAGTTAATCTCTTTACCTTATGTCTAAGAACGATAAGAAACCAATAATGTTTATGTTTTACTATATAATTTAAGTTAAATAATAAATAATTTTGGAAATATTCAAGTCCTTCATGATAATTCCACAAAATCAAGGAAATAGCAATCAGAAGATTGGCACGTTTTTGAAAAGAATATAAGTTAACAAAAGAAAAGGAGCAAAACTGAGAAAACAATCAGAGGGAGACATTAGAAAAGAAAAAGACAAAAATCGAAATATAATTTATTTTCTGATTATACAAATTATTATTATTATTATTATTATTATTATTATTATTATTAAATTGATAATGCAATTTGAAGGTTACAAAATGGAGAAATATATTCGATCAAATTAAGACAAAAAAGATTTTTAAAAATGAAGGAATGGATTTGTAAGAGAAGATAAAAATCTGGAAATATTAAACACTAATTCAGATAGGGAAAGATAATAGGAGGTGGTGGTGGTGGGAGGGAATAAAGAAAGGAATGAAAGGGAAAAAAGAATGAAAGAAAAGGATTTTATTAAATATTATGAAGGAGGGAAGAAAAATCAGAGAAAATATGAATAAGAGAAAGGATCCTTTTTTATTAGGAAAATAAAAAAAAGAAAAGAGAAATTAAAAAGAATTGAAAATAATGAATATGGCATTGAAAAAGAAATAAGAGAGTCAACGAAGAAAAATGAGATAAACAGGGAAGGAAAGAAGTGGGGAATAGAGAAAAAAGAGAAAGTAAAAAGATAAGATGGGAAGGAAAAAGGAGGAAAAGAAAAATGACGAATAAATTTAAAAAAATGCTCAATGAAGAAAAATGACCAATAAAGAGTATGAAGAAGAAAGGATGAAAAATTCAAAAGAAAGAAAAAAAGGATGAAAAATTCAAAAGAAAGAAAAAAAGGATGAAAAATTCAAAAGAAAGAAAAAAGGATGAAAAATTCAAAAAGAAAGAAAAAAAGGATGAAAAATTCAAAAGAAAGAAAAAAAAGGATGAAAAATTCAAAAGAAAGAAAAAAAAGGATGAAAAATTCAAAAGAAAGAAAAAAAGGATGAAAAATTCAAAAGAAAAAAAGGATGAAAAATTCAAAAGAAAGGAAAAAAGGATGAAAAATTCAAAAGAAAGAAAAAAAGGATGAAAAATTCAAAAGAAAGAAAAAAGGATGAAAAATTCAAAAGAAAGAAAAAAGGATGAAAAATTCAAAAGAAAGAAAAAGGATGAAAAATTCAAAAGAAAGAAAAAGGATGAAAAATTCAAAAGAAAGAAAAAAAGGATGAAAAATTCAAAAGAAAGAAAAAAAGGATGAAAAATTCAAAAGAAAGAAAAAGGGGATGGAAAATTCAAAAGAAAGAAAAAAGGATGAAAAATTCAAAAGAAAGAAAAAAGGATGAAAAATTCAAAATATAAAGAATTAATAAAATTTTAAAAAATGCAGAAAAATGAAGATGGAGGAGGAAGATGAAAAATGTAGATAGAAGAAAAAATAGGAAAAATGTAGAATAAAATAGAATAAAACAAATGAAGAAAACTGAAATAAATGGGGGCAAGTGCAGAAGGAATAAAAATATAGAATGAAGAAAAGGAATGAAAACGAAAAAAGAAAGAAATAATTTAAAAAATCAACCGATACAAAGAAACAAATAAAAAACGTGTTTTTAAATACAACTGATAAAAAGAGTTCAAATCTATTCAGCAAATCTGATTATGATTGATTTCATGAATTGAATTATCTCATTAATTTATACGAAGGGAGGGATTGAGATGAATAGTGAGAGGGAGATTGTGAAAGATGTAATAATGGCTGATTGGACAATGTCACGATTGGAAGTTTATTGTTATTTGCTAATCAAGCTCAATCAGTTACTGAACAAGTGAATTACAGAAAGGTTGGGAGAGGTATAAAGGTTGCCATCAGCAAGTTATAAATCAAATTGGAAGGAGGAGGAGGAGTCCAGAAATATTCATTAAATATAATTTATAGCCTCCAAGAGAAGAACCCTGACACTAACAAGGCGGACAGAAAAGAAACAACAGGTAAAAAGAAATATCAGTTAAAATTAGAGAAAATAACAATTATTTGAAATTAAGGTGGTGGTGATAATAATAATAATAATAATAATAATAATAATAATAATAATAATAATAATAATAATAATAAAATGAGAGAGAAATAAACAAATCAAACGTAAAAAAAACTGCAGAAAAAGAAAATTTAAAGGTAAACAAATGAATAATGAAAAATTAATGAAAAGGGACGAAAATACAAAAAAGAGAAAAATAAAAAATAAAAAATAAAATAGAATTTAAAAAACCAAAGATCGGAAATAGAATTTAAAATACCAAACATTGAAAATAGAATTTAAAATACCAAAGATCGAAAATAGAATTTAAAATACCAAAGATCGAAAATAGAATTTAAAATACCAAAGATCGAAAATAGAATTTAAAATACCAAAGATCGAAAATAGAATAAGAAAATTCAAGATCGAAAATAGAATAAGAAAATCCAAGATCGAAAATAGAATTTTAAAAATCAAAGATCGAAAATAGAATTTTAAAAATAAAAGATTGAAAACAGAATTTTAAAATTCAAAGATCGAAAATAGAATTTTTAAAATCAAAGATCGAAAATAGAATAAAAAAACAAAAACAAACATTAAAAATTAAAAAAAAAAAACATTACAGAAATGGTGCTCCTATTTACTTGCCTCCTGACGAGGGCAAAACAGTCATTGACCTTTTAGCTAGGAGCAAAATGAAGTATCTGTTCTGATACTACACTTAATCTTTCCTCCTCTCGGCCAGTGAAGGAGAAATCCTTTCTAAACTGAGGCAATTTTAATTGTCGTCTCAATCCAGAGGCTCGTTTTTGGGGAGCTGAATTTTCCTTACATTAAAAACTGACCTTGTGTCTAACTCTGCGCTCGTTGGGAGGCAAGTAAATAGGGACACCTGAAATGTACTTTTTATATTTGCTTAGTTTGTTCATTATAAAAAGTTTTGTAAATAAAAGTATGCATTTTAATTTTTTTATACTTGAAAATAAATATTTAATATAATCTCCACCTTTTTTAAAAATAAATCTCCAAAGTTTACAAAAATGTTTTGTAAATCACTTATTTAAATGTTGTTTAAATGCGTTTCACTTTTTTATACATTTTGTTAAAAACACGTTCGTAACTTTAAAAAAAATTAAAAATGTACTCTTTTTATGAATTTCTAATGTTTACAAAACAAAACGCTTTATACAAAAATATGTCTATGTTTTGTTTATAATTTAAAAAGTAAAAAAAAAAAAAGGTCTTAAGCTAACATGTGTCCTTTTGGCAGTTTATGATTTTGGGGTGCCTTAAATATAATTGATCCGTAAAACATTTCCATTAGACGTTCGGTTTGAAAAGGAGCCATACGTCGTTATCAGAGCTCCCCAGCCGTTCTTCCCCTGAGGAGTGGATGAGAGGAAACTTAATATCAGGCAATCGTCGATTATACTATAATACTAATGTGCGTGTAAAAAGAAAAAGAATCGACAAAAGAAATTGGAAACCCAGAGCAAAATAATGTTGCTGGTGTTCGTAATTGCTTCAACTATTGCAGTCACTATTACACTACAAAGGGAAAGAGAAAGAGAGGGTTAGAAGACAAAGCATTCTCAACAGCAACAGTTAAAACGAAAGGTGTGTATGTGATCACAATTTAAGACAAACACATAAAAGGGTTGAAAGAAAGAAAAGAAAAATTCTAAAATATGGAAGGTCTGTATGTTATGAGGCCAGACACTAAGTAACCTCTTCCTTTTCACTTTTTTTTTTTTTAATTACCCGTCCAAAACAATGCATTAAAAATTATTTTTTTTTTACTTAGTTCAGCCCAACCAAGGCAAGTTGCCACTGCAGATGTAAGGGGCTACTGAGAATTAGGGTGAAAGTTTAGGAGGGGGGGGGGGGGAAGGCATCCTAAATTGGGAGCTGACTATGGATCAAATTTAATGCAAATCTGAAATATTTGAATTTTCAAATGAGAGGAGGTGTCCATATTATGCCCCCTAAAACCCCTTTAAAATACTCCAAAAGAAATTGAAATTATATATATATTTTAGTTTGGTTTTCTTCGTCGTAATTTATCGGCTGCCAGTCTTCAATTTAGCGTTTGGCAGTTTTTACCTTGTCAACTCTTGGGCGCTTCTGTAACCTGCTAGAATGTTGGTAACGCAAAGTCACAGAAACATGGTGCATCATCTATAAGAGTACCATGTATATATATATATATGAATTTATCTATGTGTATATATATATATATGAATTTATCTATGTGTATATATATATATATATATATGAATTTATCTATGTGTATATATATATATATATGAATTTATGTATGTGTATATATATATATATATATGAATTTATGTATGTGTATATATATATATATGAATTTATGTATGTGTATATATATATATATATATATGAATTTATGTATGTGTATATATATATATATATATATGAATTTATGTATGTGTATATATATATATATGAATTTATGTATGTGTATATATATATATATATATATATATATATATATATATATATATATATATATATATATATATATACATATATACAAAATTAGAGGAAAAATAACATAAAAATCTAAATTTATTTGTAATTATGCTAAAACTGTCTATTTTATATTTCTCACAGCATTTGTTTTGTAAAGTGAAATTTACTTCCAAATTAAATCAAGGCGTATAAACGTTGAAACTTAGTTGACTTTAATACATTAATTAAAAAAAAAAAATCTGCATTGTTTTGGATTTTAACCTTTTCAAATTTTCACATTACACAATGCTTCTACATTGAGGAACGATTTCTGGCGCGTACTTCTTGACTAAGACATTTAAAAAATATCACCTTTGGAACAACATACAGATTTTTCTAGTGACAACATGCCACGTGCAAAGAGAGAGAAAATTTTTTCATTCCTGATGAAACTAAAGTTGACTTTAAATAAATACATTTATTTAAAAAAGAATAACTTAGAAATCTTTCATCAGTGTAATTTGAAAATTTGAAAAGGTTAGAATCCAATTCTAACCTTTTAAAATCTTCAAATTACACTGATGAAAGATTTCTAAGTTATTTTTTTCTCAGTATCCGTTTCAATTTGGAATATTGAACATAATACAGAAATAAACTAGTGAAAAAGTATTCTTTTATATTTGGAAAATAGTAACTATAACACACCGCAATCGCTAAAAAAATCTGTTACTGATTTGTATTTAGAAATAAACATAAGAAAAAAAGAGCGAGACTTTTTACACTCCACAAAGAACTAAAAATTCACGAGATTCATAGAAAACGGGAAAATTAATTCTTAGAAGATAAAACAGACATCTCGCTGCACAGCTCCCAACTTAGGATGATCCCTAGGACTTTCACCCTAATTCTTAGTCTACAATGGCGGCCTGCCTTGTTTTGGGTGAACTATGTTAAATAATTAAAAAAAAAATGCAAGAATGAAAGAAGAAGAATTTGGTTTACCTTCTGCACAATTAATGCCTGCACCACTTGATTTGCAATCTCATCAAGGCACTTCTCGTATTGTACACGTTGCCGGTCGTTTTCTAAGACAAGATGAGAGCTTTTTGATTCCAGCATTTTTAACCGTTCCATCAGCACTTGGTTTTCTTCCTGTGGTTCTTTTGGCAAACACTACAAAAGAATGATGAGAAATTGGTGAACTTTCCTCACAGACAACAATCATTATTTCACACAAGGAAAGGAAATTATTATATTCAAGTTTTAACAGTTCAGATTGACAATACAATTCGAGTGGGAAATAATGAATACATGCTGTACCTACCTGGCATTGCCCGGAACTCTTTTTACTATCATTTTTGTTTCACTTTTTAAAAAATCCTTTATAAATCATACACACACACATATATATATATATATATATATATATATATATATATGTAAAGGAGTAAGGCTACCAACATTTGTAGAATGTTTTTTTCAACATTTATTTATTATTTTGTTGTTTTACCATTTTATAATTTTATATAACGCGTTTCAAGCGGTGGGTCCGCTTTCATCAGATATGAAAATCCATTTGAAGAAATGTCTTTCGATTTGAGTAAATGTTGGAGGCTGGGATGACCGATGGGTCATGGATGGGTAACACGCACTTGACCAAGAGAAGTAGCAAAAAATAAAAAATAAAAGATACCCACACACCCGCAAACCTACGCATGCGCAAAAACAATAACAAATTCCTCAAATGAAACAACATTTACTCAAATCGAAAGACATTTCTTCAAATGGATTTTCATATCTGATGAAAGCGGACCCACCGCTTGAAACGCGTTATATAAAATTATAAAATGGTAAAACAACAAAATAATAAATAAATGTTGAAAAAAACATTCTACAAATGTTGGTAGTCTTACTCCTTTACATATATACTTTTCTCTCGTTGGAACTGCACTAATACTGCACTACCCTCTTTTCGATATATATATATATATATATGGGGAAGACTTGAATGCCTACTTGACACCACCCTCGGGTGTCTTCGGTCTCTCTGTACAGTAGTTTGTCAGAGACTCTGACATGAACCTAGCATGCTAGGAAGTAAGTGTAGTATCTGTTCCGATGGATACTGCACCCTATAGACGGGTGTCGTCTTGTCCTTCAGGGCTTGATTCCACCTGTCTGTGGGTTTGTCCTGTGCAGTTCTAGGAGGTGCACCCTCCCAGGCTTCGCCTCCCCTCTTTGGGGAGGAGTAAGTTTATTGCTTACTGCCTGAGGCGCCCCTACCGGGGAATGCCGACGGGGCTGCCCAGGCAATTTTTAATGGCCAGAGTGCTCACTTTCTCGGGCGCTGGCTTTTCAAACCCCACTTACTCGACCCGGCCTGTGGTCACATCTTACTTGTGGGAGTAAGATAAAACTGGCCTTGTGCCTAACTCCTGCAGAGGAGTAAATAAAGATACTTTTTATTTGCAGTAAACCCTGATCAAATATTTTAAAAAAATAGTGTGCTGTCTCCTCAAGCCATCCAGCACGTCTCCCGAATTGTGGAAATGAATGATACAAAATATGAATAAAACCAAAAATAAATACTGGCAGGCCGGTACCCAGGATAAAAAAGGCCCATCAACCATTCATACACCAGGCGGGAAGACGTAAGCAATGGTGTGAACATTCCTGCCTCTGGAAATGGTGCTCCAGCCAATACAGAGGCCAACCAGGGTCAACCATAGGTCCTGGCCCCCTATCTCCATCATAAGCAGCAACAAAAAAAAAAAGAAACATAAGAGGCTTAAAAGCCCAACCATGGACTGTTGCACAAAAGAAGGTGTTATTGTTTTGCTACCACTACTCAAAGTTTGAAAAGTGGAGCAAAACATCCAATGAAATCCTGTCTGAAAATATCAAAGAAACTACTCTCCCCGAAGAAAAAAAAAAAAAAATATATATATATATATATATATATATATATATATATGATTTAATATCTGCTGTATTGCAGCTACTGATAAATTTGACTTTCCTAAGCCGTATGGAGTTTATTCTCCGTTTTTTTCTTTTTTTACATAATTTCGCTCCATTGCAAGGGATGAATATATCATAGTCAGTTCGCTCTGATGAGTCGCAGTAACAACGAAATACGTGTCAGTAGATAACTATTTTATATTTAAATAAACATAAATTATATATATATATATATATGTACACATTTTTCCATAACAATGGGGCGAGATTATGTAAAAAAAAAACAGAATAAACTCTACACGGCTTAGGAAAGCCAAATGCACCAGTAGCTGCAATACGGCTAGTTAACAACAACAACAAATATTAAATCATACTTATAAACGATAAAAATAATCACGTATTTCAGACAGGCCTCAGACAGGCCTGATTGTAGAGCACTCGATCACGGTTCCCGTGGTCGGGGTTTCGAGACATGTCATAGTCGGTTCGCTCTGATAAGTCGCAGTAACGACGAAACACGTGTCAGTGGATAACTATATATATATATATATATATATATATATATATATATATAAAGTTAGTGGGAAAGAACCCCAGCAGAATGCTCGAAAATTTCAAAAATAAGAGTGTAATATTTATTTATATATGTATTACAGAAGATCAGGACAGCATCGATACCGTCGGTTTCAAATCTAAACAACCTATAGTTGGTCTCCTATGCCGAACTCTCTTCAGGCTCTGTCTCTCCGGGAGACTTACATATAAACAAAGTCCGGCATTGGAGACCAACTATAGGTCCTCTTCGTTTGGATTTGAAACCGACGGTACTGATGTTGTCCTGATTTTCTGTAATACACACACACATATATATATAATATTTTTATTTACTAATGGTTCATCACTTATCAAAGTCCGGATGCAACTCGAGAATAAGGGTTTAAGAGATCATCAGTTGGACGATAATCGCCGCCGCGAGAGAACCGGAAACAAGGGGTAGAAAATTACTTAAGAGGAACTGATTTTCCAAGAGGACAGCTCAACACATTAGACTTGAAGACGACCATGCTGTAGTCGGTGGGGAAGCAGCTTCGTGGTATCTTGCTCCACAGATAAGATGTTCTATGAAAATACACTTTGTCCATGGAAGTTCCGTTTGGTTTTTGGTAAAGAGAAAGAAAGAGAGAGAGAGAGAAAGAGAGAGAGAGAGAAAGAGAGAGAGAGAGAAAAAGAGAGAGAGAGAAAAAGAGAGAGAGAAAAAGAGAGAGAGAAAGAAAGAGAGAGAGAAAGAAAGAGAGAGAGAGAGAAAGAGAGAGAGAAAGAAAGAGAGAGAGAGAAAGAAAGAGAGAGAGAGAGAAAGAAAGAGAGAGAGAGAGAAAGAAAGAGAGAGAGAGAGAAAGAAAGAGAGAGAGAGAGAAAGAGAGAGAGAGAGAGAAAAAGAGAGAGAGAGAAAGGAAAGTTCTTTTCTGTGGTTGTAGCTAAGTGAGTTCTTGCTGTGAATGTTTTATAGGGATTGGAGCTCAGTCGAGCACCTACCATGAACATAACGATACAGAACAGAGAGTCCAGCAACATCTCTTCTGTGTGAAAGAGGCTGTTAGGGACGAGAAGAGATCATCCCCCACCAGATTTTAGATTTTTTTAAAAACTTTTGAATTTATAAATAACTATAAATAAGAATACTTATCTCAAGACGGGTATAAGCATTGGTATTTAGTTTTTTTTTTTTTTTTTTTTTTTTTAGCTTGCATGTAATTGTAGCCATATTTAGATTTGTGTGTGTGAAAATAAGGTTAAAACGGTATTTTCTATAAGGATAGATTAAATAAAAAAAGCGGAAAATTCCGTTTAGAATTCAAGTTAAAGGTTAGTGATACATGGCGAATAAGCTGATCAAATCTTCCTCTTTTTACTGAACTGCGAGAGAGAGTAGTCGTTTTTTTAAAGCTGCCCCTCCCCCCATGGAGGGTGGGTTGAGGGTATTATGTATGTATATTGTAAATAAAAATATAAAAATAAAACAGCAGAAAAGATTCTTAAACCCCAAGTGATTTTGTGCTGGTATTATCCTACCAACACACATGACAGGACAGCAATCGAGGATGGGTTGAGGGTATTATGTATGTATATTGTAAATAAAAATATAAAAATAAAACAGCAGAAAAGATTCTTAAACCCCAAGTGATTTTGTGCTGGTGTTATCCTACCAACACACATGGCAGAACAGCAATCGAGGAGAGAAAGAAAAAATAGCGGTTGTCTATCACCTACACAACGAGATTCCAACTGCCTGCGCGAGAAGCCACCATCCAGATAACCTGTGGTGATTGAAGCATCAGTTCCCATAGTGCTACACAACTAGTTAAATGTTTAAAATCCTTATGCGACCCATTCATATGCTTTGCGATTTGCACATATCTATCCAGTTTTAAAGGTCAGTCTTGTATTGTTTTATTTTGCATTTTACACCTGCATCAGTCTGGCATATGACCGCCATCTCGAAGTGCTCGTTTCGCTACATACGTTACATGACATACAAATCACTTTGAAACTATCGCGAACATTTGCACACAAATGTTTGATTCTGATTGGCTGACACTTGTTCAGCCGCAACCGAGAGATAAATGAGATAAAGTCCCGCCAGAAACGGGTCAGAAGGTCCAGCACTTTTGCTTCCTATCTGCGTGCTTTCTTCATCATTATTTTCTGCTTCAACTCGTATGAATTATTACGCCACTGACCGTCTTTGAGCCGTGAAAAAGAAAGGGAAGCACAAATTGATGATCCCAGCGTCGCATGCAATGTGCGCCCGCTCTCATCTGTGCAGTGCCAGTCAATGAACCTTGGTGCCACGTCAGTCTACTGCACGACATGATTAATCCAACAATTGCAGATTATGCATGACTTCTCCAAGGAATCATTGCAAATCCGACATGACTTAGAAGAATTTAATCTCCAAGAACTTGAGATTATTGAAGCGGAACGGCAATTCTCTTTTTTGAGACGAATCCAACTTCCCGTTTAAAAGTCCAATTTTTGCAGAAAACATCAAGAGGGAAGTAAAACAAAAATACTTAAATATTAAAGACTAGTTGAACTACCCATCCACAACGTGTTTCTCGAAATTTCCTGGAAAGTATGAATGTCCAGTCATTGGGGACAAATTTTGAAGGTCCTCCAGTCATTAGGGACAGGCTTGGAAAGTCCGCCAGTCATTAGGGACAGGTTTGGAAAGTCCGCCAATCATTAGGGACAGGTTTGGAAAGTCCGCCAGTCATTAGGGACATGTTTGGAAAGTCCGCCAGTCATAAGGGACAAGTTTGGAAAGTCCACCAGTCATTAGGGACAAGTTTGGAAAGTCCACCAGTCATTAGGGACAAGTTTGGAAAGTCCACCAGTCATTAGGGACAGGTTTGGAAAGTCCGCCAGTCATTAGGGACAAGTTTGGAAAGTCCGCCAGTCATTAGGGACAGGTTTGGAAAGTCCTCCAGTCATTAGGGACAGGTTTGGAAAGTCCCCCAGTCATAAGGGACAGGTTTGGAAAGTCCCCCAGTCATTAGGGACAGGTTTGGAAAGTCCTCCAGTCATTAGGGACAGGTTTGGAAAGTCCTCCAGTCATTAGGGACAGGTTTGGAAAGTCTGCCAGTCATTAGGGACAGGTTTGGAAAGTCTGCCAGTCATTAGGGACAGGTTTGGAAAGTCTGCCAGTCATTAGGGACAGGTTTGGAAAGTCTGCCAGTTATAAGGGACAGGTTTGGAAAGTCCCCCAGTCATAAGGGACAAGTTTGGAAAGTCCGCCAGTCATTAGGGACAAGTTTGGAAAGTCCGCCAGTCATTAGGGACAAGTTTGGAAAGTCCCCCAGTTATAAGGGACAGGTTTTGAAAGTCCTCCTCCAATAACTTTTTTGTATCGACAATAGATATATGCTTCATTTTTTTAAAGTTTAATGTTTTATTCAGGTTTATTCACGATCAAACGTAAATTATTTATTAAATGAATTTTATTTTTTAAATTTCTATTGTAGTTTTAAAAAGATAATCAGGATTAATCCTAAAGTCAAGGTTCAGTTTGTAGATGAAATAATCGATCAATAATCGATCAATAATCGATCAACGTCACGACAGTCTCAATTTTCGTTCCTACAAACAAATCATCAGGGTGCACTGATTTATTATATTGACAAATTGAACATAAAACCAATATTCTTTTTCAAAAGTGCTTAATAGCGAGTAGAGCATTTGTATTTTTCTGCTGAAAAATTACATTTCTGGGTTTTCACTTTTTGTTGTCATGCAATCTTGAAAAGATGTAAAATCATTGAAACGCGGATTAATTAGTGTTGACTGTACCAGTGTTTATATATATATATATACATATATAGAGATAGAAGAAAAAAGAGTGATAAATATGCAATGATTGTCCAAATTTATTTCAAATTTCAATTGTTCAATGCAAGGTGCAATCAGTAATAAACTAGTGTTTATTTTTCTTTCCTTAAGATCGAGATTTTATCATCAGAGGAGAAATACAGATGGATAAGTTGGCTTTCGAAAAAACCAAAGTTCAAATATATACATATATATATATATATATATATATATATGGGTTAGAGGCTGTCACAATGCGTTAATTCAACATTAGATATTGATACGATAACATAAATACATTTAAATTTACAAGTAATATCCGATAATACAATGTTAGAGCGAGGATGATATTGTGTCACTTGTAACATGCGTTTATTTCATTTTTCTCTTGCATCTTTCGAAGGACCAACATTTCGAACAAATTCTCCTTATTTCGGCACACGTTGATTATTATTGACTCATTCTTACAAAAAAAGCCTAGTGGTGTGGTGTCTAAAGTGGTGTTGCTGTGTGTAGATGTGGTTGCATTTGTTTCCCACCTACCACTTTTAGCCTCATCCACCAGCCAGTCCTTGGACGAAAAGGAAGCCGAGTGTGTAAGTCTTCCCTGTTGGTATATAACCTCTCTACTGACAAGACTCTGGCCAAACCTCCCCGTGGTACACCATGGATACTGGGCACCTTGCAGTCCCAGGCTAAATTGCTAGGGATCTCTGAGTAGATTGGAGCCCTAGAGGTGCAGTGTGCAGGGCAGACTTGTATGTGGACATGTCGCGACACTCACCAATCCAATCCCCAGCCACAGGGCATGTAGCAAATGCTATCTTTAGATGGCCTGTCACAACTTGGGTGAAAGTAGTGGATGCAGCAACTCACAGGTAATATGTGACATTGGTACATGCTCAAGTGGAAACCACATCAGCCCTAGTTAGGTGGGAATGGTGGAGGTCTTGGACGGCAAAAAGTGTTAAAGTTGGTGAAGGATAGGCATCCAGACGTAAAACTACCTTAAAAACTATGTCTAGTCGAAATGAGACTAGACAATCAAGCCCCACCCTCATCAGAAGATTAATTGTGGCCTAATTCAACAAATAAACCGGTTGATGATGATGATGATGCTCTGTATGGTATGGTAGTAGGATTGGTTGTTTTGTTTTACGGCATATCAACCCTTTTCGGGTTATTTAATGCCGAATACGGTCATTTTGGTAAAAGTTTTTATGCTTCAAGTTCTTAATATGTTCAAATATTTATTCATTGTGTTTCGTTTGGTTGTTTTGTTTTACGGCATATCAACCCTTTTCGGGTTATTTAATGCCGAATACGGTCATTTTGGTAAAAGTTTTTATGCTTCCAGTTCTTAATATGTTCAAATATTTATTCATTGTGTTTGGTTTGGTTGTTTTGTAGAGGAAAAATGCTGTTTTGTTTTTGACTTTGCAGAACATGATTGAGTTCTGCAAAGGGAAAGGAAAAAAAATCAATAACATCTATGTTTGGTGCATTTTTGGTCAGGCAGCCGGTATCTTCAGACAGCCTGATCTGGTAGCACCAGAGATTCAACAAATAATCCGGTTGTTTTTGTTGATGATGATGATGATGATGATGTGTATGGTATGATAGTAGGATTAGATTAAGGTTCGCGTTACATACTTTTCTCTTAAAATGTAATCGTACACAATTCTTTGTTTGCTGCGATCGGTAGTCGGGTGCGTTTCTAAGGACCCAGTATATAACACGATTCATAGAACACAAGTTGATATTTTATACGGGCCAAAATTTTAGTATCTGTTAAATATTAAACTGTTTTTAATGCCAATACGTAGTTAAAGCAAAATGAATTGTGTTGAACTATTAAAATAATTTCCAATGCTATTAATGTTTATCTATTCATTTTTTTAAATTTTTATTATCGCTTATGTTTGAATTCATGTTTTGAAACATGACGTAAATCATAAATCTATGACGTCACGTCAAAGATATAATTATTTTGTTACGGTAATGTTTTAAGCTCTATTTATAAGAAAGTTTAAAAAGCTCAGTTAGTAGAACCTCAGACTGAAGATCTCAAAGTTTCAGTTTCGATTTCCGGTCATGATATCCGCTTTATTTGTTGGGAATTTATTATTTACTATTAATGCAATATTCTCCATTTCTAAAAGTAAAGATCTGATATTTCGAAATGAGACAACTCCCGCAATGTATTTATTACATTTAAAAAGAATTGTGACTAACAGAAAAATTGTGACTGGCAGACGGACTGACGGACGGACAAACTCTTTATTGATATAAGATAGCTGGGAGGAAATTATTGTTGAAGGGTATTACTGCGTAATTAAACACAATAGATCCGATAGGATTTGAACACGACATAGTGACATCAACATCCATTACATCAATCACACTCCCTCCCCCGGAAATCGAAGAAAAATTCATAAGAAAAAAAAGGTGGAGAATATAAAAAAAAAGTGGGAGGAAAATTGAAGAGGAAGATGTAGAGAACAGATAGTTCGGATGAGGCGGTGGTCGGCTCGTTAGATGTTCCACGGATTAACATGCGGTGGATGAAAACAAAAAAAAGGGGAGTGAACTTCAGTGAAAGGATCTCATAAATATGATGTAATTCTTGCACCAGCGGACATAAGAAACACAAAATCAATACGCATCGAACAATGGCAAAACTATCTTGACTAACAGGAGTAGTAGTAGTAGTAATAGTCGTCGTAGCCGTGGTAACCCCTTTTCTAAAAAGCACAAAGTTACAAGTAGTTTCGACCTCTTCCGTCCACACACAGCTGCCTGCACCTCTCCACTCAGCGAACCTCCCATTTCTGTCTTAACATGCCCCGCTCCATCATATTCTGCCAGTTCACAACTTCATTCAGGAGAATCATTTCTTTTGTATTTCATGGAAAAAAAAAACCTAAAATAAAACCTCAAAAAAAAAAAAACCTCAAAAAAAAAAAAAAAAAAAAAAAAAAAAAAAAAAAACCTCAAAAAAAAAAAAAACCCTCAAAAAAAAAAAAAAAAAAAAAAAAAAACCTCAAAAAAAAAAAAACCCTAAAAAAAAAAAAAGACAACCAGATTCACACTCTGAAATAATCAATTTCCAAGGTCTCTTTGTTTTTCGAGAAAATCCAGTATCTATATTTTTTCATTATACGCTACAACACCCATTCTGTCAAAAATGACAGAGAAAAATGTTCCACGCTTCCGAACAAATTAATCAAGCATTAAAAAGAATTGGAAACATTTTAATATCGCAATAAAATGTATTTACATTGAAACAATCAACATCATCCGGAATATCGTTAGGCGAAATTCATTTTTGGGTGTGATTGAAAATGAAAATCTACAGCCATGTATAGGGATTGAACTTGCGGCCTTCGCATTAGACATTAAAACAAACATGGGGGATAACCGAGCACAGTGGATGAGGTCACAAAATGGTGACACCATCCATCAAATAAGAGAGAGAGAGGAGAAAGGTTCTTTATCTAGACAACGTGTGACTCGACCACACACATTATGGCTATGTCACGTTGAAACACTGGATCTCGTTGCTGTAAATCAATATAATTAAGAAATTAATTGGCGGCTTAAATTGATAGATAATTTCTTCTCATATTACGTATATATCCGATACTTGACAAAATGTAGTCGAAATACCAGGAGGTACTGAGGAGCGTGGTGAAGCCTTGGATGGATGAGATCGCCGCTGGATGCTGCTACATCTTCTAGCATGATTCTGTTCCTGCGCACAAGGCCAATACGACCCAGGCGTGGCTGCTCAACAATGTTCGTCACCACTGGTCGCCAGAGTTATGGCCGCCCTCCTTATCCGACTGCAACCCCCTTGACTATTTCTTTTGGGGCGTGATCGAGGCCAAGACCAACAAGCACGCCCACAACACAGTCGACTCTCTGAAGACTGCGATCGTGGAGGCGTTTTGCCGCTATAGACAAGGATATGGTCGCCAAAGCATGTGACTCATTTCGCACCTGCCTTGAGATGTTTGTCTCCATCGGTGGCGGTCACATTGAAACATAATATAACATGTAACTAACCGTTGATAAATAAACTGTCGGGTCTCTGCATATACAACTTTTGTTTTTATTGCTTATTTCGTTTTTTTTCGTCAAGTGTCAGATTTTGCTGCAACACCCTGTACAGATTTTGCTGCAACAGCCTGTACAGATTTTGCTGCAACACCATATACAGATGTTGCTGCAACACCCTGTACAGATTTTGCTGCAACACCATATACAGATTTTGCTGCAACACCATATACAGATTTTGCTGCAACACCATGTACAGATTTTGCTGCAACACCCTGTACAGATTTTGTTGCAACACCATATACAGATGTTGCTGCAACACCCTGTATAGATTTTGCTGCAACATCCTGTATAGATTTTGCTGCAACACCCTGTACAGATTTTGCTGCAACACCATATACAGATTTTGCTGCAACACCATATACAGATGTTGCTGCAACACCCTGTACAGATTTTGCTGCAACACCATATACAGATTTTGCTGCAACACCATATACAGATGTTGCTGCAACACCCTGTACAGATTTTGCTGCAACACCATATACAGATTTTGCTGCAACACCATATACAGATTTTGCTGCAACACCATGTACAGATTTTGCTGCAACACCCTGTACAGATTTTGTTGCAACACCATATACAGATGTTGCTGCAACACCATGTACAGATTTTGCTGCAACACCCTGTATAGATTTTGCTGCAACACCATATACAGATGTTGCTGCAACACCATGTACAGATTTTGCTGCAACACCCTGTATAGATTTTGCTGCAACACCATATACAGATTTTGCTGCAACACCCTGTACAGATGTTGCTGCAACACCATATACATATGTTGCTGCAACACCATATACAGATGTTGCTGCAACACCCTGTACAGATTTTGCTGCAACACCATATACAGATGTTGCTGCAACACCCTGTACAGATTTTGCTGCAACACCCTGTACAGATGTTGCTGCAACACCCTGTACAGATGTTGCTGCAACACCATGTACAGATGTTGCTGCAACACCATATACAGATGTTGCTGCAACACCCTGTACAGATTTTGCTGCAACACCCTGTACAGATGTTGCTGCAACACCATGTACAGATTTTGCTGCAACGCCCTGTACAGATTTTGCTGCAACACCCCGTATAAAAAATAAATTAAATTTATAAGAACTACCTTTAAATTGTTAGCAAAAATCAAATGGTCTAACAAAGAAATTTCTTGTATTATTGTTACTAACGTAAGCTGATTTATATTTTTAAGTGATTATTGTAAAAAGAGTCCATATTACGAGTCCTTTGGGCCGGTATAAGTAATTAAAAAAAAAAATTGAAGCAAAGATTAAGCAGAGTACAATTCAAAATTTAAAAAGAAGAAAAAAAAGTCAAAATTTTCTTCCTACATTTTAATGAATGAAGTATTACAGACAAAAACTAACATATAAAGTTATCTTGTCAGATTTTAAAAGTTGAACCCAAATAGCATTCAAGTTGAAAAATAAAATTTTGCTTCTGACCAGGCAATTTTCATCTTTTATTGTTGTACTATAGTATTAGCAATATAATAACATTTCGCTAAAATATATTTAAACGATTATTTAGTCCACCTCGAATGACTTGTAATATAAATCATTTTTAAATAATCACCTAAAAATAAAAATCAGCTTACGTCAGTAATAAATACAACTTTAATAGACTTCCAACAGATTTAAGATTTTTCTTCATACTTCTTAACACTGCATTGTAAATTTGGAAACGTATTAATTTCGATGTCGAAAACGGTCATGTGACACATCATCCGTAAACGGTGTCTTCAATCATAAGCATAACTCAAATAATGTAAAGGGGAATAACTCATATTTTAAATAGAAGAATATAATAGGAGCTGTTTCTGAATTTTTGAGATGAAGATTGATAATTTGTATAAATTGGATTATTCGGACTACTGTTCTCATCTTGAGTGTTATTCTTACGTTTCGGCCAATGTAACCTCCAACCTTCCTGAGATGTATCTTGTCGAACTCGGGAATCTTTCTGTCGAACTCGGGAATCTGCATGGAATTTCGAACGGAACCCTTTATTTATTCCACGGTGGGAGTAGCTTGTTCTCGTTCCGTCAGCCATGACCGGGTAGAAGTCTTCAGTAATTCGGAATTTGTAGTATCGCCCGCACTGAGGATTGAACCTTCAACACCTAGAACTGAATTTTACTTAGTACTTTATCTGTTACGCCACGGGTTCTTGTCCACAAGGACCATGGACGGCGGCACCAAGAGGGGGGAGGGGGGGCTTGAGCCCCCACACTTTTTTACTCCCCCCCCACTTTACGGTCATCAATAATGAAGTTATATATGCATGTGTTTAATGTGGGCCCCCACTTTTTAGGAGAGCCCCCCCCCCCCACACTTTTATAACTGTCACGCCGGTCCTGAGGACCCATGGTGTACCGGATAAAGAACTAAGTAAAATTAAGTTTTAGGTGAAGTCTTCTAAAGGTTCAATCCTCAAATTATACATAATAGGAGCTGTCTCCCTTACAACTAAAATTTCATTTCTTTTTCTGTATAAGTTTAAAAATGTGCAAACAAAAATTAAAAGCAAACATGTCTTTACTCCATCCTGGGCAACGCCGGGTAGGTACACCTAGTAAAAATATATATAAAGATGTACACAATGAATAATATACAAGATGACGAGATTTTGAATCCTCTTGAATCCAGTTAGATTTCATTAAAACAAGCCGATGAAGCTGGACGCACGCACGCACGCACGCACATACCATAGACACACACATGCAGAACAATCTGCACACATTACACAAGTGGGCAGACAATATGGCAGACATTTCACGGTTAGAAAAGTGTAAAATAATGTAAATCTTAAGTTACACACGAGTGCTCTCAAATACCCAAGATGGCGTGAAACTCACTTGAGCCTCCAGCTTTTTCAGATCATTTAACAGCATCATATTTTCCCGCTCCAGTTCACTCACTTGGACCCGGTATTTCTGCAGGTTATCCTAAAAAACACAAAGAAGAAGAATACGACTCAGGATTTATGGGAATTTCAAGGTGGATATTTAGTACACGGAATGAAATCAAATTCCTGTTCAATGTTTAAAAATTAAAATTAAAATCTTTGTTCATTTGAGCTTTTTTCATTAAATGAGACGAGATGCATATGTTTAGAACTCTTGCTTCAACTAAGGAAAATGACTTCCAAAAAAAAAAAATCGATCACATTTCAGGCTATGTAGTTTAAATACGTGGCCAGAGAGAGGTTATATTGGAAGTCAATTTCTAAAAGCCATCCAACACATGCGAGAATGTAAAACGGAGGTTAAACCGAATATGATGACGAATTAGTGCATCTATCTCTAACTTCTGCCATTTGCCATCCATTCAACTGAGAGCGAACCTATCTGGGCTTGCATGTGGTATCGTAAACATATCATCTTTGTTTTGTTTCTTTGTTTCACGTGTTGCTTGTACGATGGGGCAGATGCCGTCCAAGCGTCCACAAAACCCTGAAAGATCTCATCTCTGTTTGTACCATTAGTACTCAATGCAATCTCATATACCACTCCAAGAACGTTCACAGAATTATTTGTTTGAGGAGGAGGATGAGGAGGATGATGATCCTTGTTCTGTCTAGCCTCTAGCCTAGAATAAATCCCTTAGATTTATTTCCCTTTGTCAGCTCTCCTTCTTGTAAGGGTTTGTTTTAGCCTCATCACCGGGCGAGCGGCTTTCCGGTGTTCTGTCTCCGATCTCTCCTAGCTGCTTAGTCTTGAACCTTCATGGAGGAATTTCTATCCACTTAAATATCCCAATATTTTAGTCATCTCTGTTTTTACTATGCTGTCTTAGGGCTGCTTGTAACCGTTGGACAGCTAGCCTAAACTCTTTTTTGTAAAAATTATCAAAATTGTTTCTCCGAACATTATTTTGTTCATAAAGTGTTTGATTTTGTAAAATGTTCAATTTGCTTTCTGATTGTATTATGTCATTTTATTTTCTGTAATCAAGTAGTTTAATATAAACAAGTTGACTCATGGTTTTTGAAATATCAAAAATTTGTCTAATTCATGGTGAATAAAATGATTTTCTGTGAATTTAGTTTATATTTTTGTACTTTTTACATTTCATTTTTGTAAGCTACTTCCTAATAATATGTATAGTTGCTAATTACTTAAAATTACTAAGAAATTTCTTACTAAAACTTTTCTCTGTAATTATTAGTTACTAGTAATTTTGATCTTCACATGTCTGCCTCCAGTCGTGGATCTCAGTCGCATGTTTACCAGGCCTGTATTAGGGATCGCCTTGATCTAGCTACAACTCAAAAAATAATGTTGTTAGAAGAAATACAATGCATATATATATTAAATTTTAATCTTACAATTTTCAGCGATAGACACCCTTCATGTCTTTATTATTGTTTAATAATTCAAATTTCATACATCAACAGTGCTTCATAAAAAAGAATAATCCCCAATTTCTTCTTCATTGGTGCTGCCATGTACGACCGTTCTTAACTGGAGACTGTAGTCCCGATACCGCTTGAAAATCCCTAAGACCAACTACAACCAAAAAAAGGGACTTTAATTTTTAAAAAAAAAGGAAAAAATACCTATTTCTCTGATGAGGGCGTCTATCGCCAAAACATTTAAGATTAAAATTTAAAAAAAAAAAAAAAAAAATCACATTGTATGGCTTTTAACGGCTTTATCATTTTTTATTAATTAAAATTATAGGCTTATACAAGTTCTAAGTCTGTAATATTCGGATTAAGTTAGATTGAAATCCCTTGTTGAAGGCCATATAAGAGGGAATGCTTCTGTATTGTTAGCAGTCATGGTATGTTTCCGTGGATGCTATTTCATATGGATGGCCTATGTAAATGGTTGTTTTTTTTAGCTTACATTGTATTATGAATATTGAATATATATAAGATCAGAACAACATCGATACCATCGATTTCAAATCCTAACAAAGGGGACCTATAATCTTTACCGAACTCACTTCAGCCTCTGTTTATGTCTGTCTCCCTGAAAAATGGCAACTCGCACATTTTTGGGGGGAGACAGACCTAAACAGAAGATGAAGTGAGTTCGGTAAAGAGGCTTATTATAGGTCCTCTTTGTTAAGATTCTATATCTTATAGATAATAACCCAGAAATCGAAAATTAAAAAAAAAATACAACAACTGTCACCAAACACATTAAAATTTAATTTTCGACGGATCTGTATATTTTTTAACTTAGTTAACCCGTTTTAAAGCTTTTCTTTATTTCAAAATAAGTTGCAGCATCTCGAAGTTTATGGCCGCATGTGTCCAGCCATTTTTTTTTTTTAAATTCATACAAGGTTCAATAACAAATTCTGAAATGAAAAACACTCACTAAAGGTTTCAGAACTGTTAAACTATGCAGGTCGGTAGAAAATTAAACTTCCTTGTGTTTGATAAAAGTTATTTGTTGTATATTTTGTTTGTTTTCGATTTCTTGACTGTTAAATATACTGCATGATTGCCCCAAACATGTAATAATAACATTGGAAATAAAGAAATAATGCAACCACACCATTTCAGTATTTCAGAAGTCATAGTAAACAAAATCTGTTTTAGGTCCAAATCTTGAATTTGTATTTATCGCTGATACTATTTTTGGCCATCCGGAAGAATAGGCGACTCAGTTTAGAAGTAAGTCAACAGATGTTGGCTCAGATGTAGCCCAAGTTATTAAACTTCTTCTTCCTTAGATGTACGCTAGATGAAGTTTGTTTGGGTACGTTTTTATTTAGAAAGCTATTATTAACATGGGAGAGGGGGGCGGGCTTTGTTAACTATTCTGTACTTTCACCTAACAATTTAATAAACAAAAGAAAAAAATTGAATTTAACTTGAAAATCCTATCTAAATATAGCACGGTCTGTAAACTGCAGAAGTACCGACATTTTAATATTTTTTCCTAAAAAAAATAATAAAAAATAAAACCACCTATTCGATTACTTATTTTTGTAAAAAAAATTACTTAAAATAAAAATAAGTACGAAACTTTTCCTGCTTTTCTTTATTTCTTTACCTAAAATACACAGGTGACTATTTTTTCGGCTATCACTGCCTGGCTCCATAAAACTTCCTGTTTTTGAGTCGCTTAATCTTCTGGTTTGCCCTTAGTCGAGATCAAAGTGTTGTATCTGTTCCGATGGATACTGCACCCTATAGACTGGTATTGTCTTGGCCTTCGGGGCTTGATTTACGCCGGTCTATGGGTCTGTCCTCTGCAGTTCTAGGAGGTCCACTCTTCCAGGCTTTGCCTCCCCTCTTTGGGGAGGAGTAAGTTTATTGCTTACTGCCTGAGGCGCTCCTACCGGGGAATGCCGACGGGGCTGCTCAGGCAATTTTTAATAGCCAGAGTGCTCACTCTCTCGGGCGCTGGCTTTTCAAGCCCCACTTTCCGACCCGACCTTGGGTCACCTCTTACCGTGTGGTAGTAAAATAAAAATGGCCTTGTGCCTAACCTCCTGAAGAGGAGGTAAATAATACACAATGCATGTGAAATACATCACAATAAATTAGCAAAGAAATTAAACTGAAAAAAAAAAAAGATCTGGAATTTGTCAATTACCGAAGAGATAAGAATTGTCTATATTTTAAAACTTTCTAATGTTAACAATTGGCTACTATTTTATATTCATCACAGATTTTATTTTAATATAATACCTGGTCAACGCCGGTTAACCCTGCTGGCATTCTTTAAAAATGAACATAAAAAAAATAAAATGTCCAAAATGAAATAAACTAAAACTGCGACTTACCTCATAAGTGACAGACAAGTTAAACCTTTCTTGTTTGAGCTGACCAATTTTGGCCTTATACTGGACCATGTTACTGACCAGCTCTTCCATTCTGAAAAGCAATAAAAAACAAAGAAAAAAGTCAGTAATTTATTTTTAACTAGCTGGCGTTGCTGGCTCGCTATCTATTTGCAAAGTTTGCTACTTGAAATAATTGAAACATTAATTTAAAACAATAAACATTTCATTCATAACTTCGTTGTAAACATGAAACAAAATCTTTCTCATTTATTCAGATAGATAGATAAGCATTTACATTTTGGTAATTTCGATACAAATTTATTTTTATTTGTTTAATGCAGGGGCGGGCAACGTCCGGCCCGCGAAGGCTTAGCGTCCGGCCCGCCACCCTGCTATGCTTTATTATTGCAATCCGGCCCGCGGACCTCCCAGTAAAACTCATATCATTTTGTGACATAGACGTAAAAGTAGGTTTCAATTAAGATTTACAGTGGGTTAAAAATGTATGAATATCAGCGAACGATGATGCATGTATATTTCATTTTTCTTTAACTATTAAGAGATAAAAATAGAAAAAGAGAAAGAGAGAGGCAAAGAGTAAAACGTGAGACAAGGAAAGGGCATGAAACATAGAACTTATGTGAGGTGTGTCAAAACGAATGCTGGATCAACTTGCTACTTCGCCCATCATTATTTTGTATGATTTCAAAATGGCTCTTCGTCGGCGCCTTTTATAACATCACATACAGAAGTCTCTTGAGAAAAAATATCAGATTTGTCGAGTGTTCAATGCAATTTTTCTACAATTTATTCATGTAAAAAAAATATAGTAATTCTGAGATTTCGTTTTTCACTCCGGCCCTCGATCTCCTTCCAAAAGTCTCATCTGGCCATCACTCTGAAAAGGTTGCCCGCCCCTGGTTTAATGTAACCGAAAAGAAAGAAATCAATTTATCTTTTCACTTGCAATGAAATAGATCATAACTTGTTGAAAATCAAGCGGCCCCTCTAAAGATCATCCTTTTTATATACCGTTTATGTACATGCGATTTTTATAAAGTACTAAAATGGCAAGTATAAAAATTTGAGCCCAATCGGATTATTAGTTTACAAATTACAGTTATTTAAGTGAAGCTACTGTTGCAAATTTTCAAAACAATTGAAAAGTCTGAATTTCATGTGTTGATAAAGCATTGCTTTCTGATGGGAAAAAATACTGTTCAAGCAAGGCGATTGCTTGATAAGTGTTATTCAGACTCTTCTCTGTCAAAAACGGTTAAGAGGTAGTATGCTGACTTTAAACGTGGTCGTACAGACACAAACGATGCTGAATGCTCAGGTGGCTCAAATTCGGCAGTTGTCCTGGAAAACACTAGAAAGGTCAACAAACTAGTTTTGTCTGATTGTAAATTGCGCGATGTAGCAAAAGAGTTGAAAATATCAGGAGGCAAAGGTGTATTCACCATTTTGCGTGAACATTTCAGCAAAGGTGTATTCACCATTTTGCGTGAACATTTCAGCAAAGGTGTATTCACCATTTTGCGTGAACATTTCAGCAAAGGTGTATTCACCATTTTGCGTGAACATTTCAGCAAAGGTGTATTCACCATTTTGCATGAACATTTCAGCAAAGGTGTATTCACCAGTTTGCATGAACATTTCAGCAAAGGTGTATTCACCATTTTGCATGAACATTTCAGCAAAGGTGTATTCACCATTTTGCACGAACATTTCAGCAAAGGTGTATTCACCATTTTGCACGAACATTTCAGCAAAGGTGTATTCACCATTTTGCGTGAACATTTCAGCAAAGGTGTATTCACCATTTTGCGTGAACATTTCAGCAAAGGTGTATTCACCATTTTGCACGAACATTTCAGCAAAGGTGTATTCACCATTTTGCGTGAACATTTCAGCAAAGGTGTATTCACCATTTTGCGTGAACATTTCAGCAAAGGTGTATTCACCATTTTGCATGAACATTTCAGCAAAGGTGTATTCACCATTTTGCATGAACATTTCAGCAAAGGTGTATTCACCATTTTGCATGAACATTTCAGCAAAGGTGACTATTTTATTTTATATAAAAAATGTTACTTAAAAAGAAGAACAAAAAAGTTAGAAATATCTTTAAAATTCCAAAGACAGCATTTTAATCGTTGAAAAATTAAGTTTTAAACATCTTTTTTTAAATATCAAATTGCTTTTGGCTTTCTATAACCGTCACTTATTCGAGTTTTATTGTATTTTGACATAAAAATTTAAGTTAAGACCTGAAAACATTCAGTGTCCTCATATGGTTTGTGGCTCTGTCAAACTATCGCGGAATAAAACACTAACAATATTTGAAGTTTGGGTGCACGGAGAATTAAAAATATGATTTTCACAAAACAACCCTAAAGTGAATATTTTGCGTTGTTGGAAACGAGTGATTCTACTGCGCACCAAGTAAAATTAGAATTAAAAAGACCCAAATCAAAATAGAATTAAAAAGAACCAAGCAAAAATAGAATTAAAAAGACCCAAGTAAAAATAGAATTAAAAAGGCTCAAGTAAAAATTAAATTAAAAAGACCCAAGTAAAAATAGAATTAAAAAGACCCAAGTAAAAATAGAATTAAAAAGACCCAAGTAAAAATAGAATTAAAAAGACCCAAGTAAAAGTAGAATTAAAAAGACCCAAACAAAAATAGAATAAAAAGGCCCAAATAAAAATAGAATTAAAAAGACCCAAATAAAAATAGAATTAAAAAGACCCAAATCAAAATAGAATTAAACAGACCCAAATCAAAATAGAATTAAGAACCAAGCAAAAATAGAATTAAAAAGAACCAAGTAAAAATAGAATTAAACAGACCCAAATCAAAATAGAATTAAAAAGAACCAAATAAAAATAGAATTAAAATGACCCAAATAAAAATAGAATTAAAAAGAACCAAGTAAAAATAGAATTAAAAAGACCCAAATAAAAATAGAATTAAAAAGAACCAAGCAAAAATAGAATTAAAAAGACCCAAATCAAAACAGAATTAAAAAGACCCAAATCAAAATAGAATTAAAAAGACCCAAGTAAAAATAGAATTAAAAAGACCCAAATCAAAATAGAATTTAAAAGACCCAAATCAAAATAGAATTAAAAAGACCCAAATAAAAATTGAATTAAAAAGAACCAAGCAAAAATAGAATTAAAAAGACCCAAGTAAAAATAGAATTAAAAAGACCCAAGTAAAAATAGAATTAAAAAGACCCAAATAAAAATAGAATTAAAAAGAACCAAGCAAAAAAAGAATTAAAAAGACCCAAATAAAAATAGAATTAAAAAGAACCAAGCAAAAATAGAATTAAAAAGACCCAAATCAAAATAGAATTAAAAAGAACCAAGCAAAAATAGAATTAAAAAGACCCAAGTAAAAATAGAATTAAAAAGACCAAAGTAAAAATAGAATTAAAAAGACTCAAATAAAAATAGAATTAAAAAGAACCAAGCAAAAATAGAATTAAAAAGACCCAAATAAAAATAGAATTAAAAAGAACCAAGTAAAAATAGAATTAAAAAGACCCAAGTAAAAATAGAATTAAAAAGACCCAAATAAAATAGAATTAAAAAGGCTCAAGTAAAAATAGAATTAAAAAGACCCAAGTAAAAATAGAATTAAAAAGACCCAAGTAAAAATAGAATTAAAAAGACCCAAGTAAAAATAGAATTAAAAATACACAAGTAAAAATAGAATTAAAAAGACCCAAGTAAAAATAGAATTAAAAAGAACTAAGTAAAAATAGAATTAAAATACCCAAATAAAAATAGAATTAAAAAGAACCAAATAAAAATAGAATTAAAAAGACCCAAATAAAAATAGAATTAAAAAGGCTCAAGTAAAAATAGAATTAAAATACCCAAATAAAAATAGAATTAAAAATACACAAGTAAAAATAGAATTAAAAAGACCCAAGTAAAAATAGAATTAAAAAGAACTAAGTAAAAATAGAATTAAAATACCCAAATAAAAATAGAATTAAAAAGACCCAAGTAAAAATAGAATTAAAAAGACCCAAGTAAAAATAGAATTAAAAAGACCCAAGTAAAAATAGAATTAAAAAGAACCAAGTAAAAATAGAATTAAAAAGACCCAAGTAAAAATAGAATTAAAAATACACAAGTAAAAATAGAATTAAAAAGACCCAAGTAAAAATAGAATTAAAAAGAACTAAGTAAAAATAGAATTAAAATACCCAAATAAAAATAGAATTAAAAAGAACCAAATAAAAATAGAATTAAAAAGACCCAAATAAAATAGAATTAAAAAGGCTCAAGTAAAAATAGAATTAAAATACCCAAATAAAAATAGAATTAAAAATACACAAGTAAAAATAGAATTAAAAAGACCCAAGTAAAAATAGAATTAAAAAGAACTAAGTAAAAATAGAATTAAAATACCCAAATAAAAATAGAATTAAAAAGACCCAAGTAAAAATAGAATTAAAAAGACCCAAATAAAATAGAATTAAAAAGGCTCAAGTAAAAATAGAATTGAAAAGACCCAAGTAAAAATAGAATTAAAAAGACCCAAGTAAAAATAGAATTAAAAAGACCCAAGTAAAAATAGAATTAAAAAGACCCAAGTAAAAATAGAATTAAAAAGACCCAAGTAAAAATAGAATTAAAAAGACCCAAGTAAAAATAGAATTAAATAGACCCAAGTAAAAATAGAATTAAAAAGACCCAAGTAAAAATAGAATTGAAAAGACCCAAGTAAAAATAGAATTGAAAAGACCCAAGTAAAAATAGAATTAAAAAGACCCAAGTAAAAATAGAATTAAAAAGAACCAAGTAAAAATAGAATTAAAAAGAACCAAGTAAAAATAGAATTAAAAAGACCCAAGTAAAAATAGAATTAAAAAGACCCAAGTAAAAATAGAATTAAAAAGACCCAAGTAAAAATAGAATTAAAAAGACCCAAGTAAAAATAGAATTAAAAAGACCCAAGTAAAAATAGAATTAAATAGACCCAAGTAAAAATAGAATTAAAAAGACCAAAGTAAAAATAGAATTAAAAAGAACCAAGTAAAAATAGAATTAAAAGACCCAAGTAAAAATAGAATTAAAAAGACCCAAATAAAAATAGAATTAAAAAGACCCAAATAAAAATAGAATTAAAAAGGCTCAAGTAAAAATAGAATTAAAAAGACCCAAGTAAAAATAGAATTAAAAAGACCCAAGCAAAAATAGAATTAAGAAGACCCAAGTAAAAATAGAATTAAAAAGACCCACTGATTTCTCATGGAAATCCGTGGAGATTTTGAGTAGACATGGCAAAAAATTCGATTATTACTAAAGGAGAATAGTTTTAGAAATGAATGTTTTTATTAGAATCAACCCAGTTGTCCAGAAAAACATGAACAAAGCCTACAAACTAGTTTTGGTCGATCATAAACTAAAGTTGCGTGAGAGAGCAGAGGAGTTGAAGACATCAGAAGGCGAAGGTGTATTCACCATTTTGCATGAATATTTGTCAATGAGAAAGCTGTGTTCAAAGTGGATGCCGCATTTGCTCACAGTTGACCAAAAACAAAAACGCGTCAATTATTCAAAGCGTTGTTTGCAACTGTTTCAACATAATAAAAAGGAGTTTTTGCACCGATATGTGACAATGGATGAAAGATGGATCCACCATTTCACTCCGGAATCAAATCTGTAGTTAGCTGAGTGGACAGTAGCAGGTGAAAGCCGTCCAAAGGCAAGGTTTTGGCCACCCGCATTTTGGGATGTGCAAGGTTTTTTGCTCATCAATTACCTTGAGTAAAGAAAAAACCATCAATAGCGAATATTATATTAAATTATGTGTGCACCCGAAAGAAGAAATCGCCCCCAAAACGGCCACAAATAAAGTTCTCTTTCACCAAGATAATGCAGTGTGTCACAAGTCGATCGCAAATCTACATAATTTACACTTCGAATTGCTTCCGTACCCATCCTATTCCCAAGACATGACCCCATCAACTACTGACTGTTTACAAACCTCAAAATAATTATCCAGAGAAAGAGATTTGCCTCCAATGAATAAGTGATATCGGAAACAGAGTTGTATTTTCAGGCCAAAGACAAATCGTTTTACAAAAAAAGGCATCAAATTGTTAGAGAAGCGTTGGAATCAGTGGATCATCCTAAAAGAAGACTTCCTCCTGTGACTGAAGAGTTCCACAGTCAACCGAGCGGGTTCAGTGAATTGTTTAAGTGAGTTAATTTGAAAGACTTTAACAAGTTCGGTAAGTTAGCTCAGGCAGTAACGACTAAGACTGCAGGCCTCAGGTTTGCGTTTTCGATTCCCAGTGTCGTCGTCAAGTTTCTTTATTATTTATTTATGTAATGTAAAGTAAGTTTCTTACGTTGAGAAAATTTTCTGCTGACAGACAGACATTATATTATAAGTAGATCTGTGTGTGTGTGTGTGTGTGTGTGTGTGTGTGTGTGTGTGTGTATGAAAGTGAAACATCTGTAAGATATTTGTATAAAATCTTTTTTTTTTTTGGCGGTCATTATTTCCCGTTGTTTTATTAACAATAATTATAGCTGTAATTTTCATGATTAAAACTGCAGGAAACAATATATATCATTCCTTTATTTTTATTTTTGTTGAAAAACTACTAAAAAAAAAAAAAAAAAAATCCAAGAGAACATTCACGTTTTTTTTTCATATTTTCATTGTTCTTTTTTCCTTCATGTAAAATAAAGTTCAATTGACTTCATGGCTTTCAAGATCTTTAAAGCATGTTGATGCGTTTTTTATGTTATTTTTTTTTTTTTCAGAATTTATTTCTTTTTACTTGATAAAAAGCCCCCCTTCCACACACACACACACACCAATTCCACTTTACATTCTACAGATTTTCAATTGCCGCACTTTGTGATTGTTTCGCCGTACAAAATGGTAAAAGTACAGTTTTAGTAGCTTAAAAGAAAAAGAAGAAAAAAAAAATCGTTTTGAAAAACAAATGTAGAAAATAATAAAAATTAAAAAAATTAAAATCCGGAAACAAAGAAATCAGAAATAAATGCAAATCCAAGACTAAGTAAATGGATTCATTCACTTAAAATGGAATAATTTATTTATTTTTATTTTTTGTGAAAATTTTTGTAATGTGATCATGTAAGTATGTATAGCGTATTTGAGTGTGATTCTATCTCTGCTTAGAGTCAATGACTTAATTTCTTCATTTCAAAAATAGTCATATATATATATATATATATATATATATATATATATATATATATATATATAAGGAAATTAACAACATCTTTGAGGCATGCATGAGAATGTATTTAATTGAAATATTTTGAAAATCAACAATCGTGTAATTTAAATGAAAAATTCATTTATTTATTTTTTTTGTAAGCTTTCGTTGTAGAACAACTTTGTCAGGTGAGACTGTCTTATAGTTTTTTTCTTCTTTTCTTCCTCCTCATTTTGATGGTCAAATCATATATATATATATATATATATATATATATATATGAAATTAAAAATGGAAAAGCGGAAGACCTTTTCGCTCAACGTTTCGCCCAAATTTCACGTGAGCTTTGTCAAGAGCGGACGAAGAATACAAAAATGACAAAAGACGTCTTTTGTCATTTTTGTATTCTTCGTCCGCTCTTGACAAAGCCCACGTGAAATTTGGGCGAAACGTTGAGCGAAAAGGTCTTCCGCTTTTTCATTTTTAATTTCATACCGTCGGATTATTTTTATCCTTTCATATACTCATATATATATATATATATATATATATATATTAGTTCTTTCCCATGAAAATGGAAGCGCTCTCTGAAACTTTCTATTGTCTGAACGATGAATAGGATTTATTTCTCTGTCATGGTGGCTGCATTGATTAAGGTGTTAGATCTTGAGAGTCAGTGGATGAGAGTTATGTGACTGACTATTATTAATGAAGATGAAACATGCATGTCTGTGGATAAAAAAATAATATTTATTAAAAATAATAATAATATATATATATATATACGTCGGACTGGAGTTGAAAAATACTTGAGGTCCGGGGTTTCGAATCGCATGACCGGTAGTGAATAGTCATATCTCTATGCTGATGAGTCCCGATTGAAAAAGGACGAAACGTATACGTACATAGATAATAAACAATAACAAATATTTATTATTTGTCGCTCCTTGAAAGTAGAGCACTGTAATTGGTAGTATTAACACAGCATGACGTCACTTGCTTATAATGCATCATTCCTTCCCTTAATAGAAGTAGAATGCCTCGACGTCAAAGCCGCCGTTAAAGTGTTAAAATTATCATAGTTTATTCGCTGTTTACAATTGGCCCAGCGATTAGCGACGTCGGACTGGAGTTGAAAAATACTTGAGGTCCGGGGTTTCGAATCGCATGACCGGTAGTGAATAGTCATATCTCTATGCTGATGAGTCCCGATTGAAAAAGGACGAAACGTATACGTACATAGATAATAAACAATAACAAATATTTATTATATATATATATATATATATATATATATATGTATATGTGAAATGAAAAAGGAAAAACCAAGAGATATTTTTTATATATTCATCAACGTTTCGTCTTTATTGTAAGACTTCCTCAGGATGATAATTTTAAGAAAAATGTCATGCAAGTACATCGAAATATTGGGTTGACATGATGGGTTGATAAGGAAAAGTAGTAGCCGTGGCTACTAAGAGCGCTGGACGAGGGTCCTGGCTGCGAGAAGTCAACCCATCATGTCAACCCAATATTTCGACGTTGTAACCAATTGAAGTCCCGTGTCTTAGATGACCTTGACCGTTGCCAAGTTAGGTCATCGTCGAAATTGGGACGGAATCTCAACTTTGATGTATGGATCTTATGTTCTTTGATAACAGTAACCACTATGCAAAATTTCAGCGGGATTGTAGAACAACTTTGTCAGGTGAGACTGTCTTATAGTTTTTTTCTTCTTTTCTTCCTCCTCATTTCGATGGTCAAACTGATGCTTATACGCGGAATAGTGCAGCTTTTCCTAGTGATTTTACTTCAAGTAACAACACTTAGCTGGATACTCTACCAGACTAGATGAATTCTTGTCCTGGAATCCGGTAAGACCAAGAGATCACAAGAAAGATATACTATAACATAATCAACTGGTCAATTGGGGAGAGGAAAATTAATGTTCTTAACTTCTTTACTAACTCAACGTTTGACAGGTAAAAGAGAACTTTAATGTAATATTCGAATATCTATGTATCTCATATAGAGATCAAGTGTTAGCACCAGGAAAGGGCCCTTTTGATTTCTGAGAACTTCGACTGAAGTAAAATGAAACTATATATATATATATATATATATATATATATATATAATGGATTGAATGAAAGAATAAAATGAGAAATTAATCAAACTTTATTTCCTTTGAAAATCTATGAATTAAGGACTTTACAGTACTTTTTGCTTGAACTTTGACATGTAATAAATTTTGATTAATTTCTCATTTTATTCTTTCATTTACTCCATTATTATTAATGCTCTATCCAATATATTGAGCTTTGTCTTTATCCTGATAGTTCACTAATTAAAGATATTAGATATTATTTATATCTTTGAAGTATATATATATATATATATATATATATATATATATATAGAGAGAGAGAGAGAGAGAGAGAGAGATGAGACAGTGTTGTCTACCAATTACTTAAAAGGAAACACCAGAGCCGCATATGTGCATCTCTTTAATAATGTAATTCCTTTTTATTTCAAAGATCAAACCATTCAATTCTGAAGACACGGCATAAATTCTTCAAGGAAACACGCAAGTATGGCCTTGATGCACATAGTTAACATGTGCAGACAATGCATTTCCGCAACAGTTGCATGGCAGTGTATGTGCATCGGTATGTGGCAACTGTGGTTATGGGAATAGCGTATTTGGATATGCGTCGTGTATGTAGGGATTACTTAAAAGTCGTCTCCCGCTAGTGTGCATACACGCAATTGTACGCAAATTACTAGAGATTTATATGAAGAGGAAAAAGATCTATCCGGTGGAAAGGGGGAGGTAATCCACTTAAGCTGAGACTTAATAATTTAATAAGCCAAATAAACAAGATGGAAGGGGAGGGGTGACATCCTACCTATAATCGGATCGTTAATTCAGGTTGGAACATTCCAAGAAGTGTAGTAGGGGCGGGTAACTGCGTAGAGGTACCTAACTACAATAACTGAAGATAAAAAAAGACAAAAAGGCTTGTATAAAATATATCTCAACCATGACAATGTTGATTGCGTCTCCGTTTCACTATCTATATAATAATACACTAAAACAGTTTCATGTTCGTACGTACGTTATCACCTTCCACTCTTTTTTAAAAAGATGGATTTGGTCAATCGCCAATTATTATTTTAAAAATTTCATCTGATGTCACTGTTGTCGAACGTGAAACTGACTAAAATACATTTTCTTGGCCTTCAAGCTAGGATTAATGTGTAGTACTTGTTCTGGCCAAAGATAGTACAATAATGGGGTCTGTTCGCATTGGACGTCCATAGAATGTGAATGTCACAAACTTCAACAAGGGTTTTAGTGATAGACCCCCCCCCCATAACCAGATATATTCTAAAACTGCATTAACAAGAGTACTTAGATAAGTATGTTTCAGTTTGAACAAATGTGGTACAATAATATCGTGGGGTCTGCGTTCGCGCCGGACGTCCATAGAATGCACGGTAGCACATGCGACAAATAAAGGATACAACTGCAGAATTTCCACAGGTTCCGCTAGTATATTTATAAAGAAAGTGGACTTTGGGTTTACTGTCGGCAGCCTCGTAACTCACGCTTCCCTTATTTTGTCCTTTAGTCCTCACATTCCATGAGCGATGTTTCTGACAAAGGGGGGGAATAATTGCTGTTTTCTGGGTCAGAATCTATCCATCTAGCACTTATCGTTGGTTAGTTTTTGACTTTGAAATAGTACTTTTTTTTTTTTTAGTTCCTAACATCAAGTGGCTTCATGTCTTGTTTGGAGCGACTTCCATAAAAAAAAAAAAAAAAATGTGCTTAAAAGTAAGGAAGGAAATTTAGTATATATTCCAGCGAACATATGCATCAGCAGCAGCTGACTGAAGGATTGGCATAGTTTGTAATGTAAACAAGGCAATTGTTTTTTTTGTTGTTTTTTTTTTCGAAATTATTTAATAATACAAAACAAAGGATAAACACTGAGTCTTAGCGACTACTACTACTACTAATACTACTACTACGACGACTACTACTACTACTACTACTACTACTAATACTACTACTACGACGACTACTACTACTACTACTACACAGAAATGTCTGTTTCTTTGCTATTCGCTATAGAATCACAAATTAGGAAATGGATTCCATCATCATATGCGGTTTAACGTCTCTTTTACAGTTGCCATGTATTGGACGACTTTTAGAAATTGACTTCCAAACTGTCCTATCTCTGGCCATGTTTTCTTTCCACTTAGAAACTGTCCTGCTAGTTTTTCGGCTCTTGAAATAACCCGGGAAACAGTGAGCAGCTCATACCTAGACAGATTTGGGACGGGTCCTACTAACCACCACCCTTAGCATTTTATTTTTCAGCAATCTCTGTTTGTTAGCAGAGTCCGCTCCTCAACTGATGATTTTTTACATATATTTTTTTATATTAAAACATGTCAAACTATTTGGGATAATGTTAAGTAGGTTTTACCCATAAAATGAATGTGGTATTTCGGTGACTGAAACTAGTTTAGAGAATAGATAAAGAGAACAACAGCCGACCCCCATCTTTTCCCACTCAATTTCGGCCTTGTGCCACGTCTTATTTTATAAAGAAAATTTACTATATTGTGAACTTTTTTGTAAAATTTTAAAGATAAATAAAATCCCCCTTTCTCTCAAATCTATCCTTACAATTCCTCCCATGTTTTCCTTGGCCTTACCTTACCAACTGACCCTGCTACCTCAACTGTTCTACATCTACTAACCCAAGCACACTCATCCATTCTATCATCATCATATTCGGTTTAACGTCCGTTTTACATGCTGGCATGTGTTGGACGGCTTTTAGAAATTGACTTCTAAACTAATCTATCTCTGTCCAGGTCTTTATTTATTCATCTTCCTCTCAAATCCATCCTCATCACTTCCTCCCATGTTTTCCAACTGAACCTACTACCTCAACTATTCTACATCTACTAACTCAAGCACTCTCACCCATTCTTTCAATATGATCATACCAACGAAATCTCCTATTCTGCACACATCTCCCTATATTGTCAAAATTTAATTTTCCACTGAGGTCATCAGATTTAAGCTTTTCTTTAAGACTCACATAACACATCCATCGTATCATTCTCATTATTTCTCTCCAGGCAACGCATGTCCTCAATTTTCACTGGTCAAGTACATTTCTGTAGATCATCACACTGCGTACACATGCCTGATAGACTCTTCTCTTGGTCGACAGTGGTGACGCTCTGCTGGTTAGTCATGCTACTTATTCTATGAAACCATATTCAAAATCAATGACTGCTTTAATTCTCCAGATAATTACCTCTCACTTGAATAGCAGAGGATGCGACCCTGACGTAAAACATCAACAGGAATTTAAATATACCTTTATTTATCTACCTCCTACAGCGGTAAGATGTGACACAAGGTCGGGTCGGGAAAGTGGGATTTGATAAACCAGCGCCCGAGAAGGTGAGCACTCTGGCCATTAAAAATTGCCTGGGCATCCCCGTCGGCATTCCCCGGTAGGGGCGCCCCAGGCAGTAAGCAATAAACTTACTCCTCCCCAAAGAGGGGAGGCAAATCCTGGGAGGGTGGATCTCCTAGAACTGCACAGGACAGACCCATAGACCGGTGTGCAGTATCTATCGGAACAGATACTACACTTTGATTCGAGAAGTTTTTCACCCCAGCGTCAAGTCGCGGTCTCTACGGAACCCAGCAAAAAATGTACGATAAGCGTTTTCATCTCATTAAAAGAAAGGCAGCATTCTATGTCCGTATTTCCGCTCCGTGGAACAGTCTATCAGAGGTAGTGATGATGTCTATCATTTCCAGGTTTAATGTCGCCTTGGAAAACATTCAGACGGTAAATAGATATACCCATCTTCTAACTGTCCTTCTACATGGCTTGTTGCACTATACTATCTTTTGCCAATAAATTTGATGTAATTTGATTTGGAATCAAGGAGAAAAAGTGTTCACCTGTGCAGATCGAATGGTCCTTATTCATTTCAGACATTTTCTTGATTCTGCATTTTGTTATTGTGAGTAATGTTGATTAAGATTTAATTTCAAGAATGTTACACACATAATAGTTCAAGGGATATATCTCTAGCAAGTTTGGGGGTCAAGTGTTGAGTGTCATCATAAAAGAAAATGTCATGCCACAACTTTTCTTTCCACAAGGTCCTACAACATCACCAGTGTTGTATCCTTGTGCTTGTTTTACAAGTACCTCAACAGAATGTGCTCCACTGAACTTACTGCGCTTATACATCTCAACGGAAATACACCGAACCCAACCAAGAAAATTCCAACCGCTTCCCTGTAAAAGTCCCTAGATTTATTTATCTTCCTCCCACAGCGGTAAGATGTGACACAAGGTCGGGAAAGTGGGATTTGAAAAGCCAGCGCCCGAGAATTTGAGCACTCTGACCTACAAAAAATTGCCTGGGCAGCCCCGTCGGCATTCCCCGGTAGGGGCGCCTCAGGCAGTAAGCAATAAACTTACTCCTCCCCAAAGAGGGGAGGCAAAGCCTGGGAGGGTGGACCTCCTAGAACTGCACAGGACAGACCCATAGACCGACGTAAATCAAGCCCCGAAGGCTAAGACAATACCGGTCTATGGGGTGCAGTATCCATCGGAACAGATACTACACTTTGATCCTGGAGAAAATTTTCTACTCTAATAGCTTCATTCCTTAGACCGCTTGCCTTTGAAATCCCCTCCCTGCTCCTTGTTTCCCTGACTGTGCCAACATGCAGAAATTTAAATGCAATGTGAAAAAACATGAAATATCTTACTGTCCAACTCTCCATTCACGTTGCACCTCCTATGAATCTGGCCCATATCACAGAAGCCGCTTACACTTCGGTGGGAATATGCCTTATTTGGGATAAACAATAGTAAAAATAATACTACTGGGTATATTGATAGGTTAGAAAGCATTAGATGAAAAGGGAATGAGCAATAGAAGACTCTACGAGTTTCTAAACGGCTCAACAACCTATCAGAAATATCAAGACATCCAAGAATGAGTGGAGGACAATATTTAGATCTACATATGTCCAACACCTTAACTACTATGTGTGTAGCATTGAGAAAAATATATTTGAGAAAAAATGGAAAATATTTGTTTAAAAAGTAACCATAAGTCAAATAATAATCTATTAATCTATATTTTGTCAACTGCATTTTCCGGATAAGTGAAATCGGTCAAGATGAGGGCACCAGTTTGATAAACATCCAACATGAAACTGAATTCAACTATAAACAACCAAGGCAAAAGAATCGGTTCAACTCGATAATGTGAGGCGAGACAATCGGTTCAACTCGAAAATGTGAGGCGAGACAATCGGTTCAACTCGAAAATGTGAGGCGAGACAATCGGTTCAACTCGAAAATGTGAGGCGAGACAATCGGTTCAACTCGAAAATGTGAGGCGAGACAATCGGTTCAACTCGAAAATGTGAGGCGAGACAATCGGTTCAACTCGAAAATGTGAGGCGAGACAATCGGTTCAACTCGAAAATGTGAGGCGAGACAATCGGTTCAACTCGAAAATGTGAGGCGAGACAATCGGTTCAACTCGAAAATGTGAGGCGAGACAATCGGTTCAACTCGAAAATGTGAGGCGAGACAATCGGTTCAACTCGAAAATGTGAGGCGAGACAATCGGTTCAACTCGAAAATGTGAGGCGAGACAATCGGTTCAACTCGAAAATGTGAGGCGAGACAATCGGTTCAACTCGAAAATGTGAGGCGAGACAATCGGTTCAACTCGAAAATGTGAGGCGAGACAATCGGTTCAACTCGAAAATGTGAGGCGAGACAATCGGTTCAACTCGAAAATGTGAGGCGAGACAATCGGTTCAACTCGAAAATGTGAGGCGAGACAATCGGTTCAACTCGAAAATGTGAGGCGAGACAATCGGTTCAACTCGAAAATGTGAGGCGAGACAATCGGTTCAACTCGAAAATGTGAGGCGAGACAATCGGTTCAACTCGAAAATGTGAGGCGAGACAATCGGTTCAACTCGAAAATGTGAGGCGAGACAATCGGTTCAACTCGAAAATGTGAGGCGAGACAATCGGTCAACTCGAAAATGTGAGGCGAGAGAATCGGTTCAACTCGAAAATGTGAGGCGAGACAATCGGTTCAACTCGAAAATGTGAGGCGAGACAATCGGTTCAACTCGAAAATGTGAGGCGAGAGAATCGGTTCAACTCGAAAATGTGGGGCGAGAGAATCGGTTCAATTCGAAAATGTGAGGCGAGACAATCGGTTCAACTCGAAAATGTGAGGCGAGGGCATCGGTTCAACTTTGTCAATTAGTGGCCTTTGGGCTTTGATGAGCGGTGACTAGTTAGTTAAAAAAAAGAGGTGAGGTCTCCGGTTCAACTATAAATGACTGTTGACAAGTAATCGGTTCAACTATAAATGACAGAGGCAATGACATCAGATCAACTGTAAACGGTGGAGGTGAGGACATCAATTTAACTATAAACGAAGGTGTGGATGGCATTGGTTCAAGTATAAACAGTCATGGGGGAGGGCATCGGTGCAACTATAAATGATTGAGGTGAGAACATTGGTTCAACTATAAACGACCGAAGTGAGAGCATCAGTTCAATTATTAACGACTGAGCCGAGAGCATCGGTTCACTTATTACTGACTAAGGTGAGGGCAATGGTTCAACCATAAAAAAACAAGATGAGGATATAAGTAAAATTCTTATCAGATGAAAGCCAGACGATTCATCGGCAAATAACTTCTGAGATGTTCCAATAATTTGCCTGAATGTCTGGAACTTTTCCAAATTGTTTATCAATGATATCAGAGCATATTTTTCTTACGACTTTTTTTAGCGAACGAACGTCTGAAAGCAGAGAGTTGTCCCTCGAAATCATCTGTGTGACGATCAATACTGTCTGTGAAAACAGAGCCAGCATTACCTGCTTCTGATCCACCGCCACCACCACAGTACAAGTTTTCAGGAAGGGATAATTTCAGCAGCACTCTGGAGGCCTACTTAATTTTATTTGTTATTTTCTTGATTAAAATATTGTCAGAAAATAATTATCTAGAGTTGTTTTTAACAACAACAAGAACATAGGTAAAAAACAAAATAGGAATTGATATTCTTCCGATGTGTTCAATCAAATCTGTGGGTTTAACGATGAAACTTATTTAAAACGTAAGCGGGATCGACACAAAAATGATATTAAGATATTAAGTGGGACAGCCCCCCCCCCCAAATAAATTTTATTTAAAACTTAAGCATGACAGATCAAAAAATGCGATTTAAAACTTAAGCATGACAGATCAAAAAATGCTATTTAAAACTTAAGCATGACAGATCAAAAAATGCTATTTAAAACTTAAGCATGACAGATCAAAAAATGCTATTTAAAACTTAAGCATGACAGATCAAAAAATGCTATTTAAAACTTAAGCATGACAGATCAAAGTTTTAAATAACTTAAGCGTGACAGATAAAAATGCTATTTTGGAGTATGGTATCATGGCTTGATAGACTAAAAATGATATTTCCAAATTAAGTCTGACAGACCACAAATGATACTTAAAAATTAAGCCTGACAGACCAAAAAATGCTATTTAAAAATAAATCCTGAGAGACCAGAAAATGATATTTCAAAATTAACCTGATGGACCACAAAAATAATATTTCAAAATTGACCGTAACAGACCCCAAAAATGCTATTTAAAATTTGAGCATGACAGACTAACTGACATATCATTTTAAATAAAGATACTTAGATGTATCTAAAAAAGATGCGTCAATTCAATCAGCATGTTTACAAGTTTTTTTTTTTAATGGCATATCAACCCTTTTGGGGTTATTTCATGCAGAAACAATATGCAATATAAATGAGTCTTTGTATGCGAGTAATTGAACACAAGTTGCTATTTAACCCATAGCTGAAAGGGGGGAGATTCATGTTCATGCCTTTCCAACAGTATAGGAGCATAGATGACTACAATAGATCAAACTGGATTTGAACGCAGCATAGCAGATTACATAGTCTCTAATTGTATCCATTAGGTTAACTCCCCCCCCCCCCCCGGGAGAGATGACAGATTTAGAAGATGAGTATACAGAAATGGAATTTGGATGAAAGGGTTAAAAAATGAAAAAGGAAAAAAAACTGAAAAAACAAAAAAACAACAATAAACATGAAAAAAATGAAAAAAATAAAGAAAGAAAATGAAAAGAAAAAGAAACAACAAAGAACGCAATTGATTGAAAGAAATTCAAGAAAAACAAACACAAAGAATAAAAATAAGTATTTTGAACGACAGAATAAATAAGTCGGTCCTTTTTTTTCCTGTTTAATTGACGACATTGAAGAAAAATTGAACATTATTGATTAACGTGTCAGCCAGAATCTGCCCACACAGCAGGTTTTCATTGAACGAAATGGAAATACGAAAGAAAATTATCTTTTTTTTATGCCATCATCTTCACTCACTCCTCATTTTTCTGCAGCATCCCATTTAGAAACCAGGAAATCAGCTGCACATTATATATATATATATATATATATATATATATATATATATATGATTTTATCAATTTATCATGTACAGACTATTAATATGTATCCGAAATATTTTATGAATTTGCATTTCTTGCAGATGAGTGCACAGCCTTCCTGTTAAACATCCCAATGTCTTCCTTCAATATATATATATATATATATATATACACATACTAGCAAATATATGCCCCCCCGGTCGCATATTTTTGCTTGGCTGAGAGGATGATATCATGGGGGAACGGACATATACTACACTACCATCTCCCCAAAGAAGGGGGTAATGACTGAGAGAATGGTATAATGACGACACCCCCCCCCCTTTAAAAAAAGAGGAGTTAATGCTTGGGATGATAATGACAACAATATAGATAGTACAATACCCCCCCTTCCCCAAACAGAGAAGATAATCATGGAAAGATGGTATCATGAAGAACGAACATATACTATGCTGCCCCCCCCCCCCCCCCAAAAAAAAGAGGAGGTAATACCTGCAAGTATCGCCCTATGAAAGGAGAAAGTAATGCCCTGGAGTATGGTATCATGGCAACAGAACAGTGGAAGCGGTCCCGAATCTGTACCGAATATTTATGTGTCTCTACCTCAAAGTGACCCATAGGGACAGAACCCCTTTAAAAGTTTAAATACGTATATCCGATTTTAATGAAATGTAAACCATATATATATATATATATATATATATATATATATATAAGACACTGACTAATTCAAAGAGTTTTACAACATTTAAGCTTCTTCCGACTATGTTAGGTGGCGAAACTGGAAGGGGAAGGAAGGGGCAGTAGAAACAAAGAAAGTAATATGGTGTTATCATGGACGGCGGCACCGGGGGGGGGGGCAGGTGGGCTCAAGCCCCCCCCCCCACACACACACACTTTACGGTCATCAATAATGAAGTTATATATGCATGTGTTTAACCGCACCCCACACTTTTTAGGAGAGCCCCCCCCCCCTTCCCCACACACACACTTTTATAACTGTCCCGCCGGTCCTGGTTATGGTCATAGTGAAAAAGTACATAGTAGTGATCCCCATTCAATCCCGGGCAACGTCGGGTCTTCCTGCTAGTTTAAATCTTTAAAAAAGTCTCTTGCTTACAATAAAATAATGATCAACTAGATATCCTTTAAGAGAAATACAACGATGACAGAATTTTATTTTTGAAGTCTTATTCGATTTTGGAAAAATTCATTTTGAAATGGACAAAATCTAACATCATTGATACAGTGACATAAAACAAAGAAATTATTTTTTTTGTATTTTATCTTTGGCAATCGAATGATTTCATTTTTTTTTTTTTAAATAGGTGTGAAAGGTGATAACGTACGTACTAATGAACGTGTTCATGTATTATTATACAGACAAACGTTATTGTAATGTTTTTGTGATTTTAGTTGCCAATTATGGCAACATTACAATGTCGTTTATATTGGGCGTCGTTTATCAGCAAAGCTTTGTAAATTATTAGCCTTTTTATTTAGCGATTATATTTTGTATAATGTTTTTGCTGTTGACAAGAATCTCTCTAATTATATGTGAAGGTGTGTTATGTGTATTGATATGTCATAGAATCTAACTTTCAAACAAACAAATGTCGCAGGTTAATGAAAATCTCTCACACAAGGCTTGGCACAAAATCATGCAAACATTCTCACACACAATGTCACAGACACATTTGCACACAGAGAAAGCTGTCTCACACACATACAAGATCATTCACAGAAATCGCATACACATACAAGATCATTCACAGAAATCGCATACACATACAAGATCATTCACAGAAATCGCATACACATACAAGATCATTCACAGAAATCGCATACACACTCAAAATCACTCACAGAATTCTCACACTTATGCATGTATTTATTCACACATATACACACGCATTTACATACCCCACACAAATCATAGGTAGTTTTCCTTTTACTGTTGAAGTACATTTTAATATATTTGCCTTAAACAGATCTTAACACAAATAAAGCCGATGACTGTGTAGATGGTAACTATGAATTCACGGTATTAAATTCCATTCCACTCGTTTTTTTTTTCTTTCAGCTTTTTGAGAGTTTCAACGTGTTCCTCCCCCGAAGAATTTCTGAAGGGCATACTCAGCAGAAATCAGAAGGGGAAGAAATTGAATTAGCAGTTTTTATTTATTTTAATTTTTTAATTTTATTTTAGGACAGGCGGCAGAATGACTGATTGGGAAAAATGAGGCGGATCCAAAATTATTGGCGCCAATTATTTTAAAATGGAGACATCCATATTACCCCTGTATTCAATAGTCTGCTGCAAAATTACATTCTTTGTTACAACAGGGGCACGTGCGAAATTTTATGTTTTTTTTTGTTGTTTTTTTTGTTTTTTATACTAAAGAGTCACCACTTATCAAGGCTCAAAGGCCACTCGAGGATAAGGGTTAATGTGTGTTGTTTGTACTAATTAATCATCGCTTATCAAGTCCCCGAGGCCACTCGAGGATAAGGGTTAATGAGTTTGTCAGCTGGACGGTGAGACAAATACCTTGAGAATTGAAGATGATGGTTGAAACTGGGCTGAGTTTATTATCTAAGAGGGCGGCTCGACAAGAATTTGTTAACATTGGACTTGAAAACGACCATGTTGTAGCTTACTGAGAAGCAGCCCTGTGGTATTGTGGTCATGGAAGTTCTGTTTAGCTCCAGATACATAGAGGTAAAAATTGAAGAATTATTTACAGTGGTTGTAGCTAGACGAGTTTTTGCTGCGAATGTTTTACAGGGGGGACCCAGAGATTAGATCCCAGTCAAGCACCTACCATGGAAATAACGATAGAGTAGAGAAAGACTAGCAACGTCTCTTCTGTGAGAAACGGGGTTGTAGAGAAGAGAAGAGGACATCCCCCACTAGATTGTAAAATCGATTTTGTACTCTGTCAAGGCAAGAGAGAGTGCTCTAAGCGGCACCTCCCCAGATGTGGCCACAGTACTCCACCATATGACGTATCTGGCTCTTATACAAGTTGAGGATTGCACCAGGATTGATTTTGACTTTTACAGCACGTCTATCTTTTTTGGTTGATTTTATGTTGAAACTGCGCACGTATGTTTTGTTAAAAAATGGTATGTGGATTAGTTTGTTCATATTTACTTGCCTCCCCACGAGGGCAGAATTAGACACAATGTCGGTTTTTAATGTGGGAAAAATCCACTCACCAAAAAGGAGAATACTGGATGGGAACAAAAACAAAAATTGCCTCAGTCTAGAAAGACTTCTCCTTCACTGACCGAGGACAGAATAGACAAAGTGTAGCAGCAGAACAGATACTACACTTTGTTCCTAGCCGTTTGTTTTGGCGGCATATACTTTTGTAAGCGAATAGTCTGCAGACGATCTTGTTTCCTTGACATACGTTTTGTATCCAAATTGTATCCAATTTTATGATCCGTGATTAGGGTTAGAGGTTAGGGTTAGGGGTCTGGTTCCTCTAAAAAGGGTTTAATATTACTGTTTTATGTAGTTTCAAAAACTTCCGTTACGTTTTTAGCGTTGCGATATCTTTTTATGATGCCGGTTTAGTTTCTGCATTTTAGCAGATTGCTATGTTAAAAGCGGTCGGCTTTTTAAATCTCAGCTTGAAACACTAACCATGTCTAGGTACACTGGCGAGCCGTGATACAGCCGAACAGATGTTTGTGAGTGACTATGTGAAATCAAGCTCAATGGTTAACATGTTTGTAAGGCAGAGCTTTCATAAGACAATTCTGTAGATTACAAAATTTATGATATAATTAAATTTTAAATATTATAATCAAGTTCCCCAAATCACCATTTGACAATGTTTATCCATATGTACGTGCGTTTCAGAAAATCGTTTTATTAGCACTATTACATCAGCATAAGATATCTAATCAGTTAAATGGGCTATTGAGTTCAACTAGTCCGATGGTGCGTCATTGGAAGACGGGTGATTCCATTCGCCTTCCCCAAAAGCTCTGGTCGTCCTGGAATGGAACGTGCAGCAATATTATTAGTGAGAACATTCTTTTTTTTAATAGAAATCGCTCAAGACAAGGCATGAAGCCACTTGATGTAAAGAGCTTAAAAAGAATTACCACTTCAGAGCCCAAAACTAGCCAACGATAAGTGTTGGATAGATTATGACTCAGAAAACAGCAATTCTTCCCCCTTTGTCAAAAACATCGTTCATGAAACGAGGACTAAAGGACAAAATCAGGGAAACGAAAGTTATGAGGCTGTTAAAAGTAAACCCAAGGTCCACTTTCTACTCTCTTTAACAAAGGAGTATTATTTTCCTTTTGTTTAGGAGCACAAAAGAACCATAATACTTGACTTTTGCCTTTTAAACTTTAATTTAAAACAGAAATTAATTTTTTAATCGACAGTTTAAAGGCTTCAAAAGCACTTTAGAACTTGAAGGGTCACTATAGTATACACAAATTCGACCATTTTAATCGATTATTAATAGATTGTCTATTGTTCCTGATTTTCATAAACGACCTCCCCGATGAAATTGTGTCTGAGATGGGTATATTTTCTGGTGACACCACGCTCTAATCTCAACATGTAGGAAAAGCAGAGACACGCACATATCCAAGGCAATGGCGGAATTCTTAGAAAATTACCTCCAGTCTGTAGCTGAATGGGGACATAAATGGATGGTAACATTTAATGCCATTAAGAGAAAGCTCCTTTCCTTCAATAACTACAACCACCGATTACCATAGCTAATCACACCCTAGTTGAGAGTCCAACGTTCAAACTCCTCGACCTAACATTCACAAGTAACATGAATTGAAACAAATACATAGAAGTCATTGCCAAGGTTGCTGCAAGGAAAGTGGGCTCCCTCTACCCTGCTAGAAAAATTCTCACACCTGCCAGTATTCTATATCTATACAAAGCCACCATCCGCCCATGCATGGAGTATTGTTGTCACATCTGGGCTGGTGCACCATCCACTAGTCTCTCCCTCTTAAACAGGGTCCCAAAAAGAGTTGCTAATCTTATATGTTCCTCACTATTCACCAAGCTTCAGCCCCTGTTCCATTGCTGCAATGTTGCATCCCTGTGCTTGTTTTACAAGTACTTCAACGAGATGTGTTCCGATGAACTGGCTGCTCTGGTGCCCCACTCGACGTAGATACACCCGACAATCAGTTAAGTCCCATCCATCCACTGTGGAAGTGCCCAGATGACGGAGGGCTTTCTGCTCTTATAGCTTATTTGCTCGAGCTGGCAGCCTTTGGAACTCCCTCCCTGCTCTCTGTTTCCCTGACTCTACCGACATGCAGAAATTTAAATGTAATGTGAACAAATATCTCGTTGTACAACTTCTCTCTTAGGATGCCCCCTATAATTTTTGGCCCCTAAATCCACAGTAGCCCCTTACATCTCAGTGGCAGTGTACCTTGTCTGGAGTGAATTCAAGTTAAAAAAAAAAAAAAATGAAGAAAAAAAAAGTTACAAAAAATGATTCCTTAACTTTATAGAAATCCGAAAAATTGCCGCTCGGTACTATTTCAAAACAACTCCTTGCATACAACGATTATATTTAATGTTTATTGAGAAAGAAAAACGATAAGTTATAGCAAGTTGAATCATAAACGTGAAACACTGAAAAAAATCTCTCATGTCAAACTTTTAATGGCTGAAATAAATAAATCGAACAAGATGCAAAGGGAGATTAAACCTGCCGTCATAACTATTTATATCACCAGTTTCTTCTCTGATCAAGGGAGGTAACTATTGAATGACTTATCTCTTATTCCGTCTGTCAAACAAGACCATAATTTTACTATTATTTAGATAATTGTTGTTATAAACTGGAAATATATATAAATAAGGTACATAATATATTTCATCTATAGTTAGGACCTTGGCAGGTACTAGCATTTCAGTGAATGGTTATTTTGTGTGAATGCAAATGTGACTTTTGTATGTAGATTATTATTATTATTATTATTATTATTATTAAATGTCGCGATGTGAGCATAAAAATGGTTCTCATTTTGGACTGGAGAAAGAGTAAAGAAATGTGAAGCCTCACAAGATTCGAAACTAACCTTTTTAACCTCGTCTACCTTGGAAGCGATCCCAATTACAATTTTAATATTTATAGAGCAAAATGAAAGTGTGTAAAATACATTTTTTTTTAATAAATGGAGAAAGAGAGAGAAGGAAGAAAGCGATAAAAAAATAAGAGAGAATAAGGAAGTGAAAAGGAAAGTAATATAAAGAAAATGGGAGGAAAGAGAAATGAAGGAAACAGAAAGGGAGAAAAAAGAAAAGGGGAAGCAAAGGGGGAAGAAAAAAGAAAGAGTGTAGAAAAAAAAGAAAGGGTGAGAAAAAAAGAAAGGGTGAGAAAAAAAGAAAGGGTGAAGAAAAAATGAAAGGGTGAGAAAAAAGAAAGGGTGAGAAAAAAAAAGAAAGGGTGAGAAAAAAAGAAAGGGTGAGAAAAAAAAGAAAGGGTGAGAAAAAAGAAACGGTGAGAAAAAAAAAGAACGGGTGAGAAAAAAAAGAAAGGGTGAGAAAAAAAGAAAGGGTGAGAAAAAAAGAAAGGGTGAGAAAAAAAGAAAGGGTGAGAAAAAAGTGGAGAAAAAAGAAAGGGGAGAGAAAAAAGGGGAAAAGAAAGAGAAAAAAGAAAATGAACAAAATGAAAGGGATGGAAAAAGGGCAAAAAGAAAGAAGGGGGAAAAATAAGAAAAAAGAAAAGGAAAAGAAAAAAGAAAAGAAAAAGGGATAAAAAGTGGACAGAGTGAGATTAAAAATGCTGACATCACCAAAAGAATGCGAAAATCGGCAAAAAAAAAAAAAAATGGTAAATAAAACGAAGATGGAACCAAATATTTCAGCTGTTCTTTAAACAAAGTCCCTTTGTCTTCCATCTTCCCATTGAATCGTATTTTCCATTCTTCACTATGTCGATTCTTCTTGATCTTAATACTTCAAGAGTTTCAGAGACAGACCAACTCTCATTCTGACAAAAGGAGAAAAATGTCAAGAATTGATAATTCTCATGATCATCTTGTATTTTCGAAACTTACATTTTCACTCTCAGACAACATTATCTGTTTTGCCTTGAAGCATACAAACAGAAACAAAAACAAAAAGAAAAACAAACAGAAAAACAAACAAACAAGAAGAAAACAAAATGGCTGCTTTACTCTAGAAATCTAAATATTTAAACTACACTGCCTTTCTTCTTTAACCTTATCATGAAGAAAAAAGTTAAAAAAAAAAAAATAGGCCATTTTGGGGCCGTGGTGGTGGAGGGGTTATACTCCCCTAGAATTATGGTACATTTTAATAACCTACGATTTCTTTTTCATTTAAAATTTTACTTATTACATATATGAAGAAAAAAAGAAGAAACAGAAAAAACGGAGAAATTAAGATAAAAAGGAAATGAAAACAAAAAAGAAGGAAACAAAATAAAAACAAAATAAAAATAAAAAAGGAGAAAAGAAAGGAAGAAAATAAAAAGGAAAAACTGAAAGGAAAAAGGAAGGAAGAAAAAGAAAAAACAAAATAAAAACAAAATAAAAATAAAAAAGGAGAAAAGAAAGGAAGAAAATAAAAAGGAAAAACTGAAAGGAAAAAGGAAGGAAGAAAAAGAAAAAAGAAAATAAAAAAAACAAAAGATGGATCGACTGTAGTTATGGGCGACCCGAAGGCTCTCTTTTCATTGGCTACTACACTAAGATATAAGGGAGGGCGACACTCTTTTCCCTGGATTGCTCAACTTACTCTTAATCCTCACCTTATAATGGTGAGCGTTTAGCAAGAAAGCATCAAGTACCATTTTTGAGACGTTGATATGACTCAGACGAGGATTGCCCCCTGATTTCACGGACCATTAGCGAACACCCTAACCTGATTTATTATATGATACTATTTTGTGTGTGTCGCCATCTTGCCTGCCTCGTTATGGTAGCACAAAACGGGTCATTAATTTAACTTTTAGGTGCACTAGTTGTAATTGATCCACGAGGCACAACTAAAACAATAAACAATGGGAATATTTCATATTTCGTTTTTAGTGATTCAAGTGTCTCTTCTCCAACACGAGCGCCGCCATATTGTGTGTAGTATTTTCGAAATAGAAAGGGGGAAAAGACAATGACGAAGAAACGGTTAAATCTCTATCTCTCTCTCTCATATATATATATATATATATATATATATATATATATATATATATATATATATATATAATTAATTATAAATATTTGTTTTTATCTACATATATATATACATTTCATCCTTACGGGAATCGTCAGTGTAGAGAAAAATTATTCACACTGGTCGCATATTTATGTTTTTTTTTTAAAGAATATATATATATTTTTAGGTGTACAATCGTTATAATATCCAAAATGTTTCCAGCTGTAAGCTCAATGAAGTTGTGTTACAAGATTCAGAGCTATATATCTTATTTTTGCATTAAATGACTATGGAAAATTAATCCAAAACCATAACTTTTATCAGGACTCAGTCTGGAACTTCACCGTATTTTTCTCCTGTGTTTTTAACGTGATATGTGTTTCACACTTCAACCATATATACTACTACTCTCTGATGATTGACAAGGTTGGACAAAAGAATACATTTGCCCAGATTTGCCATGAAACACGTGTAGGAAAAATGAATATTAAATTTGAAAAAATTATTTTTGAGTGTAAAATGAAAGAGAAATAAACTTTCATCGAAATACGGAAACAAAGTGGTTGTAAGAACTAATGAAAATTATGGTTTTGGATTGATTTCCCATGTTCATTGGAATGCAAAAATAATATTGGCAGCAGTTTTTCTTGAAGACATATTTCATTAAATCTTACAGATGGGTTGTGTCTGCATATCTTTTCTTTGATCCTTTCTTATTTACTTGTCTATAGTTAAAACTAAATAAATTGTTTCAAACTATTAAAAGAATTTCCAACGCTATTGATAATATTTAATCATTTTTTTTTTCATTATCGCTTATGTTTGAATTCATGTTTTGAAACATGATGTAAATCATAAATATATGACGTCACGCCAAAGCTATAATTATTTTGTTATGGGAATATTTTCAGATCTAATTATAAGCAAGTGCAAATAGCTCAGTGGGTAGAACGTCAGATTGAAGGTCTCAAGGTTTCGATTTCCGATTTATTTATAGGGAATTTATTGTTTAGTAGTAATACAATATTTTCCATTTCTAAATGAAGTTAAGATATTCGTTTAAAAAAATTCTGATTGACAGACACACGCACACAACCACAGAGAAAGTGCTCACTATATTATAAGTGAATTAGATCATTGGCTGCATTTTATTCCCCCAAACATTATCCCAAGCAGCAGAAGTGCTCGCTCTCAGTTTGCAACCATCACCAGATGACCAGTTTGTACATGTAAGGTATGTGACCCCCTTTGAAGCCCTGCAAGAATAGAATTAAAAATCTATTCAGTCATGGTTTCTTGATGTGGGTGACAGTTGTGGATTAATTTCCTAACAGTCGTCTGTCACTGTTTCAACTGGGAAGAAAGCAAGGATTATCTTTTTAAGATAGATTTTTCGCTTATTGGAAACGTTTTAAATCTCACATTTGACGAACCACAATATCTAACAAGAATAAATGAAGAAAAATGTCAGCAAAAAGGAAAAAGAGAGAGAGAGAGAGAAAGAGAGAGAAAGAAGTGTCAAAGCTTGCCGCGTTTATCTATATCATCAATACAACACAATCTCTTTTCGTCTTAGAGACCGAAGAGTTCCACTTTCTATCAGACTAAACTTAAACAGTCAAACCCCGAATCAAGGGAGAACACTTTTATGTCCAAAATGGTCTAAGAGAGATAACTCATAATCTACAAGATTATATATATATATATATATATATATATATGTATATAAGAGAGAGAGAGAGAGAGAGAGAGAGAGAGAGAGAGAGAGAGAGAGAGAGAGAGAGAGAGAGAGAGAGAGACACGATCAGTAAAATGAATAGAATCTTGGCCACTGGAATGTAGCCTAATATTGTCATTATATATATATATATATATATATATATCATTGACCAAATAAACGACATGTGACCCTAAGGGTTACAGGTCGTCTATGGTCTGTTTCAATGGAAGACGTCATCCTTTTGCGACGTCATAAGGGTGTTTCCCTGGTATCTTACACGTTTATTTAAGTGGAGGACGTCATTTCTTTTTGAGACGTCATTTAGTGTGCACATAGACAAACAAATAAGATAACAAACAAGATCCAGAGTTTTAGCAGTCTAGATAGATAGGAAATGGATAGATAGATAGATAGGAAATGGATAGATAGGAAATAGATAGATAGGAAATGGATAGATAGATAGATAGGAAATAGATAGATAGATAGGAATGGATAGATAAATAGATAGATAATAAAATGAATGAATAAATAATGACAAAGAAACGAAAGTTGAAATACACAAGAATGGAAAGACAGATTCTACAGAAAACCATATAGAACAGCAGCAGCAGCAGTCGAAGAGAAATGTGCAACAGCGGCGCTCCCCACTCCCCCAGCCATCCCCCATCTTTGATATTAATCCGGGGTAAAACGGGGGTGGGTGAAGGAAGGACATTGCACAAAACGGCAGCTTGTGCGCAATAAACTGGGTTTAGTCCCATTGTCTTTCAATCTTGGATCGCAAACAATGCTAGGGGAGCCATTCGCCCAGCTACCATCCCTCTCTTCGATTCCCATACCATTCCATCTTCCATCATTGGTATGGTATGGTGACTGGCGATGGTAGGAGGAACAAAAAAGCATGGCTAATGGATCTCTGTTCCATTACCTTGCTGGCCAGCTGGATGCTATGTTTAAAATGTTCCGGAGCTTTTCATCCAGGAAGTGTTGCATGGGAATCAGAGGAGGGGGCAGGAAAGGCTTGGGAGGAGAGATATAAGATAGAGAGGTAGATAGTTTTGAGAAAGAAAAATGGGGAGAAAGAAAGACAGAGAAGGGAGGAAAGACAGAGAAGAGGAGAAAGGAGAGGAAGAAAAAAGAGAAAGGAGAGGAAGAAAAAAGAGAAAGGAGAGGAAGAAAAAAGAGAAAGGAGAGGAAGAAAGGAGAGGAAGAAAGAAGAGGAAGAAAGGAGAGAAAGAAAGGAGAGGAAGAAAGGAGAGGAAGAAAGGAGAGGAAGAAAGAAGAGGAAGAAAGGAGAGAAAGAAAGGAGAGGAAGAAAGGAGAGGAAGAAAGGAGTAAGAAAGAGAAAAGGGGAAAGAAAGAGAAAAGGGGGAAGAAAGAAAAAAAATAGAAAGAAAGAAATAAAATAGAAAGAAAGAAATAAAATAGAAAGAAAGAAAAGGAGAAAGAAAGATTTAAAAAAAGGGGAGAAAGAAAATCTATGGGAAAAACAGATCCACAAAACACAAGGAAAGAAAATCACTGGTCTTAACTGAAAGAAAATAATAGGATAAATTAGAAGGAATGGAAAGATAGATGGATTTGACAGAGAGACCGGGAGGGGTGTAACTCAGCTAGTAAATACAAGCTAAGATAGACATGTTCAGGTAGTTGGATGGATGGAGACTGGATAGATGGATAGATGGATAGATAGATAGATAGATAGATAGATACGAAAAGAGAAAGAGAAAAGATAAAGGTGGAAAGAGAGAAAGAGAGAGAGAGAGAAAAAAAGGAGAGAGAGAGAGAAAAAAAAGAGAGAGAGAGAGAAAAAAAAAGAGAGAGAGAGAAAAAGAGAGAGAGAGAGAAAAAGAGAGAGAGAGAAAAAGAGAGAGAGAGAAAAAGAGAGAGAGGGACAGAGAGAGAAAGAGAGAGAGAACGAGAGAGAGGGAGAGAGAGAACGAGAGAGAGAGAGAGAACGAGAGAGAGAACGAGAGAGAGAGAGAGAGAACGAGAGAGAGAGAACGAGAGAGAGAGAGAGAGAACGAGAGAGAGAGAGAACGAGAGAGAGAGAGAACGAGAGAGAGAGAGAACGAGAGAGAGAGAGAACGAGAGAGAGAGAGAGAGAACGAGAGAGAGAGAGAGAACGAGAGAGAGAGAACGAGAGAGAGAGAACGAGAGAGAGAGAGAGAGAGAGAAAGAGAACGAGAGAAAGAGAACGAGAGAGAGAAAGAAAGAGAACGAGAGAGAGAGAAAGAGAACGAGAGAGAGAAAAAAGAGAGAGAGAGAGAAGAAAAAGAGAGAGAGAGAGAAAAAGAGAGAGAGAGAGAAAAAGAGAGAGAGAGAGAAAAAGAGAGAGAGAGAGAAAAAGAGAGAGAGAGAGAAAAAGAGAGAGAGGGACAGAGAGAGAAAGAGAAAGAGAACGAGAGAGAAAGAGAAAGAGAACGAGAGAGAGAAAGAGAACGAGAGAGAGAAAGAGAACGAGAGAGAGAGAGAGAAAGAGAACGAGAGAGAGAGAGAAAGAGAACGAGAGAGAGAGAGAAAGAGAACGAGAGAGAGAGAGAAAGAGAACGAGAGAGAGAGAGAAAGAGAACGAGAGAGAGAGAGAAAGAGAAACGAGAGAGAGAGAACGAGAGAGAGAGAGAGAGAGAGAGAACGAGAGAGAGAGAGAGAAACGAGAGAGAGAGAGAGAGAGAGAACGAGAGAGAGAGAGAGAGAGAACGAGAGAGAGAGAGAGATAGAGAGAGAACGAGAGAGAGAGAGAGAGAAGAGAACGAGAGAGAGAGAGAGAGAGAACGAGAGAGAGAGAGAGAACGAGAGAGAGAACGAGAGAGAGAGAGAGAGAGAACGAGAGAGAGAGAGAGAACGAGAGAGAGAGAACGAAAGAGAGAGAGAGAGAACGAGAGAGAGAGAACGAAAGAGAGAGAGAGAGAACGATAGAGAGAGCGAACGAGAGAGAGAACGATAGAGAGAACGAGAGAGAGAGAGAGAGAGAGAGAGAGAGAGAAATAGAAAGAAAAAAAATAAGAAAAGTGAATTGGTCAACATAATAACGAGGCCAAGAGACGTTGTGCATCAGTCATCTCCCATGACACAAATAAATCATTTCCAGTTGAATAGACAACTGGAACCCACGCCACCAGATGTCAAACAGAAAAGATAAAGAAAAGAGCAGCTTAAGAACCCCCCCCCCCATCGCGGCCATCATCTTGCTGACAAATCTCATCCTGAAGTCATCTCCATCTTAATTCTCTTACTTCTTAAACTAATCACCAATATTTTATCTCCTATTCGAGTAGATCTATAAAGAATGTGTTAATCATCTTCAGGTTGATGGCTTTGCTAAGCTTTCACACTTAACAGATTAACGCCCTTGATCAGGAATTAAGCAGAGTTGCTTCCCTTGACATACGTACATCATTTCCATTATTATCAAAGTTAAATATATCTAACCTCTCTCTAATAATAATAATAATAATAACAACAACAACAATCTGTATGATAATGTGCTTGTTTCTTAGTACAACTGTTATTACCTATTGAAGTTGAAGGAGCAGGCATCAAGAAAAAAAGGGAACAGGAGAGGGAGAATGGTACGGGAGAGGGAGAAGGAAAGGGAAAAGAGAACGGAAGGGAGAAGGGAACAGAAGAGGAGAAGGGAACGGTAGAGGGAGAAGGGAACGGTAGAGGGAGAAGGGAACGGTAGAGGGAGAAGGGAACGGTAGAGGGAGAAGGGAACGGTAGAGGGAGAAGGGAACGGTAGAGGGAGAAGGGAACGGTAGAGGGAGAAGGGAACTGGAGAGGGAGAATGGAACGGGAGAGGGAGAATGGAACGGGAGAGGGAGAAGGGAACGGGAGAGGGAGAAGGGAACGGGAGAGGGAGAAGGGAACGGGAGAGGGAGAAGGGAACGGAAAGGGAAAAGGGAACGGAAGAGGAGAAGGGAACGGAAAGGGAAAAGGGAACGGTAGAGGGAGAAGGGAACGGGAGAGGGAGAAGGGAACGGGAGAGGGAGAAGGGAACGGGAGAGGGAGAAGGGAACGGTAGAGAGAGAAGGGAAAAGAAAAAGAGAGAAGGGAAAAGAAAGAGAGAAGCGAAAAATAGTTTGAAACGTGCAAGTTGAATGGACATCTTTTAAAAAATATCTTTTCTATTATTTTTTTTGTCTGATTGAGACAAACAACATAAATAAAATTTGACCTGCAATTAAAATCGAATCTCAAATAATACTGTGTAACTTACATGGCTCCAACTAGCA
>OY744538.1:21663148-21678148 GCA_963556195.1 Sepiola atlantica
TACTAGCTATTAAGACTTATTTAATAAATTTTTTATTTAATAAATGTTTATTATTTTAAATTAATATTTCAAGTATTTCAAGTAGCAAACTTTGCGAAGTGATAACTAGCTGGCTCTGCCGGCTCGCCATCGCTCCGCAAAGTTCGCTACTTGAAATATTGATTTAAAATAATAAACATTTCATTCATCATTTTGTTGTAAACATGAAACAAAATCTTTCTCGTTTATTCATGTAGAATTTCACAATGAGTTTATATAACCACTATTTTCAATCAATTACGAGGAAAAGATTAGAGAAAAAATAGTTAGAAAGATCGATTTGTGTAATATACTCCTCCCTCTCTCAAATGTACTTTACTTTTGATATATGCATACATAATACAGAGTTTCATCGTAATCCGAAAAAAAAAAAGAAAAAAAAAGAACTCTATAACTAAATATTTAGAAATTTGAAAAGAATCGGTAATTGTATCGGAATCGGGAAAAAATCGTTCTTACCAAATTTGGTCTAATAACTTAAAATAAGTAGTTAACGGACGGATCGATAGATAGATATAAGTGCTTTTAAAGTAAACCGGAAGATAATATTTGAAGCGAGAAATGCATGGTATCAGATGGCTACAAAATATTAAACTCATTTGCAGTGATCTTCATGAAGAGTGTGGATGAAATTATCACGCTTGATCAGCGGCACTTGTCATTCAATACCAAAATTGTAGCGTTACTTTTTATTATATATATTTAAAAAAAAAAAAAATTAAAAATAATTCTGAAAGTGAACTCAGCACGAATGATTGAACAAAAGTAGTGGACTTGAAAGTATGGAAGCTTTCAAAGGAAATAATTTCACCCCGATGAGTAATACTTGCAACCTCTTTGTTTCATGCACTTGTTCTTTCTCTTCAAATGTAACTGACCAACAATTGTTCATTTTATATTGATCCATAATTCTTTTTCTCTCTATTATGGCTAATAATGTTGTTTTTTTTAATTTGTTTTTTTTTTATGCCTTCGTGTTTATTGCTTGATCTAAACTCACCATTTTTGCTTTTTTGCTTTTTATTCAAAATCATTTTTTTTTTCACTTTCACAAAATTTATCTACATATAATAACTCTCCAGAACACTGATTCCTACTTTGAGAGTTTGAAGGGGGGTGGGGGGGGGGCACACCACAGGGGAGCAGTTTGAATATACAGGCAGGAAATTTGATGTTTTTTGTTGTTGTCCGTTTTACGGCATATCAACACTTTTGGGGTTATTTAATGCCAACTCAGAATACCTATTGTAAACAATTTGCGGATTACTTTGATCTGTCTGCTATACGGCATATCAACCCTTTTTGATTATCTAATGCTGAAACTATCTATTTTAAACAAACGATTTATTGATTGGTTATGTTTATCTATTTTATACGGCATGTCAACCCTGTTTGAGTTATTTAATACCAAAAAAACACAGTATCTAATTTTTTAAATGATACACTGTATGTTTTATGACATACTTGCAGGGATTTCTGGCGTTACCCGGGGCAGGCATAAAAAAATAAAAGAGTTAAAAATACTTCTCTCTCTCCACACATCCTCAGTCACGTCACTTATATATATATATATATATATATATATATATATATTGTCATGCAGATCATTTTTAAATAAGTCCTAAAATCCTCATCTTATATATATAAACTAAAAACAGTTTTTGCCTATTTCTTTGACGTTAATAGCTTTATTAACAAAAGGTACATGCTTAAAACTGTTCAATCATTTAGTTTTGGCAAATATTGGTCTGTGTTCTTAAAAACAAAAAAAAATAATTTCCAATCGATTTCATCGAATTTCATATTTAATCCGATCAACAGTTTTTGTTTTGATTATGAATATCTAACCCTCTCACAGTCCCGAGTCCTCTTCCTGCCACCAATGACACCGTGAAGAAATATAATTAGCCAATTTTTCACATTTTACAGCTAATACCTTCCTTCTGCTCCCTTTTTTTGATAAGCGATTTTCCTTAGTTTAGCACTATTTGACCTAACTACCTTATTTATAATGTCAAACAGCAACCTTTGTAACAATTGTAGCATTACACGTTGATTTTTTTCTTTTTAACAAATTGTTTTTTTATCAACTTGGGTGAACGGAGATGAATAAAAGCAGCTCAAAACCATTTGAATTATGCAAATATCATTAGCGGTTCAAAAGTTATAAGAATTTAAAATGCCAAAATTTGTGCTTTCTATTAGACATTTTGTCTTGGTAAATATTGGTCTGTTTTCTTAAAAACGAAAATTTAATTTCCAATCGATTTCATCGAATTTATATTTAATCCGAGCAACAGTTTTTGTTTTGATTACTAATATCATAGAGTAAGTGGAAGGAGCTTATCCCCCCACAGTTCCAAATCGTCTTCACCACTAATACCCTCTTTTTGCCTCCCTTAATTGAACGTTATTTGACCTACTGACACAATAATGTTTCCATAACATGTTTTATAATCTGTATTAATAACACTGGCACGGTTGACAAATGGATAAGATACCAGTCTGCTAAGATGCAATTCTGAGTTCGATTCCCGCCAGAGGAGGCAAAATCTTTTTTACATCTATTCTTATTTTCAAATCGCAGTCGACTTTTTACTTTAACAAAGTGAGAGAGGAAAATAAACAGTTGGCATTTTACTTTTTTTTTTTAATGAGTATGCAAAATTATTTTTTTACATTTATTTAATAACTAAACTAACGTTTTTTTGCAGGCGAAGAAAATCTATTATAAATTATTAATTGTGATTCAAGATACTGCAGTAATTTTCATATGTGGTGGGTTAAAGAATATAAAAACTGTACTTTTTTGACTGAAGAGCTGAGTTGAGTTTGGAAGAGAAGAGAGTGAAGATTGGATAGAGAACTTTTAATATTGGAGATTGCAATTGTCGGTGAAGGTGAAGAAAATCCAATTTTTTTTTTTTTTTCAAGTTTGGATTACATTAATAAAAGTGAAAAGACATCCAGACAACGCCGGGTAATGGCAACTGGTAAAATTTAAAAAACCAAACAAAAAATTGGCAAATTTCGAAAACGGTTTAAATTAAACAAATAAAATGTATCAGGGTTCACTGATCTAGAGCCTGTTGCAGGGTTGCAGAATCTGAGTTGGAGGGAGTTGGAAAGAAGTCGAAGTCGGAATTTTGGGAATCCTAAAAACATACGTACACATGCCTAGATGCACATACCTACATACATGTACACATACACGTACCTTCTACCTTTCGAATGGGCAGCCTTGCTAAATCCTGCCTGTAAGATGTTTTTGTGCAGACCATGATGGTCTACTCGCCTCATAGGTTGCGTGAATCATGTTCTCAAACAGACGCCTCTCTATTTCTTTTCGACATATTTTATTTTTAAAATTCCTTTAAAATAATGACCCACAATTCCCTTTGTCTTCGTTCCTCCCTCCCTCCTTCCTTCCTTTTCCTGGATACATCTTCCATTCTAACCACAACTTAGAAGACAAAAGATACTTAAGACCCCCCCCCCCCCCGCACACTTCCTGGCTGCTCGGGCCAATTCTTCCTATGCAAAGAAGCAGAAAGTCTGTAACATTTTTTTTTTGATTTCTGCTGCCAAAGTCTCTGATCAGAAATAGATGAACTGAATAATTTCTAAATTTTGTCCGAACCAAAAATCAATGTGGAAACTATAATTTGAACAAAATAAAGCTTGCAGACAATATGTATGTATACATACATATATAAGTATATGTACACACACACACACATATATATATATCAACCATTCCATATATATATAAGTGATTAAGCATGTAAACAGATGAGTTAAAATAATAACACAAACATCTCTAAAGCCAACCGATATTTCGGTCGTGCAAACGACCTTAATCTTTGGTAGAAAAGGGCTTTATTGGAAAAAGAATGCCTTTTTATAAATACATATATGTACAATTGTACACATACATACATAAGTACATACATGTACACATACATAAGTACATACATGTACACATACATACATGTACACATACATAAGTACATACATGTACACATACATACATGTACACATACATAAGTACATATTGTACACATACATAAGTACATATTGTACACATACATAAGTACATACATGTACACATACATAAGTACATACATGTACACATACATAAGTACATACATGTACACATACATATTATATCTCAAAATATTTGAGATGAGGATTGATAATTTCTATTATTCAGACTACTGTTCTCATCTTGGATGTTATTCTCACAATGTTTCGACCGATGTAACCTCTGACCTTTTCTAGGTGCTTCTTGTCAAACTCAGAAATCTGTACGGAATTTCGAACGGAACCCTTTATTTAATCCACGGGGGGTAGCTTGCTGTCATTCCGTCAACCATGACCGGGTAGAGGTCTTAAGTAATTCGTAATTGTATTACTAGTATCGCCCTTACTGAAGATTGAACCTACAACCCCCTGAAGACTGTCACTTAGAACTGATTATTACTTAGCACTGTTATCCGTTGCGTACAAAATACATACATATATGATGATTGCTTCTTCTTGACAGAAGTTTGTCATCTCTTCAATCAGTTGCCGTGCGCGCCGTGCGCACGTAGATGATTCTTTAACCCACCTTGAGCCTTACATGGATGTGACACAAAAACTTTGCTTCTAGTAAGAGTGCTCGCCTGTTAACTTTTTTTTTTCTCTCTTTTTAAATTTTTTTTCTTAGCTTTGTTTTTGCTAGGGATGGGGCATCCTACCGGATGCCACACATTCACTCGCTATTTTAGACACTCCAGCCGAGAGATCTTTTTAAGATGCTAACCGTTTCTTTAAGTGTAATTTTTTCTGTATCTCTCTTGCACTTGGTTCACCGGGTATATTCGCCAGGTAGTTTTTTGAAATTCTTTTTCATTAGTCCGGTTGCTCCTACAATTACTGGGATGATGGAGATCTTCCTAAGATTCCAGTTTCTTTTCATGTCGTACATAAGACCTTGGTATTTCGTAACCTTTAACTTCATTATGAAGCTCCGAATAATTTTCCAGGGTCACTTTTAGATTTGCAGATTAGACCACAAATATGATAACTTAGCATTGGATGTCGTGCTGGTATAGATCCCTTATCAAACTGTTGATCTTGTCTTTGGTTTTGTGGTTTAAGATGCTGATTTACAAGTGCAGCTTTTGATAGAAGAATTCTACCACATACAGTGCAGTTCAGTTCCTGTTGTATATTCTCTGACGCTATACATTCATCCTGCTTTCTTAAAATACGTTTTAAGACAATATGGTCTGCATGCAGCTCTTTAAAATCTTTACATCTGTATCTGATGTTTTGCCTCCATGCTTCTCATTGATCTTAATCCATCTCAACAAGTGTCAAGTTGCTTTTAAGGGCATCCTTAAACCCTTTTCTGGTTTATGTTGTGGTCTCTTCCATCTATCTATTTCGCCATAAAACAGCTGTTCAGGGAGTATTTTGACCGCCAGCCTAACCAGGTGTCCAGTTCAGCGCATTTGGCTAAGATCAAAGTGTAGTATCTGTTCCGATGGATACTGCACCCCATAGACTAGTATTGTCTTGGCCTTTGGGGCTTGATTTACGCCGGTCTATGGGTCTGTCCTGTGCAGTTCTAGGAGGTCCACCTTCCCAGGCTTCGCCTCCCCTCTTTGGGGAGGAGTAAGTTTATTGCTTACTGCCTGAGGCGCCCCTACCGGGGAATGCCGACGGGGCTGCCCAGACAATTTTTAAACCCCACTTTCCCGACCCGACCTTGGGTCACATCTTACTTGTGGGAGTAAGATAAAAACTGGCCTTGTGCCTAACTCCTGGAGTGGAGTAAATCAATACTCATGCTATTTTAACGTTCAATGACTACAGTGTCAGCCGTGAGAGTCTTCCAGTTGATGTTAAGTATTCTTCCGAATACAACTTTGATGAAATCTTTCTAATAGTTTGGGTGTCTTCTATATGCTGTCCAAGCATCTGATCAATATAGCAGACAGTCATAACTCAGGCTTCATGAACACTGACCTTTATCTTTGATATACTTCCTAGATCTTAATTCTTTCTCTGATGTTTTTCCTCCATTGTGGTCAGTCTTCCGATTGTGCTTCCCAATTATCTACATCCATCTTAAGTAGTTTCAAGTTGTTTTTCAGGACATCCTTAAAACTTTTTCTTGGTTTATATTGTGGTCTCTTCCCTGTTATCTATTTCACTATAAAACAGTTGTTTAGGGAATATTTCGTCCTCCATCCTAACCAGGGGTCATAGTCTAGAGCAGTGTTCTTCAAACTTTTTTTGTCGCGACCCCTTTTTGGAAAAATTTTTTTTTCGTTACCCACCAAAATTTTTTTTAAATAAAAAATAAGTTTGAATATTATTTAAAAAATTCCATAGTTATAATTTGGCGACCCCCTTTCTATGGTTACGCGACTCCCCTGGGGGTCGCGACCCCCACTTAGAAGACCTCTGGTCTAGAGCATCTGATTCTGAATGATTTTCATTTCTATACACATATACACATGATTTGTTTAGTGAATTAATCTTATTATTAATTAAAATTTTAATGAAACCCAAGATGAAGTAATTTCTCCCGAGCAACGCCGAGTATCCTCGCTGGTTTAAAAATAATCGTCAAAACCGTCAGAACATCGGATTAAAGTACATAAGAAACATTAACATCTACAATCAACAGTAAGCAGATTTAAATATGGGCACAGCATCAGCGTAAAACAAACAATACACATGAAGAAGGCTAGAGAGTATATCGACCGAAACGTAGAAAACAATATATATCAACAATCTTAAGATAAATATGTAAATAATAATAATTCCTCATCAAAAATCTATTATTATACTAAATGTGAGTTAATCAACGTTTGTTTCCCCGTAAGGTTTTTTCCTATATACCTTACTTCTGGGATTGAGTTATGCTTGAAAATAAATTATTTTTGAATCGTTCTAATTAGCTGTAATTTATAATTAACTGAACAATTCATTGATCTCTCTCTCTTAGCTATCTTTGTATTTCTCGTCACCTCTCTCTCTGTTGATTCAACCACTTTCTAATATTTTTTTATGTTAGTGAGCATTTAGAGAAAGAGTTGACTCTTTTTTCAGCATAGTCATCTAATTTACGTAAGTGTGTCTGGTAAGAGGCTGTTGCGATACCGCATGGTTATTTGCGGTGGTTACCGAAAAGAGGTAAAGATACTGAAAATCTGGGAAGGCTTGTTGTCACTCAGACTCCAGGAAATACCACTGGTTGTTATCGGTGAGCAATCACTGACGATAATGTGTGTGAGAACTCCTAGTGAGTACAAATATAATAATAATAATAATAATAATAATAATCTTAGTCTTTCTCAACAAAAACAAGAGAACTTGTTTAATCATTAATATAGCCTGCCCATTCGATACCAGAGTGCAGGAGAAAGAACACGAAAAAATAAATAAATATCAAGATCTAAAATGGGAATTAGTTAGACTATGGAAATGTAAAGAAGTAAAGGTGATCCCCGTTGTAATGGGAGCGCTTGGAACCATAACGAAAAGCCACCATAAATGGCTTAAACAAATTGACGAGACAATTTATTTTCCAATTCTGCAAAAAGCTTGCCTATTAGGAACGGCGAAAGTGTTAAGGTACAGCTTGAATATCTATGGTCAAGGGAATTGACTTGATGTTAAAAAACAAAAAAAAAACAAAACCCCAACTAAAAACATCCAAAAGTTGAGACTACTATGAATAATAATAATAATAATAATAATATAGAAGTAAAGAGACTTATTATTTTTAGTTATGTAAGAAGAATATCTTAACAGATACAATTTATGATTTTTTTTCAATTAAATCAAAGTAGAATAAAGTGGTAGTGTTTGTGACCCAGCGGCTCACATGTACGTCTAGTATTCAGACAAAAGTTATGCTTCTGGCTTTCCATAGTTGTTCTTTATTTTTATTGCCTAGTTATTCTTCCATAGTTAAAAAAAAAATATTCTCGTATCGATAAACAAAATATTTTTTTTTACAAATTAATTTTTTTTTTATCTGAACTGACATATTTACCTATATCGATAAATTTTATTTTATTTTTCATCATATTTATATTTATATATATATATTTTTAAATTGTAAACATCTTTTGAATATATTTAAAAAATCTTTTTCTTTGAATAAGGTTAAATGTTTTTATAGCATTTAAGTTTACTCGGAAAGTTTTGAATTTATTTTGAATCATATGTCTTTGAAATAAAATGTTTAAGAACTATCCTTGGATAACTCTGTGAGATAGACGAAGAAATGCAGATATCTGAAATAAGTTTAATATTAACATATCCATTAACGATATTATTCGAAAAAAAGAGATTAACATAGTATGGACATGTTTCCCGGCTACCAGACTCCAGCTATGTAAAGAAATCATATCGAGAAGAGTTAATCGAAGAAAGATCAAGAGGACGACCATCATGCATGGAGTATTGTTGTCACATCTGGGCTGGTGCACCAACCACCAGTCTCTTCCTCTTAGACAAGGTTCAAAAAAGATTCGCTAATCTAATAGGCCCCTCACTATCCATCCAATCTCCAGCCTCTGTCCCATCGCCGCAATGTTGCATCCTTGTGCTCGTTTTACAAGTACTTCAATGAAATGTGCTCCGATGAACTTGCTGCTCTGGTGCTCCCTCCATGTAAATACACTCGACCAACCCGACAATCAGTTAAATCCCATCCATTAACTATGGAGGTTACCAGATGCTGGAGAGCCTTTTACTCCGATAACTTCTTTCCTCGAACTGTCGGTCTTTGGAACTCCCTTCCTGCTCACTGTTTCCCTGACTGTACCGACATGCAGACATTTAAAACTAATGTGGACAAGCACCTAGCTACACAGCTCCCAATTTAGGACGACCCCCCCCCCCCCCAAAAAAAAAACTTTCACCCTAATTCTCAGTAACCCTTTATGAACTGAGTAAAAGAAAATAAAAGATAAGGGTTGAGACTGGTATACCGCTCCTGGCAGCTGAAAGACTGGCTCAAGGCCGTGATAAGTCGGGGGATTTTGCTATCAAGCATGTGCGAAGCTCTCTGGAGTATACACATAAGTCAAGTAAGCAAAGTCAAGTTTGAATTTACTATTATTTAATTAGTTTTACTTTTACTCTGCCGGTATACATTTAACACATACACTTTTTGTTTTACATACTTTTGTTGGCTTGTGCTTGTGTTGGGGAATAACCCAAACTACCTCTTCAGGAATATAATGGACTACTCCAACACTATTAAAGACAGTATATGTGTGTGGCAGTAGGGAGAGTCATATTTAGTATTGTCTACGTTACTGCCTCAAATCTAGCCATGTCTAGTACATTACTGTAAACCCTTTTGCATATATACGTTTGATGGTGAATATATTGGATAGTATATATTGACTTAGACATATATGGCAGTTATGTTAGAAAACAGGAAGCGTTTCAGAACTGGGTCATGAAGGGGTCAGTAGAATTATGATACACTAACATTATAAGAAAAGGAAGTCTATGATATTTACGCAGATATGATGTCAGACATGAACGGCAGAAAGGTGAAGCTCTTCTGCAGTCTTAGAGAAGCGACCGAACTAAGAACATGCATTTAAAAATGGTCGAACAAAACGATGATGTAATTAACTTGTACCTATTACTATAATATACAAATAATGTGAACAAATAAAAAGGCTACTATTTCTTGTAAACATATGTAATTGTTTATGTTACAGTTGTACTAGAGAAATGTAGGTTTTTTTTTATTAAGAACTTAAGCGGCTGCAGATGAGAAGGGGAAAACAGCTTTATATTAACGAAGTTCCGAGTCCGAATAAATATTGTTTGTAAGTAACTGAAGCAAATACATTTTCCTATTGCAAAAAAAAAACATGATTCAAAAAAGAAAAAGAAAAATTGTCTAGACAGAATCAAATATTGATTTATCAGATGAATTGCTATCGATGACAAACTTTGAAAACCGACACGATAATTTTACATATTAGATAATATAAAAATAAATGCTATTTCTGAAAAATGTATTTTCATCTATTTTCAAGTATCAAATTTGGAAATTTCATTCAAATCTGAAAAATTTAGGCATTACAGAAATTTATGAAAACATGCAATGAATAGGCACTTATTTTTTTGTCTTGAGGAAATCGAGTTTATCAAAGCTAAGATTGAAACATGTCTTGGATGTGTAGCCTTGATATGTTTGTATAAATAAAACTTATTATATATAAATAGCTCTATGTATTATTAAGCAGTATTATATAAACACAGTAAAGATTTTACGGATTTTCACCCTGTGGATACAAACCATGCCTGGATTATTATATATATATATATGTATATATATATATATATATACTAGAAGAATACACCTAGGACGGGTAAAATTCCCCAAACAGAACAGTTTTGCACCACTTTTAAGTCCCCTTATCAAGATTAATATCAAATTATACTGATACTAAACCTTATGTCTAGATTCCTTATTCTAATTTTATTTAAAATTCATTACATAATTTTGATTCTAGAAAATGTCTGAAATTTAAGGCTTAAAATCAAGAAATTGAAATTCAGGAAGTCTTGTTTAATTGTCATTGTCTAATAAAAGGTCGCATAGCCTGGACGCGCACGAGTGTCGTTGCCGACATCGCACACTGCCCATGGCTGTAGCGGCGGTGATTTGTTAAGAATCACCGTGTCTAGGGCACAGCATATGGAAGGCGGAGCCCATCCCTCTCCTTCCGCTGCCTTGAACCTTCCCTGAGTTTTAGTCAGGTACCCATTTACTGCTGGGTGGACAGGGAGTTTTCAGACCCGAAAATTTGCATGCCGTGAGTGGAATCGAACCCGGGTCGTCCAGCCCAAAGACAAGTGCTATAACCACTCGTCCTCCCTTAATGTCTAATATCTATTGTTAAAATTTCACAAAAATCGGAGGCATCTGAATTTTCACGAAAAGCTTCCACCCCTTTTTTACCCCCTTTGCATAAACTAAAACTAAATATAGCCCACATTTGGACCTCTTATCAGTGGCTAAAGGTTACTTTAGTCCGGTGTTCAAACCAAGTGACAGGTGGTATAGCCAACCATAGTTACACTGATCAGTCTTATAAAGACGTAACATATAGATATGGATATATAAATAAAAGTTATAATATATATATATATATATATATATAGTTAGGATATTTGGGTGTGTGGATAAACCAATATTATCAATGCTTAAGTCCACATGAGTTTAAGAAGATTTGAAACACCCATCATTTGTTAAAGAGGTCTTACTTCAAAATATATTATGGAACACGGTCACACACATTAGATCACTGTGTAGAAATTGAGACTAAATCAAGATTTACTAAAAAAAATCACTTCGGTTTTATCCTCCTTCTCAACATTGGCATATTTCTGCCTTCTAATACCCCTATATATATATATATATATATATATATATATATATATAGAGAGAGAGAGAGAGAGAGAGAGAGATTCGGAAAAATTTCAAATATGTTATGCATTCAATATATCTTATTTTTTATATAACGAAGTTGCGTAAATAGTGAATACCGAAAGTATTAAATAGATTAAATCATTTAAAAAAATAAACTGAAAAAAAAAAAAATCTTTCAAAGGAAAATGCACTTTTGAAGCAAGGTTTGTACTCATATGACCTGATTTAGTCAAATATTTCAAAATAAAAGTCAAGAGAGAGAAAATTTACTTGCTGCATTGGAAGGGGGGGAATTATATATACAATAAACAAAAAACTACAACATAAATAAATATACATAAATAAATATACATGTTTAGATTGATTGATTATTTTATTCTTCATATATCACTCAGCAGAAAATTGATCATTTTGAAACCTGATAAAACGCTATTCAGCTGTCATGATCGCACAATGGCAATCTGTACGGCGCCATGAATCTTGCTCAAGGGCCAAATAGTTATCAATAAATAGAAAAGGCAGGTTTTCTACCAAGAGCGGACAATTGTGAGGGGGTTCGGGGGTATGAAGGAAGGAAAGTCCAATATTGAATGAATTGATTTTAGCAAGTGCACTCCTGGCAAGAAGATGCCAGAAATAGCAGTAATGCTATAGGAGAAATAATTCTCCTGGGTGCAATGTGGTAACCCTGCTGCCAAACGCATTCAACTATGTGATATACGGAGACGGGTTGAAAAGAAGGCCCTGAAGGCAGGCAGTTGTTGGCTTGGGGAATTCTGTTCTATATTTATTAACAGAAAATTTAAAAAAGAAAAATGGAAAATAAATGAAAGTTCTTTTTTCTTTTTTTTTTTAGGACGAATGCTAACAACATTAAATGATTGAAAAACTATGGGATTGAAATGGGGAGAGAAGAGAGAAATGGGGAGAAAAATGAGGAGAGAAGAAGAAATGGAAAAGAGGAAAGAGAAAAATAGTAGCAAAAGAAGAAAAGTGGAAAAAGAAAAAAGAGGAGAAGAGGAGAGACAAAGAGTAATAGAGAGAATAAGAGAGAGAAAGAAAAAACAGAAATAGAGAGAGATGAAGAGAGAGAAAGATGAAAGAGAGAAAGAGATGAAAAGAGAGAAAGAGATGAAAAGAGAGAAAAAGAGAGAGAAAGAAAGCGAGAGAAAGAAAGAGAAAGAGAGAGAGAGAAAGAGAGAGAGAGAAAGAGAGAGAGAGAAAGAGAGAGAGAAATAGAGAGAGAGAAATAGAGAGAGAGAAATAGAGAGAGAGAAATAGAGAGAGAGAAATAGAGAAAATGTGAGAGGACAGATAAAGAATTTGAGGAAAGAGAAAGAAGAGGAGGAGGGGAAGATAGAGAAAGAGGAGGAGGAGGGGAAGATAGAGAAAGAGAAGGAGGAGGGGAAGATAGAGAAAGAGGGGAAGATAGAGAAAGAGGAAGAGGGGAAGATAGAGAAAGAGGAAGAGGGGGAGAAAGAGGAAGAGGGGGAGAAAGAAGAAGAGGGGAAGATAGAGAAAGAGGAAGAGGGGAAGGTAAATAAAGAGGAAGAGGGGAAGGTAGAGAAAGAGGAAGAGGGGGAGAAAGAGAAAGAGGAAGAGGGGAAGATAGAGAAAGAGGAGAAGATAACGGAAAAAGCGAGATAAAAGAGAAAAAGAAAAGAAAAAAGGAAAGAAAAAGAAAAAGCAGAGGAAAGAAAAAAGAAATAAAAAGAAAATGAGAAATGGGGGAAAGAAAAGAAATAAAAAAGAGAAAAGTTAAAACAAGAAAGAGAAAACAAGAAAAAAGAATAGGAAAAAGAAAAGGAAGAAAGGAAAGAGAGAAGAGAGTTAATAAAAATAGTAAAGAAAAAGAAAAAAAAAAGTAAATGACGTGTAGATAAAAAGAAGAGAGAAAGTAAGTAAAGGTTTTGTAGAAATTAGTCAAAAAGAATCTGGTTATCTTAACACATCAATCTCCTGAAATCACACTGGCGGCGCTCGTCTTAACAACCCACTTGTTATTTCGTCTTACGATCAAACATGCAAATTAGTGATAGTTTTAAAGAGTTAGAACCACTCCTATGATTTGGCTGAATCACAAATGGAGGCTACAACCTGGCAGGCGAAACTATCTGTTCCGATGGATACTGCACGCCTGTCCTGTGCAGTTCTAGGAGGTCCACCCTCCCAGGCTTTGCCTCCCCTCTTTGGGGAGGAGTAAGTTTATTGCTTACTGTCTGAGGCGCCCCTACCGGGAATGCCGACGGGGCTGCCCAGGCAATTTTTAAATGGCCAGAGTGCTCACCTCTCGAGCGCTGGCTTTTCAAACCCCACTTTCTCGACCCGATCTTGGGTCACATCTTACTTGTGGGAGTAAGATAAAACTGGCCTTGTGCCTAACTCCTGAGGAGGAGTAAATAAAACCTGTCAGGCGAAACATTGTGGTCTCTTCGCCTCGAGCAAGTCTGACCTTCTTGGTTCTTTATCAACATAAGTTTGGGTTTGTTAATCTTACCAAAACTAAACTCTGTCACACTTCTAGTCTTCTGAAAAATTGCTGTCAAATTTGAAGCTTGCATATAATTTATTGAGTAAATACTGAAATTACATTAAAATTGGATAATTTTATGATTCATTTTTATCAACCGTTTTTCATATGCATCCTGCAAAATATTATCTATCATGTCTTAACTGTCTTCAAGACCCCTCGTCTCTCACTATATTGTTTAGCTGACCGAATGATTTGAAAGCCCAGGAACATACTTTTATCACATCATCTTCTCGGTGGTTTACCTCTTTTTCTGCCCCCTTCCACCATTCCTTCTAGACATACTGTAGAATACTAGCTATCATGTCTTGCCATTCTCCAAGATCTCTCGTCTTTCACTATAATATTAATCTGACTGATTTATCTGAAAGTCCAGGAAAATATGTTATCACATCATCTTCGCAGCAGTTTACGTCTTTTTTTGCACCCCTCCACCATTCCTTCTAAACATACTGCAGAAAACGATCTATTATGTATTAACTATCTCCAAGACATTCTGTCTCTCACTACATTGTTGGCTGACTGATTGAATCTGGAAGCCCAGAAGATATGTTATCAAGCCATCTTCTTAGTGAATTACCACTTTTCTGCATCCTTCCACCATTCCTTCTAGACAAGAACACCAAGTGCACACAGACTTTCAAAATAATGTCATTTCTAAATATGGTGTATTGCCTCTTTAAACTTATGAGGAATCAGTTCAGTTTGTAGAATTGCGTTAAAAATATGGCGTATCGCTGAAGTGGTCGGTTTACTAATCACGGATCTGATCATCCAATATTAACAAGTGAAACAAGCCGCGCATGCGTGGCCCCCCTCTGTATGTGACTCGATTTGGTGAGTGTAAAATGCAATAAATTTGGGCAATTTGGGGCATTTTTGACCCCCCTTTGACAACCTGGGGGCGCGAACCAGAATTTTTCTGAGGTCAAGGATGCTCATTTTATATCCAGAACAA
>OY744538.1:21683148-21765648 GCA_963556195.1 Sepiola atlantica
TGGACAATTGTCCTCTTCTACTTCTACGTCTTTCATCACACGTTCCTGAAAAGAGAGAAAGGGGAAAAAATAAGATATATATTATATATTTCTTTAAATTCACACGAAAGTTTATGTAGTAGCTCAATAGTGTACAATACAATACAACTAGAGCTCTGAATTTAATATCATATAATCATAGTTATTCAGTAAATACAAGTAAATAGTCATGGATTTCCTTTTGGTTTGAGTGAAAAAACAAAATTAAAAAAGGAATATATAAATTAAATGAATATTGCTTTTTTAGTCTGATTGTGGCTAATATACACTGAAGAAGCCTTTTCGTGAGTGTTTATGGTATGTTGTATATCATAAAAATGTATATTTTCGAAATGTCCAGAAACAATTGTCTGATGAGGTAGTATTTTTGGATGAAATATGAAATGTTTTCTAAATAACTGATATATATATATATATATATATGCATGCACGATCCGAATACATTCGTTGATCATTAGCCTCCTGCACTGAAGAGTGCGTTAGCATGAAACATCGATGTCTGTAGGTATTAAAATAATTAATATTTATTTATAAATATTATATATATATATATATATATAATGCAAAACTTTTTATAAAAACGAATAGAGCATTCTTTGTTGGTTGACAGTGTCTATATAAACATTGAGATTTTGCTTACTGAATGGCTAAAATCGTAGACTGTCAACAAAACATTGAAGTTTCGATTTCAGCCCGTAGCTGTAATAGGGTGAAACATTCTGTAAATTACATTATATATATTTGCTGTTTCAGAAAAAAATCAATTTAAACCAAAAACAAATTCGGAGACATTACTTTATTATTTTAATTATGCTGGCTACGAACGTTTCAGAAATATAATGCTCAGGTTATCTTTGAAGATGAGATGGCAATGCAAAAAAAGTTCAATACTCAAGTCAGATTGTTGATCGGTTTCAACACTCGGCAGATCTTTTCTTCAGGCCGGTTATAACAAGCCGCGCGTGCGTGGTCCCCCTCTGTATGTGACTCGATGTGGCGAGTGTAAAATGCAATAAATTTGGGCAATTTGGGGCATTTTTGACCCCCCTTTGACCCCCTGGGGGTGCGAACCAGAATTTTTCTGAGGTCAATGATGCTCATTTTATATCCAGAATAATTGCCTCTACATTTTGGCCAAGTTTCAGAAAAATTGAATGGATGGATCAAACGTTATGGGAGAAAAGTGTCATTTTTTTTCCATTTTAGGGTGCTTTTGACCCCATAGGGGCGCGAACCAGATTTTTTCCAAGGTTATTTTCTATTAGGAACAATTGCCTCCACATTTTGGCGAAGTTTCAGAAAAATTGAATGGATGGATGAAAAGTTATGGGGCAAAAAATGTCATTTTTTGTCATTTCGGGGCCTTTTGACCCCCTGAGCGGCTAACCAGATTTTTTTTCAAAAATCGGAGAATGTCACTTTCTAACCTGACCAAAGTTACAACTTCATGCAAAATTTCAGAGAAATTCAATGGATGGTTGCGGAGAAAAATGCGGACGGACGGACAGAAATGCCTCAAAACATAAGTCTCCCGATTTTATAAATCGGGGGACCAAAAAGTATTTGAGGTAATTCAGTAATTTGGAATTTTATGTATACAATTTTACAAGCTGATTGAACCCTACATCATTGGATGAAAGTGAAAAACACTGGTACAATACAAGTACCACTCTCTGAGCATCTATGATTATAATCCATAACATGCCAAGGCAAGATGATTGGTAATCACTAGTGATGGGACGATTCCAATATTTCTCTCCATTCCCATACAATTACCGATTCTGTTCTAAATTCCTGATTCTGATACGATTACAGATTCCGATGTTTTTTAAACCTCTAAATATTTAGCTATATAGTAGTTGTTTTTTATTTTCGGATTACTGTAAAAACCGATGTAATATGTGCTTATATTTTTTGCAAACGTAAAAATACACTTGTGGTGGTGGTGGTGGAGGCGGGGAGTTCTATAGATTTGAGTTTTACTGATAGTTTAAAATCAATAAATATTCATCATTTATTTTATCATTAGGATCAACAATGGAAAATTAAGTTTTAAACAAAAACAATTAAAAGAATCGTTTTTGGCATCGGAAAATAAGCACAAATGTTTCCGATTCCTATACTCCCAAGAGTTCCGATTTTCTGATTCCGATTAACTGTCTCAATACTAGTAATCACTTCGGCAAACAGAATATGTTTTTACCTGTATAAATGACGTTTGAAGAAAACATGTAAGTACTTTCGAGTAATGTATATTTTATTAAATGAAGTCAAAGTTATTAAAATATCAAAACGTTCCGCAGTATTATGAATGTTGTTTAGTGATCGATGATTGGCTGGTTTGCCAATTCTGAAATCGGTGTTTCTGTAATTTGTTATTTGTGAAATAATAGATTGGCTATGCTCGACGGTGTTTTGAGTTTTGTGGGAGGACTTAATTGTTAGCGTGGATATAATTTGCTACCCTCTCTTTGGTTTACTTAGTTGGGAGAGGTTTACAGGGGGACTAATAATGTTTTTGATTTAGGTTTTAGAAATAAGTTAAAATTTCTGGAAACACGGTCGAAGGTAGTAGTCGAATGAAGTGATCTGTTCTGATGCGTTATTTTTATTGTCTACTCTAACTTATTTTGGAGGGGGAAAACCAACTCTAATTTATATATATATATATATATATATATATAAGAAAAGATAGAAAGAAAGATCGAATAGAAATAGATGAATAGAAGATATAGAAAAAGATATATATATATATATATATATATATAGTAATCCAGGTAAAGTAAACATCCACAAGATAAAAATCCAAAGAATTTCAACCGGTCTTATAAAGAGTGCTCAGTATCAAATAGAGCTTTTATAATTATTATTTTTTTAAATTTATTTATACAGACATGTACACACATGTCTGTATGAATAAAAACTAATTATATATATATATGTGTGTGTGTGTGTATGTGTATGTGTGTGTGTATGTGTGTGTGTGTGTATAAAAATAACACCACTCAATAAGTCCTGGGCCTTACTAATAAAACAACTTTTAGGCAAAATTCGACTTTATTCATAAACATAGTTCTGTTCTCGGTTGATACACCGATTACAAAGCTTCTCTAGAAATTCGATGTCTTTTCGGTAGAACGATTTGCCTTTGGCCTCAAAATATGCCTCAGTTTCCGATACCACTTTTTCATTTGAGTCAAATCTATTTCCTTGGAGCATCATTTTCAGGTCTGCAAACAGCCAGTAGTCGCTGGGGACCAGAGCTGGAGAATAGGGTGGGTGTGGAAGCAATTCAAAGAGCAATTAATGTAGTTTTATCATCGTTGTGATCGATTTGTGACACGGTGCATTGTCTTGGTGAAAGAGCACTTTTTTTCTTCTTTATTTATGTCAGTGTTCTTTCTTTCAACTGCACCAATAATGCAATATAATATACACCATTGATGGTTCTTCCTTTCTCAAGGTAAGCAAAATATGGAGGCAAAAAACTTGCAGGCTGATATTTGCATCTTTGGTTGCTTTGGACGGCTTTCACCTGCTGCTGTCCACTCAGCTGACTGCCAATTAAACCCCGGAGTGAACTGTTGGATCAAGGTTTCATCCATTGTCGATTTTGATCGAATGTGAGCAAACGCGGCACCCACTTTGATCACAGCTTTATCACTGACAAATGTTCATAAAAAATGATGAATACACTGTTTTCTGATATCTTCAATTCCTCTGCTATCTCACACAAGTTCAATTTACGTTGTTCGAAACAATTGCTGACTTTGGGTGACCTAAACGTTCAGTGTCATTTGTGTCTGTACAACAACGTTTAAAGTCAGCATACCAATTCTTAACCATTGTTTCCGTCGGAGCAGAATCTGAATACCACCTATGAAGCCATTGCTTTACTTGAACAGTATTTTTCCCATCAGAAAGCACACAAAATTCAGATTTTGTTATTGTTTTGAAAATTGGCAACAGTAGCTTCACTTAAATAAGTAATTTGTAAACTAATAATCCGATTGGGCTCAAATTTTAACACATACCATTTGAAGGTTAGTACTTTATAAAAATCAAAAGGATTTTTTAATTAGTGGCGCCATCTGTGTGTCAGGCTTGGGACTTATTGAGTGATGTGTTACATAATTGGATTATAGTGACAGACGCTTGTATAACACGAATACCATATCTGAGCCTCTACGATTATAACTGGTGACATGCCGAGGCAAGATGACCAGTAATCATTTCAACCGCAGGTTTCACATCAGAGTTTCCTTCTTTTCGACCCATATATATATATATATATATATATATATATATTTGTAAGTTCTTATAAAAATATATGTTTAGGCATATGCTCCTTATGATTTCTGAAATATTTCCAATTGCAAGGAAAAATCAATCCAAAATTATAATTTTCATATTGATTTCAATTTCTTTTATTTTTGTACTTTGGCGAATATCTGTATTCCTTCTTTATTCTTCCGAAAAACAAAACTCTTTATTTATTTTTTCCAAAATTAAAACATTTTCTTACGCGCGTTTCATGGGATTAAGTTTGAAGAGCCGTTCTAAATCTCAGGTGTTGTTTCTTCTTTTTTTGGAGGTTTTGGAGTCCAGAGATTTTGTCACCATTCTTCATGAGAGTTTTTCTCATGTATTTCAGCTTGCTTTTTGGTCAAGTCTTCTTAAACTTTTCCCAATTTCTGTTCTCCTGTTTTGGGAATAATATATTTTCCTATTCACCGTAAATGAACTCCTTGCTCTGATGATCAGCAAAGTTAAACTAAAGTCTATATACTTTCTTTTGACCTTTCTGTGAAACGTGCGTAAGAAAATGTAATTTTGGAAATAAATAAATAAATAAAATACAGGAAAAAATGAATAAAGAAAGAAAGAGTTTTGTTTGTCGGAAGAATAAATAAGTAATACAGGTATTAGCCAAAATACGAAAATAAAGGAAATTGAAATGAATATAAAATTATGATTTTTATTGATTTTTCCTGTGGTCATTGGAATGCAACTATATTATATATATATATATATATATATATATATACACCTACACCAAGAATGTGTGTGTACATACTGTATCTACCGTTACTATTTGTACTGCTTTTAATTGACTTCTAAAAGCAATCTGTCATGAACGGCTTCTGAAATATTTCTCTGTGGGAAACTCATGAACTTTCACATTACCTGAGGAGATCCGTGGGTTTTAATAACAACAAAAAGCCGTTGTCATAACATGTCTCATCCGAATGAAACAGGCATGTCAGAAAAGCACATCTTTTTCTTCTGTGCCAGCATCCACGGAGATGGAAGGAGAGATAAAAGAGAATAGATAAGACAGAAAAGATAAGACAGAAGACAAAAGTGTAAATAGATAATTTCTTCATTTCTAAATTCTTTTTTTTTCTTATCTAATTCTTTTTTTTAACCTAATTATCTTTTTGTTTTATTCTCAGTGAAAAGTTTTGCCTGCTGTATCTTTTTTTTTATTGTTATTAATGTGTCCCAAAGGCCACTCGAGGATAAGGGTTAATGAGATTAAGAAGCTAAACTCCCATTTAGAAGTTAAAACCTCCCAGATAAATATATAAAGTAAACTTTAAAATTTTAGAAACCAGACAACTGACGCGAGATTTTTTCAAATAAATGAAATATTTATTAAATCATTTAAAAAAAAAAAAAATCCAAATTTTCGGTTTTATAAAACCCTATTCATGGTAATACAGACAATATTTTCCTTTTTTGTTTTCTTCTTTTTTTTTTCATGGTCGAAGTCTTATGGCATAGCTGAAGATCGACGATCTTCTGGTGTTATCGAAGAGACTGTTTTTGTTTTTTTAAATGTCCTATCTGTAGTAAAACACGCTGGAGCGCGTGTGTACAATAATGAGATAAGTTTTACTACAGTAAGAAACGTCGTTGAAATGATAAACTTTGAAATTTGAGAAACCAGACAACTTGACGACGTTTCTTACTGTAGTAACACTTATCTCATTATATAAAGTTTTGGACCAAGACTAGAATAAGGACCCCAGATCATTAACACAAGACGCGGGACATGTTTTGAAATCACCGGTTGACCTCGCAATACACGTGGTCTCTATTTACAAAACACTTGTAAATAAATCTTTTATTTATGTTAATAAATGCAGTATATTTCGGAATTTTTTTTTCTTTTAACATGTTAATATTTATTCTAGTCTTGATCCAAAGTTTTTTATTAAGAGACAGTAAATTTATCAGTTAGAAATCGGCTAAAAAAAAACTCCACATCCTAGAGTAGGTTTAAAAAAACAAAATAAAATTAACAAAATACAAAAAAAAAAAACCAACAAAAAACAACGACTCCAACTTTTGAAAACTTTCAGGCTGGGATCAAGGTGTAGCATCTGTTTCGACGGATGCTGCGCTCTGTAGACCGGTACCGTCTTGGCCTTCGGGCCTTGATTCCACCGGTCTGAGGGGTTGTCCTGTGCAGTTCTAGGAGGTCCACCCTTCCAGGCTTTGCCTTCTCACCCTTTGAGAAGGGGTTAGTTTATTGCTAATCACCTGAGAATGGGGATGCCGATGGGGATGCCCATGCATTTTTTTGACAGTCTGAGTGTCCTACCTCTAGGGCGCTGACTTATCAAATCCCACTTTCCCGACCTTGTGTCACATCATATCGCTGTGGGAGGTAGATAAATACCAAGGTGTAGCATCTATTCTGTCCTCAGTCAGTGAAGGAGAGGATCCTTCTAGACTGAGGCAATTTAAAAAAAAAAATTGTCCTAATTCAGAGTGCCCTTTTTTTGGACAGCTGGATTTTCCCAACATTAAAAACCGACCCCCGAGTCTAACTCTGCTCTCGTAGAGATTCAAGTAAATGGTGACTTTTGAAAAAAAAAATTGCTGAATCCTGACGACAACTCTTGACCTCAGAAGTGGAAACCGGCTGAGAAATTACAAAGAATTTTTTTAAAAATACACAAATCGCTGAATCAATTTTATTTAATTGATTCTGCGATTCAGAAATTCTGATCCATTTGTAAATATGAATTTAATTGAAGGTTAAAAAGAATGTATTATGTAAATGACGAAACCCGTCTAGTGTCTGAACGACTTTTAATAACAGTATATAAGGAAGTTGAAATATATTAATTTAAGTAAGATTCTTGACACGTTTTCCGTTCTAATCGCAGCCTCGTCTTGAAATTTCGTTCTTCTTTGTTTATATGTAATCAAATAATGTTATTTAATGTTATCTAATGTAAATTAATTGATTAATAATAGTTTCCTAATTTTAAAGGTATACAAATATTATGAACGCTGACTTGAAAAGATTAATTAATTAAATGGTAATTACTCGAGCCCCCCCCCCCACCTCTCTCTTCTGTTTACAAAAATTCTCCAGGACAGACAGACAGACAGACAGAGAAAGTGCTTCTTAATGCCGATCTCCAGATTTGTGGAGTCGACTGAAAAACCAAAAACAGATCCAGACTTTTGAGCCGATTTTAATAAGTTCATTTCTGACTCCAGATGAAGACATCTTCACCTATTCATCATGCTATCTGTTTCTGTACGTTTCAATTTATTGTTCTTTTGGTTTGACAAGACTTTTTTTTTCTATGGCATATCGACTCTTTTGGGGTTATTTAATTCTGAAACCAATACCTATTCTAAATGACTAACAGGACCCATGGAAAGTCCACAGTTGTATCCTTCATCGGTTATATATTGCTGCCGTTCATAACATGGACGTCAGACGTGAACGAAGACCCTATGATATAAGTGTACAATTTTTGTCCAAACTGAAATATACTTATCTAAGTACTCTGGTTAATGTAGTTTCAGAATATATCGGTTCATGAGGGGTCTATTTCCAAATCCCTTGTAGGAGTTTGTGACATATTTCCATTTTATGACGTGAACACAGACCCCACGATATCATTCTACCATCTTTTGACAGATATACTACACTTTGATCCTAGCCTGAAGGGCAAGAAAATGTATTTTAGTTTGAGTTCTACATTAGACACAACAGCGACATCAGATGAAATTTAAAAAAAAAACAAAAAAACTTTTTTTGCATGGCATCTTCGGCGATCAGGCGATTCCATCTTTTAAAAAAGGGGGGGTGGAGGGTGATAACATACATACGGACATTAAATTGCTTTAGCGTATTATAAATTATAGATATATAGATTCTTTGAGAACTCAAACTTTCGTGTAGTGACCAGAGTATCAGGATTATCAGGGTTACCAGAGAAAACGATAAGTGAAAACTAACAAATATAGGAAAGAAGGTTTACTAAAAAAAAAAAACGATGCAAGGTGAACAGAATAATTTAGCAATCGTAATGTTGAACTAGCAAATCCCGTGAGACCTTGGTGTTACAATATTTAACATGATGGTGCTGGTACAGTTTGTGATCCATGCTAAAACCGACTTTTCGTTGGCATCTTCTGGCTGTTTACGTAAACAGCAGGAAGATACCGCATGAAAACGACCCAGCGTCAAAATCAAAACGAGGCGACGCTATCAATCAGGACAAAATAACGAAACAACATTTAAAGCAAGAAAAAAAAAAAAAAAGACAGTCACCGTATGTAAAATTCAATGAAAAAAATTTAAGTTTTTGACGAAGAAAATATAATGAAACAACTGTTATAATTTTTTTTTTCTCACAAAATGTTTTTTTTTTTTCACGAGAATGTTAAGGTTTGTTTAATTATTATTTTTGTTTTGTTTCGATAAATTTATTTTTGTACTGGTACAGCTTTTGAACCAGACCGACTAGGTTAGAGTTATGGTGAACCCCCCCCCCCCCAAAAAAAAACCAAAAAAAAAAAAACAAACTTTTTTTTGTTTTTTTTTTGTTTTTAAAACTTTTTTTTTTTGGGGGGGGGGGGGGTAGAGTAAAAAGAAAATAATAGTTTCTTACATTTTTTTACGGTTAGGGTTTCCGATAATTTTTTTTTTTTCATTTTCCAAAATTTTGCAGATTTTCGGTTGGCGTTAGCACAGACGAATTTTACAATTTACTCAATTCACAAGTGACAATTGTCGTCTGCTGTCTTGCAATCTGATTGGCTAAGCACTTCGTCAGCTGAAAGATGCCGACGAAAAGTCGGTTTTAGCATGGGTCACAAACTGTAATTAGGTTATGCCAAATAATGTTAATGAGTGAAATGTGTTGAGTGAGATTTGGTCGCATCTGAAATTGAAGGCTATATGACAGTTTGGTAACCAGGAGGCGTCTTTGGTTTTGGCTCATTTCATATAGCAGAATTATCTTTCAGCAATCACCTCACACGAATCATTTTCTTTCCTTTGTTTTTATCCTTGTTCTCTTAACCCATTAGTGTCTAACTTTATTTTATTTAATATATTAATAAAAAATCTTTTTGTGAATACAATATCATTGTATACTAAAATTATTTCAAAGAGTTACTTCACTTCATAGGATAGTTAGAGCATTCATTTATACCATATATAAAATGTGGGTTGGTTATAAGAACTACTTACTAAAAAAATTTTTTTTAATTGATTAATAAATGAAACTGATTGTATCCTTCTACTCTATATTTTCACAATATACTGAAAACTGAGACATCAGTGTTGCCAATATACATCATACAGTAGGTGTAATATTTGAAAAAGGAACCATTGGGCGCTAATAGGTTAACTATATTCACGCCATTACCACAAAGTGTCCCCATTCTTTTCTGGTCAATCTTGTAGGAATTATAATTGCTATCATATTTAAAATTAATTTCCCTTGGTCAACGCGAGGTGTCCTTGCTTAGGTGTGTATGAGAGAGAAAGAAAGAGAAAACGAGAGAAAAAGAGAGAGAGAAAAAAAGAGAGAGAGAAAAGAGAGAGAGAGAGAAAAGAGAGAGAGAAAAAGAGAGAGAGAAAGAGAGAGAGAGAGAAAGAGAGAGAGAGAGAAAGAGAGAGAGAGAGAGAGAGAGAGAGAGAGAGAGAGAAAGAGAGAGAGAGAGAGAGAGAAAGAGAGAGAGAGAGAAAGAGAGAGAGAGAGAAAGAAAGAGAATAAGAGAGAGAGAAAGAGAAAGAGAGAGAGAAAGAGAGAGAAAGAGAAAGAGAGAGAAAGAGAGAGAAAGAGAAAGAGAGAGAAAGAGAGAGAAAGAGAGAGAGAGAGAAAGAGAGAGAGAGAGAAAGAGAGAGAGAGAGAAAGAGAGAGAGAGAAAGAGAATAAGAGAGAGGAGAGAGAGAAAAAAAAAGAAAAAAAAGAGATACGGAAAAAGAAAGAGAGGACGAAAAGAGAAAGAGAGAAAGAAAAGAAAGAAAAGAGTGAGAGAAAAGAAAGAGAAAGAATAAGAGAGTGTGTGTGTGTGTGTGTGTGTGTGTGTGTGTGTGTGTGTGTGTGTGTGTGCGCGAGAGAAGTATTTTATTAATTGTTTTTTGATTTTTCAATAAAAAAAAAAAAATCTTTTTAAGAATTAATGAATAAAAATTTTTAAAAGTTGGAAATCTAAAAATTAATTTCTTACTTTTCCATTAATGGCTTAAAATGGCGATGAAAAATCTTAAAACGCAAAGAAAAATGGTAAAAGAATTATTCGTCAAAGAGATGACTATTACCACTCGACTAAGAAAATAAATATTAAAAGTTTTAACATAACGAATTGACGATGAAAATCCATCTACTTTAAAAATTATGATAAGACACAATTTTCTAGCAAATCACTTTCTCCATTAGTAATGCGTGTTTTAAAAAACAACTTTCCACTGCGGAACTTGAGAAAGAGGTTTATGGTTAGAACACTGAAAAATTCACCTCGAGGTCAACCTCAGTTCTTGATAAGTAATATACATTAACTAAAAGAATACCCGTCCTAGGACAGAAAAAATGAATCTCCTAAATAGAACAGTTTTGCACCACTTTTATATCCTTTTACGAAGATTAAAATCAAGATATAATCAAGGGAGGCGCGAGAGTGCTCTATCCCTTAATAGACTTCACAAATTACCTGTGTGTACGTACGTACGTACGTACGTATGTGCCACCCTATATCTCAACTATTTGATGGATTCAGCTGATTTTTGGCAGAGATAAAGGTTCTAGGGTCTAGTTGATGGCATTTTAATTTCAGTTTACCATATACCTTAGTTTTCCAGAAAATTCCAAAAAACCTTATGAGAAGGCATTGTATTGAGGCATAGCCTTTACAAAAGTAGTGACATTCCATGAAAAATGCCAGTATACTGAAATCATATGCCCTTAATAGGGTTAAGATGAAAATTCATATACACTAAATGTACAAAAGCAAGGAAATTCCCAAATTTTTACACTTCTATTGTCATTAATTAAGGGTATGACTACATATCAACCAAACCATTTCATTATCACATCACTACAGTATAAATCTCTATGCATGAGTGGATGAAGTGTGTGAGGTGCGCTGAAGAAAGATTCCTACCAGTAAAATATATAGCCCTGTTGTGCTCGCATACTCTTAATGACAATAAAAGTAAAAATTTGGGAATTTCCTTGCTTTTGTACATTTAGTGTATATGAATTTTCATCTTAACCCTAATAAGGGCATATGATTTCAGTATACTGGCATTTTTCATGGAATGATACTAAACCTTATGTCTAGAATCCTAATTCTGATTTTTATAAAAATCCATTACATGATTATGATTCTAGAAAATGTCTAAAATTTACGGTTTAAAAAATTAAAATTCAAGGAATCTTGCTTAATTGGTGTCTAATAATTAGGGATCAAATTTAATGCAAATCTGAAATATCTCAATTTTCAAATGGGAGATTGTGCTCATATTCTACTCGATTAAACCCCTTTAAGATACCGCAGAGAATCTGAAATTTGTGGAATCGATGTTTAATACCTATTGTTACAATTTCACAAAAACCGAAAATATCTGAATTTTCACAAAATGGCTTCCACCCCCTCTTTGCTTCCTTTACATAAAAAAATAAATTAAAATAAATATAACCACATTAACTACCCTTACGCCTGGCAGCTGTGTTCCAAAATTCATAATGATCGGTTAATTAGTTTAGGAGTGAATCTTATACATAGAAATATATAAGCATACACGCATGCCTAACTAAATAGGGATAGTGCATATAGTACACTGATCAAAATCATGAATAAATATACTAGTCTGTATAATAATACGTTTGTACCTTCGTTTTTATGTACGTTATCACCTTTCACACCCATTCTAACAAATGAGATCGCCTGGTCGCCATCGATAAAATGCAAAAACTGATGATTATCTCATGTCGTGGGGTATCAAAAACGTAGACTTTGCCCATTTTAAAATGAATTGTTCCAAAATCGAATTCTATCGTCCTGTCGACGTAACCAGTTTTTAAACCATACTATTTTTATTTTTATTTTAATGCAATTTTAATAATTTCATTGTTCCCATTTTAAATAAATTTCAAAAGTGACATTCGTTTTATTTCTTTAAAGAATATTTCGCTGGAAATTATTTTTACGGTAAGAAGAATATATTTATTGTTACAACTATGAAGAAATACATATTTGCATTATCTGTTTGGCATGTGTTGGACAGCTTTTAGGAATTGATTTCCAAACTAATATATTTCTGGCTAGGTCTTTATTTATCCCTCTTTTTCTCAAATCCATTTTTATCACTTCCTCCCATGTTTTCCTTGTTCCTTCCCATGCCAACTGACCCTGTTACCTCAACTGTTCTACATCTACTAACCCAAGAACTATCATCCATTCTTTCAATGTGACCAAATCAACAACGTCTCCTGTTCTGCACATATCTCCCTATACTCTCCAGATTTAATCTTCCTCTGAGGTCATCAGAACTAAGTCTGTCTTTAATACTCACATTACTCATCTATCGTATCATTTCTCCCCATGCAACGCATGACCTCAACCTTTTAAATATTTTCCTATTTAAAGGGAGATAACTCTTTTGCACCCTAAAGTTATCTCCCTTGCCAATAGACATTTTGAAGTATGATTGATCTACCCAGGGTTATCTGCCTCTGAATTGACCAGACAACAATAGAAAGCAAGTACAATTTTAAATGGAGGACACTATCAAAATCGGCTCAGCGACAAACAATAAAATCCTCCTAATTTCATAGTAATTCTTCCAGTTGTAAAATTGTTAATAAACCATTTTATATTGTTGATCTCCATAGAATCGTTTTCATCCAATTATTTCTTCATATTTGTGTCTTATCACTCGCAAACCTTTTCACAACATTAGGGTTTTCTAACACTATAACCACTGATCATCACTTTGGTCTTGGTAACTCAAAGCCTCCAACTTAACAAGTAGACCTTCCATTGTTTCACAGGCAAGTACTAAATCCCTGACAGACATTATTTCAAAATAGATATTGCTAACGGTAAATTATACAGATAGATGAAAAATACCACCGTGGAATTTCCACAGGGTTTGCTAGAATATAAATATTTGCCAAGTTAAACACAATTGTTTTCTTGTTGTTGTAATATCGATTATCTTGAAGTCAGTTCTTTAGGGATTTACTTTCAAAGCCTTTTTAAACGATAGCAGATTTATTGATTTTTATAGAAACCAATCCCCAACCTTTATTTGAAAACCTTGACATAATCAAATAAAAAAGATTTTAAAATAGGGTTTCATCATCATCATCATCATCATGATCTAAAAATAAAATATGCGAAATAAAATGAATAAATTAAAAAAAAAAGAAAAGCAAAATAAATTTCTTTAAAAGATAAATAAATAAAACTTCTAGAATATTAAACATTACAGACTCAGTCATATTTATAGGAAAGTAGAAAAGGAAATATTATTTTTAGGTGCATCCACACATCTTTACAAACTTATCTTCGAGTGGCTCTTGGCCTTGATAAATGGTGACCAAACAGTAAAAAAAACAAAAACAAAAAAATAAACAAACAAAATAAAAGATCGCCCATCCATCCGAGGATCTGTCTGTCTCTCATGATTTCATCTGAAATAGCATTTTCGTCTGTCTGTGACGCAGAAGTATGAAATAGAATTTTTATCTGAAATAGCATTTTCGTCTGTCTGTGACGCAGAAGTATGAAATAGAATTTTTATCTGAAATAGCATTTTCGTCTGTGTGACGCTGAAGTATGAAATAGAATTTTTATCTGAACTAGCGTTTTCGTCTGTCTGTGACGCTGAAGTATGCAATAGAATTTTCATCTGAAATAGCATTTTCGTCTGTCTGTGATGCTGAAGTATGCAATAGAATTTTTATCTGAAATAGCATTTTCGTCTGTGTGACGCTGAAGTATGAAATAGAATTTTTATCTGAACTAGCGTTTTCGTCTGTCTGTGACGCTGAAGTATGCAATAGAATTTTCATCTGAAATAGCATTTTTGTCTGTGTGACGCTGAAGTATGAAATAGAATTTTTATCTGAAATAGCATTTTCGTCTGTCTGTGACGCTGAAGTATGCAATAGAATTTTTATCCGAAATAGCATTTTCGTCTGTGTGACGCAGAAGTATGCAATAGAATTTTCATCTGAAATAGCATTTTCGTCTGTGTGACGCTGAAGTATGAAATAGAATTTTTATCTGAAATAGCATTTTCGTTTTTGTGACGCTGAAGTATGAAATAGAATTTTTATCTGAAATAGCATTTTCGTCTGTCTGTGATGCTGAAGTATGAAATAGAATTTTCATCGCTTAATGTACAGGTTGAGTGGACGACGAATCTTTCGTTTAGAATTAGGTACACAGATGAAGAAAGGAAAATTATTTATAGTGGTTGTATCTAGACGAGTTTTTGCTGTGAATATTTTACGGAGAGGGGGAGGACCATAGATTGAAACTCAGTGAAGCAACTACCATGTAAATAACGATCTTGTAAAGAGACTAGAACGTCTGAAATAGTATTTTTGTCGGTCTGTCATGCATACGTTTGAAACAGCATTTTCATTGGTCTGTCATGCATACGTTTGAAACAGCATTTTCATTGGTCTGTCATGCATACGTTTGAAACAGCATTTTCATTGGTCTGTCATGCATACGTTTGAAACAGCATTTTCATTGGTCTGTCATGCATACGTTTGAAACAGCATTTTCATTGGTCTGTCATGCATACGTTTGAAACAGCATTTTCATTGGTCTGTCATGCATACGTTTGAAACAGCATTTTCATTGGTCTGTCATGCATACGTTTGAAACAGCATTTTCATTGGTCTGTCATGCATACGTTTGAAACAGCATTTTCATTGGTCTGTCATGCATACGTTTGAAACAGCATTTTCATTGGTCTGTCATGCATACGTTTGAAACAGCATTTTCATTGGTCTGTCATGCATACGTTTGAAACAGCATTTTCATTGGTCTGTCATGCATACGTTTGAAACAGCATTTTCATTGGTCTGTCATGCATACGTTTGAAACAGCATTTTCATTGGTCTGTCATGCATACGTTTGAAACAGCATTTTCATTGGTCTGTCATGCATACGTTTGAAACAGCATTTTCATTGGTCTGTCATGCATACGTTTGAAACAGCATTTTCATTGGTCTGTGGTGCTTTAAGAAAATAGCATCACGAAAACGCAGATCAAATGGAAACGGGTAAAGAATATCCGTTTTTGTTCTATTTAATAGCCAAGAAGTTATTGAAATGATTTTGGTACAAATTATTTCCTGGAACCAAATAGAAATATTATCAGTTGTATTAACATGTGTATAACTTGCAGGAAATTAGTTGTACCGAAGATGGAATATTTAAGGAATCGGTCATGAATGATTTATAGAGTTTCATAAAATTCTAGCACCAAAAGTGGCAATATTTATTTTCGCAAGCAGTTGTGCCATTTAGAGGCAGTTATTTGTATATTGATGAGAAGAATAAAAGCGTATTGCATAAGTGGAACATCTTCGGAATCTTGCATTCTCCATTCACACTTTTGGAAGTGTCCGATTCCGTTTTATTTATGTGTATTCTTTCTTTGCTCTCAGAGAACTTCCTTTTATCTGTTCCCCTCACCCTCTCGACATATACATACACACATACAAACACACACATACAAACAAACAAACATACAAACACATACATACAAACAAACACATACAAACAAACAAACACACACATACAAACACACATACAAACACATACACACAAACACATACACAAGTGCCTGTAAATTTCTGAATTGATCTAATTTATTCTTAAAACTAGTGTACACCCTCTGTCAAAAACGCTGAAAAAAAAAAAAAATGCTTCGCCAGTGTTCGCACTAATATTAATATAAAATTTCATAATTATTTAAGTTATTTAATTTGTTTATATATAAATTATCATTTCTGATGACCTAAAGAAAAAACAAACACCTACTGTTAACTTTTTATTCAGGGTGAAGGATTTCTTTCTGTATTAATTTCAGACGGAGGGGTTGCCTGACTTGCTATTTGCTTTCCAATATAAGTATTTCTAATACTTTTTTAAACATTTAAATAGGATAAGTAAAGACTGAACTAAAAAAAAAACGAGTCATTTCTGATGACCTAAAGAAGAAAAAAAAAACATCAACCGTAGACTTTACTTTATTTCCATTTTTTTTCTTTGATTATTGGGATGTAGAGGGGAAGCTACACTTTTTAACATCAAAGACATTAGCGGAAGTGAAATGTAAACTGGAAAGTTTAAAAAAGAAAGAAAAAAAATGTATAGATCGGTACAGAAAGTAGAACGTAAAAAAAAAAAAGAAAACGTCTCATTACGGAAATAAATTTGCGTTCTCTCTTCCCTTATTTGTTGGGCAGACTCTTGTGTGACGGGACTGATATATATTTACAAATAAGAACACATTGCTCTTCATTATGGAGTGGAGGATTTTCTCTTGGTTCTCAGGGTACTTCGTTTTTCTGCCCCCCCCCTCTTCGCTGTTCTCTAAACATATACAGACACACACACGTGTACGAATAAGTTCAACATTATTTCTGAATTAATTTAGTTTATGTTTCAGAGTTTGAAGAAGGTTGGAGGTTACATCGGCCGAAACGCTGTGAGAATCGCATCCAAGATGAGAATAGTAGTCCGAACGATCCAAATAATAAAAATGATTCAATTCATTCTTAAAATGATTTACATTAGAGCTATTTGTTACTTGATGCGGAATTTTTTTCTCCAAAAATATGTTCACACTTCTTCTTAGGTCATCCATCAACTGGCATTCACAAAGTTTGTGCGCCATGATGCTCGCTCACTCATTGCGGCCAGAAGCTCCATTTCAGAGAGGCAAGTGTCCTTCTCTACAAGAGTCTTAATTGTAATACGGGACCTCCCAACCTGTTACTTGACCTCTGAAGACCACAGGAGCATTTTTCCAGCAGAATCATCCTGACGAGATACATGTCCAGCCAGCTCTAAAGGTCGGCGTCGAACAACTGCAGATATGCGTGGAAGGCAAGTTATATGGTATCACCACGATATGTTGGTTTTCTTAATCTTTCTTGCCAATAAATTACCAGTGTGAGGAGAGATATTAAAAAAAAAAAAAAAATGCGTCATATATTTGGAAATCCCATTAATTATTTTGAAGGCATAATGGTCTTATCATAAAAATTAATTCATATCGTATTAACTGGACGAATCTATATAATACTAAAAGTCTATTGTTCTTGTATGTTTGCAATCAGCTTTCAGCTTTCCGGTTTTCAACATCCGGTTGCGCATGCGTAAATAGCATCGTCTTCAATCTGTTATTCCAATTCCGTTATTCTCTATTATGATTAACGAACGCATGAAATTTTTCATTCTGGAAATTTTTAAACAATTTCATTTAATTTCATCAAATAGTTTATTTGTTTTCTTCACGGCTAAAAACATTCAACGGGAGGACTTCGTAAAGTCTGTCGCAGTTTCAAAAAAACTCCTCCCTTTTAAAAAACAAAAACAAACAAACAAAAAAACAACACTCATTATTAATATCAGCCATACTAGCGGTCGGTGAACGAAACCACCTCCCACTTTCCCTCTCATAGATTTCACCACTCCTACTCCGTCTGTTTTCGTTACGTACGCGAGAAAGCCTGCTGTACCCCCTTCCTTTCTCAAATCGCCCTAACCAACCACTTATAATTCAGTAACTGTAATTTAAAAAAAAAACAATTATAATAAACAGAACGACTCATAGAAATCTATCTATATTCTTTTTTCATTTTAATATACTTTCATAGAAATGCTTCTGTTATGTAAAAAAAACCTATTTTCTTTATGCCACAAGTGTCACGCTCATACATGAATTCCATAGCTAATATAACAAACTGACCCAACGGGTCACGGGTGGTCTAGTATTTAATATAATTAGATCCTTCCTAACCAAAAGAAAGATCCCGGTTCTCCTCGATGGCCGTTCATCCAAACGTGACATAAATGCAGGTGTACCCCAGGGATCGATCCTTGGACCTTTATTGTTACTGATTTTCTTAAACGACCTCTCTGATGACATTGTGTCTGAGATGGGTATATTTGCTGACGACTCTACTCTTGTCATGTGAGTAAAACGGACACACACATATCCAAGGCAATGGCTGAATCCTTAGAAAGTGACCTCTAGTTTGTAATGGAATGGAGTCATAAATGGATGGTAACATTTAATGCTGCTAAGAAAAAGGCTCTTTTCCTTCAATAACTAAAAGAAACCTCTTCAACCACCAATTACCATGGCAAAGAACACCCTACCTGAGAGTCCAACGTTCAAACTCCTCGGCCTAACATTCACAGGTAACATGAATTTAGACAAATACATAGAATACATTGCCAATTCTGCTGCAAAGAAAGTGGGATCCCTCTACCATGCTAGAAAACTTCTCAACCTGACAGCATCCTATATCTCTACAAAGCCACCATCCGTCCATGCATGGAGTATTGTTGTCACATCTGTGCTGATGCACCATCCACTCGTCTCTCTCTCTCCTAGACAAAGTCCAAAAAAGAGTCTCTAATCTAATAGGTCCCTCACTATCTACCAAGCTCCAGCCTCTGTCCCATCGCTGCAATGTTGAATCCTTGTGCTTGTTTTACAAGTACTTCAATCGAATGTGCTCCGATGAACTTGCTGCTCTGGTGTTTCCTTGACGTAAATACACTCGACCAACCCGACAATAAGCTAGATTCCATCCATTCACTGTGGAGGTCCCCAGATGCTGGAGAGCCTTCTACTCCAATAACTTCTTTCGTCGAGCTGCTGGCCTTTGGAACTCCCTCCCTGCTCCCTGTTTCCCTGACTGTACCAACATGCAGAAATTTAAAACTAATGAGTGAATAAGCATCTCGCTGCACAGCTCCCAATTTAGGATGACCGCCATAAACTTTCACCCTTATTCTCAGTAGCCCCTTACGTCTACAGTAGAAACTTGCCTTGTTTGGGGTGAACTAAGTTAAAAATAAAAAAAAAAGATCCTAATTAAGTCACCCATCATTCTTTCTTCTAGTAAAGTAGTTAAACCTATAGAGTTATTAGTTTAGTTAGTTTTCTTAGTACATTCACCAATTTTTATATTATACAAGCAAAAAAAAAAAAATCTGGTTAGATTGTTTGAACTCGGAAAATGAGTTTGCAAAGCCAGTTTAATATTAAAAAAATAATAACAAGATCCAGAACTAGTCTGTCTGTTAGATAAATCGGTACTCTTATAGAGAACCCATCGCGTTTCTGTGACGTTGTGTCGTCAACGTTCGGGTAGGTCTCGGAAGTGCCCAAGAGTTGACAAAACTATTAACCAATCAGGTTGCAGCAGGCACTAGACAATCAGAGTGCAAGCAAGCAGACGATAACTTATGGAAGAAATGAATTTTTACGTTCTGCAGCATGTTAAAAAAAAAAAAAAATGAATTTCCACGATCTGTGTCAGCACGTTGAATCTTTCGAAGGACTCATTCAGTTCTGTCAGCAACGGTCACTTCTAGCGAAAGACTAACCCTATCCCCTAACCCTGAAATTGTGAAAAAGAAAAAAAACATTGAAAAAAACAAACAAACAAGAAATTGGTTAAAAACAGTGGTTTCGTTGTTTGTTATATAAAAAAAAATCATGTTTGAAACTTTTCGGTGCACAAAAAAAACAAACATTTTATTTATAAACATTTGATTAACAATGGTTCCTTTGAAAAAAAAAATACACATCTAATTAATAACAATTGTTTAGCAATGGTTTGTTCGTTCTTTATTTGTATATGTATTTTAGTTTGATTTTCTCCATCTGAATTTATTGGTTGACAGTTTTCACCTTGTCGACTCTCGGACGCTTCCGAGACCTGCCCGGACGTTGATGACGCGAAATCATGGAAACGTGGTTCATTCTCTATAAGAATATTGATAAACCTATTTTCCCACAAAAGATGTACCACCGTCGGTTTTGGCTCAATAGATGAAAGGTAGCATCCTCTGTCCGTGTGTCTGCTCTGTGGAACAATCTGTCAAATGAGATCATTACGATCTATAAAAAAAAGGGGGCGACAAGAAAGAGAAAAAATGGGTCAGAAAGAAAGAAAGAAAGGAAGGAAAGAAAAGGAATTGATAAAGAAAGAATGAAAGAAAGGGGAAAAGTAATGACAGAAAGAAAGAAAGGAAAAAGGCAGAAAGAAAGAAAAAGAAAGAAGGAAAGAAAAAGAAGAATTGATAAAGAAAGAATGAAAGAAAGGAGAAAAGTAATGACAGAAATAAAGGAAAAGAAGCAGAAGAAAAGAAAGAAAGGGAGAATGAATAAAGAAAGAATGAAATAAAAGGGAGAAGTAAAGAAAGAAAGAAAAAGACGAACGAAATGAAGAACAAAAAGAAATTAAATGAAATAAACAACTCCACATTAAATGGCGGTAGAAAAAACAAACTTTACAAAAACTATTGAAACAAAAAAGTTATCGATGGAAATTCTAAAAAATAAAGGGTCAATAATGCCCGCTAACCCTGACTACCATATCCATGTTTAAGGCGGCCTTAGACAAATATTCAGACTGTATGTGTATATAAATGGCTTTCCACTGACTCTTTACATGGCTTGTTGCACGATGCTATTTTTTGGTACAGTTAGTTCAATAAAAATGGAAAAGACATCTGAATCCATTTTTCATTCTAACGATAGTGGTCCCTATTTACTTTCCTCCTCACAAGGGCAAAGTTAGATACAAGGTTTTTTTTTTGTTTAAGTGGGGAATATCCAGCATCCCAAAAAGGGGCACTATGGATTTGACAACAAATTAAAATTGCTCAAGTCAAGGATCTCTGACCGAGGACAGAACACTTTGAATTATTGATTTGCAAAAATATGAAATACATTTTAACAAATTAAGCACAAGGACAAAAATTTAGACTGTATGTGTATATAAATGGCTTTCCGCTGACTCTTTACATGGCTTGTTGCACGATGCTATTTTTTTTTTCAAATAAATTTGATTTGATACCGTCCTTTCTCAACAGCTATGGGTTAAATAGCATTACTACTTGTGAGGGTATTTCTTTTGTTTATAGTGGACTATTCCAATTTTTATTCGTTCCTTTCTTTATTACCTTCAACTGTTGAGAGAGAGAGAGTGAGAAAGAGAGAGAGTGAGAAAGAGAGAGAGAGTGAGAAAGAGAGTGAGGAAGAGAGAGAGTGAGAAAGAGAGAGAGAGTGAGAAAGAGAGAGAGAGAGAGTGAGAAAGAGAGAGAGAGAGAGTGAGAAAGAGAGAGAGAGAGTGAGAAAGAGAGAGAGAGTGAGAAAGAGAGAGAGAGAGTGAGAAAGAGAGAGAGAGAGAGTGAGAAAGAGAGAGAGAGAGAGTGAGAAAGAGAGAGAGAGTGAGAAAGAGAGAGAGAGTGAGAAAGAGAGAGAGAGTGAGAAAGAGAGAGAGAGTGAGAAAGAGAGAGAGAGAGTGAAAGAGAGAGAGAGAGTGAAAGAGAGAGAGAGAGTGAGAATAAGAGAGAGAGTGAGAATAAGAGAGAGAGGGAGAGGAAGAGAGAGAGAGAGAGGAAGAGAGAGAGAGAGAGGAAGAGAGAGAGAGGAAGAGAGAGAGAGGAAGAGAGAGAGAGGAAGAGAGAGAGAGAGAGGAAGAGAGAGAGGTAAAGAGAGAGAGAGAGGAAGAGAGAGTGAGAAAGAGAGAAAGAGGTAAAGAGAGAGAGAGAGAGGAAGAAATTATTAACTATCATTACATTTTTAAAATAGGTCTTCCCTACACGCTTCAAAAACAGGAACTCTTTAAATTGTCTGGACTTTCTCGATGACGTCACATGACTCGCATGTTTCCTATTTCCGTTTTTACTGTTCCCACAAATGTCAAAATCGACTTATTGAACTTTCCAACACTTACTTCCCCTGGCTATGTCCTTGAATCAAACTCAAGGCCACCCAACGCACAACGTTGTAAATTTAAAGAAAATTGTATATTATCGATAAAAATAAGTGAATTTTTTTTCTGAATAGTTGTTATTATTTTCGAATCCTTTTTAACAACTTAAAGTCTACTCAGCCGAGCTGCACTCACAGACTTTCTACATTGTCAACCATTAGAGTTATTTTTTGTTCTCTTTTCTTTGTTAGATTGCTACAAAGGAATCATTCAGAAGGCTTTCAATGGCTGATCAAATCCTTAATATATGCTTGGAATCCCATTACAGTCACAGGAACTTTTGCAAAAAAAAAAAAAAAAAAAAAAAAAAAGGAGGGATTATTGTATCTCTGCCCCCGCCCCCTTCCAGATGTTTTTTATTTTTATTTTTTGCTTGTGCGGGCATGTGTACGTGTAATTTAAAAAAGGCGGAGAGCGAGAGGGCAGGTAAAAAAGATGAACAACTGTAACATATTCTTCGAACAACATTCTTAAGAAATCATTCCCACGGTATTTATACTTGTTCATGAGATAAATAGTTCAGGTTAGTTTTTGTTTGTTTTACGGCATATCAACTAGTGTTGTGATCGGAAATCGGAAAAATCAGACATTTTTTGACTATCGGAAATTCTTTTTAGCCTAATTTCAGATTCCAAAAACGATTCTTTTATTTATTCATTTTTGTTGTTGTTTTAAACTTAATTTCCTGTTGCTGGTACCAATAATAAAATGATAAATATTTATTGGTCCCCCGATTTAAAAAATTGGGAGACCTATGTTTTGAGGCATTTCCATCCGTGTGTGTGTCCGTGTGTGTGTGTCCGTCCGGATTTTTCTCCGCAACCATCCATTGAATTTCTCTGAAATTTTGCATGAAGTTGTAACTTTTGTCAGGTTAGAAAGTGACATTCTCCGATTTTTGAAAAAAAATCTGGTTAGCCCCCCAGGGGGTCAAAAGGACCCGAAATGGCTGATAATGAAATTTTTTGCCCCATAACTTTCCATCCATCCATTCAATTTCTCTGAAACTTGGCCAAAATATGGAGGCAATTGTTCCTAATAGAAACTAAGTATCGCTGACCTTGGAAAAAATCTGGTTCGCGCCCCCAGGGTGTCAAAAGCCCCCAAAATGGCAAAAAATGACACTTTTATTCCATAACGTTTGATCCATCCATTGAATTCTTCTGAAACTTGGCCAAAATGTAGAGGCAATTGTTCTGGATATAAAATGAGCATCCTTGACATCAGAAAAATTCTGGTTCGCGCCCCCAGGGGGTCAAAGGGGGGTCAAAATGCCCCAAATTGCCCAAATTTATTGCATTTTACACTCGTCACATACAGAGGGGGACCACGCATGCGCGGCTTGTTTACTTATATTACTTTACTTACTTTAAACTAACATTTATAGATCATAAGAACGAACTTAAGTAAAATGGCACCGGAAAAATAGAGGTAAAAATGGCACAAAGGAAAAAATGGCACAAGTGCACAAAGAAAAAAATGGCACAAGTGCACAAAGAAAAAAATGGCACAAGTACACAAAGAAAAAAAATGGCACAAGTACACAAAGAAAAAAAATGGCACAAGTACACAAAGAAAAAAAATGGCACAAGTACACAAAGAAAAAAAATGGCACAAGTACACAAAGAAAAAAAATGGCACAAGTGAAAAATATAGATGAAAATCTCACAATGTGTTTATCAAAATCTTGGATACAATACATAAAAGGGAAAATAAAGAAGTTTGTAAAAAGAGAAAATTATATCTACATTATAAAAGTAGATGAGGACTCTCTGCTACAGCCCCCCCCCCCCCCCCCAAAAAAAAAAGAAAAATGAAATTCTACCTTTTTAGACGATTAGGCGATTTTAGAATCAGAATCGGTAATTGTATCGGAACCGGGAGAAATATTGGAATCGTCCCATTACTAATATCAACCTTCTATCATGTTATTTAATATTGAATCAAATCATTTTGTTTAAAGATTTGATGCTTCAATTTCTCAACATCTTAAATTATTTATTCACAGTGTTTGCATCAACTAGTTGTCCATGATTTCAACCTCTATGCATACAACCTGATGTAGTTTCAGATTAGTTTCAGTGTAGGTACAGATTTTATTTATTTATGTTTTATTCACCTCAAACAAGGCATATTGTAAGAGGATGCTGTGAATTAGGGGCCAGATTTATTGGGGGGGGGGGCATCCTAAGTGGGGAGTTGTGCAGCAAGACGCTTGTTCACATTACATTTAAATTTCTGCATGTTGGTACACTCCAAGCGGTCCGAGAAAAGAAGCTATTAGAGTAAAATGTTTTCCGGCATCTGGGGACGTCTACAGTGAAGGGGTGGGATTTTGCTGCTAGTCGGCTTGAACGGGGGTATTTACGTTGATGGGGTACAAGTGCAGTGCAGTAAGTTCGTCAGAGCACATTTTGTGAAAATACTTATAAAACAAGCATATGGATGCAAAATGGTGGCGATGGGACAGGGGATGGAGCTTGGCAGACAGTGTGGGACCTATTAGGTTAGGGACTCTTTTTTTTGCACCCCTTTTCAGTAGGGAGAGATTAGTGGTTGGTGCACCAACACATATGTGGCAACAAGGTATTTATCTACTCCCCACAGAGTAAAATGTGACACAAGGTCGGAAAGTGGGGATTTGATAAGTCAGCACTCTAGAGGAAGAGCACCTATTACCTTTAAAAATTGCCTGGGCAGCCCCGTCGGCATTCCCCGGTAGGGGCGCCTCAGGCAGTAAGCAATAAACTTACTCCTCTCCAAAGAGGGGAGGCAAAGCCTGGGAGGGTGGACCTCCTAGAACTGCACAGGACAGTGTGCAGTATCCATCGGAACAGATACTACACTTTGATCTTGGCCAAAATCTGGCAACAATACTCCATGCATGGGTGAATGGTGGCTTTATCGAGATACAGGATACTGGTAAGTGTGAAAAGTTTTTTCTAGCCCGGTAGAGGGAGTCCACCTTCTTTGCAGCAGACTTGGCAGTTTCTTCTATGTATTTATTCCAATTCATGTTGCCTGCGGAGTTTGAACATTGGACTCTTGAGACGGGTGCTTTCGGCTATGACAATCAGTAGTTGGAAAGGTTTCTTATAGTTGTTAAAAAAAAAAAAGGAGCTTTGTCTTGGTAGCATTGTATGTAACTATCCATTTTTGGGTTAAACCGTAGTTTAGTGGCTTGAACAGAATGCGATAAAAAATTGTTTATAGGCGATAATTATTGTTTTATGTTGTTGTTTTTGTTGACTATTAGTAAATGAGGAACCATTTCGAGTTAAAATCGATTTAGTATTGCGCATGTAATCTTAAGAACACGCTTGAAATGTGTAAATAATCGCTAGAGGGGAAAAAATGGAGTCTTCATAATAACACGCTTGAAATGTGTAAATATGCTGAAATAACCACAAGAAAAAGAAATGGAGTCTTCATGCAAACGGAAGTAATAGTTTATCCAAAAACCGGATCGTAAATAATGAGTCTTTCTCAGCGGTCACCACCCAACCACTGGCTACTTGAGATATCCACTGGAGATAATGGCCAGACAGGGGATTGTCATGGAGACAATCTACGAACATTACTTTTGGGTCTCAACATGACTCTCTGTTTTGATGAGACACTTATTTCATTTCAAAGAGAAATAAGATTCTGTATGGTCCGAAATACAAAATCCGCCCCCCCCGCTTTTTTCCTTTGACTGAGCATCTAACATCTGCACCGTCTGCCATTCGCATGCACCACTAAAAAATGGAGTCTACTGCATTTTTACATACTGGGCTTTTAGTGGGACGCATACGTTAATATTACTACATAACCTGAAGTTGTTAAGTATTTCGGTGCTTGTATAATAAGAAGCCAAAAAAAAAGTTTTTTTTGTCTTTTAGTGTTGGAGAGGTAAATAAGGGGCAGTTAACTCTTCTCATCAGCTCTAGCTTTCAAACAATATTTTTCCATAAAATACAATTTTTTTTGTTCTATTAATCTAAATTAAAGCAATTTACTTAATAATAAATGCGCAACAAGGGTTAGGGTTTAGGGTTTGGGTTAGGGTTTAGGGTTAGGTGTATGTTTCTGCACCAGAAATTAATCTGTGTGCTTGTAGAAAATCTATTTGTTTCGCACTGTCTGAGGTAAAATAAATAATATCTTCGAACTTGAAAGAGTTAAGATCCATTTTCCTAATTTCAGAGAAAATTGTGTTTAAAAAGCGTGGTAAGAGTTACCTGTCCCTTTTTTACCTCTCCAACACTAAAAGACAAAAAAAAACTTTTTTTCAGCTTTTTATTATACAAGCACCAGTATTTCAATACACAAAACTGTTCCAGTATGTTTTTTTTTTGTTTTAATAAATTTTATGCTAGTCAATTGAAAAACAAAATTCATTCTTTCCCTGGGGAATAACATAGAGTACGATTTCATTCAAAGTTGAATGCCAAGGTTGGATACGACTTGCTAGCTGGATGTGAAGTTCAGTTCTGCCAATCGGATGATGGTTCTAAACTTAATTCCATTTGCAAGCTTAATCTTGAAGACATTTCGATGAAATAAAAAAAGTGAATGCCAAGGTTGCTTTCATTCACAAGCCGAGAGCCAAGAGTGGGGTGAGGGTGAGAGGTAGGATGACAGATACAAAGCTGTGATTGGTCGGAAAATATCATCTGCTGAGTAAGAATAAGAGAAGATATTTTTGAAATAGTTAATTTAGTTTGTGAGAGACAAAGCTAATACTATAGGGTGCTATTGGAGGACGATCTTCTGCATGGTCATATGGAGAAGGAAATGATAATGAAAGATCCTAGGAACTTATGAATGCAACGAACCGGCCGGTGATTGTTGCAGAATTTAATTAATGAGTTAATATTTTAAATATTTTATGTCGTTCATAGTAAGCAATTAATTCCAACTTATTCAACTTCCGGCCGAAGGCTAAGCACCATGGCCACTTCCGCCTGAAGACAAAATACCAAGGCCTCTTTCCGAGCACCAAGGGCTTTTTCATCCTGAAGTCGACCCGCAAGGTCCCTTTCACACGAAAGTTGACCCGCAAGGTCCCTTTCACACGAAAGTCGACCCGCAAGGTCCCTTTCACACGAAAGTCGACCCCCAAGGTCCCTTTCACACGAAAGTCGACCCCCAAGGTCCCTTTCAAACGAAAGTCGACCCCCAAGGTCTCTTTCAAACGAAAGTCGACCCCCAAGGTCTCTTTCACACGAAAGTCGACCCCCAAGGTCTCTTTCACACGAAAGTCGACCCGCAAGGTCTCTTTCACACGAAAGTCGACCCGCAAGGTCCCTTTCACACGAAAGTCGACGCGCAAGGTCTCTTTTACACGATAGCCGACCTTGAATGCCTCTTCTGCACAAAAGCCGACCTCACGGCCTCTTTAACCTAAAAAAATCTAGCACAAAGGCCGCTTCCACACAAAACTGAGCACCAAGGTCACTTCCGTCTGTAAAGAGAGTACTAAGCTTTTTCCATTCACAAGCCGAATGCAGAGCGAATTTTCTTTAGTTTTAGATAAACTACACACTTTTGGTTTTCAAGCAAAACATCAATCAAAATAATAAAAACTTATTTTAGTTGGAATCTGTACTTTACTGACAATATTCAAAGTTAACATTAGTGTAAAAAAGAACTCAATTCCTCAATTACAGCTGCCAGCGTACTGCCACCTGCTACCCTAAACCTCCTGGTCTGTTTGTATTCGGCCAAAGTACAAACAACTTTTCTTTTTCATCTGCAAATCGCTCCTTGAAAGTAGAGCACTGTAATTGGTAGTATAAACACAGCATGACGTCACTTGCCTATATTGCATCATTCCTTCCCTTAATAGAAGTAGAATGCCTCGACGTCAAAGCCGCCGTTAAAGTGTTAAAATTATCATAGTTTATTCGCTGTTTACAATTGGCCCAGTGATTAGCGACGTCGGACTGGAGTTGAAAAACACTTGAGGTCCGGGGTTTCGAATCGCATGACCGGTAGTGAATAGTCATATCTCTATGCTGATGAGTCCCGATTGAAAAAGGACGAAACGTATACGTACATAAGTAATAAACAATAACAAATATTTATTATATATCTATATATATCTATCTATATATCTATATATCTATATCTATCTATATATCTATATCTATCTATAGATATATATCTATCTATCTATCGATATATATCTATCGATATATATCTATCGATATATATCTATCGATATATATCTATCGATATATATCTATCTATCTATATATATATCTATCTATATATATATCTATATATCTATCGATATATATCTATCTATATATCTATCTATATATCTATCTATCTATATATCTATCTATCTATATATCTATCTATCTATCTATATATCTATCTATCTATATATCTATATATATCTATCTATATATATCTATCGATATATATCTATCGATATATATCTATCGATATATATCTATCTATATATCTATCGATATATATATATATCGATATATATATATATATATATATATCTCGATATATATATATATATATATATATAGTAAAGACCAGATCTTTTTGGACTAATATATGTGGAGCATAGTTAAGAAAAAGGTTAAGGAACACCCTCCTCAAAACACTAAATGATTCCATAGAGTAATATCCAATATGAACAAGAACCACGTGAAATTAGAATGTAGACGATTCATATCTCACATAAAAGCAGTTATCACAGCTGAAGATTTTAATGAATAAAATTTTTAAAAAACAATATATGTTTTTATCTGTTAAAATTCATTTTTGTGCATGTATAAATGTGATAAGGATAATAATGACCCTTTTATAGGAGATGCAAGTCCCCACATTTAAAAGCTTTGTTCCAGGCTTTCTATTACTCTCGCGGGGAGATATGTAAAATCGAAATGGTGTTATTGTGGCATTAAAACATGACGAATGTAATTCAGGATTGTTATAACATCGTGGGTCGCCGAGTGCTATCGGGATGACAGGTTAAATATCAACAATTGAAACTGCCGGCTGTCGGATTCTTTCTCTCTCTCTCTCCCTTCCTTTTTCATGCATACATACTCTCTCTCTCTTCTTTTTTCATGCATACATACTCTTTCTCTCCCTTCCTTTTTCATGCATACAGACTCTCTCTACCTCCCTTTCTTTTTCATGCATGCATACTCTCTCTCTCTACCTCCCTTTCTTTCTCATGCATCCATACTCTCTCTTTCTCACTCTCCCTCATAACAGCAATTGAGAGTTTGCAGTTTGAAGTTGTTCTTTATATGGAAGGAACACATGCCCCGGGCCAACTCAGCCGACTTTCGAGTTTTTAATTGTTGTTGTTTATTTTTATTTGTTTTTTTTCCGGAAGCGGAAATGTAATAAATTATATTTTTTATAAGATGCTTGTTGTTTAAGCAAGCGTTCAATTTTAGCTGATGGTCGCAGCCAGAGAATGAATTCTCTGAAGAGAATTAATGACGCCTAATAACACCGACGAAGGCCCGTTAAGCCAAATGACGGATCAACTCCTTCACATACGTGAGCATGACGCAATAGGGTTATTCGGTTGTCGTATATGTGACAAAATATAAACAAATACATCATATATACATATTCATAGCATGAAATCTTTTGAGGCCGGATATTTTTCTAGTAATGTTATAGGTTATTTTATTGTACACATTATTAATCATTATATGGTATTCGTCTGAAGTAGAAACCATACTATTATTTATATTATTAATGGAGAGTTGGTGGCTGTCTGTGTAAAGCCGACACCATACTACAACAATGTTTTGATCCTCAATTCAGTTTACTATAGTATTTCAAACTAATGCACTATATTTTGGATACTAAATTCAGGGGGTAGTATAGTATATTTTCTGTCATGCTACCATTCTCCCAGAAATAACTTCGTCCTTTTTTAGGGTTAGTATAGTGTCTGTTCTGTTATCATGGGGTAATTATCTCAGGTATTACCTCATCCTTTTGTGAGTAGTGTAATATATGTGGTTTTGTCATTAGACCATCTTCCTATGAATTACCTCATCCCTAAGGGGAGGTAGTGTAGTATATGATCGTTAGAAATACGATCCTCCTTTCTTTTTTAGGGCAGTGTAGTATATGTTTGTTCATAATATATATACAACCAAAACTATGCGATCAGAGAGAGAATTATTTTGCTAGTACTGATAATATTAAAGATTAATATTATTGCTTGCATGGGTTACTGGCCAGTGTTTTCTTTTGTCTTATAAAAAATAATTATTAATTGAAAAAAAAAACTTTGCAGAAAATGTCGTTACATCATAGCATTTTTTCAGCATGAATATTTAGTTTGTCACGGACAGAACGATAGTATCATAAATCTGTAACGTTTAGGGATTATTGTGTGTCATGAGGAGGGTGCTCATTAAACTTCCTCTCAACTAGGCTCTATACCTAAAAGTCCAAAGAATTGAAATCTAGAGAGCTAGGAAGCCAAAAGTTAAGGGATATGTGATCATGAATATGACATCTTTCTCTGCTTGATTTAAAAAAATGTTTAGGCGTCTATTGGCTACGACTAAGCGATTTTCCTTTAGCTATTTGATGAAAATGACCTTTATTCATCACATAACACTTATAGCTGATGTCTTTGTAGACAACATTTCAGATTGTTCCTTCTGACACACCGTGTTCTTTTGCAATTGACCTCATGTATCTTCTAGGATTACCACCAACGGTGTGCTGCACTTGCCGAATACATTCAGGTGTTCTAATGCTACCAATGTTTTGATAACTGTGTGCCTCTTCATTTGTTGCAGAATCATAGTGGCTGCCATTGTTAATTTTTGAAATAAAGAAAGTATAAAGTAAAACAAGCTGCGCGTGCGTGGTCCCCCTCTGTATGTGACTCGATGTGGCGAGTGTAAAATGCAATAAATGTGGGCAATTTGGGGCATTTTTGAACCCCCTTTGACCCCATGGTGGCGCGAACCAGAATTTTTCTGAGGTCAAGGATGCTCATTTTATATCCAGAACAATTGCCTCTACATTTTGGCCACGTTTCAGAAAAATTGAATGGATGGATTAAACGTTATGGGAGAAAAGGGTCATTTTTTTGCCATTTTAGGTGGCTTTTCACCCCATGGGGCGCGAACCAGATTTTTTTACATGGTCAGCGATAGGTATTTTCTATTAGGAACAATTGCCTCCACATTGTGGCCAAGTTTCAGAGAAATTGAATGGATGGATGAAAAGTTATGGGGCAAAAAATGTCATTTTTTGCCATTTTGGGTCCTTTTGACCCCCTGGGGGGCTAACCAGATTTTTTTTCAAAAATCGGAGAATGTCACTTTCTAACCTGACAAAAGTTACAACTTCATGCAAAATTTCAGAGAAATTCAATGGATGGTTGCGGAGAAAAATCCGGACTGACGGACGGACGGACAGACGGAAATGCCTCAAAACATAGGTCTCTGATTTTATAAATCGGAAGACCAATAATATTCCTGCTAGTGTAAAAATAATGTATCTCCTCAATTTATATAAAGTTAAGTATGATTATATGTTTATATAGGCGTAAGGGTGGGTAACGTGGGCCATATTCAGTTTAATTTAGTTTCATGCAAAGAGGGAACAAAAACGGTGGAATCCCTTCGTGAAAATTCAGATGACTTTAATTTTTGTGAAATTTTAACAACGGGTATTAGACATCAATTAATAAATATTCACTAAATTTCTTTTTTTTTTTTTTTAGTATTTTAAAAGGTTTGTTTTTAGGGGGGGAGTATAATATAAGCACAACTTCCCATTTTAAAAATTCAAATATTTCAGATTTGCATTAAATTTTGTCCATAGCCATTAGACACCAATTAAGCAATGTTTCTTGAATTTTAATTTCTTCTTAAGAGGCCCCTTAAGCTTAACCCTTAAATGCTTTATTTTTTTATATTGTTTTTTTTTTATATGGAAATTGCTCTAGACAAGGCATGAAGCCACTTGATGTAAGGAGCAAACAAGAATAAATATGATTATAGCAAAGACAGGAGATGCCTATTGGCCTTAGTCTTGAAAAGACCAAGGTAGGATGAAAACAGTCAGCAGGAAGAGAGTTCCACAAGCCTGCAGTTCTTGGAAAGAAGCTACTAGAATAGGAAGCTGTATTACAATGAGGTATCAAAATAGCGAATTGATTGCGACCACTAGACCAACGAGTCAAACGAGCTGGAACAAAGGAAGCAGGGAATAGATCACATAATTCTGAAGAACACATGCCATGATAGTATTTATAGAAAAGACTGAGACTAGCCACATCATGTCTGTGAGAGAATGGGTGCAGAGAAGAAGAAAGGGTAGGGCCAATTAAATTACAGATACGTTTCTGCACCTTACCAAGAACCCTCAAATGGAACAGAGATTCACCAGCCCAAATATGACAACAGTACTCCATACATGGTCTGATTGTAGATTTGTAGAGATAGAGAATAGCCTCAGGTGTGATAAAGTGTTTGGAGCGATAGAGAGAACCGACTTCACGAGAGTAGAAAGAGCAATGGATCCAATGTATGAACCCCAAAAAAGATTTGATGAGAAAGAAAGACCAAGAAGTTGCAGAGTCGATTTCTCCTCAAGAGCAGAGCCATCTATGAGAATCTCAGGAAGACATTGAAGATACTGATTACTTATTTAGCAGGTGTGCTGATGCAACATCATACTAATACCTTTGGCTAAGATCAAAGTGTAGTATCTGTTCCGATGGATACTGCACCCCATACTGGTGTTGTCTTGGCCTTCGGGTCTTGATTTACGCCGGTCAATGGGTCTGTCCTGTGCAGTTCTAGGAGGTGCACCCTCCCAGGCTTTGCCTCCCCTCTTTGGGGAGGAGTAAGTTTATTGCTTACTGTCTGAGGCGCCTCTACCGGGGAATGCCGACGGGGCTGCCCAGGCAATTTTTAAACCCCACTTTCCCGACCCGACCTTGGGTCACATCTTACTTGTGGAAGTAAGATAAAAACTGGCCTTGTGCCTAACTCCTGGAGGGGAGTAAATCAATACTAATACCTACTTGGCCTTTTGGCTAAGATCAAAGTGTAGTATCTGTTCCGATGGATACTGCACCCCATAGACTGGTATTGTCTTGGCCTTCGGGCTTGATTTACGCCGGTCTATGGGTCTGCCCTGTGCAGTTTTAGGAGGTCCACCCTCCCAGGCTTCGCCTCCCCTCTTTGGAGGAGTAAGTTTATTGCTTACTGCCTGAGGCGCCCCTACCGGGGAATGCCGACGGGGCTGCCCAGGCAATTTTTAAACCCCACTTTCCCGACCCGACTTTGGGTCACATCTTACTTGTGGGAGTAAGATAAAAACTGGCCTTGTGCCTAACTCCTGGAGAGGAGTAAATCAATACTCAGATTTGCCAATAGGTTCGTTGCAGATGTGAAACAAGTTGCAATTTTGATACATCTTAATATAATATTTAATATCTTATATAAATAGGGTCTTTGTCCATCGGTATGTCCGTCGGTCAAAATTTTTTAAACGTAATAAATACATTGCGAAATAATGAAGAATACTGCATTCAGCTTATCTAATAATTCAATCTAATCCAATTTAAGTATGAATAAATGCTAATCTTTCCTAAGTATATTAACATCAGAATCTTTCAGTCTTACTTAAATACAGTGTAACCCGGATATAAGAGAGCTGTCAGGACCGGAGAATAAGTCTCTTATATCCGGGTTCCTCTTATATCCGGGTATGGTCTACTTTGTTTATGTAAGTATGGAAACACCACATATAACGCTTTTTTATGCACAGAACACTAGTCTATTTAACAGTTATAGAAATAAAAAATACTTTTCAATCAGTTTTCACAAATAATTCAGTCAAAAATTACTTTTTCTTAAAAAAGGCAGTCATTTTTGATTGTACACAAATCTCTTTGTTAAACCGGATATAAGAGAGCTGTCTGGACCGGAGAATAAGTCTCTTATATCCGGGTTCGCCTTCTAACAACAACAACAACAAAAGAAAGAAACCTTTTTACAAATATTTAATGGATATGGCTATAGTGAAGGTCATAGAAAGACTCACCAATGAGGTGAGAAAATTTAGCAACGTCTTTTGACTGATTTACGACATCACACTGTCACTCAAAACGAACTCTCTTATATTGGGGAGGACGGGACCAGAGAAGTAGTATCTTATAGCAGGGTTTCTCTTATACCCGGGTCTAATTTATAGACATTAACACTGGCTGTAATTTGGGACCAGAGACAATGTCTCTTATATTCGGGTTTCTCTTATATCCGGGTTACACTGTATAATGATACCGTATATATGGTATGCTCTAAATTCCGTCAAACAAAACCCTCTTTTGCACATTTGCATATTTATTTTCTCTTTCAAGTTTCTAATAAATTAATATTCGGTAATATACATTTAAAATTAGTATTGTCAAATTTTATTATATATTTATATTTTCTTCGATAGTAATATTATTATAATTATTAATTAAGTGATTTAAAAAAAAATGATAGGTTTTAAAAAGTAAAAACATTTTAAAACTTTCACTTTCAAAGGAGATAATTACATGAAAACTTCTTGCGCTTGTGTTAAGAGAACAGATACTACACTTTGATCTTAGCCAAAAGGCCAAGGAGCAATAAAAAAAAAATATTATTTCGTGATTAGACATTTTTAAATGAATGAAAAAAAAAACTCTATTTAATTGGAATTTATAAGTGTAGTATCGGTTCTGTAGTCATAAAACTGTCCACCCAGGAATGACCTCCTCCGTTTTAAGGGTGTATGGGGGAATCATCTCATGTATTACATCCTCCTTTATATTTAAAACTAAAAAAAACAAAAACGTTTCTAATTACTAAATAGTTCAAATTAAAAACTGAAGGGACGAAAAACATTTCCATTCCGCATTCAATTGTACTATAGGGATTATTTGAATATCTCGCTTATTTCGTTTGATTTTCGCACACATTTTGGATGAAATTTATTAGTTAGTCTTAGATTGTATTTTTTATCCTGAAATAAATTTCTAATTTATTTTTTAAAGACTTGAAAATCGAACTTTAATGCAATGCCTTAATCGCTGGCGGCCATGTTGTAATTTCCTATTCTTTTCTTTCACGCTTGACATCTATAAAAAGGAAATACGTTTGACTTAATTTTATTTATAAAAAAATGTGGTGTCTGCGTTTATTTTCACATCTATGAAAAGGAAATAGGTTTTACCTTATTTTATTTATAAAATTATTGTGGGGTCTGCGTTCGCGCCTGACATCCATAAATAAGGTACTTTACTTTTATTTTATTCATAACAATAATATGTTTATTATTTTAATAGTCCAAAACAATTTATTTTGCTTTAACTATTTATTGTATGTAGTTCTGTCATATGATACTCAAAGCCTAGCAAAAATATGCGACCAGGGGGAGCATTTATTTGCCAGTTATATTAGTTATTTATCTTCCTCCCACAAGATGTGACACAAGGTCGGGAAAGTTGGATTTGAAAAGCCAGCGCCCGAGAAGGTGAGCACTCTGGCCATTAAAAATTGCCTGGGCAGCCTCGTCAGCATTCCCCGGTAGGGGCGCCTCAGGCAGTAAGCAATAAACTTACTCCTCCCCAAAGAGGGGAGGCAAAGCCTGGGAGGGTGGACCTCCTAGAACTGCACAGAACAAACCCATAGAACGGCATAAATCAAGCCCTGAAGGCCAAGACAATACCAGTCTATGGGGTGCAGTATCCATCGGATCAGATACTACACTTTGATCCCGGCCAAAAGGCCGAGTTATATTAAATAGGCATTTTGTTGGAATGTGTCATATTTGAAACAAAAAGCATTTAAGGCATTTAGACATTTTCTAAAATCAAAATCATATTGAACAAAGTTGCAATAAATATTCTAGACATAAGGTTTAGTATCATTATATCTTGATTTTAATCTTTGTAAGGGGACATAAAAGTGGTGCAAAAATTCTCTTCAGAGAATTCATTTTACCTTCTAGTATACGTATATAAATAAAAACCGAAATCTCTTTTTCTGTTTTTTTTTTTTGTTTTTTTAATGGAAATCACTCCAGACAAAGCATGAAGCCACTTGATGTAAGGAGCTAAAAAAAAAAAAAAAAAAAAAAAAAATACTACTTCAAAGTGAAAAACTAGCCAACGATAAGTTTTATATAGATAGATTATGCCCCAGAAAATAAGCAATTCTTCCCCCTTTGTCAGAAACATTGTTTATGGAATGTGAGGACTAAAAGACAAAATAAGGGAAATGAGAGTTACGAGGCTGCTGAAAGTAAAAACCCAAGGTTCACTTTCTACTCTCGTTTTGCTCGTCTCTCTTGTTGAATCCGTCATGCGTAAGAATTAGTAAGAAGCGCATACCAGAAATGCATTTCCTACAAGCAGACAGACACAGACAGTTCTCGAAAGCAAAAGGAACCATAACCGCAAATACCGAAAAGAAACTGTGCTTAATAAGGGTCAAAGAGTGCTTCACAGGCATCCACCGATTCTGCACGATAAGAAATCGGTTCCATTTTTTGTTTTTTAGTTTTATTTTTACCTGACAGAAAGTCTACAGAACCTTCCGCTACTAGTTTGTACCGTTTCTGCTATTTACACAGTTCGGCTGATTCCGTTTGACATGTTAGGTATGTTTTCGCTGGTCTCACGATAAAGGTATTTGCTTGTAGAGCGTTAGGGTTAGAGTTAAGAGCATTTAAGGGATGTAATATGTGCAACACGGCCATCGAGAAAAAGAACAAGTAAATGGATGACTAAAATGGGTCAGGTCAGGTTAGAGTTAGGGTTAAAAAAAAAAAAGAATACTCGGCAAATTCCTCTCAATCTTCAAGGTTTTTAAATTATTATAAAATAGCATTATTTACGCAGCGTTTTTCAGTTAAAGACCTATTTTCGGATGGAACGCTGAGAGAGAATAATTAAAAATATAGTCATGTTTACATTTTTTTTTTTTTAAATAGGATTTCTGAAAATTAGTTTTACTTATTTTATTTTTGATTTCAATAAATATTTGAGTAATAGTAAAAAAAAAATTATTTGGACCATCAAATAACATTAGTTTTCATTATCAGCAAAATTTAAACTAAAAAGCATAATGGATGTAGAAGTATAGCAGGAAAAACTAGCAAAATCCAAAGTAGCAAAACGAATGTAGAAATATCACGAGGAAAATTTGAACCATCCAATAGCATAGTTCATTTTTGTGACCAGCAGAATATAAACTAAGAAACGTAATATATGTAACTTTGATGAATACGCATTCACTTTGCTCCGCTATATTTCTATGTCCATTCTTAGTTTACATTTTGCTGTGCATAAGAACTCATTGTCGGCATCCATTTTTATAACAACTAACAATGTTATTGAGTGGTCCAAATTTCTCATGCTATACCTCAGTCCAACAGAGGGTGGGCCGTTGTTGTGGTTTCTTCTGTGGCTACTCTGTCGGGCCGAAGTATGGTTCTGTTAAGTCTCAAGAGGTCCACCCACGCAGGCTTTACCTTCTCTTTGAGAAGGGATTAGCTTATTCATAATCACCTGAGGCGGCCCTACCGGGGAATGCCGTCGGGGCTGCTCAGGCATTTTTTTGTAAGCCAGAGCACGCTAATCCTAGTTTGCTGGCTTTTCAAAACCACATCTGACCGTGTATCTAACCTTCTCGGGAGAGGAGGTAAATAAAATATTGAGTTGGCCAAAAAAATTTGTTCGTCTTTCGAATGTTATCTTTCTAAAGATCGTTTTATATTCCTATTCTTCAAACCCTGTATTTGGTGTAGAGAGTATGTTGACGTCAGCGTGTAATAAGCCTCCGAGCAGAGGAGTTCTTACATTTTTGCTTGACATGGAAGATCAAGTAGAGACCTACTGACATCTGATGCTTTTTTTACTACGGAAAAAGAAAAAAAGCTACGGAAACCTGCATAAAGATATTCCATGTGTATGGGGAGAATGCTGTTAGAGATCTGGTTTTCCAGAAATGGTTTGCTCGATTCCGAAAAGGAAATCTTTTAGTGGGAGATGCTGCTCATTCTGGCCGGCCAAAGATGATCGACAGTGACCAATTGAAAGCCGTAGTTGAACAAGATTGCCGTATGACAACCAGACAAATCGCAGACATTGTCGAGATTTCCAAATCGATCGTGGAAAATGAATTGCATTAATATCCATTAAAAAAAAAACGAACTTTTTCACCAACACAATACTTCTACATCCATTATGTTTCTTAGCTTGCATTCAGCTGGTCATAACTAACAAAGTTATTGAATGGTTCAATTTTTTCCTGCTATATTTCTGCATCGATTATGCTTCTTTGAATTTTGCTGATCATAAAAACTAATGTTACTCAATAGCCTGGTGATACCAGATCAGGCTGCCCTGTGGCTTCCTGAGACGAAATTCACCTACATTGACGTTTTTTTTTGTTTTTTTTTGTAAAACTTAATTATGTTCTACAAAACCAAAAACAAAAACAACAGCCCCTCTCCCTTTCTCCCTCCCCTTTTTTATTTTATTTTTAGAACTTGAAGCATAAATCTTTTACTATAATGACCAGATTCGGCATTAAATAACCCAAAAAGGGTTGATATGCCGTAAAACAAAACTACCAAACCAAAAACGCTGATTAAACATTTGAAGATATAAAGAACTTGAAGCATAAAAACTTTTACTATAATGACCAGATTCGGCATTAAATAACCCAAAAAGGGTTGATATGCCGTAAAACAAAACTACCAAAACTACCTTACTCAATAGCCCAAACTTTTTGCAGTTATATTTCCGCATCCATTGTGTCTTAGTTTGCATTTTGCTGATCATAAGAACTAACAATATCATTCCGTAGTCCCGATTGGCCCCGCAATCTAGCAGAGAAAAATAGTACAGAAGCACTCCCATGACTTACCCTGATTCTAAATATGTGTCATCTGTGTGGGCAGTGGCCCCACAAGAAGCATGTGAAATCTATACGGTAGAAAGCCAATTCTGACATATACATAAAATTATACATCAATTTGTTTGTATACCTACCTATATAATGATTATACCTATCAATAAAATAACATGAAAAAAAAAAATCAATATTTGATCTTTTGGTTAATAATTGCATATTGAGGAAAATTTAAAAAATCCTTTTCCTAGAACCCAGAAAGTTTGCGATCATTAAAACTAATTGCATCTTTGCAAAGTTTAACCATGTTCTTTTTATTCCCTATATGAATATTACTTTTTCCATTATACATATACATACAATAAGTCAGCCATGAGACTGCATACCTCTGCCTGACAATGTAAGGATGGGCCAAAGTCTGATATGGGCCTTACTTCTCCATATTGTATGAAGTATTCCCAAAGTTATGCCATGGAAACATTGATAATTCAAAAACATTAATGATTCAGAAACATTGATTATTCAAAAGCAAACATTGATAATTCAGAAACATTGATGATTCAGAAACATTGATGATTCAGAAACATTGATGATTCAGAAACATTGATAATTCAAAAATTATTTATCTGATCAGGATGAAATTTTACATGGTGATTGCTGTTATCAAAGAACATCAGATACATGCATCAAATTAGGAAAAATCAGAAGTTGAAATGCGATCAAAATTTCGATTTTGACTGAACTTTTAAAAGTCACTGTCAATGGTCATATATGATGCAGGACTTCATTGCCTACAATATGGGCCAAGTAGTGATTTTCTATGATAAACAGAACGCCGAAAGTGTGACTTCAACTTATTTTCTGACCCTGATATTTGACCTAAATATCCCAAAATAAAATCAGTACTAAGTTAGATCATGACCGATATTTTCACCAAGTTTACTGACAATTGATCAAATGATGTGGACTCTACACAAACAAACAAACATATTTACAAACTTGACTTCCACTTATTTCCTGACCTTGACCGTTGACCTAGATATCCCAAAATAAAGCTAGACCATGACCAAGTTTAGTGACAAACCCGACTGTAAACATAACCTCCTTGTTGGAGGTAATAAATGCTTGTCAAAATTGAAAAGATAAAAAAAAATATCACAAGATAAAAATATTAAAATTAGAAAATGTAAGAAAGATATAGAGTCAGATAGAAAGGGAGAGTGATGAGAGAGTTTCAACTATTGGTTAAGTAAACCCACTAGTATATAAATTGGTTAGTTGAAAATAAGAGGAAATGAAAGAAGTTCAGTCAGGGGTCTAACTTGCTGAACTCGGGATTAGTTTTTACTCGTCTGTCGGAATTGCTGGAGGCGGATGTAGCGTCACATGGCTTAGGGAGAGAGGGAGTGAGACAAGTTGACAGTTCATTGGAAGCTCATAACGCGTGAACATGAAAATTAAAATGCTCTGATAAGATGATTAAACACTGATTATCGATCACTCTCGTTCTCACTACCATTCCACTTGTTAGTGATTTGGAACGAAGATCAAGTCGAATAACCCTCCTCTGTCTTCCAACTAGGAAATAGAGTTTAACACATTTACTAATGGAGTTTACAAAATTTGATAAGTTGGTGAAAAAACAAAAAAACTGATTGGTAATTTATCAATTTAGTTAGGCTTTCCGTTCTTTCTCCATGCGACTAGCATCAAAGAGAGTTTCCATGAACAGAGTTTCTTTCCACGAACTTCCCATCTATGGAACACGTTGCCACGGACTTACAACCTGAGTGTGCCAGTTCGTTCAAAAGAAACACTTTCACTTAGGATATTGGCAACCTTCATGTGGTACCCCCGTAAGTACCCGATGTCTTTCTGGAAAAAATTCTAACAAGAAAGGTATGGGGGGAAACCAATGCCAACAATAGAATCATCTGATTCATACGAAATCAATGAACGTTGCCACAAGATTGCTTCCCCGAGGAATACAACATGGTCATCTTCAAATCTAATGTCAATTAACAATTACCATAAACAATCCTTATAAGTAAAAATGTTATTCATTCCATTCATTATTCTCAATCCTCTCATAATATTCTTCATCATTCACCCACCATTATCCTTGAGTGGCTTTTAGCCTTGATAAGTGGGGACTCATCATTAAAAGCTAAAATTAAAAATTATAAGGATGGACATACTGATCTTTAGTTTGCAAAGATTTGAATAAATAACTTTATGCCATGGCCTATTGGTTAGAAACAAAGTGTAGTATCTGTTCTGATACTACACTTCAATTTTTCTGTCTTCGGACAGTAAAGGAGAAATCTTTCTAGACTGAAACGATTTTTTATTTTTGTCCCAATCTAGATTGTCCCAATCTTTTGGAAGGCTGGATTTTCTCCATATTAAAAACCGATCCTGTGTCTAAATCTGCCGTCGTGGGAAAGCAATTAAATAGGGACTTGAAAATTAAGGTTATGATTATTGGCAATGATCTTTCTAACGTTGAGGCAGTTCAATTAGAGACTCGTCAAAACTCCAAAATGAGCCACCGCCCCCCTCTCTCTCTCTAATATATATATATATATATATATATATATATATGAAAAAGGAAAAACCAAAAGATGTTTTTTTTATGTATTCATCAACGTTTCGTCTTTATTTGTAAGACTTCCTCAGGATGATAATTTTAACAAAAATGTCAATGCAAGTACATAGAAATATTGGGTTGACATGATGGGTTGATGAGAAAAAGTAGTAGCCACTACTGGGAGCGCAGGACCAAGGTCCGGGCTGAGAGAAGTCAGTGGCAGAGAGTGAAATGAATGTGGATGGCTGTGAGTGAAAAAGGGGAGGGGTGGGAGTGTTAGTGAATTTGTCTTAGGTGGGAGAGAGGGAGTGCTGAGGTTTTTGTCGTGGTGAGGTGTAGCATGGATTTTGAGGGGTTCTGGAAAGAGGAGGGAAGGGGGGAAGCTCTGTGTCTTTGGTGTGTAGGTAGTATATATATATATATATATATATATATATATAGATATCCATAGACAGCTGTTTCGTAAATCCGGCCAACTTAGCTAACAAACCTGCTACTGAAACCCGGAGAAATTATATCGTATTTAAATTAAATTATTCATTTGTTTATATTTTTATGCTACTGATAACTGAAAGTACTCAATTCTTTTTACAGAAGAGTATTGCTATATGATCTGTATATTAACGAAGCCTTTATATAAGTATTAGTGCTGGAACGATTAATCAGAATCGGAAAGAGCGGAAGTTTTTAGGGTATCGGAACCGGAAAAAATTGTGCCTATTTTCCGATGCCAAAAACGATTCTATTAATTTTTTTTTTTTTTTTTTTGTTCGTTTGTTTTAAAATTTAATTTTCCATTTCTGGTACTAATTATAAAATAATAAATATTTATTGATTTTAAACTAACAGTAAAACTAAAATTTATAGATCACTCCCTCACAAGTGTATTTTTACGTTTGCGGAAATATATGCACATTTTACATTTAATCCGAAAATTAAAAAAAATTTTTTAAAAAATACAACAAAAAACAGCAACTCCATAGCTAAATGTTTAGAGATTTTAAAAGAAATCGGAAATTTTATCTGATGTGAACGTGTCGGGTTATTGAATGATGCTCAAGTGTGTAACTTTGAATATGTGAATGTGAGTTAACAAACAAAAATATGAGAAAGAATTTGACTGAAGAAAATTAGTATGGTCAACAATGAATTATTTATTTGTTTTTTTACAATTGGAAGAAGAGGATTTACTAATTAATTGACATTTATAGTGTGAGCTAAAACGACATACGTCTTTCAAAATGTCTGTCTCTTGTTGGAAGCCAAAGGGACGTAACTCTCGCAATTTCGCAAGCAACTCTGATAATTTAACTCCTTTTAATATCATAGTATCAAAATAACATACTAAAATTAACTTGCTTTAATTTGTTACAAACTATGCCCTCCTAGCGTTACCCGGGAAAATACATTTAAAAAAAAAAAATAAGTTGGATATACTCCACAGGCCGTTAGCAAATCCGAATGAAGTTAAACAGAAATGATTGTTTGGTTCATTTACCAGTTAAATTTTAAGAGGAGACTAATTTTAATTTTATACGGTTTGATACTGATGTGCCCGTGTTCGGTTAACTGAGTGGGTGTAACTTTGAATATGTGAATGTGAGTTAACAAACAAAAATATGAGAGAGAATTTGACTGAAGAAAATGAGTATGGTCAACAATGAATTATTTATTTACTTTTTGCAATTGAAAGAAGAGGATTTACTAATTAATTGACATTTATAGTGGGAGCTAAAACGACATACGTCTAACAAAATGTCTGTCTCTTTTTGGAAATCAAGGGGACGTAACTCTCCAAATTCTCAAGGTGGATAAACTGACAAGTTATCTCCCTTTAATGTGTATTTCATTTTCTTAGGTAGAAATGTCTTCTACCTAACCGGAATCTGGAATTTAGAACAGAATCGGTAATTGTATTGGAATCGGGGAAAAATATTAAAATCGTCCCATCACTAATAAGTATATTCTCTTTTCTTCGTACCAACACTTTTTCTCTCCGCTGATTTATTCAGAGAAACTTGCACATTTTGCTTAATTACAACTCGGCCAGACTCATTCAATCTGTCATTTTACGAATGGAAACATCAAATATTAAAGCAAAGCCAATGAAATAAAAGGAAAGACAAAGTAATTAAAAACTTTGTTAAAGTAATTAATAATCTTATTATGTAAGAAACCGTAAAAAGCAGACGATGCATTTTTTTTTTAATTCTCTTTATTCACAGTTTTTTTCTCCGTTTTTCTTTTGATGCTTGCGTCTTATTTCTTTGATTAATTTTATCTTCATTTTTGCCAGATTGTAATTTTTTTTTTCATCTTTCTTTTTTTTCCTTTTATAATTATGTACACTTATTTCTCCGCCATCTTTTTATTTTCTACGTATGGTTCACGCTACTGATTATATATAGTTATCTGCCCACAAATAAAATAGATCATGCATAACTATTATTAATTAATTAATTAAAAATACAAACGTAAAAAAATAGCTTTAAAAAACAAAAATACAAAAAGCAAGAATATAAAATTAAAAAAACATCAAACAAAAGGAGCTTTTTTTTTTTTTAAAGATTGAATAGATAGAGAAACTTTTGCTTTCAGAATTTGATGACTTGAGTGACCCGCAGCAATTTTGTGCATAATGTTTACGTAGAACCAAAAGTAAACAAAACGTCAAAAAGGTGTGTTAGAGTCATCTGATGAATCGCTCCCGGCATAAAACCAGTAGTCATGACCGATTAAAAAACACGTAATTTATTCAATTATCATAACGCTCGTCTTGAGAAGACATTGAGTGTAAATCCGAAAATTGGAGCCAGTTTTAAAAGCCGATACTCATGTCTGGACGGTCGAGCCTTGATCCCAGCTTGATGCAAGCAACTAGTCTAACCACAGTGAAGAGCTGTGATACAGTCCGTTTGTGGATTATATATATATATATATATATATATATATATATATATATATATATATATATATATATATGTATGTATATGTATATGTGTGTGTGTATTGAGGCAACATGTTTTCATTCAGGTAAATGTTATTAAATAACACAGTGTTTTTATTTGATGAGATTTTTTTAATACCAAATGGACTATTCGGAAAAAAAAAAAATGAAAAAGTCTCAAATATATATATATATATATATATATAAACAATGGTATTTTAAATTCCAATGGCCAATTCCTGGTAACTATATCTTTATTTCTTAGTTGTTCGTTTCTGTTCGAAACAATTGTTAAGAGCTACATTGAATTTGTTTTTTTGTTTTTTTAAAATTCGACAAGTAAAAATATGTATAAAAACTTGGTCATTGGAATTTAAAATACGATTGTTTATTTATATATGCTCTGTTGTTAAATGTTAACAGTCATCGAGCTTTTACATTGAATAGTTCTGGTAAATTTTCTTATATATATATATATATATATATACATACATATGACTCAGATTTAATAACGAGAAACGCAGTATCAGACTAAAAAAACACGTCATACTCCCAAATAGGCAAACAAGTCAACCAAGCAAAACAGACGCTAAAATAACATCAAATGCAATTTAATATATACCAAATTCCCGTCCACATATGCACACAAACAGAAAGCAACTAAATGGATATTAAAACTAACCACACACAAGTCAGGCCTGAACTCCATTGAGGAAGTTTGTAACAGTAATTCGAACAATTTTAGATTATATAAACCAAGATGTTTAGTTTGTCAACATTTAGCAACAGATTCCGCCTTCACAATCCCAAATACATGCATCCAAATACAATCACCACACCTGTGATAACCCCAATGTTATATATTACATCTTTGCACAAATTTTTCAAATAGTGGGTACATAGACAGGACAAAATTACTTCTTAGATTTAGGTTTGATAACAACAATCATGATATTAGAACGCCATCTCTTTCATGGACGTCCAGCGACTGAATTAAGGAGAAGCTTCCTCAGCCATGTCGAACCCCTAACAACATCTCAGGAAGGGACAAGACTACAGCTATGGACCAAGACGGCTAGAGAATGCCCTCCTCCTACTGACATGGGAATCCCCCTTCTAAGGAACTTCCTCCCGGTTCAGAGGCACCTGGCTCCGGTGGAAAACACTAAACCGCCCGAGAATGGGAGTGGGACGATCACAAGTTGTTAGAGTATTGATTTACTCCTCTCCAGGAGTTAGGCACAAGGCCAGTTTTTATCTTACTCCCACAAGTAAGATGTGACCCAAGGTCGGGTCGGGAAAGTGGGGTTTAAAAATTGCCTGGGCAGCCCCGTCGGCATTCCCCGGTAGGGGCGCCTCCGGCAGTAAGCAATAAACTTACTCCTCCTAAAAAAGGGGAGGCAAAGCCTGGGAGGGTGGACCTCCTAGAACTGCACAGGACAGACCCATAGACCGGCATAAATCAAGCCCCGAAGGCCAAGACAATACCAGTCTATGGGGTGCAGTATCCATCGGAACAGATACTACACTTTGATCTTAGCCAAAACGATGCAACACTGGCGTGTCTGCCCTCCTACTGCACAACCGGTGCAGTTTGAAAGATCTTGCAGAGTACAACAATAATGCAAAGGACTGCATAAAAATGTGGGGAAACTGTCGTATGACCACATGCTTCAAAGACATACAAAGAAAGTGGTTCTTGGCCTTTTGGCTAAGATCAAAGTGTAGTATCTGTTCCGATGGATACTACACCCCATAAACTGGTATTATCTTGGCGTTCGGGGCTTGATTCCGCCGGTCTGTGGGCTTGTCCTGTGCAGTTCTAGGAGGTCCACCCTCCCAGGCTTTGCCTCCCCTCTTTAAAGAGGAGTAAGTTCATTGCTTACTGCCTGAGGCGCCCCTACCAGGGAATGCTGACGGGGCTGCCCAGGCAATTTCTAATGATCAGAGTGCTCACCTTCTCGGGCACTGGCTTTTCAAGCCCCACTTTCCCGACCCGACCTTGGATCACATCTTACCTTGTGGGAGTAAGATAAAACTGGCCTTGTGCCTAACCTCCTGGAGAGGAAGTAAATATATATATATATATATATATATATATATGTTTTTCATTCTTATCTCTTACCTCCTCTTTCCACTCCCACAAAACAATTCTACCTATTTCTCTTTTTCACCTTCCTTCATTTTTATTCCTGTCCGCCTCCAAACACACACCGGATTCTCCAACTGCACCAGGTTTCCAGATTGTTCTAAAGACCGTCCATAGAATAACCTCCAAAGCACCTGCACGCTGCCCGACCCGTAGTTCATTCATCCACTCCATTCATTCATTCCTTTTTACAATCAATCATTAAGACTTAGTTGTGGCTTTTTGTGTGAAATGGTGTAATTACATCGGAAGTTTTGAGTCGACTTGAAATATTTGTCTTGACACCAGAAAAGCCTATGAACTAGACAACCCAGCTATGCATATCACACGTTCATAGATTTGATTTTGTATTATTATGCAATTAATAGTATGTGCTCATGTGTGCAGATATATACACATTTGGCGTGCGTGTGTTCGTGCTTATATATATATATATATATATATATATAATTATTTCCACAATCATATATATATATATCATCTCACATTCAAGAAATCTAATATCTATATATATATATATATATATATATATATATATATATATATATATATATATATATATATATATCTAACAGATTAAGTTATCTTTTGACGTTTTAAAAGTTGGACCTAAATAGCATTTAAGCTGACTTATCAAACTTTGATTCTAACTAGGCGATTTTCATTTGTTATTGTTGTACCATGTTATTGGCACTATAATAACGTAGTTCGCTAGAGTTTATTTTTAAAATTTTGTTTTCCCGCCAGAACAATTGGGGAATTTGAAACATTTTTCAATTATGAACAAAAAAAAACAAAAAAATCGTCAGGGAGAATAACTTATATTTTTCAATGAAGAATATAAAAACGGTTCTCTCTCTCTCTTTTGCAACTAAAATTTCATTTATTTTTCTGTATAAGTTTAAAACATGTACAAACAAATAAAAATTAAAAGCTAAAACATGACCTCACTTCACTGCAGTAGGTACAGCTCTCTCTCTCTCATATATATATATATATATATATATATATATATATATAAATGATAATTTATTTCATTTTGACTACAAAATTGATTTTGTTTCACGAGAGCAGTTTTTAGGAGCTTCCGATCTTCAGGTCTTGAAATAGCATTATGCCTGTTAGAATAAGTTTATAATTCCACAAAGTTATATAAAGGTGACAGAAAATTAAAATAGAAATTGAATATGAATAGAAATAAAACAAACCAAAACAAACAAACTTACTTGTATTTTGCTTTTGTTTTGTTTGTTTTGTTTTGTTAATGTTTATCTATCTATATGAATAAATGAGAAAGGTTCCGTTTCGTGTTTACAACAAAGTTATGAATGGAATGTTTATTACTTTAAATTAATATTTAAAGTATTTAAAATAGAAAACTTTGCGAAACGATAGCGAGCCGGCTAGTATGGAATAAACATGGAAGGACTGCTTTCACTATCGATGTAATGACTAGGACGTAGATAGAGCCGAGCACGGAAAAATGACAAAATACCAGGATCTCAACACTGACTTGAAAACAACGTGCCCCATAAAAGAACTAAACATTATACATTATTCGGTTTAACGTTCGTTTTACATGCTGGCATGTGTTGGACGGCTTTTAGTAATTGACTTCCAAGCTAACCTATCTCTGTCCAGGTCTTTATTTATCCCCCTTTCTATCAAGTCCATCTTTATCACTTTCTCCTATGTTTTCCTTGGTCACTTCCTGTATGCTGACTCTGCTACCTCAACTGTTCTACATCAACTAACCCAAGAACTCTCGTCCATTCTTTCAATGTGGCCATACCATCAAAGCCTCCTGTTTGGCACACATCTCTCTATAATGTCTAAATCTAATCTTCCTCTGAGCCCATCAGAACTAAGCCTGTCTTTAAAGACTCGCATCACACATCCATCGTATCATTCTCATATCATTTCTCTCCATGCAACTGGTCTAATAAAATATGAAATCTTTACAAAATACCTAGGTACAATCCCTGGAAGATTGAGCTGTAGCGAAGTACAGATAACAGCTCTAAAAGAGGCAACGTCAATCCTTAAAAGAGTGCCCGGATGTAAATTTAACGCATAAATAAATTAAGTGTTAGTCCAAGGAGGGGGGGTGAAGATTGATCTCTGAGAACTAACTGAAGTAAAATGAACAAAACAAGAAATCAAAGGAACAAATGAACACATTCAGAGCTACAAACAGACGACACAGAGTCACACATGAACACACACACACACATATCTATAAACACAAACATACATAGAACTACAAATGCACACAGCGAAACGGACAAATGCATGCACACAATTACAATTTGTAATCATCTAAAACACACACACACAAAGTCGCACACATACATAATTTCAAACACACACATAATATCTACAAAGACACACGTATACACAGCTACAAACATACACACACACGTACATGTATGCATACGGTGTTTCTGTAGCTGTGTGTGTTTGTAGATACACACACGCATAGCTAAACATGCAAACGTATTGCACACGCCCAATACAAATGTATTAACACATCTAAAACCACGCACAAAGCTAAACACGCACACTATAAATGCACACATACTAGTGAGAAGTGATTGTTTGATTGCCGACTGATATTGACACATGGGAAAGGGTGGGGGGGAGGAGGACAACGATGAGGAAAAGGGGGAGGGGGAGGACAAGGGAGAATCATTTGTAGACAGTGAAGATCTGTTTTATTTAACAAAATTAAAATAGAGAATAAGTAGCTTTTCTGGTGGAACAGTTTGGCTGTAAAAGCCTGGAAACAAAGAAGGGTGTAATATTTGGAGAGGGAGGAGGAAGGGGAAGAATATAGAGAGAGGGGGAAGAGAAAGAGAGTGAAAGGGGGGAAGAGAGTTGAGGGAGAAAGTGAAAGCGTGTAGAGGGAGGTAGAGAGAGGGAGGGAAGGGAGGTATAAAGAGAGAGGGAAAAGGGGGTAAAGAGAAAGAGGAGCAAGGACGGGAGAGAAAGAGGAGGGCAAGAAAGAAAGAGAAGAAGGGGAGCAAGGAGGAGAGAGAGAGAGAGTAAATGAGAGAAAGAGGAAGAGAGAGAGTAAATGAGAGAAAGAGGAAGAGAGAGAGTAAATGAGAGAAAGAGGAAGAGAGAGAGTAAATGAGAGAAAGAGGAAGAGAGAAGAAGAGAGAGAAAAAAGAGGAGAGAGTAGAAAAAAAATGGAGGAAGAGAAAGACAGTGGAGGGAGGGGGGATGGAGATAGAGTGTGAGAGAGGTTGGAGATAGAGTGTGAGAGAGGTTGGAGATAGAGTGTGAGAGAGGTTGGAGATAGAGTGTGAGAGAGGTTGGAGATAGAGTGTGAGAGAGGTTGGAGATAGAGTGTGAGAGAGGTTGGAGATAGAGTGTGAGAGAGGTTGGAGATAGAGTGTGAGAGAGGTTGGAGATAGAGTGTGAGAGAGGTTGGAGATAGAGTGTGAGAGAGGTTGGAGATAGAGTGTGAGAGAGGTTGGAGATAGAGTGTGAGAGAGGTTGGAGATAGAGTGTGAGAGAGGTTGGAGATAGAGTGTGAGAGAGGTTGGAGATAGAGTGTGAGAGAGGTTGGAGATAGAGTGTGAGAGAGGTTGGAGATAGAGTGTGAGAGAGGTTGGAGATAGAGTGTGAGAGAGGTTGGAGATAGAGTGTGAGAGAGGTTGGAGATAGAGTGTGAGAGAGGTTGGAGATAGAGTGTGAGAGAGGTTGGAGATAGAGTGTGAGAGAGGTTGGAGATAGAGTGTGAGAGAGGTTGGAGATAGAGTGTGAGAGAGGTTGGAGATAGAGTGTGAGAGAGGTTGGAGATAGAGCGAGAGGACGGAGATAGAGCGAGAGGACGGAGATAGAGCGAGAGGACGGAGATAGAGCGAGAGGACGGAGATAGAGCGAGAGGATGGAGACAATGGAAGAGGAGGAAGGAGAAGATTAAGAAGAAGAAAGAAAGAGAGGTGGCTATAGGTTTTGAGAGAGAGAGAGAGAGAGAGAGAGAGAGATAGAGAGAGAGAGAGAGAGAGAGATTACGAAAGTGAAAATAAGAGAGAGAAAAGGAAAGAACTGAGTTTTGTTAGAAGAAAATGAAATCTGATCCTTGATGCATTCTGGGATATATTGATTTTGAAATGGTTTTGGCAGGGAAAGCAGAATGAAGAGTTGAGGGCAGGAGAAGATCGTCAGAGGCAGTTGGGCATAATGCAAGAGAGTGAGGAAAGATGTAATTGAATTTTTAGAGGAATCGCTCTAACACTTGGCATACGAAAGAAGCTGGATATTTCGCATGGCAAGCGGTCGACTAAAGTAACTTAGTTTGATTCAACTTGACAACTAAAGTGATGAACTCGCTTCTGCCGATCAATAAATAGTCAGCCAACAAAAGTCCAAAGTTCCAACAACCATTGCAGCAGCAGCAGCAGTGCGCTCAAGACTCATCGGAAAACAAATAGCGGTTCTTAGACAATCGAAGCCACTCAATATAATCACCTTCTCTGACTGTTGCTTTTTTATGACAATAAATGGAGGATAACATTAAACAAAGCGCATGAATGTTTACGCTGAGGGGATATTTGGAATAGGGTCCGGGTTATGGGTGAGAACACCAAATGCAACAGAATAGTAAGGACGAACTTTTATCGCTGCATTTCTTTCCCATTTTTTTATTTTTTATTTCCCATTTTTTTTTTACTTTTTTACTTTTTGGGGAGTGAAAAAAAAAGTAGACATTTTTTTTAATACGATATTGAATTAAGAGTATATTTGGGAGTTACTTCCTTCGAACAATAATCAAGTTATCTCTCCTAAATTATACTGGCAACAATAGAATGAACTCTTCAATTCAAAGTACAAAAAAAAAAAAAAAAAAGAATTACTCTACACATGTGCTAGATTCGAAAACGAGGCTTTTCTTTGTTTTGTTTTTTTATGGAAATCGTTTCAGACAAGGCATAAAGCCACTTGATTTAAGGAGTTAGCAAGAATGAAAGATGATTATCGCAAGGACAAGAGATGCCTATTGACCTTAGTCTTGAAACAACCAAGGCTATAGGTAGGAGGAAAACAGTCAGTAAGAAGAGAGCTCCACAAGCCTGCAGTTCTTGGAAAGAAGCTACTGGAATAATAAGCTGTGTATTGCAATGAGGTATTAAAACAACGAATTTATGAAGCAGGGAATATATTACTCACTTCTGAAAAACACATGCTATAATAGTATTTATAGAAAAGACTGAGACTAGCAGCTTGTCCTCTTTCTAGCAATGGGTTACAAACTGAATAGAAGTGTTCCTGCCTAGTTCTACATTTTACATGGTTTCCACACCGCTGACACCGTTTTGTCAGATCTAACTTCCGGTTGTAGTTTAGACGGGACTTCCAGACAACTAGCCATTTCAGCATTATCCTTTTCTACTGTTCTCAGAATTCGTTATCAGAATAGTTGCCAGACACAAAGTCATATTTATTTTACATCGCCCCCAATGCATTCTCTATAATTTGTTTACCCTAGCAATTCATGTTTATTTTCATTGTGTTTAGAGTCTTTTAATGTAGACTCTTTCATTAGGAATTACATCTATTATTTTCACCCCATTTTTTTATCATGTGTTATGATGTCTCTTGTGTTCATCTTTAACAAACCTTATTGTCAAAATTTCACAAAAATTGGAGGTAGCTGAATTTCCACAAAGGACCCCCCCGTTCATCCCCTATAAATTAAACTAAATATAGCCCACATTTTGACCCCTTACACCTAACAGCTGTGTTCCAAAATTCATAATGATCGGTTAATTAGTTTACGAGTGAATCTTGTACATACAAAGATATAAACATATTTAACTTTATAAATATCTGATTTTTGTAGAGTTAGATCTTGAGGGGCCCACCTCTAAAAATACCATGTGAACCTATTTATAGAAAGTGGCTTTTATTAGTTTAAAAAGAGCCAATTCTTGCAATAAGAAAGGTTATTGTCGCAGTTAGCTCCTATTTGTGTTTAATGTCAAGTTCTGTTTTTCGCAGAAAAGATTTTGGAAAATAAAGATTTTTCTTTTGTACGTGTTTGCTTCTTGCATATTTTTTAGCAGCAAGCCTTTACCCGAAAAGGTGGGGAACTTTTAAAGATCTATATTTACAGACAACTGACCTTTAGAAAATAGATTAGTTTTATTAACATTTTTCCTCGTGTGTATGTGGGCAGCAGCAGCTATTCATTTAAGCCATCTAGTGGGGGATAATCTGCAACTCCTTCCATACAGAAGACATGTTGCTAGTCTCTCTCTACTCTATCGTTATGTTCATGGTTTGTGCTCGACTGAGCTCCAAATCCGTCGTCTCCACCCCTGTAAAACATTCCCAGCAATAACCCGTCTGACCACAACAACAGCAGAAAATTTTCCTTTCTCGCTCTCTGTACCAAAGACCTAGTGGAACTTCCATGAACAAAGTTTCTTTCCTAGAGCACTATCTGCGGAACAAAATACCGCAAAGCTGCTTCCCAGCAAACTACAACATGGTCGTCTTCAAGTCTAATGTAAACAAATACTTGTTTAGCGGTTCTCCTGGATAAACAATTCCTCCTAGGAAATCTTCTGCCCAATCCACCGGTTGTTTCCAACCATCGCATGATGGCGCTCATCGCCCAACCGATACCTTTATCTCATCCTCGAGTGCCCCCTGGGCCTTGATAGTAAAAAAAAAAGAAAACATTGTTGAAACATAATGGTTGCATTTGTTTTGCCAATTTTTTCAGCGATCCACCAATTTACGAAGAATGAATCGTCTGCATTTTTTTCGACCTCACAAATGAGTAAATAAACCCAAATAAACTGTTTTGGACTAATTTAAAATTTACCTTAAATTATTTTAAAGAAAATACAGTTGGAAAATTAGTCCCAAACAATTTATTTGGGTTTACTTACTCATTTGTAAGGTCGAAAAAACGTTTAAAGAGTGTAGATAGGCAATAAACAGTGCGTGGTGAACGATACGTGAGAAAGTGTCATATCCTGTTTAGTTTTCATCCAGGCTCTACAAACTCTTATATAATCTATATAGTAATACGCTAAGGCAATTCCATGTTCGTACATACGTTATCACCCTCCACCCCTTTTTAAAGATGGGATCGCCAAATCGCTGAAAATGCGATTAAAAAAAAATTTAATCGCATATCACTGTTGTCTCGACGCTGTTCTGTCCAAAGATGGTACAATACTATCATGGGGTCTGCGTTCGCACCGGACGCCCATAGAATGAAAATAGGTCACAAAAACTCCTATAAGAGTTTTGGAGATAGACCCCCACCCCCCACCCACCCTCCCTCCCATAACCATGCATATTCTGAAACTACATTAACTGGAATACTTAAATAATATGTTTCGGTTTGAACAAAGGTGGTACAATAATATCGTGGGGTCTGCGATGACGCCGGATGTCCATAGAATGGACATATTGTTAATCACGGCAGCAAAATACAACAGATGAAGTATACAACTGTGGAATTTCCGTGGGTCTCGCTAGTTTTTACTATTTGATGTATATACACTTACATTAGAAAATATATTACATATATATCTTTTCAGTATTTACTTCAACAGTGCTCAACACATAGTAGACCTTAGTATTAGTATAAAAATATACTTATGGCAACTAAGTTACACAGAAACGTTTGTGTTTCATTCCCGGGGAAATCATCAGGCTTTATATATATATATATATATATATATATATATATATATAGAGAGAGAGAGAGAGAGAGAGAGAGAGATGAAAGAAGAGGGATAAACATGTACGAATGACAAATTTATTTCAACTTCGATTGTTCAATGCAAGGTGTACTCGGTAAAAACATGTTTATTATTCTTTCCTTAAGCCAAGGCTTTTCAAAGATTAAAATCTTATCAGAGGAATTACATAGATAAGTTGGCAGTAGAAAAGCCAAAATTCAAAAAAATATTAAGTAATGGAGAGTGAGAATGCGTGTAAAAGGATATGGGGGTATTCGTACATGTTTATCCCTCTTCTTTCATCTATCTTTATAATTGCTCTATCTCGTATATTGAGCTTAAACCATTTCACTATAGGTTCTATCTACTAAAAGTATACTTTTAGTTTCATATAATATATATATATATATATATATATATATATATATATATATATATATATATATATATATAAATGAGAGAGAGAGAAATTCCAAAAACATAAGTGAGCTTACAGCTTGCTTGGAAACAGAGGAGCAATTTTTATGCCTCTAAGCTAATATATGTCTATATATTTGTTTCAGTATTTACTTCAACAGTGCTCAATACATAAGTAAAGCTTCGTAGCAGTAAGAAAATATACTTATGGCAAGCAAGTTACACGGAAACGTTTGTGCTTCACTCCAAGAATGAGTTCATTATATATATATATATATATATATATATATATATATATTATCTACATATGTATACGTTTCATCCTAACAGAATCATCAGTTTAGAGATAACCATTTAAACCAGTCGCACGATTCGAACCACAGAACAAGAGTTGCATTTAACTCCAATTCCGAACGCTCTAATCAATGAGGCTACCATGAATGGCTACGGACGAGATGAGCAATACACCCTATTTATTTTCGACGAGTGCAAGTGTATATATTATATATATATACATACATATACACACACACACACACTTGAGATTGAAGGACCAAACGAAATATTTCAAGTTGTTCGATCCTCCGCGATAACAACGTTCTGCACTGTTAATGGAAAGGTCATTATTTGCACCGATTGACCTTTAGTTCTGTCCTCTTTAAGTGTACACCAAAAAAGGCATCCTTGTTGGTTCAAGAAAAAACAAAAAACAACATAAACCATTAATAGCTACGAAGCGACACTCAGTGATTTTTGTTTAAAAATATTAGCCATTTTTTTTTTTAAATCATTATTATTATTATTAATCTGATGTAATCTTGCGGAAATAGCTTAGAGAAAATTCATCAGCATTTCAAGTGTTGTTCAACTAGAGAAGGGAACTCTTCCTCGGAGTTGTTTTTCTTGTTGCAACGGTGTATGAGGCACTCTTCATTCACCCATGTCATTAATATGCACCCCCCCCCCCCACACACACACAAAAAAAGAAAGTTCAGTTCTTGCACGAGAGAAAAATTGTGGTGGTCGTCATGCCTTTTTTTGGTGATAACTTCCTCCACAAATAAAAATAATAAGAAGAAGACTTACATGCAAAACCAACGGAAGTTTATTCACTGAAATAAACCATTAACAAATATAACATATTTCCTTTTGTAATGAGTTCAGAAGTCCTTTCTTTAGTTTCAGGGTAAGTAAAAAGGAGAATGTCTTTTGTTTTGTTGAAATGCTCATGTGTTATAAAATGTTAAGAAAGACAATAGGTAGTGTTCGCCTGTGAAATTGTATGAAGCGCGCGAAAGGTGAAATGGAAGAGTGATAATAAGACGCGTGTAACCTCCGAATGAAGAGTCAGTTGAGAGAGAGGGTTTGATGTTTGTGTGTGCTTAAATACTATTTGGATAGGCTCCAGCGAGCTTAAGGAGAAAAGTTTAGAAAAATGTCTTTGGAGAAATCCCAGTGGACAGAAATATCACGTGGTGTGCTCCCTACTACGTCCGCTCGTTTTGAGTTGATTTAATATATAAGGCCACACCGGAATTTGCGTGGGCGTTATTTTTTATCTTTCACGCGCCAATACAATTATATTCACACTGCGCGCCTAAATTGTATTTATCCCAAACAACAATTTTTATCCGAATCTTAACCGTGTCAACTGGCACAGAATAAAGGATTTGTACTCTTAGATAAATGCAGAAAGATGAATTGGGAGCGACAGTTTTCGAAGAAAAGGAACAATAACCGTGTATATTAATTTAACAGTCGTACTTAGGCAAGTAATAAGAAATGATATACAAAACAGTCGGTTTAAATAGCGGTACAACCCCCAACGATGAACCCAAACTTGTGCTATAATGTCTAGATGAAAGAGAAGAATTTCGTTTTAACAAAGAAATTGACCAAGTCAACCTGCTGAGTAAAATTGCACTTTGTTGACTCACAGGTTACTGCCTCCAGAAAATTCTTGAGAAATTCTATTTTTGGTAACAGAGGCGTCTAGCTGTTACCAGATTCCTTAGAGTCAAATCGGGGGGGGGGGGGGAGGCTTTAACAATAGTCAAAGGTAACAAAGAAAGGGGTTTGTGAACTCATGTTTTTATGGAAATTATCTTAGTTGAATAAATGTCGTTAACAAGTGCGTCATGCTTCAGGCTCCAATGTAGTCGTAGGGGGGGAAAAAGGGACGCTTTGCGACAGTGGTATTGAGCTTGTGTCATGATTGGGTTTACTTTCGGCAGCTTCTTAACTCTCGCTTCCCTTATTTTGTCCTTTAGTTCTCACATTCCATGAGCGATGTTTCTGACAAAGGGGTAAGAATTGCTATTTTCTGGGTAGAAATCTATCAATCTAACACTTATCGTATTTTTGTTTTAGCTCCATTCATGTCTGTTCTGGAACGATTTCCATTTAAAAAAAAAAAAAATTGAAAAAGGCAGTTAATCAATGTCGACCATAGAAATGGAAAAGGAAAAAAGAGGGAGAACCCCAAGCGTTAGGCTTCTGTTGCATAACGAGGTTCGTTGTTTGAATGGAAAAGTTTGAGTGACACCTTAAGGATCAGAGGTGACCCCAAAACGGAAGTCGAATAAATCACGTTTCTTTTGGGCACAGATTTTCAGTCTCTTTCTCTGGCGATACTTCAAGCAGAAAAGACGTGTCTAGGGCACTAGATGGGGGGAGGGGTACACACAATGTAACTAGGTGTAGCGAGACGAGTTATCCATCTCTCTCTCTCTCTCTTTCTCTCTCTATCCATCTATCTCTCTCTCACGTCTCTGATTTTTTTATGACTGTTCTTCTCTTTGTCATAAACCTTTATCAAAAACTAAACATCGGCGTCCGAGTGATTGTATCCATAGACAAGCAAGAACCCTAGTTCCCGACGACGACGACATGTGTAGAATGGTTTATAGTGGAAATATAACACTTGTTCACGTGTTTTGTTTTGGGGGTGATGGTGGCTAAGTGGTTACCGACACGAACTGAAAACCTGGGTGTGCCAAGTTCGAATCCAGTTCGTTCCACAGAAACATTTTCATCAAACCTACACCCGACCTTGTGTCTAACCTTCTAGAAGGGGGTAGGAAGTAAATAAAATAATACTTGCTCACGTTATCCCTAAGAGAGCAGTGATTGTGTTTACCTTTTGGCCAAATCCACGCGACCCTTTTAAAGACTGAACGTTTCGGAAGTTTTTCCTTTTTTTACATCCAATCATTTTATAAATAGAGATTGAAACAACATTACCATGACAAAATTATGTACAGTTTTATAAAAATTCGGTTCAATTAGTATTTTAATGGCTAAACGATACTGTAATAATTAAATTTAATTTTCAAAATCCTATTCAAAATTTTTTTTTTTTAAATGCCCCCCCCCCCCCTCCTCCCCCCAAAAAACTGGCATACTTTAAAAAAAGAAAGAAAAGAAAATAAAAATAAAAAGACTCCCGGGCAACGCCGGGTCGGAACAACTAGTAGAGTAAGACGTTTTGGTACACGTTATAAATAGCATAGACTTTCTTTAATAAAGTTTGAGGAAGATTTTATTCAAATTTAATTTTCTTCCTGAACTCAAACAAAACGTGTTTTCCCTTGTACAATTCATTAATTGTGCGATTTTAACTTCTGTTTGTCTCACATCATCCAATGAGTGGATCATTTAATGACAACAAATATTTTACAAACAATTTGAATACCATAAACAGTTCCTCGGATGCCCCATCGCAAAAGGTCGTACTAGATGATATTTGCCTCCCTTCCACCGCGTGTGCACTCTGGCCCCCCAAAAAATAAGCCTGAGCAGCCCCATCGGCATTTCCCGGTAGGGGCGCCTTAGGCAATTAGCAATAAACTAACCTCTTCTTAAAGAGAGAAGGTAAAGCCTGGGAGGGTGGACCCCCTAGGACTGCACAGACGGCGGTTGTTTTGCTATTTACTTTCTCCCTTCTCCTAAACACTTGAAATGGTTTCGTCCCGCACCTTTTTTTTTACTTGCACGATGGAAAGGAAAAGGAAGTACATTTACTTGCATGACGGAAAAGTACATTGTGTGTGTGTGTCTCTCTCTTTCTCATATATTTCTATATATATATGTGTGTATTTTTTAAAATTTTGTAACACAAAGTACTTATAATAGCTCAATAGTTTAAAGCTAGAGCTATGCTATATTTAGTGTTTTTATGTAGTTCAATACCACATCATTATCATAGAGGACAGATTCACGTCATTTTTTGCAACTTATTTTTTTTATTTCGCAGACAATTGTTTCGGCTAACATCAAGATATTTGTAAAATGCGTCTATGCATTTATTTATTTCTTGGTGTGGTCATCCTCAGTGCAAATTGTACAAAAACAAATTCAAAAAACTTTTTAAAAACTTGGTGATTATAGCCCGAATTACAGTCAATATTCATTATCAATTTTTTTGTTTTTTATTTTTTATTTTTTTATACATGGAATTATGGTCCCTTTACATCAGGGGCGGGCAACCTTTTCAGAGTGAGGGCCAGATGAGACTTTTGGAAGGAGATCGCGGGCCGGAGTGAAAAACGAAATCTCAGAATTACTATATTTTGTTTACATGAATAAATTGTACAAAAATTGCATTGAACACTCTACAAATCTGATATTTTTTCTCAAGAGACTTCTGTATGTGATGTTATAAAAGGCGCCGACGAAGAGCCATTTTAGAATCATAAAAAATAATGACGGGGGGGGGGGGGAAGTAGAAAGTTGATCCAGCATTCGTTTTGACACACCTCACATAAGTTATGTTTCATGCCCTTTCCTCGTCTCACATTTCCTCTTTGCCTCTCTTTTTCTCTTTTTATCTCGTAATAGTTAAAGAAAAATGAAATATACATGCATCATTGCTCGCTGATATTTATAAATTTTTATCCCACTGTAAATCTTAATTGAAACCTACTTTTACGTCTATGTCACAAAATGATATGAGTTTTACTGGGAGGTCCTCGGGTCGGATTGCAATAATAAAGCATAGCAAGGTGACGGGTCGGACGCTAAGCCTTCGCGGGCCGGATGTGGCCCGTGGGGCCGGAGGTTGCCCGCCCCTGCTTTACATTACATGTATATATATATATATATATATATATATATATATATATGTGTGTGCAAATAAAAAAACATTGATCTTTATTATAGAGCAGAGAATAAAACATGGAATTATGGTCCCTATATATATATATATATGCAAATAAATACACATTGATCTTTATAAAGAGAATAAAACAAAAAATTAAACTAATGCCCAAAACCAAAGTATATCGAAAATATTGTGACATTTTTTAATTTTAAAATTTTTTTGTTGGGTTCGGCCAATTCTCACTTACTCTATTCGACGAGATCCTAATTACTCATCTAGAATCAGTTGTTCAGTTTTGCAGGGATAACATTTTGACTTTGCCAAAATCTGATAACGAATAAAGCAACCGCATGAGAGAATTGCAGATTTCTGTAAAACAGATGGATTCCAATCACAGCCGAGGAACTTTCCGATAGCACTTTGCGAACAGGCAATACACACAGGTCTATTACCTCCAGAGGAATTCTTTTTTTTTTTTTTTCTGTTCTTAGCTCTTTTGTCTATTGAAGAACCAATCCTATGAGAGTGATAATGTAACAACACTATTGGCTGAAAAAAAAAAAAAAATCGACAAATTGAGCGTTTAAGATTTGAGGCAGAAAGGGGAATTTTAAGCACAGATTAGGCCTAATTGAAGATGATATAAGATTTGAAATTTAAGTATCAGTGAAGGAAAAAAAAAAAAGGAAAGGTTTGGGGTCTAGGTTAATGGTGAATAAGGACTCGAGTCTGACATCACTCTCTTCCATTGATTGGCGCTGGGGGGGGGGGGGGGAGGTTGGTTGAAGTAATGTATCATTAACGATGACGTAATGACACTTGTGACTTTGATGAGGTTGATCGGAATAAAAAGGACTTTTTTTTGTACAATTCAAAAATGCTATGGTTTAATTTGGGAATTAAACAAGAAAAAAGGGTTGAAATAAGGAAACAAAAAGTCATTAAAAATACTTCCCCTTCACATACTCAAAAGAACACTTCGTTTAGTTTTTATTTTAAGAATAACGGTTTCTCATCTCTCTATCCCCCCCCCCCCTTCTTCCACTCCCTCCCTCTATTCTCCAATATTTTCTCTTTTCATTCTCTACCTTCTTCCACTCCTTCCCTCTATTCTCCAATATTTTCTCTTTCAAATCCTTCTACATCATTTTGTCCCTTTATCAAGCAGAGTTAGAGGGGTAGCATCGAAAATTCAACAACTCATGGAAAGCTCCAAGTAATCTGTAGATAAAATATATGATACTTATTTCATAGTCCTTTGATTTTCTGAATTAAAAGGTGACTATTGTATTATTCGTTATCATTATTATTTGTACTCACTAGGAGTTCTCACACAGATCATCGTCAGTGATTGCTCACCGACAACAACCAGTGGTATTTCCTGGAGTCTGAGTGACAACAAGTCTCCCCAGACTTCCAGTGTTCTTCACCTCTTTTCGATAACGATGCGGTATCGCAACAGTCTCTTACCATTGATTTCTCGCTGGTAAGGACAATTGGTCTTCTCTGGGATTTGGGTGGCAACAATCATTATTATTATTATTATTATTATTATTATTATTATTTGTACTCACTAGGAGTTCTCACACAGGTCATCATTAGAAATGACTCACTGATAATAATCAGCGGGGTTTCCTGGAGTCTGGGTGACAACAAGTCTCCCAAGATTTCCAGTACTCTCCACCTCTTTCGATAACCTTCACAAATGACTTTGCATTATCGCAACAGTCACTTACCATTGATTTCTCGCTGGTAAAGACCATTGGTTTTCACTGAGATTTGTGTGGCAATAAGCCTCCCTAAGGTCCCAGTACACTTCGCACTCATCCAGTGAAGGTTTGGATAGTGCTCTCCCTTTTCGGTCTTTCCATACTCCTTGACCCTTCACGACTATGTGGTATCAGCCAAAGCTGATACCATTTTTAAGGGGAGGGGGGCACAGTTTATATAAGATTTCTTGCGGTTTCAGTTCCTTTGGTTTCATGTGATGTTCCTTCCATTTTTTTTGTTTTACTTCTTATTTGCAGTTTCCATGTGGCTGGTTAGTGTTTGTAGATTATGTGGGTTGGTTTCTGCATTGGAGGATTTTCCGTAAGATTTCAACTGTTTTTATCATTGCCGTCCGCTGTATTGTTATATAAAGAGTGAGTCGCGATCATCTCATCCCTCAGTTACAGAGAAAGCGTAAAATGAGGACTGTTGTCTTTCAACACGACAGAGCTCCTCCCCAATATTCGTTGTTGGCTCAAGATTTTCCGGCTTCAAAATTTCAAGAACATCGTGTGATTGGCCGAGAATACGGAACACCGTGGCCACCAAGGTCACCTGATCTCAGCCCACTGAACTTCTATTTTATGGGCATGCTGAAGGCCCGCGTATTCTATCAATTTCGGGCTAACAATCTTAATGAGCTCAAAGACCGCATCATTTCAGAGGTATAAAAAGTTTCCTGTGATGAACTTTGGTGTGTCGTGAATAATTTAATGAAACGTGCAGAGTTGATGATTGAAGAAGAATGATGCGGTATAATTGAACATTTGTTGTAATGTTACAAACCCAAATTAAATCTGCTTTCTTTTGATTACATTTAGTTTCATTTAATATACATTTAATAAAGATTTTATAATTTGCATGTATTTTGACTCACCCTGTATATATATAACACGAAAGAAGAAAATAGACACTCTTTTTATCATTAATAATGAAGACTGGTGTCAGAGTGTCCCGATAGACCAAGATATTGATTATTTTTTCTCACTGATGAATTGGACAATCACTCGGTTAACAGTGGTGGTAGTTTGGTAGTTTTGTTTTACGGCATATCAACCCTTTTCGGGTTATTTAATGCCGAATCTGGTCATTATAGTAAAAGTTTTTATGCTTCAAGTTCTTTATATCTTCAAATGTTTAATCATCGTTTTTGGTTTGGTAGTTTTGTTTTACGGCATATCAACCCTTTTTGGGTTATTTAATGCCGAATCTGGTCATTATAGTAAAAGATTTATGCTTCAAGTTCTAAAAATAAAATAAAAAAGGGGAGGGAGAAAGGGAGAGGGGCTGTTGTTTTTGTTTTTGGTTTTGTAGAACATAATTAAGTTTTACAAAAAAAAAAAAAAGAAGAAAAACAAAAAACGTCAATGTAGGTGAATTTCGTCTCAGGGAGCCACAGGGCAGCCTGATCTGGTATCACCAGGGTTAACAGTGGAAAGTGGAATCCCGAGGTTTGCGCCGATTAAGTCCACCTTATGTTACAAACCCAAATTAAATCTGCTTTCTTTTGATTACATTTAATTTCATTTAATATAATTTAATAGACATTTAATAAAGACTTTATAATTTGCGTGCATTTTGACTCACCCTGAATTACATATTGTTAGTATTATTCCCTGTATAATTTTGATTATTCCAGCGACTAGTGTCATCTTTGTTGCTGTTTTCACAACGTTCCGGCCGACGTAACTTCCAACCTTTTTCAATTAGCTCACTACTTGATGTATGAATGGGACGCTTTTGACTGGGTTCAGCAGCTTTTCAGTTGTGTCCAACTCGCAAAACCGGAGGTATACCATGTCCAATCTTTCAATAAACGTATATTATATATGTATCTATATAAAATTAGGTATGTGCATATCTTTTTACAATTGTATGCACAGGATTCACTCCTAAACTAATTAACTGATCGTTATGAATTTTGGAACAAAGCTGCTGCAAATATGGGCTATATTTAGTTTTATTTAGTTTTATGCAAACGGGGTAAAAAGGGGGTGAAAAAGGGGGGGGATGAAAAGGGGGTGAAAAGGGGGATAAAAAGGGGATAAAAAGGGAGTGAAAAGGGGATGAAAAGGGGATGAAAAGGGGATGAAAGCTCTTCGTGAAAATTCAGATACCTCCAATTTTTGTGAAATTTTAACAATAGGTATTAGACATTGTTGTGATGGGATACCGGACTCCCCTCAGCCACTAAATAAGTGAACTAGTCTGAACAATAAATACAACTACGAACAGTAGTATGGGGGGGGGGGGGGAGGGATTCGATTGTATTCTGTTAAATCTTATTGCATTACCTGTAGTTACTATTGTTTGTACAAAATATGTACGTTGGAATAAACCGTACTATTTTAAGACCTTTACACTCTGGATTATTTTGTTATTTATAACTACTTACCAAGTTATATCAGACATCCATTAATAAACATTCTCCATATTTTGGTTTCTTTGGAGTATTTGAAAGGGGGTTTAGGGGGCATAATATGGGCCCAACCTCCTATTTGAAAAATCAAATATTTCAGATTAGCATTGAATTTGATCCATAATCATTAGACACTAATGAAGCAAGATTCCCTGAATTTCAATTTCTTCTTAAGGTTCCTTTAGCTTAAGCCTTAATTTTTAGATATTTTCTAGAATCAAAATGATCTAATGGATTTTGATCAAAATTGGAATGAGAATTCTAGACATAAAGTTTAGTATCATCATATCTTGATTTTAATCTTTGTAAAAGGGACATAAAAGTGGCGCAAAACTGTTCTGTTCGGAGAATTAATTTTACCCGTCCTGGGACAGGTATTCTTCTAATATATATATATATATATATATATATATATATATATATATGAAGCAATCCAACAAAAGATATAAGCGTCAACTAATATCTTATAATTAGTGAAACATCCGGATAAAAAACTGAAGCTCAATATACTGGATAGAGCATTAATATTATAATATAAAATGAAGTAATAAAATAAGGTGTCAATCAAATTTTATTAGAATTCAAAGTTCATGCAAAGCATCCTTAAGTCCTTAGCTCATGAGTTTTCAAAGATAATTCTTCTCTTCAGAGGACCATTACCGCAGTTATACTACTACAGGCAATAAAATTACGCTTTGAAAATATATAAAATTATATACACAAATACATAAAAATACATAACATCAAACATATCAATCCAAAAACATACTTTTGTTGAATCCATACAGTCCATCCAGGTCATACAAGTAATTCAACAAAAGTATGTTTTTGGATTGATATGTTTGATGTTATGTATTTTTATGTATTTGTGTATATAATTTTATATATTTTCAAAGCGTAATTTTATTGCCTGTAGTAGTATAACTGCGGTAATGGTCCTCTGAAGAGAAGAATTATCTTTGAAAACTCATGAGCTAAGGACTTAAGGATGCTTTGCATGAACTTTGAATTCTAATAAAATTTGATTGACACCTTATTTTATTACTTCATTTTATATTATAATATATATATATATATATATATATATATATATATATATATATAATGAAGAAGAATGGAAAGGAATTAGAGAAGCAAAAGTCAAATCATAATTCTGAGCCTGCCTGCCTGCACTTATTGGACATTTTACCCTTTGGATTTTCTATTTTCGCCGCACCTGAAGTTGTGGCTTCTTGGAATTTAACTTTGATTCCTCTCTCACAACCTTTCGGGCCTTTTAACGACCTACCTATCTACATCTCATTCTCTCTGCTGGACTTTTCGACACCGGACTTTTTAGCAATCGGACATTTGCTTGCATTCGGGCAGAATTTTGCCCTGTGTTTCTTCCCCCTACAACTTTTATTTTATTTTATTTTTTCAAATTTTAAATCTTGGCCTTTGCCAACTTATTTATCCCAGCGACTTCCTCTGATGATAAGATTTTGATCTTTGAAAAGCCTGGCTTAAGGAAAATTTAACTTGAATAAATTGCCTTTTTTGCGGAATATACCTTGCTCTGAGCAATTGAATTAAATTATGATTTGACTTTTGCTTCTCTAATTCTTTTTCATTCTACCTGCTCTATCCTGGATATTGAGCTATATACTCTTCACAATAGGTTTCACTTTTCCTAAAAGTTCGCTTTTAGTACACCACTTTATATATATATATATATATATATATATATATGATGGCATGAAAAATACTTCTTCCATTAGCAAAAGACTAGAAGTAACCAAATTATTTTGTTTAAAATAATTCTTATGTTGTACCCAACATTTGTATAAATGAGACAGGGAAGAAATATGATGGTGCCGAGAGATGCCACAATTATTTTTAGATGATGGATTTCTATGGATAGCCAATAATCCTTTGGAAAAAAAAAAGGGATTAAATGACAATAAGCAGAGGTGATGAGTCGGAGTCAAACATGTTTGCAGGAGTTGGATAGAGGAGTCCGATTTCTTTCAGCCGATACCTTCAAACACTGCTGACTCGAACTCCCCACCACCACTTTATATGTGAGAATTTGAAGTCAGCTATTTTTGAAGGAGTCGGAGTCAAATTATTTTATATTCTCGATTCTTTAGTCTGAATCAGGAATTAGCAATTTTTGCAGGAGTCAGTTTTTTTTTTAAAAAGATTCCAGAGTCTGATTTTTTTTTCATCGGACTCTCCGCCTCTGATAATAAATATCAAACTATGGAATCGTTTTTAAAATATCAAACTATGTACTTACCTTTTAGCATAAGTAAATCCTAGATCAGTATAGTTTCATAATTCTATTATTCCATCTAAAATTAAAAGAAATAAAAAACATAAATCTCGATATCCACAAAAAAGTGAATCGATAATTCAAAAAGTCTTTTTAGAAAAAGGATATAAAAAAAAAACTAAAAGAAAGCCTTTATAGTGCCAATAATACAAAACTTAAATCTCATATTACTGTGTAAAGTAGATACAAAAAAATAAAAGTGGCGATAGTTCAGAAAAGAATAATGTAACTGCAACAATGACTCAGTACTTCTGGGCCATGGCAAGGTAACCCTTTGTTTGTTTGACCCACTTAGAAGTGGAAAGCGCCAAAATCTGTTTTAAACAAAGAGAAGAAAAATAATTGGTTGAAAGAAACAAATAGGTGTCGAGGGGGTAATAAAATCATGGAATCTAATTAGTTGGAAGTTGGAGCGGGCATTGTTTAACCATTAAAACGATCCTAGAATGTAAATCCATGCATTTCCATAAGGAATGAAATAAAAGTTTATGTATATCATACTTGCCATAAGTATATTTCATACTACTATATATCTTTCATATGCATTATTTTCATTTTTAAAGTCACCAGTCACCAATGGATGAGAGTTCCTGGGTTAGTAGATGTAGAACAGTTGAGGTAGCAAGTTCAGTTCATAGGGGAAGGCCAAGGTAAACAAGGGAGGAAGTGATAAAAATTGACTTGAGAGAAAGAGGGATAAAGACCTTGTTAGAGATAGGTTAGTTTGGAAGTCAATTACTAAAAGCCATCCAACGCATGCCAGCATGTAAAACAGACGTTAGACCGATGATGATGATGATGATGACCTAGAGGGTCTGTTGTATTTTAACCTCATCATGATGTTATTATGTGTTTTAAATAAATAAAACAAACAAAAACATAAAAGATTTTTTCCTTCCGTTAATTCAGGAAGTGTCTCCAAATTGTTTGATTGCTTTGTTCAATGATACATCAACCTTTCCTGGCTTATGTAATATCCAATTTATTTATTTTTCTATGGAAACACACGTCTCGCAAAAACGGACAATTTGTACACAATCATTGTTTTCATTATAAGGAAACAAAATTTAACTAACTATTATTATAACATTAGCCTGCGTTTCAAAACTTGTTTTCAAAAGGTCAGGGGTTTTCTAACTCATCCAGGCTCATTTTTGCACGATGAATTCTAGGATAGTATTCATTTACTTTGGTCAGGTCTGGTTTCTCAGATAGGCTCATTTTCATTCTAGCATTTTTTTCTTTTTCAAAACTAATGCAATCATACAAATATTTACGGACTGTTTTTAGTAACTTTAAATATTTAGTTTTCTTTTCTAGCCTTAAATTTGTATTACAAATGGACCGGAAGTGTACTAACCAGATCATCAAGCAAAATTCACAAATTTGTATTACAAATGGACCGGAAGTGTAATAATCAGATCATCAAGCAAAATTCACAAATTTTGTGAAGAATGCATATCGTACTCACTTTAGAGTCAAACATTATGAATCTTGAAAAAGCCTAAATAAAATATTCTCAGATGAAATATCGATCCATACATGCCTCTGTGTTGACTTCATGGTGTTCCATTTGGATTATCTATGTATTTTATCTCCATCTTATTTCACATATATACTTACTGTAAATGTAACAGCAAGTACTGTTGTCATATTTGGGCTGGTGAATCTCTGTCCCATTTGAGGGTTCTTGATAAGGTGCAGAAACGTGTCGGTGATTTGATTATCCCTACTCTTTCTTCTCTGCACCCTATCTCTCACAGACGTGATGTTGCTTGTGTCAGTCTTTTCTATAAATAATATTATGGCATGTGTTCTTCAGAATTGTGTAATCTATTCCCTGCTTCCTTTGTTCCAGCTCGTTGGTCTAGTGGTCTCCATCAATTCGCTGTTTTGATATTCCATTGTAATACAGCTTCTAATTCCAGTAGCTTCTTTCCAAGAACTGTGGGCTTGTAGAACTCTCTTCCTGCTGACTGCATTCCTCTTACCTATAACCTTGGTCTTTTCAAAACTAAGGCCAATAGGCATATCCTGTCTTTGTGATAATCATATTTGTTCTTGTTAGCTCCTTATATCAAGTGGCTTCATGCCTTGTCTGGAGCGATTTTTATACAAAAAAAAAAAAAATCATCCTGATAATCGAAGCTCATACACGATATGGTTAGCCAATCTAGATTCCATAGTCTAAGACCAATTACTTGTGGGCCTGATAGTTGCTAGGTTGCCTATGATAGTCTCCACCCAGGTTTTCAACTGTGCCAATCAGGTAGAGAGGCGGGAGGAGAATATATAAAAAAAAAATATAGGCATGTATTTCGTCGTTTCTGCAACTCATCAGTGTAGCTAGATCTAGTGAAATTCGAAACCGGGACCCAAGTGCCAAATGTCCGACGCCCAAACAACTGAGCTATGAAACTGAACTACTAGTGGCAGAAATTATATCATATTTAAATGAGGCTGTATATATTTAGATTTTTCACTTAGAAAATAGATTATTCAGTGAAAACCGGGATTAGGCCAATAAAACAAGCTCGATGATACTCGATTACAGGGTACAGAGCATTTATATGTGATTTTTTGAAGGCTTATGAAAGCATTCCGTTCAGGAGACCAATCATCACCACAAAAGACTTTTTCATTTAAAGATTATTTATTTATCATATATATTTAAAAAAAAAAAAAAAATCTTTAATTTGAATATATATAAATAAAAAATCTTTGAATGAAAAAGTCTTTTGTGGTGATGATATGTCTCCTGAACGGAATGATTTGGTAAGCCTTCAAAAAATCACAGACACACACACATTATATATATATATATAATAGAATGGGCCAGTTCCTAAAAGAATTTTTTTTTAAATTTCAATTTTAAAATGTAAGCAAAAAGCCGTTGAAAGTCACTAATAAGATGCAAATATTTTTTATTATTGTTTTTTCAGTTTTGTTTAAAATTTTTCAGGTATGAAACTTTCTCTCAGAGACATTTTCAAAGTTTCTGTCATATATTAAAAGTTAATCATTATATCAAGAAAACACGAAAACAACGACGGACGTCACTAAAAAAAAAAGTCACTTTTATCAAGGCAGGAAACCGTGCTATGAGCAGCACCTCGCCGGCTGTGGCAACAGTATTTAAAAAAAATCAATTGTAGCAAAATATGTTAGTCTATCGCAACTGACATGGTACAACAATAACAAATAAAAATTGGCTAGTCAGAATCAAACTTTGCTTTGTCACCTTAAATGCTAAAACTTAAAATCTGGACAACATAATTTTATATATTAAATGTGTTATGTCTTAAAAACAGCGCACACCAGTAGAATCAGATATTATTAAAACTTTGACTCTTTATATTGTAAACATGCACAATGATGCATGTTTAGTTGGGTTGCAATGAATGCAAACGACAGGCTTGTGATGGGAAACTATCTGGCTTGGAGTTTGACCACCCAGAATCTGGTTTCTCTAGTCGGAAAAATAATTGCCACTAAAGGTGAGGTTCCATGCCGATATTGCGAGTCACTTAAAATTCTACAGAAGTTATGACCATTCCAGATAATAGAAATCCTGGTTCGTCAGTTTTTATGTCCATAGATTAAGCAGCCTATAATACTTGGTCTGGCTGTGTGGCCTACCTAGAATGACAGAATATTTATATATTTTTATAACCTCGTAATTCAGGTCAATTATAGATAATAACTTGTAAATTAATGGATGAAGTATCAAGAGAAACGTTTAACAGATTTATTAAAACTGAAGACAGATTGAATAAATGAGTTAATTGGCCGCTGGACGCGATTGATATATTCACAGTCTGATGCCGTGGTCTTTGTTTATTTTTTCTCCGGGCAGACGACCCTTTTTCCAAGGGCGATAACTCTTAACTCCCGAAATGGTTCAAGGGAGGTAATTCCGTTTTCGTTAGGTGTCCTAACATATATATTCTAGCAAAACGGGCAGAGGAGGTTGATTGGTCTCTGGTGGGTCTTTTTGTCTTAAGCTGAAGGACTGTTTGTGTTCTGATTGCAAGTCTGTCGTTTGGTAGAGAAATCAAGTGTCATTTTAAACCTCTGATAATAAAACATCGTTGTTTTAAACTTGAGTTGTGATTTTGTTTCGAAGGGAAATTCTTTTGTAACAGCAGTGACCGAGACCACATGATTGACACTATGGCCAGTGTCGAAAGTAACTACCGAATTTGAACAAAGACAACGAATGGACAATCACAACCTGTGCTATGAACGTACAAAAACGCAAGTTTACAATATCCTTAGTCTCATCCTTGTTGATTTTACTTATAACACTGGTTAGAATGCTTATCACACGGTCGGTCTATCATATTGAGACATCCTTGAACGGTCTAATCTCAAAATGCTTCAAAGGTTTCATTTTTCGTTTTTACTATGGTGGCCGTAATTAAATTATTAACTGAATACAAATAAATGAAACAAAGAAACAATAAATAAAAGATGTCGAAATCTTTTTCATTCTTTCAACACAACAAGCGTCCTCAAATTGGGTTGATTGCTTTGTTCAACAGTAACATCAGCGTAATGTCGAATTTGCAAACAAAGTTTTGCAGACGAGAACAAAAAAAAAAAGAACAAAAAAAGAAACTAATTCCATTTTCCCCTCTGAGTAAATTTCAATCATCTTTTAGATAATAGGGAACGCGTCTCTACACAATTGAACATTTTCAAAGCTCAGAAATTAAATTATTCAAGGGACTTTCGGTGTTACGATTATCTAAATAAATAAAAGCGAACAAATTCTGAGAAGTTTGTTGAACACACTGAATCTCATAACATTTATTTGGACTTTGATGACCACTATTTTGGCAACATCTCTATCAGTGGTGTCAAAGTGTAGTATCTGTTCCGATGGATACTACACCCCATAGACTGGTATTATCTTGGCCTTCGGGGCTTGATTTACGCCGGTCTATGGGTCTGTCCTGTGCAGTTCTAGGAGGTCCACCCTCCCAGGCTTTGCCTCCCCTCTTTGGGGAGGAGTAAGTTTATTGCTTACTGCCTGAGGTGCCCCTACCGGGGAATGTCGACAGGGCTGCCCAGTCAATTTTTAATGGTCAGAGTGCTCACTTTCTCGGGTGCTGGCTTTTCAAACCCCACTTTCCCGACCCGACCTTGGGTCACATCTTACTTGTGGGAGTAAGATAAAAACTGGCCTTGTGCCTAACTCCTGGAGAGGAGTAAATCAATACTCAACTGTGGACGTCTAATGTAACATCTATAGCAACTAAAATGAGATGGACTTTTATATAAAAAAAATACGATTCTATGTTCTGATTGGATGACAAGCAATCCATTTCACATTGAATACAATTTTGGAACATATATATGATACTGTGAAACTGCAGTAAAATGTTAAAGCTAAGCGCATTTTATTATCGTTTATTATTGTTATAATTCTATCCAATGGGTGTCGATCCCTTTGTTTGTTCAAAATCTGCTGTTTTGATTCAGTTCTCTTTGAGATATTTGTTTTCCTTATATATATATATATATATATATATATATATATATTGCAACTTAACATGAATCCAAAACATCAAGGCAGGAAGAAAAAAAACAGTTGAGATCAATTTTTAAACAAATGCAACTTAACTTTTGTATGCGCTTCTAAATAACGGTTACATCTCTTCTATATGTTCGCATTTCGTATTTGGCTGATAAACATGATAGGAATCGCCCAAAAATCCACTCCCCAATGGTAAAAAAGAAAGAAAATACTAGATAGATTTAATTTAAAAAAAACGGTGATTTACAGTAATTTGTAATTAAGTTATTTTTGTAATTTATTTCCTAGAATATATATATATATATATAAAACTACATAGTTTTAATTAAATATTAAAGTGTTTTTATACCTACAGACGATGTTGTTTTGGGCTTACACCCTCATCAGTGCAGGAAGTGATGGTTTCAGGCGGCCGTATGGGCTCGAAAGCAGGTTGTAGATTCGGCCTAGAATTACGAGCCTCATGTCCAGACTGACACGGCCACGAAAAATCATCACAGACAGTAATTGAAATTAAGATACACTTACCAGGAGGCTGGTATAAGCGTCATGATGTCAATAGTGTTCTACGCGTGAGAGAAACTTATATATAAATATATAGACTCGGCTTATCAGAAAATTAAAAAAAAACAATAGAATACAGAAATGTGTAACTCACTGTTTTGTTTATTAGTCTCTGACCAGCCCTTGATTGGAAATCCAGAAGCAAATGTCTAACCAAGGGCTGGTCAGAGACTAATAAAAAAACAATGAGTTACAAATTTCTGTATTCTATTGTTTTTTTATTTTCTTGTAATATATATATACTATAAATATATATAATATATATATACTATATACTATAAATCACCTAAAAAGTAGTGTAATGGATTCGTCCGAACACTTTAAAATACAAACAAATTTTTGTAATTAACGGATACAATTTATTGACACAGACGAGCAGCGCAGGTGAGGAGGACATTTTCAAAAAAAAAAATTTTTTAATAACTAATTTATATAAGTTAGCAAAACGTCTATCTGGAACAAAACTTAGATCTAATATATGGAACGTTTATGTTCTTGCCTTTTAAGGGAAGTGGGGTCTGATCAACTCTGCTGGGAAGCCATGAAATAAAATACTGTTTATATATTAATAAGGTGAAATTCGATATCTTCAAAATATTAAGATTTCAAATATTCAAATCAAGATTACAGCTTTATTCATTATCAAAGTTAGTAAAATTTTTGTAAAATTTATAATAGATAAAGAATTCTTCTCTTCAGCATATTAAAAATTTTATCGAACTTCCAGAGTGTAAGCAAATGAATATTCCAGAAATTATTTAAAAAAATAAAAAATCTTTTAATTAAGAAAGTAGAGATTTAGTTCCGACTTCCAATATCATGCATTAAAACGACATATGAGTTCCAAATTACTCTTTCTTAATAAAACAGATTCGCAACGGAGTTCATATGATATAAAACAGCATTGTGTCTTAAAAATAGCGGTGTCGGATATATCTATTGGATCAAATTGATTTGAAGCACCCCAAAATGAACAACAACCAAAAGGACACATTTTGTCTTAAAACCGATTTTTTTTTATTTTCGGTTTTATTGTTTATGATAAATTAAAGATTTTTATAGCGAAAAATTCAATATTTACAAAAAAACTTTTTTTTTTAATACAATCCAATATTTTTTAATATTTAAAACTTATTTTTGTAAATAATCTCTGCACAACATCATTTTATTAAAATGTTTTCTTTTTAATATGTTTGTTTATAAATTTTGCTCAAATAAAAAGTTCTGCAAATAAAACTATCTATTGTTTTATGTTTTTTCATGAATCTCAAAAATTTACCAAAGAAAACGTTTTGTAAATAATTTTGTTTTTAAATTAAAAATGTGTTTACAACAAAACCTGCCTGTAAATAAAACTATGTATTTTTTAGGCTATTAATAGAAAATGCTTTAAATAAAATATTTTTTTTTTTAATAAAAAATCTGCGACAGCAAAGTTACTATTGTTTTGTTCATAATTAAAGTAGAAGTAAAAAAAAAAAAATCGGTGTAAGAGCAAAATGTGTCTTTTTGGTTGTTGAATCAGCATTCAGGGGTGCTTCAAATCTATTTGCCCCTATATATATATATATGCATATATTGGTCCCCCGATTTTATTTTCTCCGCAACCATCCATTGAATTTCTCTGAAACTTTGCATGAAGTTGTAACTTTGGTCAGGTTAGAAAGTGACATTCTCCGATTTTTGAAAAAAAATCTGGTTAGCCCCCCAGGGGGTCAAAACCCCTCAAAATGGCAAAAAATGACCATTTCTCCTATAACGTTTGATCCATCCATTCAATTTTTCTGAAACTTGGCCAAAATGTAGAGGCAATTGTTCTGGATATAAAATGCGCATCCTTGACCTCAGAAAAATTCTGGTTCGCACCCCCAGGGGGTCAAAAATGCCCCAAATTGCCCCAATTTATTGCATTTTACACTCGCCACATCGAGTCACATACAGAGGGGGACCACGCACGCACACGCGGCGTGTTAATAATGCTTGTCCACGAATACTTCTGTTGTCAGATGTTATTTTAGGAAATCAATACCAAAAACAAGTCATTTACAGCTAACTGCAACGCATTGTTTTGCTTATTAAATGCTTCCGGTTTGATTAGACTTTTTTTTTTACAAGTATGATAGATATATACTGTTAAATACATAGTTTTATTTTATTTATTTTTTTCCTATTGCGGGATTGGAAATTTTCGCAAACTCCTGTTGACTTTTTCAACCAAATATGAAATCATGAAAATCAGTAGAGAAATGCCGCTATTTAAAAAAAAAACACGTGCAAGAATGGCGTGGAATTGTTTAAAAATTGGTCTCAACCGTTTTATGCGTTGCTCTTTTTTCTTTTTCATGGATTGTGTTCATCCATTTTGATAACGCTTGTCCACGAATACTTCTGTTGTCAGATGTTATTTCAGGAAATAAATAACAAAAACAAGTCACTTACAAATAGCCGAAACTCATCGTCTTGTTTATTAAATCCTTCCGGTTTTATTGTATACTAGCAGAACCCGTCGCCCGGCGTTGCACGGGAGAAAGTACTACCTATTGCATGACGTCGAATAAAGAAAGAAACGGCCTATTGTTCTCCCCCTCCCCGTCTACCGTGTTGGCGAATGTTATAAATTTTAAAAAATAAGAAAAAAGTGGTAGAGTAGAATGGGATCGAACACTGAAACTGGCGATCATGAAACCTGCCTTCGTAACCACTGCGCCATGGTTTTGAGTTAAAAATACATGTGAAAATAGGTCAATTAAGCTAAGCTTGATTATGGGCATGCGTGTTATATTAAGATTCAGCAATGACACGGTTGATGGTCATTTGTAGTTGATGAAAATGACTGGATTTGGGCAAGTTTTCTATAATATGCTTGTTAAAGGTGTATGATTTGGAAAATGTAAATGTATCGGGGTCTACCAGTATCTTGGCGCTTATTGAATTAAATAGGATGTCGATTCGATCAAGAAATTGTAGCCACCATGTTGAATGAATAAATGTTGCAGGAACTGTTAATTTCATTCGCTTAATTCCGGATTAATATAAATGTAGACGTCATAGGTAGAATTAGAAATAACGTAATCTGATATTCGCGGAAAATCATCGGAGTGAACGGGAGCGGTCATTAAGTCTTTGTGTATTGCATTATATTATGTAGTAAATTAATACCAGGCAAATAATAAATAAGAACCGGTGTTTTGTGAAAATTAAACTGTGTGTATTAGTTCCCGGTGTCGATGAGTAGAGTGACAGTACAGAATTGTTAGGGAGAAAAGTTTTTGCTACCACCTATGTGGAGTTGGTTTTTCGGAGAGACGTTAATGGTGATGTAATGTAATGTAATATTTAGTGTTAGCTGGGAGGAATAACAAATTTACTAAAACACGCTCGAGTGAATAAGTGTAATGTAATGGTGAGTTTAGTAGCCTGTGATGCATGTGGTTATTTTCCTATACTCCGAGAAGGTGCAGGGGAAAAAACGTTTCTACTTGATATATTAGATAACATGAAAATTAATTTTTCCAAAACTACCATTCAGATATTAATTCTAAAAACAATCCAGATAGCAGACATTCGTACGTATAAAGTGCTCACTATCTTTTAAGATAGAACTTTGTAGTAATAATAAATAATGAATAATTAATTTGTTTTATCTGAACATTTTATCAAAAAAGAAAGACTATTTTTTATAGATGGTACTTATTTTTAATTCACCACTCGAACGAACGATGCAATTTTGCCTTCATCGGATATCGACTCAGACTCTATACATATCTTAAAGAAAAGCCGAAAACTGCAATTCTTCAATATTCAGTCTTCTTTCGTTTCAATTGGTACGGGTGCAGACCATTTGTTGAAAAATGGAAAACGGAATCTTCATCCATATTTTCTTTTAACCAACATCACTCCATCCCCCCGCCACGCCCAACACCAAAGAAAGCGAAAAACTCCACATGAAATAAGTTAAAATAATGTTAGAAACATTAATTTAAAATGTCTGCACAATCCATACGCTCAGATCTCGTATATCTTTCGATATTAAAAAAAAATTCTATTGAATTAAAATCAAAATTCATCTCCTGTTTTCGTCAATTGATTTCTATATCAATAATCGATCAGCCATGATCAGTTCAAATCCATACAATTATTTCTGTTCAAATCTATATACATTATGTTTTCAACCAGGTTTTCCTACCAAAAAGACTCTCTCGCTGGTTGCCATTCAATGTCTTAAATGATGAAACCTAAACTAACAATGGAGAAAGAAAGCCATTTCCATCATTTCTACTCATTACTTAATCTACCAAATAATGTGTTGAAACTACAAATGGATCAAGCAGCCATTACAGTCGCTTTAGCATTTGACTGAATCTCTCTTAACTTTTGATAATGAAGCCCGAAACTCTCTACAGAAAGGTTTTTTGTTTTTTTTTTACTTCTGATTTTAATACAATTTAAAATGTAGTTCACTCATACAAAATAAGGTCGATTCTTAAATTTTTAACATATTTTGATCATTTTTGATCTCAGACAGCGGTTTTCCCCAGAACGCTATTGATAATGAAGCCCGAAACTCTACAGAAAGGTTTTTTTTTTTTTTTTTACTTCTGATTTTAATACAATTTAAAATGTAGTTCACTCATACAAAATAGGGTCGATTCTTAAATTTTTAACATGTTTTGATCATTTTTGATCTCAGACAGCGGTTTTCCCCAGAACGCTATTGATAATGAAGCCCAAAACTCTACAGAAAGGTTTTTTTGTTTTTTTTACTTCTGATTTTAATACAATTTAAAATGTAGTTCACTCATACAAAATAAGTCGATTCTTAAATTTTTAACATATTTTGATCATTTTTGATCTCAGACAGCGGTTTTCCCCAGAACGCTATTGATAATGAAGCCCGAAACTCTACAGAAAGGTTTTTTGTTTTTTTTTACTTCTGATTTTAATACAATTTAAAATGTAGTTCACTCATACAAAATAGGGTCGATTCTTAAATTTTTAACATGTTTTGATCATTTTTGATCTCAGACAGCGGTTTTCCCCAGAACGCTATTGATAATGAAGCCCGAAACTCTACAGAAAGGTTTTTTTTTTTTTTTTTACTTCTGATTTTAATACAATTTAAAATGTAGTTCACTCATACAAAATAAGGTCGATTCTTAAATTTTTAACATGTTTTGATCATTTTTGATCTCAGACAGCGGTTTTCCCCAGAACGCTATTGATAATGAAGCCCGAAACTCTACAGAAAGGTTTTTTGTTTTTTTTTACTTCTGATTTTAATACAATTTAAAATGTAGTTCACTCATACAAAATAAGGTCGATTCTTAAATTTTTAACATGTTTTGATCATTTTTGATCTCAGACAGCGGTTTTCCCCAGAACGCTATTGATAATGAAGCCCGAAACTCTACAGAAAGGTTTTTTGTTTTTTTTTACTTCTGATTTTAATACAATTTAAAATGTAGTTCACTCATACAAAATAAGGTCGATTCTTAAATTTTTAACATGTTTTGATCATTTTTGATCTCAGACAGCGGTTTTCCCCAGAACGCTATTGATAATGAAGCCCGAAACTCTACAGAAAGGTTTTTTTTTTTTTTTTTACTTCTGATTTTAATACAATTTAAAATGTAGTTCACTCATACAAAATAAGGTCGATTCTTAAATTTTTAACATGTTTTGATCATTTTTGATCTCAGACAGCGGTTTTCCCCAGAACGCTATTGATAATGAAGCCCGAAACTCTACAGAAAGGTTTTTTGTTTTTTTTTACTTCTGATTTTAATACAATTTAAAATGTAGTTCACTCATACAAAATAGGGTCGATTCTTAAATTTTTAACATGTTTTGATCATTTTTGATCTCAGACAGCGGTTTTCCCCAGAACGCTATGATATTAATTCCACAAAAGGTGCCTAAGGCTTCAACAAGAACAAATGAGATAAGTTTACAAACTTTTTATTTAATTTGTTATACATAATATTACTAAACACGCACAATATATTCTTGGTTGTTATAATATTGTAATATAGACACCATCAAATCTAACTTATTATGTTATTAAAGACACAACAATCCTCGGGAATACATTTAGTAATGTATGTGCAACACTAGTGTGAAACCGCCTTTACTAATCATTTTCCACTCAGTGGACGGGACCTGTACGTGACTGATTCAGATATCAAGTGATTCATTCTGTACAAGACATTTTTTTTACTTATGATATATATATATATACTTTGAAAAGTCACACAATTTGAAGGACGTAGTCAAACGTGATAGGAAGGCCATGGGTATGGATTCCATCAAGCCTTGCCAAAGACAGGAGTGGAGAGAAAGACTTAGATTTCGAGACTAGACAATCAGGCCCCACCCTCATCAGAGGATTAATTGTGGCCTGATTCAACAAATAAACCGGTTGATGATGATGATGATGATGATGTAACCGAAACATTTTACAGAGAAGTCTTAATGTAATTATATTTTTCTTTCTCCTGATTTCCTCGTGTCCGTACTCCTTATCGCAACAAAATTTGCCCTGCCAAATGATATCTCTCCGAACAGTCTTTCATCCAGCGCACACACCAACGTAGTCACCAACTCAAATCACCAACTCATAGTCACCCACTTCCTTCAAAACATTCCCCTTTCATTGCCAGTGAAATTGCACTCATGCAAATGAGCATGCAAATGAGCAGTGAGCTCTTCTGCCAGAGAGATCAGAAAGTAATGGGAGGTATTTGCTATAACTAGCCATTTCACTCAGGTTCTGTTTCTTTATAAATCCATTCCTGGCTGGGGTAAGTCATACTTTGCTAACCACACTTAATTTTTCTTGAAACCAGTTATTCAAAATTATATACTATGCTATTTCATGCGTGAACTACGATGGAAATAAAATAAGAAATATATGGTGTATAATTCTGTTTTTGAGCAGCAGTTCTTGGAAATATGTGATTTATTTTAAGGGTTACACAAGGGTAAAAAGGTTGAGAAACGCTGGAAAAAGTGAGAGTCGACCCCAAATACTCTGCTGATATTAACTTTGTTTGCAGTTGATATTCGAAGATTGACCAGGTGAAAAATAAAAACCTGACTGTAAATCACTCAAAGACAGAAGAGTACAAAGTCTCCACTGATGAGGATGACAGCTGAAAGAAGTGTAAAGTCCTTAGAAGTCTATGCAATATTGAATGCGATATTGAAAGCGATATTGTCAGAAGGCACGGACTATCTTCCTCCTCCTCCTCCTTACAACAACCTGGAAGAGATCTTCAGGAGGAAAACAGTCAGTCAAGAAACAAAGATTCAAATATTTTATGCTTATTTGGTAAGTATGTTCCTCTACAATAGTGAACTGTGCACTCTAACCACCAAGCTAAGCAATTGCTCTTTCTGCTTTTCATTCAGTCGGTTCTCTCTATCGCTCCAAAAACTTTCTCACACCTGAGGCTATTCTCCATCTCTGCAAATCTACTATCAGACCATTTATGGAGTACTGTTGTCATATTTGGGCTTGTGAATCTCTGTTCCATTTGAGGGTTCTTGATAATGGGCAGAAACGTATCCGTAATTTGATTGACCCCCACCCTTTTTTTCTTCTCTGCACACTCTCTCTCACAGACGTGATGTTGCTAGTCTCAGTCTTTTCTATAAATACTATTATGGCATGTGTTCTTCAGAATTATGTGATCTATCCCTCCCTTCTTTTGTTCCAGCTCGTTTGACTCGTTGGTCTAGTGGTCGCCATCAATTCGCTGTTTTGATACCTCATTGTAATACAGCTTCCTATTCCAGTAGCTTCTCTCCAAGAACTGCAGGCTTGTGGAACTCTCTTCCTGCTGACTGTTTTCCTCCTACATATAGCTTTGGTCTTTTCAAGACTAAGGCCAATAGGAATCTCCTATCTTTGCGATCATCATCTTTCGTTCTTGTTAGCTCCTTACATCAAGTGGCTTCATGCCTTGTCTAGAGCGATTTTCATATAAATAGATAAATAAATAAAGTGGACTCCTTGTGAGAACACTGTAATATGGTGAGGTATTCTTCGATCCCCACTGTGCATTCTCCTTGATCCCCACGCTTCGTCCACTTTGTTGACGGGATTCACTGCTCGGGGTTCGATGTTGATGTAGCAGTCAAGGGTTGCATCTCCTCTTCTTTTCCTCAATAACCATTTTCATGAACGTTATTAAAAAAAAAAGAAGCATCAAGAAAAATAATTTTTTGAGGGTTTATCTGTTCTTCAGAGCATACACGTACACCATACATAAAACAACCACCACCACCACCACTATTCGGGGGGAAGGGAGCAGTTATCCAAAAGCCCATCCGCACTCTCTGGTGGTTCAGATGAAAGAGAGCGACTCTCTCTACAGATTTGACACATCCACTTATCCGGGTCATGTACTCGTGACGTCACAGCCAGTATACATAGCTTTCCTTGAATTCTAATTGGAAAATCATACTCTACCTAATTTTTAAACTTGCGTGGAAATTTACCAAACCAATCATATTCTTACACACTCGTCTCTAATATTGCTGCACCGAGCATACAATGACCAAAGAAAATTAGAAACACCCGGCTATATGAGAAGGCTCAACAATGGACCTGGAGTACCAACATAAAGCACACATCTTTGGGGTGGCTTGGATACCTTCGGTGTCTAGACCAAAGAAACACCAGCAAGAAGAGCATTGAAAGAATTCTTAAGATCCTGCAAGAAGCCACCGGGAAGACTTGTGACCTTGAAGGGCCGATAATAAGTAAGACAACACGGTGGTGTATTTACAAGAGTGTATTTACAGAAATAGTATGTCACAGAGAGTCTGTGTCTGATACTGTGGTTATGACTGCCACGACACTTCGTCGTAACTCTATATAGTGTCTATCAAGGTCGATCTATTCCTGAAATAGGGTAAATCAACATCACACTATAAAAAAGACCCAAGTAAACTTGGTTGTTATATATTCAGCAGACTATGGCAAGCAGTGATGCAAACATGAATTACAAGACTTGGAAAGACTTTGTAATGAGAGAAGTGGATGATGTAAGAAAGTGAGAAAGCATGAAGCTGTAGTGCACAACGTACATGTAAAAAAAGAAGAGTAATAAGCAAGCAATTCTCCATTGAAAATGGTATGACGATTTCAAGCAATTCGTCATTGCATATGGTATGGCAATTTCAAGCAATTCGTCATTGCATATAATATGACAACTTCAAGCAATTCGTCACTGTATATGGTATGACAATTTCAAGCAATTCGTCATTGCATATAATATGACAATTTCAAGCAATTCGTCATTGCATATAATATAACAATTTCAAGCAATTCGTCATTGCATATGGTATGACAACTACAAACGATTCATTGTAGACAACTAATTTGAATGGCACATAGTTTATTATTACAAACCATTTCTTGGCCTTTTTTTAGAAGCAAAGTGCAGTATCTGTTCTGATACTAAACTTAATTTTTTCTGTCCTTTATCAGTGAAGAAGAAATCCTTCTCGACTGAGGCAATTTTGATTTTTGTCCTAATCCAGAGTTCCCCTTTTTGGGGGAGCTAGATTATCTCCACATCAAAAACCGACCATGTGCTTAACTCTACCCTTGCGGAGAGGCAAGTAAATAGGGACGATTACAGACCATTTATTTTAAATGAGGTTGAGATACAGTCGGCTGATAGGGCAGGCAAAAATAG
>OY744538.1:21768148-21775648 GCA_963556195.1 Sepiola atlantica
CATGTTTCAATTCTAGCTTGTGCACAGCTAAACCACATCAGGCCACTATCTGAGTATGGATACAAAAATGCATTTTTAATAATGTTTAAAATAAATTTGCAAATTTTATTGAATAAACAGATTATTCTGATTAATTCAAATCATTTAGTAATATTTAACAATAATAAACCTATTTAAAAGATCTTTTTACAGATTTAATTTTTAAAAACCTGATTCGTGTCAATATTTTTTTAGACGACTTCCCAGCCTTGAGGCAAAGTAATTAGAGTCAGTCATTTTTTTTCAAAGTCAAGTTCTTACAAATTGACTTCCGAGTCGGGAGTCTCCACTTTTTCTTTTTCATAGTCAATTTTAAAAAAAAAATGACTTCTGGGTTGGGAGTCAGATTTTTTTCTTTTTGAAGATCAATTTAAAAAAGTGTTTTCAGACTGGAAGTCATTTTTTTTTTTTTTTTTACAGCCAACTTCCTCACCGCCCATATACCTTTGAGAATACTCGCTCCATTTAGTTTGCCAATCAACCCAATTCTTTTTCGCCAGAAATATTTCATTAAATTCAGGAATTCCGAAACGCAAGAATTGTCAAAATAAACTCCATGGAAAAAAGAGTAAAAGAAAAACATAACAAAACAAAACATTTCTTTGAGGGGGAGGGGGGCGTAGACTTTTTCAGGAGTTAGAGTCGGATTTTTTTTCTAGCCGACTCCCCACTATACATACATACATATATTGGAGAATACCCCTCCCCCCCTCTCTAGTGTGCCAATAAAGCAAATTTTTTTTTTTACACCCTCAAAATATTTCATTTAAATCAGGAATTTCAAAAGACAAGCAGTTGTCAAAATAAATTCCATGGAAAAAGAGTAAAAAAAAAAAAAAAAATACAACAAAAAACGAAAAAAACAAAACAAAACAATTAAAACGGGTACTTTTTTTTTTAATATAAAAATTATTTTTCTTAGAACTTTAAAAGATTTTCTTCACTCACTGATGCATATTAGCAGTTTTAGTAGGTTTCTCCTAAGGGACACGGAAAGGGAGCCGAGGAAGTGAAATGGAGAGGAGAGGCAGGTGTGGGTGGGGCGTTGCTGATTAAGCCCCACGGGTAGAATTTAAGTGATTTTTAAAAAAATGCAGTGATTTCATCCGCATTTGGTGAATTAACGCAACAGGAAATGCAGTGTTACCGCATTTCCTGCCAGTTACACGTCATACACGTCCAACTGTAACAGCTGGATAACCTGTTACAGATCAAGAGTGAACTCAGTGCATGAATGGCGGAGGATTTTCTGCTCGTCTGTTTTAAGGCTAAAATTATAATTTTGCGGTACTAATATCGATCCTGACCCAGTTTTCGTGAGGTTCGACTCTCCTACGCAAACTCCCGAGTGTTGACGAGCCGAATGGTACCAGACGACAATTTTTATACGGTGCTGCGTCCTGTGATTGTAAGTTATATTTTCAAGAAATTTTCTAAAAGAAACAACAACAAAAAAAAACAAGCAAAACATAGCGAAGTTACTGTTATCAAATAAATTTTTATTTTTTATTTTGATACGCTGCTGCGTCCTATAATTTTTAGTTATATTTGCAAGAAATTTTTTGAACAACAAAACAAATAAAACAAGCAAAACAGAGCGAAATTACTGTTATCAAATAAATATTTTTAACCCTAACCCTAACAAAAACAAAACAAGCAAAACATTATCATAGGACACAGCACCGTATCAAAATTGTCGTCTGGTACAAATCGGCTCGTCAACTCTCGGGCGTTTGCGTAGGACAGCCGAACGCTTCCGAGTCGAACCTCACGAAAACTGGGTCAGGATCGATATCAGTACCGATTTTGCTTGATACCTGTGAATCTATAATGATAAATAGTTCATTTATTTATTTATTACTGATCAAGATATTGAGATTCTGTTCTGTCCAGGCACAGGTTAATTGAATTTATATTATCTTTCTTTTCATGGGCAATTAATAATTTGTTTTCACCATTTTGTTTTTAAATTATTAGCACAAGAAAAGCAAACTGTTTTTTTTTTTTATAATTGGAATTTTTTTCTTTTTTAATAATTGGAAATTTTAATTTTTATTCTTAATAATTGGAAATTTTAATTTTTTTTTTTAATAATTGAACATTTTAATTTTTTTTTTTTTAGTCCAAATAATCTAATCAAACTTTTTTTATGATTGGAATTTTTTTTTTGTTAGAATATATATATATATATATATATATATATATATATATATATTCAAATAGTTTATTTACTAGTTATTATGATAGGAATATTTTTCTTTTGTTTGAAAATACTTTTTAATGCCTTATTTTTTTTTAATTCCGCTAAAATCCAAGCGATCGAATATGATGAGAGACTGTCTTTGAAAAACACCGCTTGTAAATTTTCGATTTAAAAACCGGAAACCATCATCAAGTAGACCGTTTCTCTTTTACCATACTGTCAAATTAGATCAAATAGAAAACTCTCTTTGAGTTAACCACAAAGATCAACCATCAACTTGCAAATACCAATAGCTCAATATTCAGTGGAATAGAGCTGAAATACACACACATATGTATTTTTGGCGATTTAAAACATTTTTTTGAATCCTGTTCCAGATAAAAAGCATTTACAAAGGTATTATTATTGTTTACAGATGTTTCAAGGCAGTGTTTATTTTAAGTCTTTAAAAATGCTATGGTTCATTGTATGACTTAAAATAAACTAATTGTGTCCCTTTTCTCCTGATATTCTCATGGATGGCTTTGCTCTTGAGAAGAAATCGACTCTGAAATTTCTTGGTCTGTCTCTCTCATCAAATATTTCTTGGAGTTCATACATTAGATCCTATGCTTTTTCTGCTTCTCGTAAAGTCAGTTCTCTCTATTACTCCAAACACTTTCTCACATCTGAGGTTATTCTCTATCTCTGCAAATCTACAATCAGACCATTTATGGAGTACTGTTGTCATATTTGGGCTTGTGAATCTCTGTCACATTTGAGGGTTCTTGATAATGGGCAGAAACGTATCTGTAATTTGATTGGCCACATCCTTTTTTCTTCTCTACACCCTCTCTCTCACAGACGTGATGTTGCTAGTCTCAGTCTTTTCTATAAATACTATTATGGCACGTGTTCTTCAGAATTGTGTGATCTATCCCCTGCTTTTGTTTCATCTCGTTTGACTCGTTGGTCTAGTGGTCTCCACCAATTCGCGGTTTTGATACCTCATTGTAATACAGCTTTCTATTCCAGTGCTTTTTTTCAAGAACTGCAAGCTTGTGGAACTCTCTTCCTGCTGACTGTTTTCCTCCTACTTATAGTCTTGTTTTTTCAAGACTAAGGGCAATAAGCATCTTCTGTATTTGTGATAACCATATTTGTTCTTGTTAACTCTTGATATCAAGTGGCATCATGCCTTGTCTGGAGCGATTTCCATAAAAAATAAAATAAAATACTCCTGAAAATAGCTGTACACAACAGTATGCTCTTTTTTTTGGATCATGATTTGAAAAAACACACACACACACATATATATATATATATATATATATATATATATGTATATATATGAGATTGACGATGGATTCGTCGAATACTAGCGCCATAGCCCAACACCTAATTAACGACCATTCCTGCCCCCGCTCGGAAATCCGAAAACTCTTAGTAGAAAATACCAAAATCTTAGAATATATTACTAACAAAAAAAAAACACTCCATATATTGGAAGCCCTATTTATATAAACAAAAAAACGTAATTAACAGAATTAACTTCAATACCAGCAATAATATACTAAAATGTCTATAATGCTAACTATAGTTTCGTACTTATTATATAATTCCTGCCAAAACCATATATAATCTTGATTATCCTCATTCCCCTGAAGATGGACGCGGATGGGCTTGAAAGTACTTGGGACACAAATGAAAACTTTGGCAGATTCACCAACAAATTCCCCTCTGAAATTAAGATTCTGATTAGGACAAACGGAAAGGATCTACGAAAAGATATCCAGATATAAGTTGTCGGTTATATTTAACAACACTTGCCTTCAAGAAAAGATGCTGCCAAGATATATATATATATATATATATATATATATATATATATATATATTTATTTCAGTATTTACTTCAACAGTGCTAAATAGAGCTTAATAGTATTGTGAAAACATACCTATAGCAAGTAAGCTACAAAGAAACGTTTATATTTCATTTCCGGTGGAAATTATCAAGTTGAACGTTTCTATGTAGCTTACTTGCCACAAGTATATTTGCATACTACTATATATGTGCGTTGTCTGAGAGTGCTTATGCAAACAGACACACAACTACGTACTATATTGGATTTGGTTTCATTCCAAAAGTTACACCAACGTTGTTTTATAAAAACAAAGATATTTTTTTCTCGAAAAACATCGACTTGTGCCCGACATTCATTTTACAATTATTTTCCTAAGTATCCCAATCTATTTGCTTCTGACTTTTCCAATCAACTCTATCGATGCCTACAAATATCAAAACTCTTTACTTGTAACATTATAGAACTTTTTACTTTTTTTTCTGAGATATCGACTTTTATTGTCCAATAATTGATCACTTAGTTTATATATATATATAAAAAAAATGAGGTTCGATCTGTTAATATAATCGATTTATCTTAGATTCAATTCAGTCTTGGAAAATAGCTTCGCAATTCATTCCATTCAATTCTTCAACATCACACTTGCTCGCGTGGCTCTTCTTTTGCACGTGCGGCGGCGGCGATGACTGATTTGCCCACCCATAAAGCTACAGTTTTAATCCCGGAATGTGAATTTCTAAGAAATTCATCGATCAAGTATTCCAATCAAATATCATGTAATCAATCAGCCATTTTATGATGTTTCTTTGTTCAAGTAGAAACAGTTTAATGTAAACAACAAAAAAAAAGGATTTTAAGCGTTTCTTAAAAGAAATACATGCAAATGACACCGTGTCATCAATTGTTGGCAGGATTTTTTTTTTTTTTTTTTAACCAAAGTTCTGCCAATAATTGACTAAATATGTGAATGTGAAACCTTTTTTGAAAAGTTTATTATTCTCTTTGCTGAGAGTTTAAGGAGAGAGAAAGAAGACAGGAACACAAAGAGACATAGAAGGCCCAAAGTTGGGGACACGGAGAAACGTGGAAGGACCAAAGGCGGGAACAGGAGAGATGTGGAAGGACCAAAAATGGGGATGCAGAGAGACATGGAAGGATAAAAAAATGGGGATGCGGAGAGACATGGAAGGATAAAAAATGGGACGGAGAGAGACGTGGAAAGACCAAAGACCGGGACAGGGAGAGACGTGGAAAGACCAAAGACCGAAACAGGGAGAGACGTGGAAAGACTAAAGACCGGGACAGGGAGAGACGTGGAAAGACCAAAGACCGGGACAGGGAGAGACGTGGAAAGACCAAAGACCGGAACAGGGAGAGACGTGGAAAGACCAAAGACCAGAACAGGGAGAGACGTGGAAAGACCAAAGACCGGAACAGGGAGAGACGTGGCAGTCCAAAAGAAGAGAGATGCAGAGAAACATTGCATGCCTAAAGAGGTAGACGCAGAGGAACATATCGGCCCCAAAGATGGGAACACAAAGGAACATGTCGGGGTCCAAAGATGAGGGCGTAGAGGAACCTGATAATCCTCAGGGGGAGGCTCTATAAGACTGGACAGACTCAGAAGAGGTGATGCTGCGAGATAAAACAGTTCCAAAGTGTAATGCGAAACAAGCCAAAGGGGCATGATGAGAGACAGACAATACAGTTTAAATATGAAATAGATTAATGATTCTTTCATAATATAATTAAATATAACTAATTTTACTGTCCACTTACAAAGAAAAGGGGGATGCGAAAAAGACAGCTAACTAGTAGATAACTAATTTGGTTTGTCGGCTTACATATAATTCTGTTTTCTTTCTTCTTAATGTTTCGATTCACAGATTCAAAGTTTACAAATTCACTGCATTTCATATGCAGATACCTATTTTGAGTCAAACCACTTTCTGTTGTATTGATTTACTCCTCTCCAGGAGTTAGGCACAAGGCCAGTTTTTATCTTACTCCCACAAGTAAGATGTGACCCAAGGTCGGGTCGGGAAAATGGGGTTTAAAAATTGCCTGGGCAGCCCCGTCGGCATTCCCCGGTAGGGGCGCCTCAGGCAGTAAGCAATAAACTTACTCCTCCCCAAAGAGGGGAGACGAAGCCTGGGAGGGTGGACCTCCTAGAACTGCACAGGACAGACCCATAGGCCGGCGTAAATCAAGCCCCGAAGGCCAAGAGAATACCAGTCTATGGGGTGCAGTATCCATCGGAACAGATACTACACTTTGATCTTAGCCAAAAGGCCAAGAACTGTTCAACTTGTTTCTTTTTTTTTAATTTTTTTATTTTTAAATATATTCAACATAATAAATATTCAATATAATAAATACAAATTTATAAAAATAGAACAAGTGATTTTGACAAAGCAAACATATTTTTGTCGTGACTAAGTTTTCCGTTTGGGTTTCCGATTAAATCTTTAAAAGTTGAAAATCAAGTTTTGTTGTTTGGTTTCGACCGTCGCTGCAGTCAACCCATCAATATGGCCTCGTTTTTTTTAAGTTTTAATATTTCATCATGAGAATATCTTGATTCACGTGTGTCAAGATTCAAATATTTGATCTTACGTTGTGAATACTATATTTATAAAGATTGGCAAAACATATGTAGTGGGGTGCGGTGGGAATTTTAATCTGAAGTTTTGTTTGATGGCAAATCAATTATTTTATTTAAAGCAGAAGTACAACACCTATTGTATACGATTAATTAAACACAAGTTGCTATTTTTATTTATAGCTATGATGGATTGTGGGTTCATACCTTTCCCAAAAGTATAAGTGCATAAATAACCACAGATGACCTAACTGGAATTCAACTCGGCATAGCCATTTCATAGTTTATGAGATCAATCATGACCCTCCCATATATATATATATATATATATATTGGAATAATATATTTTCCTATTACCTATAAATAAACTCCTTGCTCTGATGATCAGCAAAGTTGAACTGAAGTCTATATATTTTCTTTTGACCTTGCTGTGAAACGCGCGTAAGAAAATGTTATAATTTTGAAAATAAAAAAAATAAAAGGGTTTGTTTGTCAGAAGAATTAAAAAAAGAAATACAGGTATATGAAAATAAAGGAAATTGAAGTGAATATGAAAATGATGATTTTGAATTGATTTTTCTTGGTCATTGGAATGCAACTATAAAGTGTGATATATATATACAGGGTGGGCAAAAATAAGGGTCCTATTTTTAAAAATTCATAACTTTTTTATTTATTGATTTTTTTTTTTTTTAGAATTTACTTATTCCGAAGCAAGCATGAGCCGTATTAGCCCTAAGGAACGTACCCTCATTTAGAAAACATTATTTTTGCTTAAAAAACTCAAAACAGTGTAAAAAACAATACTTTAGT
>OY744538.1:21783148-21813148 GCA_963556195.1 Sepiola atlantica
CACTGGGCAGTTTAAAGGCTTCAAAATCATTTTGAATTTTTCTCACAATCAATTTTTAAAGTGTTACCACGCTTAAACCTAACTGACAGACTCTTTTAGGGATATTTGGATTCATTTAAAAAAAAAATATGTAGAAGCTCTCACATTTATTTAACCCTTTCAGTCTGTTTATCGAAATCGCTCCAGACAAGGCATGAAGCCACTTGATGTAAGGAGCTAACAAGAAAAAATATGGTTACAGCAAAGACAGGAGATGCCTATTGGCCTTAGTCTTTAAAAGACCAAGGTTATAGGTAAGAGGAAAACAGTCAACAGGAAGAGAGTTCCACAAGCCTGCAGTTCTTTGAAAGAAGCTATTTGAATAGGAAGCTGTATTATAATGAGGTATTAAAACAGCGAATTGATGGAGACCACTAGACCAACGAGTCAAGCGAGCTGGAACAAAAGAAGCAAGGCATAGATCACATTATTCTAGAGAACACATTCCATAATAGTATTTATAGAAAAGACTGAGACTAGCAACATCACGTCTGTGAGAGAGAGGGTGCAGAGAAGAAGGGTAGGGGCCAATCACATTACAGGTACGTTTCTGCACCTTATCAACAACCCTCAAATGGGACAGAGATTCACAAGCCCAAATATGACAACAGTACTCCATATATGGTCTGATTGTATATTTGCAGAGATAGAGAATAACCTCAGGTGTGAGAAAGTGTTTGGAGTAATAGAGAGAACTGACTTTGCGAGAAGCAGAAAAAGCATAGGATCTAATGTATGAACTCCAAGAAATATTTGATGAGAGAGACCGACCAAGAAATTTCAGAGTCGATTTCTTCTCAAGAGCAGAGCCATCCATGAGAATATCAGGAGAAAAGGGACGCAATTAGTTTATTTTAAGTCATACAATGAACCATAACATTTTAAAGACTTAAAATAAACACTGCCTTGAAACATCTGTAAACAATTATAATACGTTTGTAAATGCTTTTTATCTGGAACAGGATTCAAAAAAATGTTTTAAATCGTCAAAAATACAGAGAAGAAAGGTAGAGGCAATCAAATTACGGATACCTTTCTGCACCTTATCAAGAACCCTCAAATGAGACAGAGATTCACCAGCCCAAATATGACAACAGCACTTCGTACATTGTTTTAGAGCTAATGTAGGAAAAAGTAATCAGACATCTAACCTGCCAGAGTGTGGTATTCACCTTCGGTGGGCTGAGCTAGCTTCCTACGAAGGAGAAAGTTTTTAGGGAATATCAAATTCACAAGTGGTCCCCGACCGCATGTATATCATGGTCAGGGGAGATGACAGACAACGCCTTGTATTCCCAAATGATCACCCATCTGGTAGAGACCAGGCTCAACGTCGCTTAACTTCGGTGATCTAACGAGAACCGATGTGTCAACGTGATTAGGCCGTATATGATTATACGGGTTAAATTGACCTCAGCGGAATAGAAAGTTAATGTTTATGTGTCACATGATTTAGTTTGTGTCTATTATATGAACGCTCGCATAGAATCGGCCAAAATAACAGATTGTTTCAAAGATATGACACTGGATACAAGAACAAAAGTCGATGAAATACCAAGGAGGACCCAATAGACCGATATTGTCCGGGCCTTCGGGTCTTGATTTACGCCGGTCTATCGGTTGTCCATCCTGTGCAGTTCTAGGAGGGGCACCCTCCCAGGCTTTGCCTTCTCACCCTTTGAGAAGGGGTTAGTTTATTGCTAATCGCCCGAGGCGCGCATACCGGGGAATGCCGACGGGGCTGCCCAGGCAATTTTTAAATGACCAGAGCGCTCAAATTCTCGAGCGCTGGTTTTTCAATCCCACCTTCCCGACCTTGTGTCACATCTTACCTTGTGGGAGGAAGATAAATAGAACCAAGGAGGACCTTCCCTGTCTCTAAAAATGTCACCCATGGAATCGCTAATAAAATTCCCAATTCTTTCTGCAATCGAACCATATTTGGTACAAATATACTTCAGTCTATGCCTGACTTGTCCACCAAGTTTTAGTCATGAATGTTCAACAGTCTTTGTTTTATCGCCGTTCGTTCAATGATATTCGGGGGACACTTTGAATGGGTTTCACACTCACTGGACCTTGCACCCCCCTCTTTCTCCCGATTTTTATAATGTCTATCAAAAACAATCCCACAGGTTATTTCCAAAATAAAGAAGGCCATCACAGTCCAAATCTGTTGTATCAGTCGGTGTGCTTGAAATGCAGGGGGTGCACATTTTGAGCATATCATGACAATAAAACAGACTGTTGGACATTCATTATAGAAACTTAGAGGACAAGTCAGGCATAGACTAAAGTTTATTTGTATCAAATATGATTGGATTGCAGAAAGGATTGTGGATTTTATAAACGATTCCATGAATGGATGGAATTTTTTTGGTGGGGAAGAGGGATCACCCTGTAGGTTAATTTACATGTCACATAATTTAGTTGGTGTTCATTTTATGAGTGTTAGTGTTAAGCGGGTAAAAAAGGTGGATTTTGTCAAAAATATATGGAATGGCAAAAAATTTAGCGCCAAAAAATGAGTTCATTAATCATAGAATTTCTTCATTTTTTTTTTTACTCGAAATTATGTTTTAGTAAAAATTAAAGTAATTAAATATGTTAGTTATAGAAAGTTGAATGATACATGTGAAACAGCAAGTCATATTTTGAAAATTCCAATATGGAGTTCTGATATTTCAGGGAAATGAATATGAAATCATAATATCGAACCAAGGGAGATAACCCAACTCTAACCCTCTTTATTACAAAAAACAAAACTTATTTAATGTATATATATATATATATACATATATATATATATAATTTTACCATTTTTAGCGTCAATCTTTGCTACAATTTTGATGAGGCCTTCAACAGTGAACTTTTTCATATATTTTCAAACTCTTCTCTTTGCATTGGACATTTTCTATACTTTTTATACTTGTATTTATCTTATATTATATTTTTATCTTTTCAAATTTTGACTTTTGGTAATTCCCTTACTAACTTATCTATTTGTATTCCTCTGATGATAAGAATCCATTCTTTGAAAAGCAATGGCTTAAGGAAAGAAAAAAAAATACATCTCTTGTTTGAAAACACCTTGTTTTGAACAACTGAGGATGTAATCACTTTTGTATTTTTACAATCTGTATTCTCATCTTTTACTTTGAAACCTCTGCCTTTTATTTGAAACCCTGTAAAAACTTTCTCCAAATCTACAAACTTTTGCTATTTTGCTATCTGCACCATAGCGTCCCCTTTTGTCTTCGGAAATGGCTACTCAATACTGCTACCATTCTTCCTCTCGGCCATTTATTTCCTTATCCCCAACCTTTTCTGTTAATTTTTCTTCAATTTTCTAAGTGAAATGGAACAGGTAATATTAATTTATTATAAATTCCACATTACCAAATTTTATCCTCTGACGAGAAGAGTTTTATCTTTGAAAAACCATGGTTTAAGGATTAGTGTAACTCCTTGCATCTGAACTTTCGATGTCATAAAATTTGTATCAATTTTATGCAATTTTTTATCTCCATCTTTCCTTCTTTAAATCGATTGCTCTACTCAACGTATTGAGCTTTACTTTATCACGATAGATCACTTTACGATACTTCACTTATCGTTAATTCTATTTATATATATATATATATATATATATATATCCGAAACAGTTTTTCATGGTAAACAACTGATGACCCCTTAAATAATGTTAGAAGCAAACTAATATAATAACTGTAAAAGTTAAATTGACTTACATGAGTGATTTTCCACTGAACGACTTAGGACTTAATGTTTTTTTTTTTTTTTTTTTTTAAATATAGTTTTAATGGTTGAGAAACTTCCAAGACTATATATATAAATATATATATAAATATGATATTTAGTAAAAATAAGTTGTTTGGGAGTAATACAGAAACTCATTTCACTGCAAATGATAAGCAAACATACATTAGGAAATTACTAAAATGTTTACTACATACGTCCCTTACATATTTTAGAAGTGCAGTATCGTCTCTTTATCACCAGGGCAGAGGTAACGTTTTCGGTCGAGTTTGTTTGTCATTATGTTTAATCGCTTGACCAATTGTCACCAAACTTGGTCAAAATATCGGTCTAACTTAGAACTGATTTAATTTTGGGATATCTAGGTCAAATGCAAAGGTCAAATGCCAAGGTCACATGCCAAAGTTAAAGTCAAACTTTTGGCAATAACTTTGGTTCTGTTTATCACAGAGACTCACTTATTGGCCCATATTGTAGCCAATGAAGTCCCACATCTTGACCATGACAAGTTGCGTCATGGTCGAAATTTTGACGGAATTTCAACTTCCGATTTTTCAAAATTTGATGTACTAGAATTACTGGGTCCTACAAGCCGAAATTCTAGCTCCTGCAGAGGGCATGCTATCATGCGCAAGCAAAGGATTACTAAGCTGGCAAACATTGTAAACGTCAATTGGCTCATATGTCGATACGAAGTTAAAGTAAAATAAATTGTTTTAGACTATTAAAATAATTTCAAACGCTATTGATAATGTTTACCTATTCGTTTATTTATATTTTTTTTAGTGTCGCTTATGTTTGAATTCAGGTTTTGAAACATGACGTAAATCATAAATCTATGACGTCACGCCAAAGCTGTAATTATTTTGTTACGGTAATGTTTTAAGCTCTATTTATAAGAAAGTCAAAATAGGTCAGTTAGTAGAAGCTCAGACTGAAGATGTGAAGATTTCGGTTTCGACTTCCGGTCATGGCATCCGCTTTATTTGTTTGGAATTTATTTACTGTATAATGCAATATTCTCGATTTGTAAAAGTAGTTAGGATCTCTAATATTTCGAAATGAGATAAATTCCGCAATGTATGTTTTACGTTTAAAAATTTGTGGTTGACGGACAGACAGACAAAATTTCTATTTATATAAGATGGATCTGATGCGCTTTGATAACAGTAACCACCATGCAAATCGCAGCCTGATCAGATAAATAGTTTTTGAGTTATCAACGTTTCCATGGCATAATTTTTTTTTTTTAACATAGTTCACCCCAGACAAGGCAGGTCGCCACTGTAGACGTAAGGGGCTACTGAGAAAAAAGAAAAGACAGAAGGATGGGGGGGGGGGTCAACCTAAATTGGGATCTGCGCAGCGAGATGTCTGTTTACATTAGTTTTAAATTTCTGCATGTCAGTACTGTCGGGGAAACAGGGGACAGGGAGGGAGTTCCAGAGGCCAGCAGCACGCGGAAAGAAGCTATTTGAGTAGAAAGCTCTCCGGCATCTGGGGACCTCCACAGTGAATGGATGGGATTTAGTCGATTGTCGAGTTGGTCTAATGAACTTACGTCGAGGGGGGCACCAGAGTAGCCAATTCATCAGAGCACAATCCATTGAAGTATTTGTAAAACAAGCACAAGGATGTTACATTGCGGCGATGGGACAGGAGCTTGGTTGACAGTGAGGGACCTATTAGGTTGGTGACTCTTTATTGGACCTTGTCAAGGAGGGAGAGACTAGTAGATGATGCACCAGCCCAGATGTGGCAACAATACTCCATGCATGGGCGGATGGTGGCTTTGTAGAGATACAGGATAATATCAGGTGTGAGGAGTTTACTAGCATGGTAGAGGGAGCCAACCTTCTTTGCGGCAGCCTTGGCAATGTCTTCAATGTATTTGTTAATTTCGAGAAGACGTCATACAACACGGAGAAATAAGGCCCGGATACGACTTTGGCTCATCCTGACGTTGTCAGGTGGAGTTATGCATTCTCATGACTGATGTATGTTCTTGCTTATCTATGTAGATATTCGAAAGTTATGCCTAAACTGTTTTTCTTTGCAATGTTTGTCCAACACAATTTTATTGTAGGTAAGAGTTGATAATGGTGTGAAGTCGTGCGTTATCGACTGACTGACGTATCTCTGTATGTCTTAATTCCCCATATGTTGATTAATCATTTTTTCTTTTTTTTAATTCGAAGAGCGGATGTTATTTTGATCTTGTACACCAACCAGAACAGAAGTGGGGGTCAGGTGGGCATGGGTCGACTATTTTCAAAGCAGAGGGAGGCGCGCGGGGTGGTGTGGTGGGGTTGTTACACAGCTCAGAGCAAGGATTAAAAAAGAGATACTTAATGTGAAGTGTAAAATCAGTTTTACTTTCTTTCCCATCTGTCTGGAGTTAAGAAGATCAGCACGATTATTATTGTACATCAAATTTCATCATCATATATATATATATATATATATATATATATATATATATAATGAAGTGAGGCTACCAACATTTTTAAATAACTTTTTTTTCAACAATTGTTTAACATTATTTTATGATTTTATAACGTGTTTCAAGCATCTAGGCTCTCTTCAGATATACTTTCCAGTTGAAAAATGTTTTTATTTTTAACAGTTAAAAATAAAAACATTTTTTTCAAATGGAAAGAATATCTGAAGAGAGCCTAGATGCTTGAAACGCGTTATAAAATAATAAAATGATAAACAGTTGTTGAAAAAAGTTTAAAAAAATGTTGGTGCCCTCACTTTTTTAAATATGCATTTTTCTTTCGTTGGAACTGCACTACCCTCTAATCTCTCTCATATATATATATATATATATATATATATATATATATATATATATATATATATATATATATATATATGTGTGTGTGTATGTATGTTGCTTTACTGATTTATTATATCTAGTTTATTATTATTATTATTATTATTATTATGTTATTACCTTTCATCTTCCTTTTTCTAATATTACTATCTTTTAAATTACCGGTTTTAATTTTTTAATTCATAATTTTACAATTTTTTATCTTTATCTATTCTTTTTTTCTTTCTAGATGTAAATATTTAAAATATTTAAAATACTATTATTGGTATTATTATCGACTTTACATATTGAGTACTGTGAAATTGCATGATAAAAAGTTGTGTTTTAATTCTTGGAACTGATATAAATAATGTTCTAATTTTATTTATCTCAACTTACCTTAATATATATATATATATATATATATATATGTTATTAAAAGCCCCCTTTACTAAGGCCGGGCACTCTGAGTGAGTTTAATAACAAGCAGTACTACTAGCTTCATTGCAAGCTCCAACACAGTTTGTTGTTGTTGATCACTATTTGCTGCTCGTTGTAAAATACCGGCCGACTTGGTATTTACAAAGTTAAATTCCTCCTTAATTCTAAGCTAATTTGTGGTGGCCAACGGGAAAGGCTCTTGACTGCGAATCAGTGGCGATTTGTGATTGGAGTTCACGCCCGCCGACCGTCGAAAATTAACTTCCTGCATTGAAGATTGCATAAGCATGAAACATCGATGTCTGTAGGTAATAAATAATTAATATTTATTTATACGATATATATAATATTTATTTATAAATATTATATATATATATAGATATATATATGGGAAAATGAAAAAGGAAATGCGTGGGGAAAAAATGGAAAGATGGGATGAGCAAGGACTACTGTGGCTGGTGGTAAGAGAAAGAGGTGGGGGATGAGCAAGGGTAAAGTGGATGGCAGAGAGGGAGTGGAGCCACAGTAGTCCTTGCTCACCCCATCTTTCCATTTTTTCCCCACTCATTTTCTTCAACATTCATTTTTATTCTCCAACAAGTACGGACGTCCACCCAGTAGTGCCCATTATTTTATTTTATTTTTCCTCCCAATATGTCTACCCTACATGTATCTGTACTTGCATGACATTTTTTCTCTATATTATCATCCTGATGAAGTCTTATAAATAAAGACGAAACGTTGATGTTCACATAAAAAACATCCATTTTTTGGTTTTCCTTTTTCATTTTCCCATCACTTCGGATTACCTTCATCCTTCTCTTCCCATATATATATATACAGGGTGGGCCAAAATAAGGGTCCTATCTTTAAATTTGAATAACTTGAATTTGAATAACTTCCACAAAATAAGTTAAACTCACCAAACTTTATGTGTGTGTAGACTGACCCTTCCGAGATTTTTTGAAATAAACAAAACAAATTTTAGCCGAAAAACACTTCTTAAAACTTACAAAAACTAAAGTATTGTTTTTTACACTGTTTTGAGTTTTTTAAGCAAAAATAATGTTTTCTAAATGAGGGTACGTTCCTTAGGGCTAATACGGCTCATGCTTGCTTCGGAAGGGGTCCTTTACTTATTCTAAAAAAAAAATTAAAAAAAAAATCAATAAATAAAAAAGTTATGAATTTTTAAAAATAGGACCCTTATTTTTGCCCACCCTGTATATATATAAGCTTAGTGGGAGAGAACCCCAACCACTGAAAAATCTAGACAAGTATACAACATACATTCACTTTTGAGAACACCATGTCGTTCTTTTTAAACCATCGGAAATAGTCACGCTAGTACTCCAACTACAAGTGCAACTCTTGGTTCCAGAGCCAGATTGACCGTTTTGCCAAATCATCCGATTTCACCGTAACACTATTTCATCAACCCACAAATTATACACCTACTGTGTCTCTAAAGCACCATCTTTCATTTTATTCCATTTAGTTAGTTTTCTCATTATTTTTGCGAGCCTGGGAGGATGGTACCATGACGAACGAACGAACATAAACTACACTGCCCCCCCCCCCCCGGATTGTATCATAACAATAGAACAGATAGTACACTAACTCTCTCAAAGGAGAAGATAATGCCTGGGAAGATGGTACCATGACGAGCGAACGAACATAAACTACACTGCCCCCCCCCCCCCCGGATTGTATCATAACAATAGAACAGATAGTACACTAACTCTCTCAAAGGAGAAGATAATGCCTGGGAGGATGGTACCATGACGAGCGAACGAACATAAACTACACTGCTCCCAAAAGGATTGTATCATAACAATAGAACAGATACTACACTAACTCTCCCAAAGGAGAAGGTAATGTCTGGGAGGATGGTACCATAACAAACGAAGATATGCTACACTCCCCATTCCCAGAATTGAGTATTGACAGATAGTAATAGTATAGTATAGGAATATATCAAAACTGCAATAGTATAGTATAGTATAGTATAGTATAGTATCGGCTTCAGACAGACATATATAAAAACTGCATTAGTAATAAATGGTAACAATTGCTTTTGAATTAAATCTTTTTTGAACTTGAATGACTTCCAGGAATTAATTAATGTCGAGTCCGTAGTTATTGAGGATGGTACCATGACAAACGAAGATATACTACACTCCCCATTTCCAGAATTGAGTATTGACAGATAGTAATAGTATAGTATAGTATCGGCTTCAGACAGACATATATAAAAACTACATTAGTAATAAATGGTAACAATTGCTTTGGAATTAAATCTTTTTTTTAAAACTTGAATGACCTCCAGGAATTAATTAATTTCGAGTCCGTAGTTATTGCTGTACTTTTCTTTTGTCAAGCTTTAAAGTGATATCGTTTTTGAGATTACACTTATAATCTATGATCCAGCGTAAACGGGTATTTCAACAAGTTACAAATGCAACAATTTGCTGTGTATAAGAAACCTAATGAACCTGAAGTGATCCGGACTCCCCACCAAGTCCTAAATCTGACATCGCAGCTGCCCCTCCTCGTCCAAAACCAGTGATCTATATGGTGATAAATGCAACCCCAGGGTTCATCAAAGTCCGCCCTCTTTACCATTACTTCTACGCTGTGTTAAAGGTTAACCATTCGATGCTGTCGGCAGTTATTCGCAGTTGTGCTCTTTGGCATTTTAGTTTTAGACATTCGTTTTTAGTGATGTGTGAAGGAAATATCATTGTGAGCGTGCACACCTACACCAATTGCAACGTTGGTTGCACACTCAAGCGGAAACACTTTCGCTGCTCGCCGAGAAGGTCTCATGCCCAATTTTTGTTTCCAATGTTCATTAACATGATGTTTTTATCTTGTAATAACAACATTTTATAAATACTTTGAATGCAAGTTGTGTTTAAAACTATTGAAACCAAAGTTGGCTCTATCACGAAAAGAATTAAATGTTTATTTTCTTTAAGATATGAAACGTGTTCATAAAGTATTGTAATATAAACTGTGTTTACCAATCGAGTTACGAACAATGAAGTTTCTATTGGGATTCGAAAATTTTAATTTCGCTTTTAAATTAGATAATTTTTATTCTTCGATTTGATATTTTATAAAATAATCAGCGACAAAACTGCTAAGACAAAACTGCAAGGATAAAACTATAAAGCGAAAACTGCTAAGACAAAACTGCAAGGATAAAACATTATAGCCAAAACTGCTAAGACAAAACTGCTAACATTTTACTTTTGTCACTTATTAGCCAGGCTTCATGCTGAATTTTTTCAATGATGTCTTTATCTTATAATAACAAAGTTCTATAAATACTTGGAATGCAATGTTGAAAAACTATTGAATCCAAAGTTGATCCAACTTTGGATTCAATAGTTGGATCAACTTTGGATTCAATAGTTTTTCAACACAATTTGCATACTAAGAAAAAAAAATAGGAAATGCTTATTTTCTTCAAAATATGAGACGTGTTCATAGAGTATTGAAATATGAGCTGTATTTACTAAGTGAGAAACGAACAATAAAATTTCTATTGGGATTCGAAAATTTTAATTTTGCTTTTAAATTGGATATTTTTTATTACTAGATTTAATACTTGATAAAATAATCAGTGGCAAATGTGCAACGCCCAAACTGCTAAAAAAGAACTGTTAACGAAGAAAAAAACTGTTAAAGAAGAAAAACTGCTAAAAAAGGTGTTAAAGAAAAAACTGTTAAATAGGAAAAACGGCTAAAGAAGAAAAACTGCTAAAAAAGAAAAAACTGGTAAAAAAAGAGGAAAACTCGTAAAGAAGAAAAACTGTTAAAAACTGTTAAATAAAACACTTTTACAGAAGAAACAAAACTGCTAAAGAAGAAAAAACTGCTAAAGAAGAAAAAACTGCTGACATTATCTATCATTCTAGTTTTATCACTGATGGGCCATTTTGTCATTGATTTTATCAAATATTCAATACAATAATAAAAAATGATTGATTTTAATCTTCATAAGGTGACATAAAAGCGATGCAAAACTGTTCTGATCAAGGAATTAATTTTACCCGTCCTGGGATGGGTATACTTCTAGTATATATATATATATATATATATATATATATATATATAGTAAAGTATGAAAATATATTTATGGCAATTAAGTTACACAGAGACGTCCGTGTTTAAAATATGAATCTATCCATCTCATTAATCCTTATCCTTGAGTAGATTTTTAGACTTGATAAGTAGTGACTCAATGAAAAAAAAAAAACGTCTGTTCAATTAATCGTTTACAATATTGTTTTTCTGCTTTTTTTTACTATCAAATGAAAACATATCAAGGCTAAGAGCCACTCGAGGATAAGGGTTAATGGAATGGAATGATTATCAGCGAAAAGATGAGGAAAACTATGGGAGTACTAACATTGATTAATGGCATGAACCGTGTTTGATTACTTATGGGGAGGTTTATTACAAGAATTTGTTGAAATTTGATTTGAAGACGACAAGGTTGTAATCCACAGGAAAGCAGTCCAGCGGTAATGCGTTCCACAGACGGGAAGTTAAATAACTAAAAAGGTGTTGATATGCCATAGCTAAATAAAACCAGAACAAAAAAGCAGAGTTAGAAAGGAACAATGAACAAAATAGAAGGGTTCTTTTTCAAAATAATATAAAAGGTGTGTTCAAATATAAGCAAGACAAAACCTGCATTGATCAAAACGAACAATGATTGCCCATTCTTCAAAGTTTTCAAAGAGTCTTTCAGTTTCCTCCATGTAAAACCGGTAGTAATAAAATAAATAAAAAAATAAAAATTTTAAAAATAAATTAAAATAAATTAACTAAAAATAATTAAAAAATATAAAAAAAAGCATAAACAAATTAAATAGCAAAAAATTATAAAAAAATAAAAACTAAAATATTAAAAATCCAAACAATCCACCCCCAAAATCCAAAGGAGCCTCGTCTATACAAGCTGTATTTAACAATGAACAGTGTGTCCAAAATATATCTAAATTAAAATATATCTAAATCAAAATATATCTAAATCAAAATATATCTAAATCAAAATATATCTACATCAAAATATATCTAAATCAAAATATATCTAAATCAAAATATATCTAAATCAAAATATATCTAAATCAAAATATATCTAAATCAAAATATATCTAAATCAAAATATATCTAAATCAAAATATATCTAAATCAAAATATATCTAAATCAAAATATATCTAAATCAAAATATATCTAAATCAAAATATATCTAAATCAAAATATATCTAAATCAAAATATATCTAAATCAAAATATATCTAAATCAAAATATATCTAAATCAAAATATATCTAAATCAAAATATATCTAAATCAAAATATATCTAAATCAAAATATATCTAAATCAAAATATATCTAAATCAAAATATATCTAAATCAAAATATATCTAAATCAAAATATATCTAAATCAAAATATATCTAAATCAAAATATATCTAAATCAAAATATATCTAAATTAAAATATATCTAAATTAAAATATATCTAAATTAAAAGCTGAATTGACCCTAATAAGTTAAATAGGAACAATAAATAAAATATTTTTAAGATACCCGATTGTTTCTCAAATCACTGCATTTACCAATATAAACAATGTCCCTTTTCTTCAGAATATGAAAAGAGTTGAACAAGTATCCTAGCTCCCGCCCCCCCCCCACGCACACGCATAACTGTTTGATACTAAAGGAGGGAGAGAGGAGGTGGGGCTGAAAAGATACCAAAGGATTTGATTGGTTGAGCAAGATCACATGGAGTTAGAGAGATTATTTTTATTTATTTTTTTTAACATATTTCACCACCAAACAAGGCAGGTCACCACTGTAGACGTAAGGGGCTACTGAGAATTAGGGTGTAGGTTTTAGGTGTCATATTAAGTTGAGAGCTGTGCAGCGAGATGTCTGTTTACATTAGTTTTAAACCTCTGCATGTCAATACTGTTGGGGAAACAGTGGGCAGGGAGGGAGTTCCAGAGGTCGGCAGCATGAGGAAAGAAGCTATTGAAGTAGAAGGCTCTCCGGCATCTGGGGACCTCCACAATGATTGTCGAGTTGGTCTAGTGTATTTTCGTCGAGATTGTCCCTTTGAAATAACAGTTAAGTCAGTTGGTGAGAGGCAGCACCAGAAGACTGGTGGTCAGATGAAGATGCTCTTCTCCCTGGTCACATAAAAAAATGGGGAGTTAACAGCATACATTTGGCTTATTCGGACTACTATTCTCATCTTGGATGTCAGTTTCAAAGATTTTTGGCCAATGTCACCTCCAAACTTCTTCAGGTGAATCCTTGTGAACTTGGGAATCTTTGTGTGAGACTCAGCAACTTATACAAACCTAGATGAGAACAGTAGTCCGAATAATCCAAACCATACAATTTATCAATCTTCATCTAAAAAATTCTGGAACCATGTTAAGTCGTAAAAAATTATGACACAACTAACATCCTGTGATTTGATACAGAGCTGCAAAAGTCACCCGTAGAAGACATAGCAAATGAAAATATATATCTCACTAAATAGACATAAGCAAAATCCTGGAATGAGTGTTGCAGATCTGTGGGTGTCCAAAAATGCTATATTAACTGGCCCGAATTGAGATCGCAAAAAAAAGAAAAAAGTAGCTGGTTAGTGAATTCGAGAAATTAATTTGTGTCAAATTCGTGCCTTCTTCACTCTCCCTGTCTCATTCGCCACAACTGAAGAATACAAATATACCATTACATTTTTATACATAAGTGTTTGTCGTCAGTCTTTTAAGTACAGCAGCAATAGTAGTAAATAAAACCAAATCAGGGTACTACTTTTACCCTGACTTCCACGTGGCAGCGAACAGAACCTACAGAAAGCCAAAGGTCGATCAGCCTTTAACCGACTTCAAATTTAACGGCCGAACTGACCAGCCAAACATTCACAAGTAACATGAATTGGAACAAATACATAAAAATACTGCCAAGTCTGCTGCAAAGAAGGTGGGCTCCCTTTACCGGGCTAGAAAACTTCTCACACCTGCCAGTATCCCATATCTCTACAAAGCCACAATGCATGGAGTACTGCTGCCACATCTGGGCTGGTGCACCAACCACTAGTCTCTCCCTCTTAGACAGGGTCCAAAAAAAGAGCCTCTAATTTAATAGGTCCCTCACTGTCCACCTAACTCCAACCCCTGTCCCATTGCCGCATCTCTGTGCTTGTTTTCAAAATACTTCAATGGACTTGTTCACTTTTGCCTCAACAACATAAGTATCCCCGACCAACTCGCCAATCAGCAAGATCCCACCCCTTCACTGTAGAGGCCCCCATGTATTTTGGTGTCAAAAGAGAATGTAGTAAATAAGACTGGATCACCCCCGGGTTCTCCACACTCTAAATTCAACCTTAGAAATACAGTGATCTTTTAATTTAATGGACATATGTTTTTCTCTCTTCAAAGCGTGGCGTCAAGAAACCAACCTTTTTGAAGTGAAAAACGCACATGACTGCCATGCTGGGATCAGGTTTTAAAATATCAACAGTAAAACGAATCTAACATCACAAGAGAAGAAATCAATACGAAATTTAACCGTGTACAAAACAATTTTAGAAAAATCTATCGACCCAGGGGTGTCAAGCTAAACTGAAATAAGAATAAAGATGGAGTAAAGTTTCCAAAACTTCAAACTACAATTAGAATTGAATGAAACAAAAGATGGCGAAGACAATTCAAAAGGAAGGAATTATCACAATGACAACAGACCTTTGTTAAAATGTCAAAAGTAAACAATTCTAATTCACATTCATTTTTGAGCCTGGGAAATACAATTCATATTCGTTTTTGAGCTTCGGAAATCCAATTCATATTATTCGTTTTTGAGCCGGGTCTAATTTAAATTATTCATTTTTGAGGCTGCGAATTGCAATTCAAATTATTCGTTTTTGAGCCTGATATTTCTAATTCAAATTATTCATTTTTGAGCCTGACATTTCTAATTCAAATTATTCATTTTTGAGCCTGAAATTTCTAATTCAAATTATTCATTTTTGAGCCTGACATTTCTAATTCAAATTATTCATTTTTGAGCCTGACATTTCTAATTCAAATTATTCATTTTTGAGCCTGACATTTCTAATTCAAATTATTCATTTTTGAGCCTTGGAAATCTAATTCAATCAAATTTTTCATTTTTAATCCTTTGAAGTCTAATTCAACCAAAGTATTTATGTTTTAGCCTGGGTATTCTAATTCATGTTATTCATCTTTGAGCCTGGGAATTCTAATTCATATTTTTTATTTTTGAGAAAATATTGTCTGAAATCTGAACATAATTTTGACAACTATTCTTGTTGGCCATCTTCAAATGTTTGTCTTACTTCATAACCTTCTGAACCCTTTATTTAATCTCTTGTAACGATTGTTCTTGTTACGATATCTGTACTTGCATTAGTTGAGCCCCAGATTTAACTCATTCATCAGCTTTATCTGTTCACTTAAAAGAAAAAACACCTTTATCCACTGAGTCGAAGCAAGGTATAATGGATCAAATATTTGTATCGATAACAGATCAGGATGCAGATCAAATTTAAATAATAACTCTAGGTGTTGTAAATTATGGAAGTTTCAATGACTAGAAGGTTTTGAAAGAAAGAAAAAATGAATGAAGTGTATTTGGAGGTAATCAAAGAGTATAAGGTAGATGAGAAAAATTGAACAGAAAGAATGGAAACAGGGAGCAGGAGCAAAATATATGGAGCAAAGGGGATATGAATTTTGAGATGGAATACAATTATTAAAGGAGAAAGAAATAAGGAATGTTAATGGAGAAGATGTGAAAAAAGAGCAGAAACAAACAGACAATTGATCAATTAAAAGAAAGAAATTAAGCAAAAGAAAGAGAAAAAAAGGAAAATGAATAAAAGCGAAATAGAAGAAAGAAAGTGAAAGGTAAAAAAGAAAAAGAGACAAAGAAAAAGAGAAAAAGAAAAAAGAGAAAAAGAAAGAAAAAAGAAAGTAAGAAAAAGAGACAAAGAAAGAAAGAGAAAGATAAAGAGAAAAAAGAAAAAGAAAAAGAGAAAGAAAAAGAGAAAAAGAAAGGAGAATGAAAAAGAGACGAAGAAAGAAAAAAGAGAAAGAAAAAGGAAAAAAGAGAAAGAAAAATACAGAAAATGAAGAGACAGAAAGAGAAAAAAAGAGAAAGAAAAAGAGACAGAAAGAGAAAGCGAAAACAAGAGAAAAAGACAAACAAAAAGACAGAAAAAAAAAACGAAAGACAGAAAAAGAAATATTTATACCTTTTAATATTGATCTCATTGATCCATAAGGAGATGGTTCTTCCCTAAATATATTTTGGCTTCTAGGGCTACACCTGGAGGAAAAAAAAAAGAATTGATTTTAGAAAGAAGAAAATGGCAAGTAAAAGAGAGAATAACTTTAGAAAAAAAATAAAAATAAATAAAACATTAAAAAGAATAAACAAAACAGACCAAAGAAAGAAATTCGTCAAAAATGGAATCAATTACTTGGATCTTTGTCAAAATTTATATTTGTAAATTCTCATGTGAAATTAGATAAAAAACAAGAGAACTCTGTATGAGATACATTCCTTTATAAAACAAAAAAAAAATGATAAAAACTAATTGTAGCTTTCTAAATAAAGAATTTCAATCGTATGAATTCTTCAGTGACAGTTTTCAGTGACAGTTCTCTAAAGACCAGAATCCAAGATTTTATATATTTCCTGGCCCAGTTCCTCAAAACGATTCATTACGAATCAAGATAATTGAAATGACCGAAGATGATGAAATAGAAAAAAGTTTGCAATCACAGGATCCATATTAATAAGTATATATATATATATATATATATATATATATATATATATATATATATATATATATGGGGTAAGGTACACGATAAGTCATGAAAATGAAATGCTGTGGTAGACAAAATGTTTGAAGAAAGACAAACGGAAAACAGGTTAGAATGCAGGAGAAAAAAAAACAACAAAAAAACGAAACCGGTAAAATCTCTTGTTTTTTGTTTTTCTCCTGCATTCTAACCTGTTTTCCGTTTGTCTTTTTTCAAACATATAACTTGTGTTTCCTTTTTGTGGATGTCAAACGCGAATGCAGAACCTCACAAAATGTTGTATACTATTTTATGAAATCTATTTAAAAAATTACTTCGCCCAGAGAACTGTTAATATGAAACATTTTTAAATAATCACCTACAAATAAAAATCGTCAAAGGGGATAACTCATTTTAAGTTAAAAAATATAATAGTTGTCTACCTTAGGTTTAAAAATGTTCAAACAAAAAAAAAAAGATAAAAATAAAATGACTTCAGTGCAATGCCAAGTATTTAAAACTAGTCACATATATCAATAACAAATACATTGAAGACATTGCCAAGGCTGCAGCAAAGAAGGTGGGCTCCCTCTACCGTGCTCGTAAACTCCTCACACCTGACATTATCCTGTATCTCTATAAAGCCACCATCCACCCATGCAGGGAGTATTGTTGCCACATCTGGGCTAGTGCATCATCCACCAGTCTCTCCCTCCTTGATAAGGTCTAAACAAGAGTCGCAAACCTAATAGGTCTCTCACTGTCAACCAAGCTCCAGCCCCTGTCCCATCGCCGCAATGTTGCATCCTTGTGCTTGTTGCTTGTTTTACAAATACTTCAATGGATTGTGGTCCGATGAACTGGCTACTCTGGTGCCCCCCTCAACATAAATCCACTAGACCAACTCGACAATTAGCTAAATCCCATTCATTCACTGTGGAGGTCCCCAGATGCCGGAGAGCCTTCTACTCCAATAGCTTCTTTCCTCGTGCTGCTGGCTTCTGGAACTCTCTCCCTGCTCCCCGTTTCCCCGACAGTACCGACATGCAGAGGTCTAACCTAATGTAAACAAACATCTCGCTACACTGCTCCCAACTTGGGGTGACACCCAAAACCCACACCCTAATTCTCAGTAACACTTTCTGACTACAGTGGCGGAATCCCTTGTTTGGGGTGAAATATGTTAAAAAATAACAAAAAAAAAAAACATGAAAAATAAACTTCCCAGAGATAGCAGATCTTAAACGCACAAAGGGCTCAATATTCTTTCATATGGATCTTTATAATAATAAATAATTAAAAATAATGATTAAAATAGGGTTATCTGAACACTATTGTTAAGTCCCTTTGAAATATTTATTATTGTTTATATATATATATGGAAGTGGCGTGGTGTAGTGGTTACTGGCAAGGATTGTAGGCTCGGTGTGCCAGGTTCGAGTTCTGTCATGGCTATTGAATCATTTTTACTAATACCCTTTGGATAAGGCATGAATCCATATACCCCCCCCCCCCAGCTGTGAATTAAATAGTAGGATAGATTCTTGAGTCTTGGTAGTGCAACTCATCTAGGAGAAAGAAACTCCGAAATAACGCCAGTCTTTCTCTACTTATCCCAGAATTGTTTCTAGTTGTCCTAGACTTTTCTTTTCTGGAAATCGCTCCAGACGAGGCATGAAGCCACTTGATGTAAGGAGCTAACAAGAACAAAAGATGATTATCGCAAAGACAGGAGATGCCTATTGCCTTTAGTCTTGAAAAGGTAGGTAGAAAACTTTTCACTGGACTCAATACCGGTTCAGGAGAGGTGCAGTTTGGGATTGTGCCACCTTTGCTTCACTATAGACTCCACGTTGGGGTATCCATTATCTCTCGAGCCAAGAAAGGAGCCCAAAAGATTTTTTTCACAGATAAAAGATTTTTTTCAAAGATATATACATATAAAAAGGAAGAGACAGGAAGAATCCAACTGGCAAGAAATCAGAATCGTAAGTCAAAATAAAAATGAATGAATTTAGAAATTTGTTTGACAGACTCTGCACAATGCCAAGAATCCCCCAAACCCATCCCACCCACCCACCTAAAACCTGGAGATTCCCCAAAAATCTCGTAGCTACACAACAGCTTCAAAAGAAAATCATACAAAAACATTTCATCCAACTTGAGGATTTCCAAAATAACAAAAGATCCAAAAGTCTTCTGGAAAAAAAAAAAAACACAAGATTAAAAAACAAACAGCAAGAAAAACGGATTTTTATTACGGTGTGACTTTTCGATTTACGTTTAGCAACGAAAATGACAAACCAGAGAAAATGAAATTTCAAACCTAAGTGTGACGGACACAATAGACGGACAGAGCTTCTGATAAAGACGCCGGGTCGCATCTACAAAGAATATTTGTCACAAGTTTTGTTTTTTATTACCATTTTTAGATTCTTTTATTCGACAGGAATTCTCTGCGTGAAAACAGGACAAAAAAATGACAAATAATGGCCGTTGACAAGAGAAACGAGGATGAAGACAGAAAATGATGCTTTTATGAGAGGAAGAGAAAACAAAAGAGATAGAGAAACCTAAAAAAAAAAAAAAATAACCTCTAGGCAAAATACACAAGGAATTGGAAAAATAATAACAGACTTTGGCTTTTTGTTGTTGGCTGAACGTTTCAAAGATTTATTGACTGCTTATGTCACTTTTTCGTTGCAAACAATGTATGTAAATGGATATATATATATATATATATATATATATAAATATATATATATAAAGCTCCCTTCCTGGGTAAAGCTTATTTGTAAGGATATCGCCAACAGCCATTAACTTTAAGGCACAGCTCATTGGGTAAAACTAATTCGAGCTCCCAGCACTTGACAATGTTTACATTGAGATATCACTTACATTCAGTCAGTGTCATATGATAGCGCAGGGATAGGAGCACCGACTGTCAGCTCGACGGTTGAGTTTCAATCCCGGCTTGAGGCATTAACTGGTCTAGACGCACTGAAGAGCTGTGATACAGCGAAACAGTCTGTATGTGGATGACTATATATATATATATATACATATATATATATATATATATTGTTATAAACCCATTTAAGAAATTTAAGTTGAGCCCTGTTCAGGGAGTTAAAAATACACTGTCACGTAACTATACTCCATGTTCCAACAATGTTCGTTGAACACTCTCGATAGTCTACTGTCTGTACCTGCTTGGCATAAATAAAATTTACTCCCCTTTCTTAACGTGGTAATTTCTCGTAATCGTTTGGTTAGAGCGCTTTATTGTGGAATCTAGGGTGATTCTGTAACTGAGTTCAAATCTTGCGACTATCTGAAATTTATCATCTCCTACACTGATGATAGCGTAATCTTGAAATACTGGCATATGTAGGTAAAAATAATTTTATATTTACTTAAATATTATTATTCTCTGTGTGTGTCTGTGTATATATATATATATATATATATATATATGTATGTATGTGTAATCAGTCGATGGAACATCATAAGCACACAAGTGGGTTAAAAACTAAATTAAAAAATAATGAATAAACAAATGAATGTGTAACTTACTATTTCGTGCTGAGTGTTTTAGACGATTTTAGAAATAAGGTAAATCACAATTTCTGTTTTCTTTTTTCATAAGATATTCTATAACCTTTTCCAAGCCTTACATATAGTGTGAACAGAGTTTTTGAAAATGGTGAATATATATATATATATATATTAATCAAGTTCTAAAAATAGGAATCAAGTGGAATCAAGACAGCAGACCTTGCACACACAAAAATGACCTAATATCCTGACACACAGTGGGAGATAGAGCGGCGTGATATATGGAGGGAGAGAGATGGATGATATATATGGGGAGAGAAAGAAGGGGTTGAAGTAGGAGAGAGAGAGAGGAATATATGGAGAGAGAGAGGAATATATGGGGAGAGAGAGGAATATATGGGGAGAGAGAGAAATATATGGGGAGAGAGAGAAATATATGGGGAGAGAGAGAAATATATGGGGAGAGAGAGAGGAATATATGGGGAGTGAGAGAGGAATATATGGGGAGTGAGAGGGAGAAGGTTATTTTTATACTAATGAGTCACTACTTACCAAGGCCAAAAGCTACTCGAGGATAAGAGTTAATGAGATTGTCAATCAGATGATGAACAATACTATGAGAAGATTGGGTGGGATGGGCAGAGTTTGATTACTTAAGAGGATGGATCAACATGTATTTGTTGATAGTGAATTTGAAGAGGACCATGCTGTAGTTAGCAGGAAAGCAGTCCCGTGGTAATTGTGTTCCACAGGTGGGAAGTTCTTGGAAAGAAATTCTATAGATATAGAGAAATGAAGAGGGGTATAGAGGAGAGAGATGAAGAGGGGTATAGGGGAGAGAGATGAAGAGGGGTATAGGGGAGAGAGATGAAGAGGGGTATAGGGGAGAGAGATGAAGAGGGGTATAGGGGAGAGAGATGAAGAGGGGTATAGGGGAGAGAGATGAAGAGGGGTATAGGGGAGAGAGATGAAGAGGGGTATAGGGGAGAGAGATGAAGAGGGGTATAGAGGAGAGAGATGAAGAGGGGTATAGAGGAGAGAGATGAAGAGGGGTATAGAGGAGAGAGATGAAGAGGGGTATAGGGGAGAGAGATGAAGAGGGGTATAGGGGAGAGAGATGAAGAGGGGTATAGGGGAGAGAGATGAAGAGGGGTATAGGGGAGAGAGATGAAGAGGGGTATAGGGGAGAGAGATGAAGAGGGGTATAGGGGAGAGAGATGAAGAGGGTATAGGGGAGAGAGATGAAGAGGGGTATAGGGGAGAGAGATGAAGAGGGGTATAGGGGAGAGAGATGAAGAGGCATATGGGGGAGAGAGATGAAGAGGCATATGGGGGAGAGAAGAGAGAGGCATATGGGGAAGAGAAGAGAGAGGCATATGGGGGAGAGAAGAGAGAGGCATATGGGGGAGAGAAGAGAGAGGCATATGGGGGAGAGAAGAGAGAGGCATATGGGGGAGAGAAGAGAGAGGCATATGGGGGAGAGAAGAGAGAGGCATATGGGGGAGAGAAGAGAGAGGCATATGGGGGAGAGAGATGAAGAGGCATATGGGGGAGAGAAGAGAGAGGCATATGGGGGAGAGAAGAGAGAGGCATATGGGGGAGAGAAGAGAGAGACATATGGGGGAGAGAAGAGAGAGGCATATGGGGGAGAGAAGCAGCAATTGCATGCGTTTACAAATGTCCGTCAAGTTCTTTCCTTATTTTTCCATCCTCTCTGATTGCGCATTTGTGAAGGAAAACATCTAATCAAAACTAAAAATTTGACAAGAAACAAATAGAGAGAGAGAGAGAGAAGGATGACTGAATTCAGTTCTTCCCTTGTCCTTCGGAAACTGCCCTCCTTGTTGCCGCAGATGCCTCACCAATTAGGTCAGAGAAACCATCAATTACGGAAGAGGACATTTTACTTTTTTTGCTTTTAATTTTTCTATCTTTTCTTGCTGCACAATTAGCCACCATTGTTTTCAATATTTACACATAGTTGGAACAGTAGAAGCTCGGGACTTTTTATGGGGTAGAAATCAAGGCGATACCTATAACAGGCCTGGAAGTATGTAAGAACCTAAATTACCAATTATCAACTAGCGAGAACAATTTTTAACAAAGGCCTTGTTTGTAATATGCAGTAATTAGTTAATTACCAACTATAATTATTTTAGGAAGGAGCTTAAGATATACTAAGTTAAATTAAATTTAGAAGATAGATAAGAAACCGAAATGCATTCTGATAAATTATTACGAAATTAAATTTCTTTTTGTTAATATGATTAATAGAAGTTCGTTTTACTTTACGTTATTGCATCTTTGATTTCAATAAATATTCGATTAATCTATTATATAAAGGGCAGTTGTGTGTGTGTATGTGTGTGTTTGTGTGTGTGTGTGCGTGTTTGTTTATGTCCAGCTAAAAGTTAAAAACAAACAAACAAAAAAAAAAACAGCCACAAAGTTCATATTTTCTTTATCGGCGTTGTTCCGGATGAATAATATTTAAAATTAAGAAAACTATATTCATTCCTTGGAGGTCAACTGACCCAGGTTTGTTAGGACGGGCTTTATTTTTCATTCATTTTATTTAACCACTTTATTTACTAAAGGGAAGTAACTCTGATTTTTTTATCAAGGAGCTACTTCCTTTATGCCGACTCATTTCTCGATGAATCTATATAAAGGAAAGTTGTGTGTGTGCGTGTGTGTATGTGTATGTCCAGCTAGAGAGGAATGGGCAGGCAGAGGAGAAAGAGGGGGGTTGGGGATGGGGGACAGGGAAGGATAGAGAGACGGATAGAGAGAGGTAGAGAGATAGAAGGTTTAATAGAAATATGTTACACTTTTTGGCCCGGGCAACGCCGGGTAGCCCTTCTAGTAGTAAATAAAAATAATTGTGTATAATGCAATTTTCAAAGTTACGTTGATGCGAGAAAAACACACATACCTGAATTTTGTCTCATAACTTGATTAATACAGATGCAACACTGATTTTTCGGGCACCTCTTTTTAATCTGCACGAAATCACGAGATGGAACTTGTTAAAAACCACCGTTGCCAGACTAGTTTAGTGTGTAGTGCGGCATCATTTGTTTGTTTACACGGCACCCGCCGGTGGTAGTCTCTCTTTATTTTTAGATTATATCTTATTTTGCTTAAATTTAACTCTAGTTATGGTGTCACAGGCGAATTCAAGTGGCAGCCATGGTGTCACCTGTAAACGCCGGTCTATTACCATAAAAGAAAAAAGTTTCTAGCAATCTCTGGTGGTTGAGAGACATAATCAGTGGTTTAAGGGTAAGTTAATGAATTATTATATGGAATCAGATGGTCTGGCAAAATGCTTAATCTGGCAAAGCTCTGAAACCAAGGTTCCCAGAAATGAGTGTTTCACCTGCATTAGGAAGCACCTATGGTATACTAAAATGCATACAAAGTAATTTCATCTTCGGAAGTTTTTTTTTTTTTTTTTTTTTTTCAGATTACAAAAAATGTTTTACAAAAGATTAACTCTTGACGAATGCTTTCTCCTTCACGGGCACGAATCTATGACCCAACAACTAAAGTCAAGGAGAAACTTCCTCAGCCATGTTCAGCCCCCTAACAACATCTTAGTAAGAAACAAGATTACAGCTACGAACAAGAAAGCTAGAGAATGGCCCCTCTCCTATTGACATGAGAATCCCCCCTCCCTCCAGTGGAAGACACCGAACCGCCTGAGAACAGATGTGATGACCAAAAGCTGCTACGGCCAGATGAGGCTACAAAAGCAACCCAACCCTTTGCTGGAGCGAGAAAGTTTCTGATTTTTTTAAACATGTTCAGTTATCCAACGACCACAAGCTGGAAGTCTCCTAGTGACACCGTCTCGAACAAAACACCTGTTATCGCTAAATCTCTCTCTCTCAACCAAATGAGCTGGATGCTAGAGACGTTCTCAGTTTTCTTCCGCAGAACAGGCAAATCATCCACCTTATATGGAGCTACAAACGACGAATCATTTGTAACCCTTAGGTTGACAGTTCGAATCAGCCTCACTGCATCTCACTTTTTTTTTTCTTTTTAATAACATCAGTAAGAGACGGTGAATTTAAATTTTAAGCAGGCACGTCGTTTGTTTGATTAGTGTTGTGGTGGCAACCACTCATTTGCATATACGAATAACGTTACACTATAAATGGCAAGCCTAGATTGGCCTTAGTGTGTGTTACCTAAATGCCACCGGAAGTGACGCCGAAGAGCGAAGTGACGCCGAAGAGCGTACATGTCCTCCCACCAAGACACTCTGACTCGACACCTTCATTTGTACATACTGTAACTATACCTTTTCTTTAATACACTTATTATTGCATTCTCCTTGTTGTTTGCGTCTTCATTGTATTCCTCACTAATTATTGTTCAACCTTGCAACCACAACAATTAGCATCGTTGACTTTGAAAGAAAGACATATGTTGCTGCTGTTGTTATCACATCATGTAGAGATGGTGTCTTGATAAGGGCACTGGTCCCCATCACCTCAATGAGTTGGCACCAGGAAGGGCACTCGGCCTATAAAAATTCTTTGCTTCAAATAAGGAAATGATTTCCAAAGAAAATCAGATAGGTTAGCTTGGAAGTCAATTTCTAAAAGCCGTCCAACACATGCCAGTATATAAAATGGTTGATTGTTTGGTTGTTTTGTTTTGTTTTGTTTTATGGTATATCAACCCTTTTCGATTTATTTAATCCGGTCATTTTGGTAAAAGTTTTTATGCTTCAAGTTATTTATATGTTCAAGTATTTATTCATGATGTTTGGTTTGGTCCTTTTGTAGAGGAAACATGTTATTTTTGTTTTTAGCTTTGCAGAACATAATTGAGTCTTGCAAAGGGAAAGAAAAAAAACAACATTAATTTTTGGTGCCTTTTTCGTCAGGAAGCCGGTATCTTCAGACAGCCTGATCTTGTAGTCGGCTTTGTCCATTACATTTGCGAATGTGGAGAGTAGGACTATACGATGCAGCACTGCCTTGTTTGTCCTTTACTACAATGCAGTTTTTAAAAGCCCCCGCAGAGTTGTTTCTCTTTGAAATGAAATAAGTGCCTTTTAAAAACAGAGAATCATGCTGAGACCAGAAAGTAATGTTCTTAGATTGTCTCCATGATGAGCCCCCATCAGAGTTCTATGATAATGCAAAGAATTATGTAAAAAAAATGGTAGACAAAGCTATAAATGATAAATGCCATCATCTACTTCATGAATGTGAACCCTCATCCCAATGACTGACCTCAAAGGGAAGCTTCCTCAGCTATATCCAGCCCTTAACAATATCTTAGGAACAAAAAAACAGACTACAGCTATGGACCAGAAAGATGGAGAATACACTGGATCAGGTGGAGGACACTCAACCACCAGAGAACAGGAATGGGGACGATCAAATGAAAAATATTGTAAATACATATGTAATTTTGATAATAGCAGTTATAAGTGTATATTTGTAAATATGAATTTAATTGAAGGTTAAAAAGGATGAATTATGTAAATGGCACAACCCGTCTAGTGTCTGAACGACTTTTTGTAACAGTATATAAGGAAGTTGAAAAAGTATTAGTTCAAGTAAGATTCTTGACACGTTTTCCGTTCTAATCGCAGTCTCGTCTTGAAATTTCGTTCTTCTTTGTTTATATGTAATCTAATGTTATTTAATGTTATCTAATCTAAATTAATTGATTAATAGTTTCCTAATTCTAAAGGTATACAAATATTATGAACGCTGACTTGAAAAAATTAATTAAATAGTAATTACTCGAGCCCCCCCCCCTCTCTCTTACGTTTACAAAAATTCTCCGCGACGGCCGGACAGACAGACAGACAGACAGACAGAGAAAGTGCTCGTTATATTATATGGCTGTAGAATATTAAGTGTAAGTTACATTGTCCAAAATACTTCATCAAATAAATTACAAGTGGCTTATTACTTTATACAGGGTGGGCAAAAATAAGGGTCCTATTTTTAAAAATTCATAACTTTTTTATTTATTGATTAAAAAAAATTTTTTTTTTAGAATAAGTAAAGGACCCCTTCCGAAGCAAGCATGAGCCGTATTAGCCCTAAGGAACGCACCCTCATTTAGAAAACATTATTTTTGCTTAAAAAACTCAAAACAGTGTAAAAAAACAATACTTTAGTTTTTGTAAGTTTTAAGAAGTGTTTTTCGGCTAAAATTTGTTTTGTTTATTTCAAAAAATCTCGGAAGGGTCAGTCTACACACACATAAAGTTTGGTGAGTTTAACTTTTATTTTGTGGAAGTTATTCAAATTCAAGTTATTCAAATTTAAAGATAAAACCCTTATTTTGGCCCACCCTGTATCTTAAAGAGGTAACTCTATAAGGATATTGAAATATAAAGGTTTAATGTCAATCATTAGTCGTGTAAAACCTAAATGTCCATTACTGTTATTGTGTCAATATTATGTTCGTTACTTGTGTCTGTCTTTCTATTTGTTTCAGAAATGATTCAATGTCAACATTCTTGCTTGACATGTTAGAATAAAGTTGGGTTTTTTTTCCCCAATAAATACAAATAATGAGACTTATCTTCAATGGTCAGATGGGGGCTATAAAACTGACCCAACCATCTGCGAATCTGGAGAAGAGAACCATTGTCTGCCCACTACTACCAAACTAATGGAGCTTAAAGGATCTCAGAGTTCAATGATGCTGCACAGAACTGTGTAAAGAAAAGGGGAACTGTCGTATAACTAAATGCTTCGAAGGAAGGGAGGAAACTCTTTACATCATGTCTTGGAAGAAATTACAAAGAAAAAAAAAATGGCCTAAAACGGGTTCTTTTCATTTAAATGTTTATAATGCCTTTACTTGAAATGGCTACCGACGGTAAACCGGGAGGTTTCTGATGTGTCCCAAGATAGACGTAAGGAGTAGGTAGGAGCGCCATGGAAGTTAAATGACTGCACCAATCAATGCCGAGCTTAGAAATTAAGCACAGCTTCAAAATCGTAATGGCGGCTGTTGCTGTAGTTGTACCGCTGCTACACACAACCCACTAGTCTTTCCGTCTTGGACAGAATAAAAGAAAGAGTCTTAACCTAATGATGGCGGAAAACTTTTTACTCATATAGCTTCTTGCCTCGGACCGCTTGCCTTTGGAATTCTCTCCCTTCTCCGTTTCCTCGACTGTACCAATATGCAACATAGACAAACATCTTATGAACAGATCATAAAACGTGACAGTATGACTGGAAAGACATTGTTTTTAAATATGATGTTATCATCCAGAATAAAAAATAATGTTATGCATTCATGGTTGTTGATTAATTATATACTAAAAATAAAAAAGACCAGCAGCTGTACTTATTAAAATTACGAAAAAACATGGAGAGTGAGTTTGACCAATAATACAATAGATGAGCAAATATATGATCCCTCCGATCGCATATTTTTGCTAGGCTACTGCATCAACCTCCTTTCTTCCTCGCTGTCTGCGAAAGGGTGTTCCTATTTACTTGTCTAGAATTATATAATTGTGAAAAAAACTACATACATTACATAGTTGAAGCTAAATAAATTGTTTGGGATCTCATTTTGCAAGTCTGCCATTCAACCTAATAACACGAGTATCTTTTTGTACTCTCCAACAAATAAACCTGTTACTTATTATAAACTGGACGAATGGTTTTACTTGGGATGTTACAGCACTGACTGAGATCGCACAGCATCTTTGGACCGGCACTGGGGACGATCACAGCCAGTGCAGTGGATGCACGCATGCAGGTTCACATGATTTTAAATTTACTTATATGTACCAGTATCTTACTATTGCTGCAAATCTATGCAAATCTAGAATTGTGGGCGTAGGATTCAAGTCCAAATGGACAACAGTTATAGTTTTTTATGCTTCTCTTGTTAGTCAGTGGGAAGGCACCTCGGTGTCTGTGAATGGATGTGTCACCAGAATGTGTTTTTCTTTTCTTTTTTTCTTTTTTTTTACAGAACAAGTGAGTGACAGGAAGGCGACACAACCTTACAAGTAAAAAAAAAAAGACAAAAAAAAAAACAATGGCGACATTAGATGAAAGGATCTTTTGTTGGTGGTGGTGGTGGTGGTGGTGGTGGTTGTTATATTATATCTGTTATAACAATGCTGGCAGGTGTTACACGTTTCCAATGAACATTGTCCTTTATTAGATATAATAAAAAAAAACTGATGCGTCCATATTACACACTTCATTTAGTCAGTACGATTCATTCATTTATTCAATAATTTTACTCAATAAAAGAGATGAATTACTTTTGTTGCAAAATATAAAAAAAAAAATCCGAAGCAAAAAAAAATACAAGTATAAAACGATTCATAGTTTATAGAATGACAAAAAAAAAAACACAAAAAAAAAAACAGACCAAAATATAAGTTCTTTGATACAACAGAGGTGCATGAGTTTTCATTTGGTTTAGGAGCACAATCTCCTTGTCTGGAGTCATCCATCAAGTGATGGTGAAATATATGTTCTACCTAATGGTTTATTGTATATGTGGCACTCCAAATCTGCAAATAGTCTATGGTACTCCACTAACTGGAGTAGTTACGCCTTTCCATTGTCGAATATATATGATCATCTGTGAAGCCAGGCTGTCCTCAGAACCATAACATCAGTTTGTCGATAATTGCAATGGAACCTACTGTTACCCGTGGGTAGCAGGATTCGTGGTCAAGGTTTAGTCCCCTAGATCAGCAGTGTTGTGTTTATGCCCACTATTGTTTCTGAAAACACGCAACACCAATTGACCTAAAGCAATACCGAAGCAGATTTGTATATACTACAGCTTTTATTTAGAAAGCTATAGCCGTCAATGAAATCGGGGGAAATCTCACTGTACTTTATATATATATATATATATATATATATGATTATATATATATATATTTGGGCAGCATTTTTTCTTCAAGCCATATTTCATTAAATAATACAGACGACCGTGTCTGCATATTTTTTTCCTACTCTTTACTAGATGCTTGATTAATGTCCGAGTTTCAGGCTGGAACTGGCAGATGAATTTGCCGTACTAGTTGGGTACTCTAGAACTTTCGGTTCCTTTCAGAACCATCTTCAGGGGGGTTGGTATCGAGTAAAGAACATAAGATTTTAAACCGTTGACACCAATTTTTGAAATCCCAATTTTAAACTCCTTATTTTAACCCATTGAACTCGATTACTTTGCCTGGAAGCTGAAATCGGCAATGACCACTGTATTATAAATCTGGTTTTGACTTATAACCTTTATTTTGGATCCTCCGGACTGGATACTCCATTTCTTGCCTCTTCACATTTTCTACGGATCTCTATGCATACAGACTCATCTGATTGGTATGGAATACTCAACCTTTTATGGACAATATCTGAACTTATGAGTACCTTGAGTATTCCTTTTTCAAATTTCTTTACCGTAACAGCATTTTTGTTGACATTGACTGTCCTAATTTTATGATTCTTCTAGCCCAAAAAGTTT
>OY744538.1:21818148-21828148 GCA_963556195.1 Sepiola atlantica
GAGGGAGAGAGAGAGGGGGAGAGAGAGAGGGAGAGAGAGAGAGAGAGAGAGAAGGTAGAAACTGACTGCTACTTCGATTGAAGAACACCCCAGCTATGCTACGTAAACTTTAAAATAAAAGTTCATTCATGAACAAAATCACAGAAGATAAGTTTACACTAATCTCCTGTGATTTCGTTCATGAAGGTTCCATTTCTATGAGGAAGGAGAGCCACGAAATACTGCATTGACTTTTCTGTTACTAAAATTTCATTTGTATGCATTAAGATATTTGCGGTTAACATTTAAACAGATTAACAGGAAAGCATTTTTTTTCTGCTGAGCAAGGAATTTCAATTTAAAAGATAATAATAAATATTTAAAATAAAAAAAAAAAATGGTTGGCTGTAAATTAAATTTCCCTCCCTGTGGTTACGAAGAGTGAGATCAAAATAAGATTTGTATTTCAGCCTCTCAAGGCAGTTTTTATTTTTATCTCAATTACAGTTCTCGATTTAAATTCACTTTACAAACGTATTGAATTTTTTTTTAATGAATTAATTAAATAGCAAATTAAATAAAATTAATTTTTACAAATTTTATATTTTAAACTTTATCAGAAAATTGAAGTTTGGCAAAAAAAAAAAAATTTTTTTAATTTAAAAAACTGCTTTTGGTTGGATTTCAAACTTCAAATCTAAGATATGAAGTCAGTATTAGATTTTTTGTATTATTTTGGTGTTTTCCTTCTAAACGTGTTGCTATACCAAAGCTTGACAGTCTAGTCTATTCTACTATTACAGTCATAGGTAGGGGAGGGGTGGGAGATATATTTATTCATACCTTTCCCAAAAGTATTAAAAATTCTTTCTCCAGCTTTTTTGTTCATTTGCTTTTGATGATTCGACGAAGAATCAAAACCGTTTGTGAAACCTATGGAACATTTATTAATTTTTTAAAATTTTAATACAAGAAAGACTGAAAAAAAAAAAAAGACGAATTCTGTTATTTTTAACAATGTTTGCATAAATGAGAAAATGCTGCCTAAATACATACTCTCTCTCTCTCTCTCTCTATATATATATATATATATATATATATATATATATAAGTCAGTTCATATCATATTCCAATAACCATGGTTTTATTTTATTTTTATTTTTTCACATTTCCAAAAAACATAATATTTCTGTGAGATATATTTTTTACGGTCCGTTTCATTTATCTTGTGCCAAATTTTAAGAAATATTACTGAATTAAAATTTATAATTGTTCGCACAATTTTTAGGATGCACTAGCTTAGAATGAAAAATTCAAAATGGCGTATTAGTGGGTTCCCCCTACGTGTGAGTTTTTGCTCTCTTTTTCTTTTTTTTTTGTTTGTTTTCACCCAAAAATGAACTACTGTATAGTGTAGGTTTTTTCAAGACACTTTAATCCAAGAACTTTTTACTCTTTGTGAATTTTTTCTGATGATTTTGTAGTGTTGCAGAGACGATATTGACATAAAAATGTTGTTTGGCACAAGACAAATGAAACGGACCGTAAAAAATATATCTCACAGAAATATTATGTTTTTTGGAAATGTGAAAAAATAAAAATAATAAAATAAAACCATGGTTATTGGAATATTATATGAACTGCCTTATATTTGCTCTGTTATCAATAATTGACAATCATTGAGCTGAATCTTTTAAGGAGACTACAAAGTAAAAGGAACTGATAGTATATGCTAATACATATATTGTCATTAATAATTATATATACAGGGTGAGCAAAAATAAGGGTCCTATTTTTAAAAAATACATAACTTTTTTATTTATTGATTTAAAAAAATTTTTTTTTTTTAGAATAAGTAAAGGACCCCTTCCGAAGCAAGCATGAGCCGTATTAGCCCTAAGGAACGTACCCTCATTTAGAAAACATTATTTTTGCTAAAAAAACTCAAAACAGTGTAAAAAACAATACTTTAGTTTTTGTAAGTTTTAAGAAGTGTTTTTCGGCTAAAATTTGTTTTGTTTATTTCAAAAAATCTCGGAAGGGTCAGTCTACACACACATAAAGTTTGGTGAGTTTAACTTTTATTTTGTGGAAGTTATTCAAATTCAAGTTATTCAAATTTAAAGATAGGACCCTTATTTTGGCCCACCCTGTATATATATATATATATATAGATATATATAAATGAAGGAGAGTGGAAAGGAATTAGAGAAAGCAAAAGCCAAATCAAAATTCAATTCAAAAGTTCAAAGCAAGGTATATTCCGCAAAAAGGCAATTTATTCAAGTTATATTTTCCTTAAGCCAGGCTTTTCAAAGATCAAAATCTTATCATCAGAGGAAGTCGCTGGGATAGATAAGTTGGCAATGGCCAAGATTTAAAATTTGAAAAAATGAAATAAAATAAAAGTTGTAGGGAAGGAAACGTAGGGCAAAACTGTGCCAGGGTGCAAGCAAATGTCCGATTGCCAAAAAGTCCGGTGTCGAAGAGTCCAGCGGAGAGGATACGATGTAGATAGGTAGGTCGTTAGAGGCACCAGAAGTAATGAGAGAAGTTTCAAAGTTAAATTCCAAGAAGCCACTGCTCTATCCTGGATATTGAGCTGTATACTCTTCACAATAGGTTTTACCTTTCCTAAAAGTTCGCTTTTAGTACACCTCTTTATATATATATATATATATATATATATATATATATATATGACATAATTTTACACCATGAATAACTAGTTTAAGAACTTTTTATTAAGCTACTGAATTCAGCAATACATAATTCGAAAAGGGTTGATATGCTGTGAAAGAAAGTGTTTAATTTCAATTATTCGGACTACTATTCTTATCTTGATTGTCATTTTCACAACGTTTCGGCCGATATAACCTCCGCTCTTCTCCAGGTTCATCATTTTGAACTTAGGAATCTTTACGTTGAACTCTGGAGATGAACAAAATTTTAAACTGTACCCTCTATTTAATCCCCAAGAGGCTGATTGTTTTTATTCCATCAGGTGTGGCGGGCTAGAAGTGTTAATTTTCGAAATTCCATATAGCCCCCCCCCCCCCCCCCCCCCCCAGACTTCATTTTCAACAAGTTGTGATCTATTTCTAAATTGCGAGTGAAAAGGCAAATTGATTTCTTCTTGCTTTTCTCTTCGGTAACATATAAAAGATAAATGAATTGTATCGAAATTACCAAAATCTTAATGTTGATCTATCTATATGAATGGATGAGAAAGATTTTGTTTCGTGTTTACAACAAAGTTATGAACGAAATGTTTATTATTTTGAACTAATATTTCAAGCATCAAACTTTGCGAAACGATAAGCCAGCTAGTGTGTGTATATGTGAATATTATTGTGTTTGTCTCCTTGAACCATTCTCCGTATTGTTTGTTTTATGTTGTATTCATGAGCCCCCAAATTCAGATTTTATTCTTTTACCAAAAACCGACTTAATCTAAATATATGTGGACAGTATTCATTGATGGTTTGGTTTGGTTTGGTTTGTGGCATAGCAACCAACTATGGGTTATGTAATGCCGAATAAAGTTGTCAAATACAATTCCAATTATTTCACATTGAATTTGTGATTAGATTTTTTGGAACAGTCCAACTTCCTTGATGAAGTCTAAGATTCTCGTTACATTTATGTTTTTAAATAAGTCTTTAAAATTTTTGGAGTCGTAATATTTGTTTCGGGTTTACTGCAGATTTTGACAGTCTATTAATATATGTTTGACTGTGTAAGGTTGTTGACATGCTATGCACATTGGAGACAACTCTCCTTCCAATAAGTGCTTGTGAGTGATATGTGTGTGTCCTATACGGAGCCTGGTTATTATAACCTCTTCTCTTCTTGCTTTTCTATAGTCCAGGGGCCACTCATCTATAGTTGGCCAAATCTTATATAACTTATTATTTTGGCACTGATCCCAACATTCTTGCCATTTTTCTTTGATTATTCTGTTAATAGAAGGTATTCATTGAAAGATATTTGGAGTTTGGTGACATCCAATAGCAAAATGGGACAACAGGTTGTGAGAAGACAAGTTAAATTTAAATTTAAGTTGCAGACAGATTCTCTCATTGGGTGGAAGAATATAGGCCTTACATCAAATAATTATTTTAATAATACATATTTAATTATTATCTACATTCGTATACGTTTCATTCTTGCAGAATCATCAGTAATATAGAGATAACCGTTCAAGCCAGGCGCATGATTCGAACCCCGGAACAATAGTCACCTTAACTCAATTCCGATCACCCTAACCAATGAGGCTACATTCAATGTTTACAGACGAGATGAGAAATAAATCCCATTTATGTGTCAAGCAGAAAGACGAGTATAGTCAGCCGTCATACAGTGTTCAACAGAAAGGAACTTGCATTTATAGCTTAAATTTGGCAGCTTCTATTATTACTCATTTAAGGGCCTAAGGATGAGATTGACTCTATTTAGATTTTTCAGATTTGTTCATGGTTTCATTTGTGGCAGGAAGAGGACTTTGAACTGTGGGAGGGTTAGCTCCTCCCATTTTCTCTGTGATATCAGTAATAAATAAATATGAAATAGTTCGGAAATTAAATTTTTATTTTTAAGAACACGGACCAATATTTTCCCAAACTGACTGACAGCAGTTTTAAATATGTACCTTTTGTGAACAAAGCTATTGAGGTCAAACAAATAGGGGAAAAATTGGCTCTATTTTATATATAAGATATTAGTTCTTAGAATGTTGTCTTTATCTGGTACGAAAATATGCATGATACCAAAAGAGTGGGGTCTGCCCCCCCCCTAAACAAAGAAGAAAATGCAAATACTTAACTCTGTAGAGAAAATTGAAAAAATAATAAAATATATAATTAAACAGACGAATTATGTTATTTTTAACAATGTTTGCATATATATATATATATATATAGATGTAGTTTCATGTTATACATCATCATCATCATCATCATCAGTTAAACGTCTGTTTTTCATGCTGGCTTTTAGAAATTGACTTCCAAACTAACCTATCCCTGTCCAGGTCTTTATCTATTTCTCTTTTTCTCAAATCAATCCTTATCACTTCTTCGCATGTTTTCCTCGACTTTCTCCTTGCCAACGCAACTGTTCTCCATCTACTAACCGAAGAACTTTCGTCCATTATTTCAATGTGACCAAACCAACACAGTCTCCTGTTCTGCACACATCTTACACTGTCCAGATTTAATATGGTGCTACACTGATCCAAGTGAGTTGATGGCTCTTGGATTATAGACATGACCCTGATTCTGTTCGCGAGTAAGGATTTGTGTATCTATAATGCCGTTATTTGAAGAGATTTGTAAGAACTTTATGATATGTTAAACGTACGTTTTCCGAAGTTAAGCAATGTTTAGTCTGGTCAGTACTTAGATTAGTGACCATCTGGGAACACCAGGTAAGTTTTGAAGTGGCTGTTATATGAATTGGAACAAATACATAGAAGACATTGCCAAGGCTGCTGCTAAGAAAGTGGGACATTAGATCTAAACGCAGATTTTAAGAGTCGCATGCGCATCCATCATATCATTCTTATATTATATCTCTCCATGCAACGCATATCCTCAACCCTCACTGACCAGGTTTCACTTCCATCCACTTCTAAGTCTTGTTATCACACCAGCACCAGTTCCTGCCCAGAACAAATTTCATTTAAGAGTTAAATACGTCTTAAGATGGAGTACTGCTGCCACATCTGGAGAGGTGCCGCTGCTACATCTGGGGAGGTGCCGCTGCCACATTCGGGGAGGTACTGCTGCCACATTCGGGGAGGTACTGCTGCCACATCTGGGGAGGTGCCACTGCCACATTCGGGGAGGTGCCACTGCCACATTCGGGGAGGTGCCACTGCCACATCTGGGGAGGTGCCACTGCCACATTCGGGGAGGTGCCACTGCCACATTCGGGGAGGTGCCACTGCCACATCTGGGGAGGTGCCACTGCCACATTCGGGAGGTGCCACTGCCACATCTGGGGAGGTACCGCTGCCACATTCGGGGAGGTACTGCTGCCACATTCGGGGAGGTGCCACTGCCACATTCGGGGAGGTACTGCTGCCACATTCGGGGAGGTGCCACTGCCACATTCGGGGAGGTACTGCTGCCACATTCGGGGAGGTGCCACTGCCACATTCGGGGAGGTACTGCTGCCACATTCGGGGAGGTGCCACTGCCACATTCGGGGAGGTACTGCTGCCACATTCGGGGAGGTGCCACTGCCACATTCGGGGAGGTGCCACTGCCACATCTGGGGAGGTGCCACGCAGAGCATTCTTTTCTGCATTGACAGAGTACAAAATCGACTTCGAAATCTAGTGGGAGGCTGTGTGATCTCTTCTGTTCTGTACAGATCTGTTTCTCACAGAAGAGACGTTGCCAGTCTCTCTCTATTCTATCGTTATTTTCATGGTAGGTTATCGACTGAGTTCCAATCTCTGGTTCTCCCCGGTAAAACATTCACAACAAAAACTCGTCTAGCTACAACCACTGTAAATAATTTTCCTTTTGTCCTCTATGTATCTAAAACTAAACGGAACTTCCATGAACAAAGTTTATTTCCAAGAACTTCTCAACTGGGGAACACAATACCATCGTGCTGCTTCCGACCTGATTACAACAGGGTCGTTTTTAAGTCCAATGTTAAAACATTCTTGTCGAGCCGTCGACTTATATAATCTAAATTTCACCCATCGTATACAAATCCTCTCAGGGTGTTGTTCATCGTCAACTGATAATCTCATTAACCTTTATCGTCGAGTGGCCTTAGGGTCTTGATAAAAAGGTGACAACAGTAGTAAAAAAAAAATAAAAGACTCATAGATTTTTTTTATGGAAATCGCTCCAGACCTGGCACGAAGCCACTTTATGTAAAGAGACCCCCCCCCCCCCAAAAAAAATAATACTATTTCAAAGTAAAAAAAACTAACCAAAAATAAGTGTTGGATGGATAGATTCCGACCCAGTAAACAGCAATTGTTCCCCCTTTGTTAGAAACATTGCTCATGGAATGTGAAGACTAAATGCCCAAATAAGGGAAGCGAGAGTTAGATCTTGACAGGTACTACCACTCAGAGTCAGAATGGACCTGTGAATAATACCATCTAAGGGATAAACCCCGAACACCCAAAAGCTCCTAAATTAGGGCCTCACTACATGATGCAATTTCCCAACCATACACAAGACAAAAATATTGAAGAAAAACACCCATAGAGCATAGATCTGTGTCAATTCCCAACAATGACGCACATGACTAACCGACTTGATGAGTCAATTTTCAAATCTTTTTAAAAAAAAATTTTTCCTATCATTTTGTGCTCATCGATTATTGATTCACAGATATTAAGTGGCAGTGGCGTGATTCGGTTGCGTGCAAGTTTTGGCGCTATCGTTTTCGTTTAAAAGTATGTCAATATTGAAGAATACTTTAAAAACATTTTTCAATATTGGCAAAATATTTTCCACAATTACTTATTCCTTATTTGCATAAGTCTATATATTTCTCTACTGGAAATAAACGTTTATTTGTACAAGTGCAAATGAACAAAGAATCTTCCACTCTAATAAAGATGAATGTGTATTAGGTATTAATAATTTAATATTTATTTATAAATATTATATATATATATATATATATATATATATATATATAAGATTTGAAGGCTTGAGGAAGGAAAAGGTTTTCCAAAAATTATCTTACCAAATATCCTAATGAAAATGAAAAAATATTGTGAAATTCTAAAATCGTCCAAACCACTCAGAACGAAATAGTAAGTTACACATTTATTTTATATTTGATTTTTTCACCCACTTGTGTGCTGATAATTTTCCATCGACTGATTACACTGATTATATATATATATAGGCAGCATCTTCTCTTGCAGGAAAGTATTGTTGAATATAAGAAACAACCCATGTCTAGATATCCTTTGGTAGATCCTTTCAATAGTCCGAATTATATATATATATATATATATATATATATATATATATATACCCGCCTTGTAAGACAAAATTTAGTGCGTAAAACACTGCTGGACGAAACCATTTCAAGTGTTTAAGGGAATGGAGAAAGCAAATAGCAAGTTCAACACCCCCTACACAGTCTAAAACTGAATACAGAAAGAAATCCTTCACTATTTCCATAATAAAACGTTTTTTCTTTTCTTTTCCTCTTTTCTTTCTCTACTGATTAATTACTTTTTTCTTTCTTTTTGTTCTTTTTTAAACTTCTCAGTTCAAGATGCTTTTTTTTTAACATCACTGACTGAGGCGTTGTTTCATATGAATATTAGTAAAAACGTTAGCAAAGCATAATTTTCTTTTCCGTCATTTTTGATGGAGGATGTACTCGAATATAGAATATACTAGAATATGAAGAAAATATGCGAATTTTTATTTGATTCTGTTTATGCTTTCTTTAAGTTCTAGTGAGATGGAAGTTTCTGTTCATTTACAAGTCAGATCCTGCAAAAAAAAAAATAAATAATGGTAAAAACTAAACGTAACGAATCACAAGTAATGCAAATTCATTACTACAGATCGAATTTTCAATCAGTTTTTCCATACATTTTCGTTCCATTTTTATTTATTTCCTAACATTAAAGATTCGCCTAAGGGAGGTAACTTCACCTACTTGAACAAATAAACCTAGAATCTTTTATATCGACAGAAATTGCAAGGTGACCCAAGATAAATGCCACCCTTCCAGAAAATTTTGTTTCATCGCTCTCCAATGATATGCTCCAAATGTACACCAGCAGAAATTCATGAAAAAAAAAAAAAAAAAATTAATATTCATTTCTATCCCTTACGCGCATTTCATGGCAAAATTCGGATAAATGTATATTTTTTCAATTAGTCCAATTTTGTCAATTTTCAGAGGGTTGAAGTATATGTTGTTGAGTAGTAAAAAGACATGTCATAATAAAAAACGCTGGAGGGGAAATACGGTGAAAATCCAAGTTTATTTCTGATAAAAATTCAGCAAACTGAAGTATATGAAGGCAAAACACTTGGGGAAAAATGTGATCACTTCATAAAAAAGAAAAAAAAAAGAAACAAGAAAAAATCCCCCCTCCCGATAAGATTTTCACACTTGAGAAAACACACGAATCAGATTTCTCAAATATAATATATATATATATATATATATATATATATATATATATATATAATCAAATATAAACCAAAAGTAAACTTTTAGTAGGTAGAACCTATAGTGAAAAAGTTAAGCTCAATATACGAGATAGAGCAATTATAAAGATAGAAGAAATAAGAGTGATAAACATGTACGAATGTCCAAATTTATTTCAAATTTCGATTGTTCAATGCACGGTGAATTCTGTAATAGACTAGTGTTTATTATTTTTTCCTTAAGCCAAGGCTTTTCAAAGATCGAAATCTTATCATCAGAGGAGAAATACAGATAGATAAGTAGGCTGTGTTTATCACTCTTATTTCTTCTATCTTTATATATATATATATATATATATAGGAAATATTGAAATGATGAAGAAAAAAGTAAAGTTACATACTTTACAAGTTTATTAAATTATCAAGTGTTTATAATAAGGAATATAATAAAATGACCTTTAATCCATGGATTTTCAAATAATTACTCTTCTCCTCAGAAGGAAAAACAAATAAATTTCTAATTATTTGTAAGTATTTATTTAAAAATATGCAACAAAAATTTTAAGATGTGCTCAAAGCAAAAATAGTTCAATGAAAGTTTCAATAATGGGCAAAAAGTTATTGTATCAATGCAGATTTTGAAAATACATAAATATATCTTACATAGCTACATTTATATGGCACCATAAAATCTTTAATTTAAAAACGTATTTTTATGCAAAAAACAATTCTTTAAATAGAGATGTAAGGATATGTTGCAATTTATAAATAGTTGCCGCCAACAGGTCCTCCACACACAGACAGCCGAAGAATGATGGTATTAAGCTGGTACCATTAGTCACGCGTTTTTTAGCGTGTAAAAA
>OY744538.1:21833148-21845648 GCA_963556195.1 Sepiola atlantica
TAGCTGTTTCTGTCTATGGCGTTTCCTTCGTGGATGGCCTATATAATTTTTTTTTTTTTTTGCATTGTATTATCAATGTTGAATATATATATATATATTATTTCATATATCCACATAAAATGTTATAAGGAGATATAATCTTTGATGTATCGATTTTCAGTATTTACTTTAACAGTGCTCAATACGTAAGTAGAGCTAGGTAGTAAGTTATGAAGATTTTAGCCTGACGATTCCCTACGGGGATGAAACGTGGAAGCCTGTGTAGCTTAATTGCCATAAATATATTTTCGTAACTTACTAAATATATATGTGTGTGTGTGTTTTATCTTTTCTCGCATATAAATGACTAATAGCTTGTATGTGGAACAATTCCGCAGGACTGCTCCATGGCTGACTACAACAGTCGTTTTCAAGTCCAATGTAAACAAATTCTTGTTGAGCCGTCCTCTTAAATAATCAAGTTCCAATCCTCAGTGTTGTCTCACCGTCCCCCTGACAAACTCATTAACCCTTATCCTCGAGTGGCCTTTGGACCTTGATAAGCGATGACTCATTAGTAATATATATATATATATATTAAATGACTCATGACACGTTCGGTCACCATTGATAAATAGTACATTAGTTTAAACATTGCGAATGCAAATCGATATTTTAACAGTACATCTCGAGAGTTGGAGAATAAAGTTATGGTCTGTTTTCAATTTAATCAAAAATTAGCGATATTTCAATAATAATCATTGCAGATGTCAGTTACAACAACAAATAAACACGGTGTGTTACTATCTCAAACTTTGCAGCTGCTAAAGTATAATTATGTTATCCAATAAAAACCCTTGTTGCTAGGGTGACTGACCAGACAGACGACTGTTCATGTGTTGACCCATTATTTACGTCAGCCTCTTACTCTCCTCTTACCACTTTTGATCTCATTCGCACTTTCCTTTCTCCAACCATTTAATACATTCAATTTGCAAATAAAGAAGCAATATTATTTCTCACGCCTTTCTCATCCCTCTTTCTCCCTTCCCCCCTCTATTTCTCCTTTCCTCCTCCTCCTCCTCCTCTTTTTCCTTTCCCCCTCCTCTCTCCCTCCTTTCCTTCTCCTCTCTCCCTTTCTTCTCTCCTCTCTCCCTCCTTTCCCCCTCCTCTCTCTCTCTCTCCTTTCCTCCTAAGCTCTCTCCTTTTTCTTTTCCTCCTAATCTCTCTCCTTCTCTCTCCCTCCCCCTCCTCTCTCTCTCTCTGTCTCTTCTCTCTCATATTTAGAATGTCATGAAAATGAAGAATGTCATTTGTCTAACACAGAATTTCCCTGTTCACTTAAGAACAGGCCTCCTTTTTATTTTTCTTATTTTTTTCTTCTTTTTATTATGAGGCACTGCAGCCATGACACATCTTGAAACATGTCACCCAGAAAAATAAAAGACAAGGAATGGGCACAAGATCGTGGAACGGACCCGGGGGTAGGGGATAAGAAGAAGAAGAAGAAGAAGAAGAAGAAGAATTTCTTAGTACAAAGTGAGTGTTGTAGGAAGTAAGAGCTGATGAGGGTGGGAGAGTGAAATAGTCCCCTCCCACCCCCATGAAGGTATGATTTAGGGGTGATGGTGCGAGACGAGTAGTAGTAGTAGTAGCAGTAGTAGTTGTAGTAGTAGTAAAGGCAGATGGGTGCGTGGTGCCGCCCGCCCCCCCCCCCCACCCACCTCGAATTTAGCAATCATTTCAATTTCCTCAAAGATGATGAGGACATTGAGGGGAATGGATAAAACAACCTGCAAGCAAAGTAGGAAATGCCACCCCTCAGCCCCCACCCCCATCCGAGGAGTCATGGAAAGAAGGGGAGAGGTGGAAGCAGGCGAGGGAGTGGATTGACAACCAGATAAGAAAGTGGGGGATAAAAAAAGGGAGTGTGTCACAACATTGTGCCCAGGAGGACATTTCATTGAGACGGCTTTTATTTTTGTTTTATTTGTTTCTGATTGCATGACGGTTTTGCAATGCAGTTGCAGGTGGTTGCAAGAGGAGGAGGGGTGTTAAACGGCCTTGATGTGGCCTGTTGCAGCGCGATGGGGAGGGGAGACGAGCTGAAGAATTCAGTTTATAGGTACACATACACATAGATACAGAAGCACACAGAGATACACACACAAACTCATATACAGAGCTTTAGACACACACAAACTCTCTCACACACAGAGCTTCATACACACACACACACAAACTCACACACAGAGCTTCATACACACACACACATAACAGATCTTCACACACAAACACATACATATATATATATATATACAGATCTACAAACACATACATATATATACAGATCTTCACACACAAACACATACATATATATATATATATACAGATCTTCACACACAAACACATACATATATATATATATACAGATCTTCACACACAAACACATACATATATATATATATACAGATCTTCACACACAAACACATACATATATATACAGATCTTCACACACAAACACACGTATAGAGAGACAAATCTTCACACACATAAATATATATATGCACATCTTCACATACATATATACACATCTTCACACACATACACACAGAAAGCTTTATACAAACGCATCTTCACATACATATATACACATCTTCACATACATATATACACATCTTCACATACATATATACACATCTTCATACACAGAAAGCTTTATACAAACGCACACATAAATTGGTTCTCATATACATACATTTTGTATATTCAACTAAAAATAAGCAGGTAATAAAAAGATGTAAAAAAAAACCAACCCTTTTCCGATACTTTGATGTAGTTTTAGTAATTGAAAAGGACGAGGGAATAAAATAAATTAATCTAAAACAGTTTAAATCAATTACGATATTAAATCTTTGAGTTTATAACTAATTTATGAGAAAAACCGGACATGAGCATTTCTCATTTATCAACAGTGGAAGAAGATTTTGTTTTTTAATCTGTCCACGTAATACTAAAAGGAGTCTTGTCTGTCAATCAGTCACTTTAATTTGAAGAAGCATTTTTATCACTAAACGCCCGGATTGATTGAGTGGAAGAATCTTATTTTGGACGCATCTCTATTGCATATGCTATCTGTTCATAGGAGGCACTTAAGTTTCAAAGGACATTTTCCGTCTGACGCTTTCAAGGGGCACCTTCTTCCGCCTGTGACGCTTTCAAGGGGCACCTTCTTCCGCCTGTGACGCTTTCAAGGGTGCACCTTCTTCCGTCTGTGGTGCTTTCAAGGGGCACCTTCTTCCGCCTGTGACGCTTTCAAGGGTGCACCTTCTTCCGTCTGTGGCGCTTTCAAGGGGCACCTTCTTCCGCCTGTGGCGCTTTCAAGGGTGCACCTTCTTCCGCCTGTGACACTTTCAAGGGGCACCTTCTTCCATCTGTGACGCATTCATGGGGCACCTTCTTCCGCCTGTGACGCTTTCAAGGGTGCACCTTCCGTCTGTGACGCTTTCAAGGGGCACCTTCTTCCGTCTGTGACGCTTTCAAGGGGCACCTTCTTCCGTCTGTGACGCTTTCAAGCGGCACCTTCTTCCGTCTGTGACGCTTTCAAGCGGCACCTTCTTCCGCCTGTGACGCTTTCAAGGGTGCACCTTCTTCCGTCTGTGGCGCTTTCAAGGGGCACCTTCTTCCGTCTGTGACACTTTCAAATGACACCTTCCTCCGTCTGTGACGCTTTCAAATGACACCATCCTCAGTCTGTGACGCTTCCAAATTACACCCTCCTCCGTCTGTGACGCTTCCAAATTACACCTTCCTCCGTCTGTGACGCTTTCAAATGACACCTTCCTCGGTCTGTGACGCTTTCAAATGACACCTTCCTCCGTCTGTGACGCTTTCAAATGACACCTTCCTCAGTCTGTGACGCTTTCAAATGACACCTTCCTCAGTCTGTGACGCTTTCAAATGACACCTTCCTCAGTCTGTGACGCTTTCAAATGACACCTTCCTCAGTCTGTGACGCTTTCAAATGACACCTTCCTCAGTCTGTGACGCTTTCAAATGACACCTTCCTCCGTCTGTAACGCTTTCAAATGACACCTTCCTCAGTCTGTAACGCTTTCAAATGACACCTTCCTCAGTCTGTAACGCTTTCAAATGACACCTTCCTCAGTCTGTAACGCTTTCAAATGACACCTTCCTCCGTCTGTGACGCTTTCAAATGACACCTTCCTCAGTCTGTAACGCTTTCAAATGACACCTTCCTCAGTCTGTAACGCTTTCAAATGACACCTTCCTCAGTCTGTGACGCTTTCAAATGACACCTTCCTCAGTCTGTGACGCTTTCAAATGACACCTTCCTCAGTCTGTGACGCTTTCAAATGACACCTTCCTCAGTCTGTAACGCTTTCAAATGACACCTTCCTCCGTCTGTAACGCTTTCAAATAACACCTTCCTCAGTCTGTAACGCTTTCAAATGACACCTTCCTCCGTCTGTGACGCTTTCAAATGACACCTTCCTCCGTCTGTGACGCTTTCAAATGACACCTTCCTCAGTCTGTGACGCTTTCAAATGACACCTTCCTCAGTCTGTGACGCTTCCAAATTACACCTTCCTCAGTCTGTGACGCTTCCAAATTACACCTTCCTCCGTCTGTGACGCTTTCAAATTACACCTTCCTCCGTCTGTAACGCTTTCAAATGACACTGAGCCAACATCCAAATTTACTTGTCTCTTTCACAAAGGCAAAGTTAGACACTGTCAGTTTTTAATGTGGAGAAATTCCCGGCTTCATAAAGGATCACTCTGGATTGTGATAAGAATAAAAACATCCTCTGTCTAAAAGGATTTCTTCTCTTCTGACAAAAGAAAAAACAGACACTACACTTTGATCCTAACCCAAAAGCCGAACAAGAAATGTGAAAAACCGTTATTTACTTGCTTCTCCTCGAGGGCTAAGTTAGACACAAAGTCGTTTTTTTAATATAGATGGTAACCAAAAAGTGCGACAGAAATTAAAAAAAAAAAAGTCTCAGTCTAGAAGGATTTCTCTTTTCTCTCAAAACAAAACAAATGCTGCACTTTGATCCCAGCCAAAAATGCCAGGTAAGATGTGTGTTTTATGGGTCATTTAATACTAAAACACAAATCGGTATTGTAAAATGAATCATTTTAGACAATTCATTAAAAAAGATTAGAAATCCCATGCAGGATTCAAGATGGCGTCCCCACAGTGCGACAATAACGTAAATCACCAAGGGAATAAATCACCAAGTGAATGAAAGAGTGACTCAATAAATAATTGCAAAACCTTTAAGTTTTTTTAATTTTTATTTTATGTTATGTCAACCATTTTTGCTTATTTAATGCTGAAACAATACGTATTGAACAATATTCATTGTACATGTACTGCTATTTTATCAATAGCTGGAGGGAATTAAGGGGCTCATACCATTTCCCAATGGTATTAGTACACAAGGGAATGTAATACATCTGATAGGATTTGAACAAGATCATCTGACAACATAGATGACCTAATATTTATCGATGCAAACTGTCGACTCCATTTTGATTCAATTTAAAATGTATGAAAATATTGAAAATAAAATTATTATTACTTGTGGGTGAGCTTTAATCATTGAAAAGTAATTTTTTTACAGATAAAAAAAAAATTAAGAATAAAAAAAATGTTAATTTTTGAAAAGGGATAAAATAAATTAACGAATAAAAAAAACGATAGAAAAAAAGGAAATTAAAGATAAAAATAAAAGGGCAAAGAAGAGAGAGAAAGAGAGAGAGAGAGAGAGAGGGAGAGAGAAAATGGAAGGAAATAGAAAAAGTATTAAAAGAAAAATCAATAAATATTTATAAAATTGATTATAAAAAACGAAAGAAAAAAGAGAAAACGTCATGAAGAAAAAAGAAAATAAAACAAAGATGAAAAAGAAAAAAGAAAGAGAAAGATAATGACACAGAAGAAAAAAAGAAAACAGAGATGAAAAAGAAAAAAAGAAAAAGAACAGAGATGAAAAAGAAAGAGAAAGATAATGACACAGAAGAAAAAAAGAAAACAGAGATGAAAAAGAAAAAGAACAGAGATGAAAAAGAAAGAGAAAGATAATGACACAGAAGAAAAAAAGAAAACAGAGATGAAAAAGAAAAAGAACAGAGATGAAAAAGAAAAAGAACAGAGATGAAAAAGAAAAAGAACAGAGATGAAAAAGAAAAAGAACAGAGATGAAAAAGAAAAAAGAAAAAGAACAGAGATGAAAAAGAAAAAAAGAAAGAGAAAGATAATGACCCAGAAGAAAAAAGAAAGAGAACAGAGACAGAAAAAGAAATAAAGAAAAAGATAAAAGGATTAAAGAGCTAAAGAATGAAAAAACTTTGAACGATTTAAAAAGTAACCCCCCCCCCCCCGAAAGAAAAATAAAAGTTTTAAAAAATAGATAAAAATAAGTCAGAAAGAAAAGGTGAAGAAGAAAAAGTGTAAATAAAAAAAAAATAATTTTATTTTTTTTTTAAATCTCGTCTGACATCGGCCATGAATCATCATCGTCGTCGTCGTTGTCACAACTTGATCTGAAAGGTGACATGGTGGCAGCCCAGCTGAGTCAACTCAATTTTGCATCATTAGATCTACAGACACTCAGCCAGGCTAACAAGGTATGCGCATAGCAGCCATACCTAAGTGATTGTGCATTTGTGCACATGTGTGTGGGGGCACACAACCACCGATAAAAATGTGCACACAATGCAACATGAATAGTTTAAATAGGGCCAAGACTAAACTTTTAAGCACCGCTGTACACTTCAAAGACGTCTTTCTTCTTTTATGGCAACACCTGCCATGCACATCTATGCTTACTTATATTAGAGATGCACACAAGCATGACACAAGTAAATAGACAGTCCACAAAAAATAATTCATACAAGTTTGAAACATCGACAATCATTTTCTGCTGTGTTTATCCCGGTATTTTCCCCTCCACCATTCTTTTAATGTACTAACAAGTCACCGCTTATAAAGGCCCATAGGCCACTCGAGGATAAGGGTTAATGAGTTTGTCAAGTGGACAGTGTAACATCAACGTGAGGATTGGTAACAATGGTTGAGACTAGCCAGAAATTAGATTATTTAAGAGGACGGCTCAACAAGAATTTGTTAACATTGGACTTAAGGAGGAATCATAGATTGGAGCTCAGTAGAGCACCTACCATACATGGTCAAAGGCTAGACCAAGATGAGTTCCGGCTGTCTTGAGATCTTATTTTGATTTTTCTTGGAGCCTTTACCCTGAATCTCATTTTCATGATGGTGTCGTGGCTTGTGCATATTACATCTCCATGCTGTTAAATATTCAGGCAGTGTGTACGGAAAAGTGATGTTGACAAGAAGAGATGACAAGAAGAGATGACCCTGGCGATTGTTAAAAGATAAGATAATTATCGGATGACGAAAAGGTCATTTGAATAAAAATGATGCATCTAACATGGGAAGAAGCAACATAATGTCGATTGTCAAAAGAAAGAGAAATGTTGGAAGTATGAAAAGTCATTTGTAAGAAGTACATGCCAGGTGCAATCGAGTCATACCGAGAGAAGATAAACAAATCTATTGGATTGTTAATCAATTGAAACACGAATAAAATGCCCTGGGAGGAGGGGGCGTGGCTACAGTAACAACGCCATACTATGGAGGCGTTTGAAGTGGTCACAAATTGTTATATAATAACAACCCAAAATTGATATTGGCAGTTGGTTGATGCTTGGGCCGAGAAGAATCGACTGTCGAATTCCTGTGTGTGCATCGTCCTCCTACCAACCCACCATCTTGACAATAAAGATATATCGTTATATTTTCATATATCAATGTGTTGCCATTCTTTTTAAGCACAGCAGTAATACCATACATGCCAGCGCATACGATTTTGCCTTATTTTGTCCGAGATCGGAGTAACTTTGGACATGGGTGAGTCTTGTCAAACCGGAAGCCCAACGCAACATCTTTGTTTCCATGACCAATTGTCTTCTTTCTGCTTCCTTCTTTGATGGCCAGCACTCGGAGCCATACAAAGCAGCAGTATAAGTTTGAATTATCGATATTTTATGCTAATTTACATTTGTTTGCGTTTCAGATATCAATATATCTATCGTATATCATCATTTAAGTATGACACGAGCCAAAGGAGCATTAGAATTCTCAAAGTTTCAGAATGGCCATATTATAGATCGGGGTGTGGGGGGGTCAACCCCCCCCCCCCGTTAAGTACCCCCCTGAGTTATAAAACCATCTTCCCGAACCCCCAATAATGTGACAATGAACATAATAGTAATTTATTGACTAACTCATTATACTACAATAATTCTGCAAAGGATATATATATATACATATATATATATATATATCATATCTTCGAAAACATTTCAGTGCTCCTTTACATATATGTTTCAGTGCTCCGTAACACACTCTGAAATTAGAATAACTACCGTTTCTTTGGTCATTTAATTTTTTTTATTATTAATATAATACATTAATTTTTTGTTCTTTTTGAATTATTACTTATATATTGATATATGCTTTTTCGAAACCAATAATGAAAGCAACTTCATGAAGGCACGAGCACTGAATTTCATAATCCGCAACTATTACTATTTAAAATATCTCTTTCATCAGTAATCGAAGTAGTACCCCCAGAAATCTTGTTGTGAACCCCTGGGAGTTCCCGAACCCCAGGTTGAGAACCCCCTGTTATAGATCATCCTGAAAGTGAACTTCATCAGTACCAAATAGCCGTAAACCTCGGGATTTCACTTTCTGTTTTATTTATTTTTTTAGTGTTTTTAAGTATCCCATTCTCCATCATTCATAAAATCGTTTATACTTTTTTGTAAATAAAAATCATCAAACATCTAGGGATATTTTAAGTAGGTTAGCCCATGGAGAAATGTGGTATTTTGGTGAAAGGAACTAATTTAAAGAATAGACAAAGTGAACGACCCCCGACCCTCATCCTAGCCAACTCTTTTGGCTTTGTGCTACATCTCTTCTTTGCATCTTTAAAAACTTGTACAAGAGGATAAATAAATGCACTTTACATTCTTAACCGAGCGATTGTCCAATTCACCAGAGAAGGAAAATATCATCTCACCTAGGTCGATCAGGACCCTCTGGCAACAGTATTCGTTATTAATGATAATAAGGGTGTCTATTTACTTCTGTCATGTTTCTGTATGTACCTGTGTGTCTGCTGACTACTTTTAGGCTATTAGACCTGAGAACATGAAATTTAGTAAGCAATAATCGCCTACCCATGCAGATTGTCATAAGGTTGTGTATATTTCTCTTTTTAGATGAACCCTTGCATCTCTGGTGGTTTTTCGGTCTGTCAGGCTTCAGTTGGAGACAGCATTTTCAAACGGGCAGATTGAATGGACACATCTAACTTTTTATATGTCCAAACATCTCTATAAGAAGCTCTGTCTGAAATAATATTTTCGTTGGTCTGTCACGATTAGGATTGAAATATTATCTTTGTCTGTCTATCCCGCTTAGATCTGAAATAATATTTTCGTGTGTGTCACTATTAAGATTGAAATAGTATTTTCGCCGGTCTGTCACAATTAAATCTGAAATAGTGTTTTCGTCGGTCTGTCACAATTAAACCTGAAATAGTGTTTTCGTTGGTCTGTCACAATTAAACCAGAAATAGTATTTTCGTTGGTCTGTCACAATTAATTATGAAATAGCATTTTCTTTAGTTCGTCATGCTTAAATCTTCCATCTCACTCTAACGGATTCTGTCTAAAACACCTTTCAAATTCAATTGCGTCACATGACTCATATATGCCTTGCTTCAGTATTAAGGTCTTATTACAGTTTTAACTCTTAGAATCCTGAGCTCTCTTTTTCTGTAGAGTTCTAATCAGGTGAAACATTGCTGTATTCCAATAACAAATTTATTCAAACAAAGTGAAACATATTTGCAGATTTTATGATATTTCATGATGACTTTGATCATATGATTTTATGATATTTCATTATGACTTTGATCATATGATATTTCATTATTTAAAAAAAATTTTTTTTTTTTAACATAGTTCACCCCAAACAAGGCAGGCCGCCACTGTAGACGTAAGGGGCTACTGAGAAAAAGAAAAGGGGAGAAGGTAGGGGGCGGTCAACCTAGATTGGGATCTGCGCAGCGAGGTGTCTGTTTACATTAGTTTTAAATTTCTGCATGTCTGTACTGTTGGGGAAACAGGGGGCAGGGAGGGAGTTCCAGAGGCCAGCAGTACGAGGAAAGACGCTATTTGAGTAGAAGGCTCTCCAACATCTGGGGACCTCCACAGTGAATGAATGAGATTTAGTTGATTGTCGAGTTAGTCTAGTGAATTTACGTCGAGGGGGCACCAGAGTAGCCAATTCATCGGAGCATAATCCATTGAAGTATTTGTAAAACAAGCACAAGGATGCTACATTGCGGCGATGGGACAGAGGCTGGAGCTTGGTTGACAGTGACTTTGATCATATGATTTTGATATTTCATTATGACTTTGATCATATGATTTTATGATATTTCATTATGACTTTGATCATATGATTTTATGATATTGCATTATGACTTTGATCATATGATTTTATGATATTGCATTATGACTTTGATCATATGATTTTATGATATTGCATTATGACTTTGATCATATGATTTTATGATATTGCATTATGACTTTGATCATATGATTTTATGATATTTCATTATGACTTTGATCATATGATTTTATGATATTTCATTATGACTTTGAATCTGATATTGGTCAATAAAAACGAATTCACAGATTATTTTTATGGGAATATAAGTATGACTTTAAGCACCAAATAAATAGTACTTAGGTATATAATGGTTTGGTTTAAGTACCAAAAAACTGGCACTTGGAGATATATACCAGTTTCATGTGAAAAGTACAAAAAAGAAAAATCCAGTACTTAAGGATATAATGTTTCAATGCGAGTAAGTACCAGACATTTGGTACTTAGAATGGGGCCAATAACAATTCCCTGTCTTGAAAGACAATAGATATGCCCTGAAAACGTGCCTATAGAATTAGAAATTTATAGCAAAGCAATGGTTCCATAATCACCAACCGCACTTCTGACCCAGAATTGCTCAAATCCAGTAACATGGTAAGACAAAATCCAAGATGACGAGAAGTACTGCTGGGGTAAGTAGAGAAAAACTGGTGTCATTTCAAAGTTTACCTTTTATACTAGTTGCTCTGCTAAGGCTTAAGAGTCTAGTCTACCCTACTCTTTCACTTATAGCTAGAGGGAGGAGAGAGATGGATTCATACCTTACCCAAGGGAAAATGAATTCATATGGATTTCGAAACTTACAGCAGCTGGTATTTTCAAATGGTTACCCATTTAATTATTGAGCAGGCACAATGGTGCTTAACTTTGGTGACATAATGAGAACCGGTGTTTCAGCGTGACTTAGTATTTATTATATAAATGTCAGTTGTCTGTGTGTGTGTGTCCTCCTAAAAGTCAGAAACTACATAAGACACATCCACAAAGCTGATATATTCTTTTTCATCATTGCCCCGAACAGAATATGGATGCATTCTTTTGTAGTATTCATTTGTGGGAAGGGTGGGTCAACAGGAACATTAGAGGTTGAAATTTAGAGCGATTTTTTTGCTCCATCAACCTTTAGTGTGAAATGGTACTTGTGATAAAGGGAGAGGGGGGTGACAGAGAGAGAGAGAATGGGAGAGGGATCGGAGTGAGAGGGGAGGGGAGAAGGAGGATAAAGAGAAGAGAGAAAGAGAAAGAGAAAGAGAAAGAAAAGAAAGAGAGAGAGAGAGAGAGAGAGAGAGAGAGAGAGAGAGAGAGAACTTTTAAAAGAAAGATGTTTAACTTTTCCATTTTGTTGTCCATATTCCTCCCGGGCAACCCCGGGTAGCCATGCTAATTAGGAATATAGTAGTTTGATGTAAGTACCCAAACATCTAGTATTTAGGGATATAACATAAAAAACACGCACCCTTTTTACTACTTACCCTAAGTCCGGGTGGTAAAACACAAAATACATTTAAACAAAAATTATGTATTGTATTACTCATCTTTCGCGAAAGGAAAAAAAAGCAACAAGTATTTTAGAATGCGGTGGGTTTTTGTCCCCCCCCCCCGGCCATAGTTTCAGGTGTCATCATTATCGTCGTTATATTCGGTTATACGTCTGTTTTACATGCTGACATGTGTTGGACGGCTTTTAGTACCAAAACCTCTGGTATTTAGGGACATATCAGTTTGACAGGAAAATCCGGTCTTCAAGTACTAAGGGTTCATAACCATGTGAAAAAGAATTACATAGTCTGAATTGCAAACCGTATTTGAGACAGCGAAAAAGCAGAAATATCAATAACCTTTCGGTTTATGTCGGGGTTTTTTTTCATCATTTTTTTTTACTTAATATGAAACGGTTACACATCGTTTATAATGAGTGTCAAAATGAGTGAACA
>OY744538.1:21848148-21900648 GCA_963556195.1 Sepiola atlantica
CAACTATTTTTTAAACAGTTCGTAATAAATTAATGTTTGATGTTATTCATTTGTAATGTTATTGTCCTATTGTCATATATATATATATATATATATATATTCATTCCTGGTTGTTTAATGCTGCCTCCAGCTATTTCGGTAAAAGTTTTTATGCATAAATTTCTTAATATATTCAAACAATTAATAGATTCTATTTTATATATGAACGATGATGCGGCTATGTTATTCACCATGTTGCCGAGAATATATATTCCAAAATTCATAATGATCGGTTCATAAAAAACTAAATTTTTTTTATATACATACATACCATAAATGTTGACATTTACCAAAAAAAAAAGAATAATGATAATGTGTCCATTATTATTCGGGACACCTTATATGTTTTCTTTAATTGAGTTTGACTTCAAAGAGAATTGCTTTTATAATGATGTCAAATTATTTGGGACACCTTTATACATATATATATATATATATATATATATATATATATATATATAGTGTCATAAATAGTTTAGCATTTATCTTGATGATTTCCATCAGGAATGAAACATGGACGCTTCTGTATATCTTACTTGCCATAGATATAGTTTCATACTACTATATATATATTTATTTATTAATAATATTACAGAAGATCAGATCAAATCAACATGGTAGCATAGATTTCAAGCTTGGAGCAGACTCAGATCAAAAAATGTTTTTTTGAGTTTATTTATATTTATAAACAAATCGTTACTGGCTATCTTCAGCCATATTTGATTTCAGTTTTTATTTTTTGATCCGAGTCTGCTCCAGGCTTGAAACCTATAGAATCATGTTTTGATCTGATCTTCTGTAATATTATTAATCATCATCATCAAATTTACTTTTAACAGACCTTTAATTAGTCCTCTATGAGAGCGTAGGGCCTGTCTGTCAGTCTTGGATGTAAGTCTTTCTCTTCAGGCTCGATAGTCGCGAGGATCAAAGTTCACAAACCCTAGGACCGCACAGTCGCATTTACATCCAAAGAGAGCTTCGGTCTTCCAGCCTGCCGACTTGATGCGATGGACATGTTTCTGACCCAGGAGATCCAGCTAGAGCTTCACTCGACATGGTCAAGCTATCTCATCCTGCCCAGCTTAAGGACATCAGATATTTCTTTTATACCAAGCCTAGAGAGAAGAGTCTCAAAAAGAGTGTCGTCTTCTGACATGACAGATCCATCTAATCATGGCTCTTTCGTTACGCTGCAGTCTCTTAAGAGTGCTCGCCAATGCAGCCGATGTTTCAGAGCCATAAAGCATAACACTCCTCACACAGCTGGTGTACACCTGTCCTCTAGTTGTGATCGCCAGATGCTTATTTGTTAAAATGGGCAGGAGTTCTCTAAAGCCCTCTAATAAATAAATAAATAACTAAATAACTAAGTAAATAAATAAATAAATAACTAACAAACTAAATAACTAACAAACTAACTAAATAAATAACTAACAAACTAACTAACTAACTAAATAAATAAATAACTAAATAACTAACTAAATAACTAACTAAATAACTAACTAACTAAATAACTAACTAAATAACTAACTAACTAAATAACTAACTAAATAACTAACTAACTAAATAAATAAATAACTAAATAACTAACTAAATAACTAACTAAATAACTAACTAAATAACTAACTAAATAAATAAACAAATAAATAAATAAATAACTAAATAAATAACTAACTAAATAACTAAATAAATAAATAACTAAATAAATAACCAACTAACTAACTAAATAAATAACTAACTAAAATAAATAAATAAATAACTAAAATAAATAAATAACTAACTAAAATAAATAAATAACTAACTAAAATAAATAAATAACTAACTAAAATAAATAAATAACTAACTAAATAAATATTCTCCTATTATTAAATAATCGAGCAGTCTGTTGGATTTCTTTCTACAAAACAAACCAATATAGTGGGTTTTTATTACTGTCAACATCATCATTGCTTAAAAAACTCGGTTTTCTAAAAGAAAGTCTACAGTCAGATGTTTCTTCAGTCAAGAGTATGTCGTTGACACGTAGCACACTGTACACCTATGTAGACACTAGTTACCTGATGGAGAGAGTGGGGGTTGTTCTTCACAGCCCATAATCCACTATAATCCAATTCGTCTATGGTGGTCGTCTGATAATCGGACGCTCATCTTTCGTTAGCGAGATCCGGTTATCACGCACACACATAATAAAATATCGAAGTCGATAGTTATTTTACAATTTGTTCGTCTCACCGACAACCACTGAGAGACACAATTACTAACACATCCACCCCACTTCCCAACCCGCCACTCTTCAAAGTGGGTCATTATCGCAACAGCTTTTAATTATGTCCTTTGATTACGCAGTCAGCCTTTGTGTTGTCCGACCACAATCACCAATCAGACAGCTGCAATGACCGACTTACTTCCTAAAGTGCTGATGAGACCAGGTGCTTCTGACAGGTAACCTAACCTCGCTGACCAGTCGAAGTGGGAGGGGCAGGGCGTTTGAACACATTACATTTTCATTGGATTATTTGGATTACTGTTCTCATCTTGGATGTTATTCTCACAACGTTTCAGCGAATGTAACCTCCGACCTTGTCTGTTGCCTCTAGTTCAACTCTGGAATTTCGAACGGAATTCTTTATTTAATCCACGGGGTTAGTTGTTCTCATTCAGTCAGCCATGACCGTGTAGAAATCTTAAGTAATTCTTAATTATATTTTTAGTATCGTATGTACTGACGATTGAACCTTCAACCTCCAGGAGACTGTCATTTAGAACTGATTATTACTTAGTACTTTTATCCATTGCGAACAGTAGTCTGTATAATCCAAATAATACCAATTATCATTCCTCATCGAAAAAATTCGGAAACATTAAATTTTGTTGTTTATCTGCAATTCTTGTTTTTTTTGTTGTTGTCTAACAACAACCCAGAGCACCTTGATGTCCATGCGTCCAACAACAACTCAGAGCACCTTGATGTCCATGTGTCCAACAACAACTCAGAGCACCTTGATGTCCATGTGTCCAACAACAACCCAGAGCACCTTGATGTCCATGTGTCCAACAACAACTCAGAGCACCTTGATGTCCATGTGTCCAACAACAACTCAGAGCACCTTGATGTCCATGTGTCCAACAACAACTCAGAGCACCTTGATGTCCATGTGTCCAACAACAACTCAGAGCACCTTGATGTCCATGTGTCCAACAACAACTCAGAGCACCTTGATGTCCATGTGTCTAACAACAACCCAGAGCACCTTGATGTCCATGCGTCCAACAACAACTCAGAGCACCTTGATGTCCATGTGTCCAACAACAACTCAGAGCACCTTGATGTCCATGTGTCCAACAACAACTCAGAGCACCTTGATGTCCATGTGTCCAACAACAACTCAGAGCACCTTGATGTCTATGTGTCCAACAACAACTCAGAGCACCTTGATGTCTATGTGTCTAACAACAACCCAGAGCACCTTGATGTCCATGCGTCCAACAACAACTCAGAGCACCTTGATGTCCATGTGTCCAACAACAACTCAGAGCACCTTGATGTCCATGTGTCCAACAACAACTCAGAGCACCTTGATGTCCATGTGTCCAACAACAACTCAGAGCACCTTGATGCCCATGTGTCTAACACACATTGTCATGCCTACAAAGTCATAAAACAACACAGCTTTCATTTAATATTGACCAGGCTCAACATTGCAAATAACATATTATATAAATGGATATTAATTATCTAGGGCGCTGGAACATGAAGGAAAAAAATGAGAAAAACGGAAGGTAATTACTTATCTACTATTTCGACCGTTGCTAACTATCAGAATCTCAGTAGCCAAGTGGTTAAGACGACGCTGGCTTGAAGCGGTTCGTGTTCTTAAGTACAGGTTCGAATCATATCAGAGTTTTATTTTTCACTTCGTGGATTGTTCTATGTTCCAGCTCCGTTCAGAGATGTGCCACCAAGCGAATATCCTTCATCAGAGATACCTGTCATACTCTGAACACTGTGATTCCCTGGATTGGATTCATTGAACTGGCTTGGCAAACACCCATAAAATTATTAACCACTTCGCCAACAATAACCCGGAGTACGTTTTTGATTTCCATGTGCCAAGCACACGCCTACAAAGTCACAAAACGACACAGCTTTCACGAATTTTGGAAACATTTTGTTTATACTTAGAATTGCTGAAGCATGGAACAAACTAACTACATCGGTTGTTGGCTGTTGAGACACTGCATCCTTTAAAACCCTCATGCATCCCGAAATTCGCTAAACTATATGAGGCCTGTCTAAAAAGTATCCAACCTTAGGCCAGAAAATCCCCTTTAAAGTAGGCCCCTTGTACTTGCACACACTTAGCCCACCGATTCATCCACTGCTGGAAACACCTCTGGAAGTCTTCTTTTGAAATAGTGGTCATCTCCACCGTCCTCCATACACACGTATATCATGACTCATACACTTTTCATTTTCCTGACAATTGTACATTATCCTATGTACTATACATACACTGTTCATTTTCCTGACAATTGTACATTATCCTATGTACTATACATACACAGTTCATTTTCCTGACAATTGTACATTATCCTATGTACTATACATACACTTTTCATTTCCCTGACAATTGTACATTATCCTATGTACTATACACACACTTTTCATTTCCCTGACAATTGTACATTATACTATGTACTAAACATACACTGTCCATTTTCCTGACAATTGTACATTATCCTATGTACTATACATACACTGTCCATTTCCCTGACAATTGTACATTATCATATGTACTATACATACACTGTCCATTTCCCTGACAATTGTACATTATCCTATGTACTATACATACACTGTCCATTTCCCTGACAATTGTACATTATCCTATGTACTATACATACACTGTCCATTTCCCTGACAATTGTACATTATCCTATGTACTATACATACACTGTCCATTTCCCTGACAATTGTACATTATCCTATGTACTATACATACACTGTCCATTTCCCTGACAATTGTACATTATCCTATGTACTATACATACACTTTTCATTTTCCTAACAATTGTACATTATCCTATGTACTATACATACACTGTTCATTTTCCTGACAATTGTACATTATCCTATGTACTATACATACACTGTTCATTTCCCTGACAATTGTACATTATCCTATGTACTATACATACACTTTTCATTTCCCTGACAATTGTACATTATCCTATGTACTATACATACACTTTTCATTTCCCTGACAATTGTACATTATCCTATGTACTATACATACACTGTTCATTTCCCTGACAATTGTACATTATCCTATGTTCTATACATACACTTTTCATTTCCCTGACAATTGTACATTATCCTATGTACTATACATACACTTTTCATTTTCCTGACAATTGTACATTATCCTATGTACTATACATACACTTTTCATTTTCCTGACAATTGTACATTATCCTATGTACTATACATACACTTTTCATTTCCCTGACAATTGTACATTATCCTATGTACTATACATACACTTTTCATTTCCCTGACAATTGTACATTATCCTATGTACTATACATACACTGTTCATTTCCCTGACAATTGTACATTATCCTATGTACTATACATGCACTTTCGATGAGTTGTAGAGCACCTGAGCACTGCACACAATGATTTCATTATCATTGTACTAGTTTATACCCGTTCCTCGAGCTGTGTTGGTACAGTACCTGGGTATGCCAATTTCTACAGGGAGGGCAAAAATAAGGGTCCTATTTTTAAAAATTCATAACTTTTTTATTTATTGATTTTTTTTGATTTTTTTTTAGAATAAGTAAAGGACCCCTTCCGAAGCAAGCATGAGCCGTATTAGCCCTAAGGAACGTACCCTCATTTAGAAAACATTATTTTTGCTTAAAAAACTCAAAACAGTGTAAAAAACAATACTTTAGTTTTTGTAAGTTTTAAGAAGTGTTTTTCGGCTAAAATTTGTTTTGTTTATTTCAAAAAATCTCGGAAGGGTCAGTCTACACACACATAAAGTTTGGTGAGTTTAACTTTTATTTTGTGGAAGTTATTCAAATTCAAGTTATTCAAATTTAAAGATAGGACCCTTATTTTGGCCCACCCTGTATCTTTGACTAGCTTCTATTTCTTCATAAAATTTCAGTGAAACCACTTCGGGGTTGTTTTAAAGTAGGATCAAGCCACATAGCGAATGCAGTATTTCTGAGAGACTGTCTAGCGTAGGTTAAGTCCAAAAGCTTTTAGCAAAATTGCAACCCTTTCTCTCCCCCAAAACGATTCGGGCTTCATGACTAAACAAAATGGAAACATTTTGTAATGTGATATTTTATTGTATACAATCAGTGTGAATTTTTTGTTTTGTTTATGTCAAATAAAATCGCTTTATAGCTAGTACAGATAAAAAGTAGCTTTGAACTAATGCCGAATATCATTTATGTCGACATATTTGCAGATTATAAAAAAAGGGGGGGGGGTAGTTAAAAAAAATATGAGTAAATATTTAAAAAAAAAAATATTATGTTATATTAATTTCTTTACATTTATAAAACATCTATCCAGTTTTAAAAAAAAGAAAAGATTCTTCAGATTTACTTGAGATTCGAATTCAGGTATTGACATCGTAAAAAACTATTGCCTTAGTAATGTGTACTCTGATTATTCCTTTTTTGTTAACCAATCACAGGTTTCTATTTGCATATGAACAAACTAAAAATAAAAACCATAAATTTTTAATAGCATAAAATAGTATTCGAACACTATTTTAATAGCATAAAATAGTATTCGAACACTATTTTAATAGCATAAAATAGTATTCGAACACTATTTTAATAGCATAAAATAGTATTCAAACACTATTTTAATAGCATAAAATAGTATTCAAACACTATTTTAATAGCATAAAATAGTATTCGAACACTATTTTAATAGCATAAAATAGTATTCGAACACTATTTTAATAGCATTAAATAGTATTTAAACACTATTTTAATAGCATAAAATAGTATTCGAACACTATTTTAATAGCATAAAATAGTATTCAAACACTATTTTAATAGCATAAAATAGTATTCAAACACTATTTTAATAGCATAAAATAGTATTCAAACACTATTTTAATAGCATAAAATAGTATTCAAACACTATTTTAATAGCATAAAATAGTATTCAAACACTATTTTAATAGCATAAAATAGTATTCAAACACTATTTTAATAGCATAAAATAGTATTCAAACACTATTTTAATAGCATAAAATAGTATTCGAACACTATTTTAATAGCATAAAATAGTATTCAAACACTATTTTAATAGCATAAAATAGTATTCGAACACTATTTTAATAGCATAAAATAGTATTCAAACACTATTTTAATAGCATAAAATAGTATTCGAACACTATTTTAATAGCATAAAATAGTATTCAAACACTATTTTAATAGCATAAAATAGTATTCAAACACTATTTTAATAGCATAAAATAGTATTCAAACACTATTTTAATAGCATAAAATAGTATTCAAACACTATTTTAATAGCATAAAATAGTATTTAAACACTATTTTAATAGCATAAAATAGTATTCGAACACTATTTTAATAGCATAAAATAGTATTCGAACACTATTTTAATAGCATAAAATAGTATTCAAACACTATTTTAATAGCATAAAATAGTATTCAAACACTATTTTAATAGCATAAAATAGTATTCAAACACTATTTTAATAGCATAAAATAGTATTCAAACACTATTTTAATAGCATAAAATAGTATTCGAACACTATTTTAATAGCATAAAATAGTATTTAAACACTATTTTAATAGTATAAAATAGTATTTAAACACTATTTTAATGGCATAAAATAGTATTCAAACTATTTTAATAGTATAAAATAGTATTTAAACACTATTTTAATGGCATAAAATAGTATTCAAACTATTTTAATAGTATAAAATAGTATTTAAACACTATTTTAATAGCATAAAATAGTATTCAAACACTATTTTAATAGTATAAAATAGTGTTTAAACACTATTTTAATAGCATTAAATAGTATTTAAACAATATTTTAATAGCATAAAATAGTATTTAAACACTATTTTAATAGTATAAAATAGTATTCAAACACTATTTTAATAGCATAAAATAGTATTCAAACACTATTTTAATAGCATAAAATAGTATTCAAACACTATTTTAATAGCATAAAATAGTATTTAAACACTATTTTAATAGTATAAAATAGTATTTAAACACTATTTTAATAGCATAAAATAGTATTCAAACATTATTTTAATAGCATTAAATAGTATTTAAACACTATTTTAATAGCATAAAATAGTATTCAAACACTATTTTAATAGTATAAAATAGTATTTAAACACTATTTTAATAGTATAAAATAGTATTTAAACACTATTTTAATAGCATAAAATAGTATTTTAACACTATGTTAATAGTATAAAATAGTATTCAAACTATTTTAATAGTATAAAATAGTATTTAAACACTATTTTAATGGCATAAAATAGTATTCAAACTATTTTAATAGTATAAAATAGTATTTAAACACTATTTTAATAGCATAAAATAGTATTCAAACACTATTTTAATAGTATAAAATAGTATTTAAACGCTATTTTAATAGCATAAAATAGTATTCGAACACTATTTTAATAGCATAAAATAGTATTCAAACACTATTTTAATAGCATAAAATAGTATTCAAACACTATTTTAATAGCATAAAATAGTATTCAAACACTATTTTAATAGCATAAAATAGTATTCAAACACTATTTTAATAGCATAAAATAGTATTCAAACACTATTTTAATAGCATAAAATAGTATTCAAACACTATTTTAATAGCATAAAATAGTATTCGAACACTATTTTAATAGCATAAAATAGTATTCAAACACTATTTTAATAGCATAAAATAGTATTCGAACACTATTTTAATAGCATAAAATAGTATTCAAACACTATTTTAATAGCATAAAATAGTATTCGAACACTATTTTAATAGCATAAAATAGTATTCAAACACTATTTTAATAGCATAAAATAGTATTCAAACACTATTTTAATAGCATAAAATAGTATTCAAACACTATTTTAATAGCATAAAATAGTATTCAAACACTATTTTAATAGCATAAAATAGTATTCGAACACTATTTTAATAGCATAAAATAGTATTTAAACACTATTTTAATAGTATAAAATAGTATTTAAACACTATTTTAATGGCATAAAATAGTATTCAAACTATTTTAATAGTATAAAATAGTATTTAAACACTATTTTAATGGCATAAAATAGTATTCAAACTATTTTAATAGTATAAAATAGTATTTAAACACTATTTTAATAGCATAAAATAGTATTCAAACACTATTTTAATAGTATAAAATAGTGTTTAAACACTATTTTAATAGCATTAAATAGTATTTAAACAATATTTTAATAGCATAAAATAGTATTTAAACACTATTTTAATAGTATAAAATAGTATTCAAACACTATTTTAATAGCATAAAATAGTATTCAAACACTATTTTAATAGCATAAAATAGTATTCAAACACTATTTTAATAGCATAAAATAGTATTTAAACACTATTTTAATAGTATAAAATAGTATTTAAACACTATTTTAATAGCATAAAATAGTATTCAAACATTATTTTAATAGCATTAAATAGTATTTAAACACTATTTTAATAGCATAAAATAGTATTCAAACACTATTTTAATAGTATAAAATAGTATTTAAACACTATTTTAATAGTATAAAATAGTATTTAAACACTATTTTAATAGCATAAAATAGTATTTTAACACTATGTTAATAGTATAAAATAGTATTCAAACTATTTTAATAGTATAAAATAGTATTTAAACACTATTTTAATGGCATAAAATAGTATTCAAACTATTTTAATAGTATAAAATAGTATTTAAACACTATTTTAATAGCATAAAATAGTATTCAAACACTATTTTAATAGTATAAAATAGTATTTAAACGCTATTTTAATAGTATAAAATAGTATTTAAACACTATTTTAATAGCATAAAATAGTATTCAAACACTATTTTAATAGTATAAAATAGTATTTAAACACTATTTTAATAGCATAAAATAGTATTCAAACACTATTTTAATAGCATAAAATAGTATTTAAACACTATTTTAATAGTATAAAATAGTATTTAAACACTATTTTAATAGCATAAAATAGTATTTAAACACTATTTTAATAGCATAAAATAGTATTTAAACACTATTTTAATAGCATAAAATAGTATTCAAACACTATTTTAATAGCATAAAATAGTATTTAAACACTATTTTAATAGCATAAAATAGTATTTAAACACTATTTTAATAGTATAAAATAGTATTTAAACACTATTTTAATAGTATAAAATAGTATTTAAACACTATTTTAATAGTATAAAATAGTATTTAAACACTATTTTAATAGCATAAAATAGTATTTAAACACTATTTTAATAGCATAAAATAGTATTTAAACACTATTTTAATAGTATAAAATAGTATTTAAACACTATTTTAATAGTATAAAATAGTATTTAAACACTATTTTAATAGCATAAAATAGTATTCAAACACTATTTTAATAGCATAAAATAGTATTTAAACACTATTTTAATAGTATAAAATAGTATTTAAACACTATTTTAATGGCATAAAATAGTATTCAAACACTATTTTAATAGTATAAAATAGTATTTAAACACTATTTTAATAGTATAAAATAGTATTTAAACACTATTTTAATAGCATAAAATAGTATTTAAACACTATTTTAATAGTATAAAATAGTATTTAAACACTATTTTAATGGCATAAAATAGTATTCAAACTATTTTAATAGTATAAAATAGTATTCAAACACTATTTTAATAGTATAAAATAGTATTTAAACACTATTTTAATAGTATAAAAGCCATACAATATCTTTACCGTTTTTTTTTTGTGAAGTTCATGAGATCTGTGTTAACTTGTTAACTGATCAATGAGTTTAGGATTACTATGAATAAGTCTTGACCATTAGTTGGAGGAAATGTTTGAGGGTCAACAGAATTGTCCATTATACAAACATCAGTACCTGTTGCATATTTTTAAGAAACAATAAAAACGACATTATGGTAATACCTATAACTAGGGATGTATTGGGAGCCCACACTTTGGAAGAATCTAAAAATCAGTCCATTGATCCATTAAGTAACTTAATGGAATGGCCTTGTGCCAAAAATGGCTGTAAGATTCCAATGCATGCAAATGTGAAGAAATGAAGAATCGGTGATCCTAAAAGTTTACCTATCGACTGGGGATTGACTGCTTGATAAAGTAAAATAAAAACAACAAAAAAACGGATAGTTTTCAAAAGATTTAAATCAAATGATGCCAAGGAAAATGCAAGGGAACAGAAATTTTTTTTGTTTAATGGAAATCGCTCCAGACAAGGCATGAAGCCACTTGATATAAAAAGCTAACAAGAACGAAATATGATTATCACAAAGAGAGGAGATGCCTATTGGCCTTAGCCTTCAAAAGACCAAAGCTATAAGTAGGAGGAAAACAGTCAGCAGGAAGAGAGTTCCACAAGCTTGCAGTTATTGGAAAGAAGCTACTGGAATAGGAAGCTGTATTACACCGAGATATCAAAACAGCAAATTGATGGTGACCAATAACTTTGAAAGTTAGATTACACAATTATTCGCCACGACAAAGACATTGGCTAGGAGCAAAGTGTAGCAATTTGTTCTGATGGTAATTTATATTTTTGTCCCAATCCAGAGTGCCCCTTTTTGGGGAGCTGAATTTTCCCCATATTAAAAACCGACCTTGTGTCTAACTCTGTCCTCATGGGGAGGTAAGTAAATAGGGACATGTGTGATTATTTCCCCATAAAAACATAGAAAGTTACCTTACATCCTTCTATTTCGTTTACTCTCTAATCCCTTATCTCCCCTCACACCTCTCCTCTGAGCCATACTAACTCAAGTGAAGTGAGAAAAGTGATCTACTTTTGGCACGGACGAACATACGTTTGATACATACACTTCTTTAATTGACATTGAGCCAAGATTAATGAACCAATTAATGTTCACTGATCATTTCTCAAAATATGATCTCGTTCAGCCATCTTTGTTTCATTAGTTTATCAATTTCAACACTGAAAACAAAAAGGAAAAACATTTTTTAAAACCCAACATAGCAATCAACTAATCAACTGTTATGGCTGAGACTTGATCCACAATTTTTTTTTTTTTTTGGACAAAAACAAACCTACATTTAGTGCCAAAGAACCTATAGTTGATCTTTTCTTTAATCAACATTGAGCTGAGATTAATGAATCAAATAATGTTCAAGCATTTCTCAAAATGATCTTGTCATTCAGCCATCTTTGTTTAATTGATCTGGTCAAGATGAAGATGTGAACAAGTGTAGAATTTCTAAACGGTGAAAATAAAACAAAAGAAATAGTTAAAAAAAAGTCTAACTCGACAATCAACCATTATTGGCAAAACTTTATTCTTCCATTGTCACCTCAAATTGTGAAAAAAACATTAATGAGAAATCTTTTTAAAAAATAGTTTAATTATTTTGATTTAGTTTTTTGTTTCTATTTTTTTATTTATTTCTTTAACACATTGGTATTAGGGGTGGGACGTAATGGGTGAAAATTTCAGATCCATGCGAGTAGTATCTTTTTGTGTTCATTTATACATAAATAACACTAAACAATCAAACATTTTGAAAATTTTGCAAAATTCAGAAGGTGCAGGCCACTAGTTTTTGGCTATTTTACATTCATGAAAACACTTTCACAGCCTGAAAATGGTCCTAAATTAAAGTACTATATCAGATTTAACCATCTATATCCATTCATAGCTTTTGAATATGTTTTAGGACCTGCAATGTCGCATGAAAACACTTTTTCACCGAAAAATGATGGATTTTGAGTCCCGTGGAGCCCTAACGGCTATTTTTGGCCTGCACCTTCTGAATTTTGCAAAATTTTCAAAATGTTTGATTGTTTAGTGTTATTTATGTATAAATGAACACAAAAAAATACTACTCGCATGAATCTAAAATTTTCACCCATTACGTCCCACCCCTATTGGTATAATGTAATTTAAGCATCACATCTGAAAGCTCCCAATACTATCCAAGCACTTGTTTCTGTAATTATGTTATGTAATTATGGTATGACATAATAACATTGAAACACCAATTCTTGTTAGATCCTCAAAGTTAAGCGACGTTGAACCTGGCCAGTAAGAGATGGGTGACCATTCGGGGATAGCAGGTGCTGTATGTGAACGGATGGTTATACCTCCCTGCAAAAAAACTACAGCCCTGAAGATGCCTTTAGCATGTACTTCAGAATAACCTGTTAATCCAAAAATGTGTGTACTGGACGGACGTTCTTTTCTCAATCATGTTGCGAAGCTCTCCAGGTATGCACATGGATAGGGAGGGGATGATTATGAATCGGTCGTTCCCACTTGTATTTTCCAGTTGTAAAAAATACAGTAATTTCATTGGATAATCAGCAGAGATGATAATCTAATGAAAGTTAATGGTGAATGCCTGGAAACGTCTTTTACCAAAAAAAAATATCCGGCCGGATATAGTATGTAATCGATAAAATCGATTTGAATAGCAACATTTTGGTTTTAAAAGGATACACAAGGAAAGTTTCCGTAATTCACTGGCTGGGTAGAATAAAATATCGATTTATCAGATGCAATGCTATTTAGATCTAATTTTGAGAATCCGACTGACTTTTCTTTACATATTAGATATCCTGCTTATGAAATTTAGGAATATTTTTTTTTTTACATGCTCCAGTAATTGATTATTCTATCGATAAAGACTCCCCTCCCCTTCATACAGCATAATCATGTTGAGACACAGGTTCTCATTAAAGCACTGAAGTTCAGCGATATTGAGTCTGGTCAGTACAAGATGCGTAACCATTTGGAAATACCAGGTGCTGTATGCGGGAGGACTGTGGCACCCTGCTGGAAAAAACTTAAAAAATGAACGTCGTCATCTCTCCTGACTGGGATATGTATGCGACTGAGGATTGCTTGTGAGTTTAATATTTCCTAGAAACTTCCTCTTTTGGCAGAAGTCAGCAAAACCCACCCAGAGTGAATGCCGCACCAGGTATCAGGTCGATAAATACCCCCCCCCTTTAAGTGAACTACTTTCAGGGCCAACAAACCTATAAACGAACCTACGGTTGATACATACACTTTTTTTCTGACTTTGAGCCAAGATTAATGAATTAAATAATCCTGCTCATCATTTCTCAAATTGATCTTATTCAGCCATTTTTATTTTATTCATTTCAAAAAGGTGAAAACGCAAAATAGTGTTTAAAAAAAAACAATGCCAACGACAAGGCAATCAAATATTAGGGCTGTGATTTGATCAGCAAGATGTGTTGTTTTTTTTTTTTGTTTTTTTAATTAATATTGAGCCGAGATTAATGAATCAAATAATGCTGAGCAATCATTTCTCAATTTTTTTTTTTACTAATTGACATTGAGACGAAGTAAGATTAAGACGAAACCTCAACTTGAGTAAGTATTGATTTACTCCTCTCCAGGAGTTAGGCACAAGGCCAGTTTTTATCTTACTCCCACAAGTAAGATGTGACCCAAGGTCGGGTCGGGAAAGTGGGGTTTAAAAATTGCCTGGGCAGCCCCATCGGCATTACCCGGTAGGGGCGCCTCAGGCAGTAAGCAATACACTTACTCCTCCCCAAAGAGGGGAGGAAAAGCCTGGGAAGGTGGACCTCCCAAAACTGCACAGGACAGACCCATAGACCGGTGTAAATCAAGACCCGAAGGCCAAGACGATACCAGTATGGGGTGCAGTATCCATTGGAACAGATACTACACTTTGATCTTAGCCAAAAGGCCAAGGATTAACTTGAGTAAGTAGCCTCTCCCAAGTGACAGCAAACACAAATTTTTTATTTAAAAGTTTTTTTATGGAAATCTCTCCAGACAAAGCACGAAGCCACTTGATGTGAGGAGCTAAAAAAAATACTACTACTTCAAGGTCAAAAACTAGCTGACAATAAGTGTTAGATGGATAGATTCCGACTCAGACAACAGCAATTCTTCCTTCTTTGTCAGAAATATCGCTCATGGACAAAATAAGGGAAACGGAAGTTACGAGGCTGCCGAAAGTAAACCCAAGATTTACTTTCTACTCAACTTGTTGGAACAAGATTTCACATAGTACTCAAACTCACTTACACCACAACAAAAGAACTTTCTCATATAAAAAAAATATAACAGGATTTATTTGTGTTTAAAAGTAATACGTAAGAAATATGCACATATATCAAAGCTTCCTAATACGTAGATACAATCTTTGGCCTTTTGGCTAAGATGAAAGTGTAGTATCTGTTCCGATGGATACTGCACCCCATAGACTGGTATTGTCTTGGCCTTCGGGGCTTGATTTACGCCGGTCTATGGGACAGTCCTGTGCAGTTCTAGGAGGTCCACCCTCCCAGGCTTTGCCTCCCCTCTTTGGGGAGGAGTAAGTTTATTGCTTACTGCCTGAGGCGCCCCTACCGGGGAATGCCGATGGGGCTGCCCACGCAATTTTTTTTAATGGCCAGAGTGCTCACCTCTCGAGCGGTGGCTTTTCTAATCCCACTTTCCCGACCTTGTGTCACATCTTACCTTGTGGGGGTAGATAAATTAGATGCAAGGACGGCCTGACCAAATGTGTGTAGAGGCATATCAACGGAACCTGTCTGGAATAGAGGAACGACTGACCGCATGTTGTCTGAGTGACATCTCGACAGAACTGGTCTGGTGGCGAGAAGACGACTGACCGCATGTCACAGAACTGGTATGAACTAAATAGGAGCTGTTGACCAATGGTGCGTTTCAATGATTGAACCGAAAAAACAAAAAACAAAAAACAAAAAAACGAAAAAAGGAATTTGGCAAAAATGTTGCTACCTCAGCAATCCGGGCTAACGAGGAGAAAAGAGGAAGTGAACTTCTGAGTCATGCCTTTTATATGGATTACATCAATCAATAGACAACAACACAGTAATCTAATGTTATGACTGAGACTTGGTGCAGCAAGAGGTTTTTGAAAAGAAAGTTTAACTACTTTTAGAACGAACAAGCCTACAGACAATATGTTGATACGTACACCTATTCTTTAATTGATATTGAGCCGAGATTAACGAATCAAATAATGCACACCAATAGTGTTTTTTTTGTTTTTTTAAGTGATCTAGTTGTTGAACCATCTTTGTTTCATTGATCCCGATACGACGAAGATCGGTGGGCGAGTTATCAGTTATCAAAGCGTAGAATTTCAAAAAGGTGAAAACAAGAGAAAAGAATAAATAAGAAAGATAAAAATAAAAAAAACAACAAAAAAATAAAAACGCCAATACGGCGTTCAAACTTTGTAGCTGAGACTTGATCCACAAAATGTTGATTGCTATAACAAGACGTACACTACCCGGTAGGCTTAGGGGTGCTTCCTGTGTTATCATCAGATTTAAGAGAGTGAATCTTCGGCTCAAGTCTTACTTTCTTTCTCGGTGCCAACAGCAGCAGCAGCAGTTACGTCGACTTCGTCAACCATCTTAGCTTACCTCCCCCCCCCCTCCTCCTCTTTATTTGGTTTCTTTAATTTCTCAACTCTATCCATTTCTCTCTTTGGGAAAGATGACTAATGTCGGAGACATGTCCCTACCATAAACAGATGGTAACTTGCCAAGCAACCCTCAAACCCACCTCTCCGCCTTCTCCCACGCAGACAGACAGACAGACACATATACACCTTGTTACATCCCCAACCGTGTGTTGTTCAGACCGGTTTTTATTATTCCTTATCGAGTTTCGAAAACAGCGCTGTGTGTACGTATTATAGCGAGGACTGGTTGAGTTAAGGTTAGGGTTGAGTTAAGGTTAAGGTTAGGGTTGAGTTAAGGTTAGGGTTAGGGTTGAGTCAATATTTCTTCTCAGCTTGAATACAGGATAGAAAAGGAAAAAAGAATTGGAAGAGATTGAAAGTTAAGCAGAATGATGGAGAATGCGAGAGAAATATAGGTATGGTAGTTTTGTTTTACGGCATATCAACCCGTTTTGGGTTATTTAATGCCGAATCTGGTCATTATAGTAAAAGTTTTTATGCTTCAAGTTCTTTATATCTTCAAATGTTTAATCATCGTTTTTGGTTTGGTAGTTTTGTTTTACGGCATATCAACCCTTTTTGGGTTATTTAATGCCGAATCTGGTCATTATAGTAAAAGTTTTTATGCTTCAAGTTCTAAAAATAAAATAAAAAAGGGGAGGGAGAAAGGGAGAGGGGCTGTTGTTTTTGTTTTTGGTTTTGTAGAACATTATTAAGTTTTACAAAAAAAAAAAAAAAAAAAAAAAAAAACGTCAATGTAGGTGAATTTCGTCTCAGGGAGCCACAGGGCAGCCTGATCTGGTATCACCAGGAGAAATATAGGTAAAGAGAGAGAGAGAGAGAGAGAGAGAGAGAGAGAGAGAGAGAGAGAGAGAGAGAGAGAGAGAGAGAGAGAAAGGGAAGTTATATATATATATATATAGCTCTATTTGATATTGATCACTCTTTATAAGCCTGGTTGAAATTCTCTGGATTTTCATCATGTGGATGTTTACCTTAACTGGATTACTAATATATATATATAGTAAGCTATGAAAATATATTTATGGCAATTAAGCTACACAGAGGCTCCCGCGTTTCATCCCCGGGGGAATCTTCAGGCTAACATGCAGGAGACTCTGTGTAGCTTAATTGCCATAAATATATTTTCATAGCTTACTACCTAGCTCTACTTACGTATCGAGCACTGTTGAAGTAAATACTGAAAATTGATACATAAAAAATTATATCTCCCTATACAATTTTATGTGGATACATGAAATACTAATATTATATATAAAGCTCTATTTGATATTGAGCACTCTTTATAATCCCGGTTGAAATTCTTTGGATTTTTACCATAACTGTATTACTAATATATATATATATATATATATATATATATATATATATATATATATATAGAGAGAGAGAGAGAGAGAGAGAGAGAGAGAGAGAGAGAGAGAGAGAGAGAGAGGGAGAGGGAGAGAGAGAGAGAGAGAGAGAGAGAGAGGGAGAGGGAGAGGGAGAGAGGGAGAGAGAGAGAGGGAGAGAGAGAGAGAGAGAGGGGGAGGGAGAGAGAGGGGGGAAGAGATAGATAGATAGATAGATAGATAGATAGATAGATAGATAGATAGATAGATAGATAGATAGATAGATAGATAGATAGATAGATAGATAGATAGATAGATAGATAGATAGAGATCCGAGATAGCTATCAAACGCGAAAAATAAAAACAAATCGTTTCCTCTGCATCAACCTCTAAACAATCCGCGATTACAGGCAATCAAAGCTCAACAGAAAAATATGTCACACGAACGTTTAAAAAGTTAGATAAAAATAAAATAGTGTATATTTTAAATGTGAACATTTTGGATACGAAGACATAGTTGTCACCCGGACAAAATGACTAAAATTGCAAACGAGTTAAAAGAAATGTACACAAATTATGTCTTGAAGAGAAATGCCATGTTATACTTAAGTACAAGGATGAAATCTATATAAGGAGGCCTGTCTGTCTGTCTTAATACGAAGATAAGCTAGAAAGTGTACCTAAATATAAATGTATTCACATGTACAATTTTCTCATGAACATAATGGAAGTAGTTTTGCGTCTTTAGGTATCCCCTTAAGTGAGCTAATTCGTGGCCACCGAGAGTTACTACAGGCCGGTTAGCTAGAAAATGACGTCACTGCATTGCGTGTTAAAACAAGGACGGTCGTAATGACAATAAGAAGGCATTTCGACTTCTCTATTCACTAAATAATCCATCAAAATTCAGGAAATCAACCAATTTTAATGAAATTTTCAGTATTTATTAATTAATGATCACGGAATATAATAAATACATTACTTTATTATAAAGCTTGGTGCAAATGTATTATTTCTTGTAAACAAAAAACACCTTTACTAAAGTTATCCAAAATATCAAAACATGTTGACCATACGATATTGTAAATATTTAAAACAAAGCATTAGAAAACTTTAAAAATTGCATGTAAAAAAGAAAAGAAAGGAACACGATTCGATTTATCCTGAAACTGATCTTTATTCAATATAAATTTAAAGAAAATAATAATTCACGATCAAATACTGCAAAAAACTGAATTATGAATCACCATTATTTAAACTTCTAACCCAATCAACCGTAAGTAATTCAGACTTTGAAATTTGCTTAAAAATTATACCAAAAAAAAGTTCACAACTTTTTTTTGGTATAATTTTTAAGCAAATTTCAAAGTCTGAATTACTTACGGTTGATTGGGTTAGAAGTTTAAATAATGGTGATTCATAATTCAGTTTTTTGCAGTATTTGATCGTGAATTATTATTTTCTTTAAATTTATATTGAATAAAGATCAGTTTCAGGATAAATCGAATCGTGTTCCTTTCTTTTCTTTTTTACATGCAATTTTTAAAGTTTTCTAATGCTTTGTTTTAAATATTTACAATATCGTATGGTCAACATGTTTTGATATTTTGGATAACTTTAGTAAAGGTGTTTTTTGTTTACAAGAAATAATACATTTGCACCAAGCTTTATAATAAAGTAATGTATTTATTATATTCCGTGATCATTAATTAATAAATACTGAAAATTTCATTAAAATTGGTTGATTTCCTGAATTTTGATGGATTATTTAGTGAATAGAGAAGTCGAAATGCCTTCTTATTGTCATTACGACCGTCCTTGTTTTAACACGCAATGCAGTGACGTCAGAGGGGGGCAGGAAGTTAGTTGCTTGGCCTTGTCAACTCTCGGTGGCCATGGCTAATTACTCTTTTCAAACATATTGCACACTGAAATTAATCTATTTAAAAGATGAGCAGCTGTAGCTAAAGAGGTTAAAAAGGGTGAGTCGACATTGATAATGGAAAAGAATACAGTGAAGATGGAATGAATTCTGGTTTTAGTTTAAAAAGAGAAAACAAATTACTAAAGATACGCCCAACGTTGTCACTAGAGAGATAAGGCCAGTCAAACAATGGCAGCGGGAATGGCAGGCAGTGGAATGGACGAATAAGCAATGGTGGAAAACCCAAAACCCGACTCTCGAATTATATTAGGAAATCACCAAAACACACGAATTACACCGACAAAACAACCAGACACAAACGACGCCAGCTGTTTGGCTGCCAACCCACTGTCACTCAGATTACAATGTTGCTTTTTTTTTTTATCGGGCTTTCTCGACTGCCGAAGATGCTGACTACTTTGCATAGATGAAAATGCTATTTTAAACTTAAGCGTGACAGACCAACCAAAATGCTATTTCAAAATTAAAATTGACAGACCGACCAAAATTATATTTTAAAGTCAAGCGTGACAGACTGACCAAAATGATATTTTAAAGTCAAGCGTGACAGACTGACCAAAATGATATTTTAAAGTCAAGCGTGACAGACTGACCAAAATGATATTTTAAAGTCAAGCATGACAGACTGACCAAAATGATATTTTAAAGTCAAGCGTGACAGACTGACCAAAATGATATTTTAAAGTCAAGCGTGATAGACTGACCAAAATGATATTTTAAAGTCAAGCGTGACAGACTGACCAAAATGATATTTTAAAGTCAAGCGTGACAGACTGACCAAAATGATATTTTAAAGTCAAGCGTGACAGACTGACCAAAATGATATTTTAAAGTCAAGCATGACAGACTGACCAAAATGATATTTTAAAGTCAAGCATGACAGACTGACCAAAATGATATTTTAAAGTCAAGCATGACAGACTGACCAAAATGATATTTTAATGTCAAGCATGACAGACTGACCAAAATACAATTTCAAACTTGAGCGTGACAGACCGACTGAAAGACTATTTAAAATTTAAGCATGACAGTAGTGTAGAGCGACTATCTCACATCCACCAGATACTGAGATGGTGGAATAGTCTTCAGATGAGGAGCTTAGCTGCGAATACCCAATAAGCAGTTCTGGACCAACAGGCAATCTACTCAGAGGGTGTATGTGGGATATGCTCTAGTCAGGTATATTTTCAATCATGAATAAACGTTGGGCAAGGAAGGACATCCTCCATAAAACTTTTGCTTCAAATTAGTAATGGGACAATTCTAATATTTTCCCTGATTTCGATACAATTACCGATTCTATTCTAAATTCCCGATTCCGATACAATTACCGATTCTTTTTAAATTTCTAAATATTTAGCTATAGAATTGTTGTTTTTTTCTTTTAATTTTTGGATTACCGTAAAAACCCAGGGATATATATTCTCACCAATGTAAAAATACACTTGTTGGATGGGGGTGTGTGTGTGGGGGGGGATCTATAGATTTTAGTTTTACTCATAGTTTAAAATCAATAGATATTTATCATTTGATAATATTTCATGATTAGAATCAGCAATGGAAAATTAAGTTGTGAACAAACAAACAAAAAAAACAATTTAAATCGTTTTTGACATCGGAAAATAGGTACTAATTTTTTCGATTCCGATATTCCAAAAACGTTCTGATTTTCGATTAATCGTCCCAACACTACTTCAAATAAACCTTCACAGATATTTACATGCGTGCAGCTAGTCAGCTACCTGGATGGAGCCCACCAGTGTGAATGATGCACACTAATAAAAAAATAAAATTTTTTTTAAAAAAAAACGATAAAGAAGAAAGATCAAACTATGTAGCATCTTATAAAGATGCTTCCATTCAACTTGAACGCTTAGCAATGAAAATGCTATTTCGAATTTGTTATGAAGTGGCTTGTGAGTGTTAAGACACAAACATGAAGAAATAATTGGATGAAAACAATTCTATGGAGATCAACAAAAATAAATGATTTATTTAACAATTTTAACAATTTACAACTGAAAGAATTACTATGATAATGAAGAGATTTTAATTGTCTGCGTAAACCGATTTCGGTAAGCATTTCTCTATTTGAATTATCCCCTGTTTTTTTTGTCGTCTGGTCAAAATGCAGATGCAGATAACTCATCCTTTAAAATGTTTCTTTTGGCAAGGGATATAACTTTAGGGTACAAGAGTTATTTCCCTTTAAACATTAAAACATTTTCTACATGGAATTTGTTATTCATCTAACAGGATTGAAGCATAGCAGACAGACCGGGCTTCTTATAGAGATGCATGGACGCACCTAAAAAAACTGTTACATCCTTTTGGGTGTAACCCTTGGCAATCCTTTTTATATAATCCCCATAGACTTCTTCACTTGCATAAGCAACACATATCTCCCTGTCGATCTTAATTAGTGTTATTCTTTCATATCAAGTATGACATGAAGACTAAAATAACATAAAAGTGAAAAGTGATCCACTTGTTAATTTGGAGCGACAGAAGCAGTAAATGATTTATTATTTTTGAGTGACGCAACAGAAGAGGCAGAAAAAGAGCAGGGAACCATCAATGAATTAATAAAGTTTAAAAAATTTTATGAGATTCACTTAAAAACCTACATGAGGGTCATTATTGCAAACCCTAACCTCCACTTTGACCGTGACCCTGACCCTTACGACGGGGTCAAAGTTAGCCCGGGTCCTAATGTAACAAAGCAGCAAAACTTTTTCAAAAATATTCCAGAAAAGATACATCCGAAGAAGGCCGGAGGTCACAACGGTCGAAACGTTGTGAGAATAACACTCAAGATGAGAACAGTAGTCCGAATAATCAGGGTGTTTTACCCCGCCAAATAAACTGGTATCGTCCGGGCCTTTGGGTCTGGATTTACGCCCGTCTATTGGAGGTTGTCTGGTCCTGTGCAGTTCTAGGAGGTGTACCCTCCCAGGCTTCGCCTCCCCTCTTTGGGGAGGAGTAAGTTTATTGCTTACTTTCTGAGGCGCCTCTACCGGGGAATGCCGACGGGGCTGCCCAGGCAATTTTTAAATGGCCAGAGTGCTCACCTTTCGAGCGCTGGCTTATCTAATCCCACTTTCCCGACCTTGTGTCACATCTTACCTTGTGGGAGGTAGATAAATAACAGTAGTCCGAATAATCCAAATTACACATACTTTCTACAAGTTTTCTATTTAAAAAAAATCACCTGCCTAAAACTGACAAAAAATCCGATTTATTGAAAAATATTTTAATATACCTTTCGAAATTGTTTGATAAAAATATTTTCATAAAAATAATACTGATATCCAGGATTGAACCAGCATCTTTTTAATTATCACAAAACACTTAACAGATTTTTTTTAGATCATCAGCTGACCGAATCTCATATTCCTTATACTTTTTATTCAGTTTTTTTTTTCTTTAAGTAATTTATTTAATGTATTATTTGACTATTTTCTACTACTTTGCCATTAAAATATCATCTGCATGAAATAAATTTTACAAAAAAAGAAAAAAAAAGAAATTTAAAAAAAAAGAAAAGAAATTTATTGAAAAAATATTTTATTATATGTTAGGAAATTTTCGTTCCAGCTGTCTGGAAATCGAAATTTTTTCTTTAACCAGTTCGGATACATATTTCCAAAGAAATGAAAAAAAAAATACTTTAAAATTAGAAGTGTTATGCTTCTAATTTTAAAGTATTATTTTTTATTTCTTTGGAAACATGTATCCGAACTGGTTAAAGAAATTTTTTTTATTTTTTTTAAATTATAATCATAAAATTGTAAGGTTTTTAAAAATATTCCAATAAAGAAAATTTTTTAAAATGACAATGACAGATTACCTCCCCTGGGATCATCTGAGAAATATGGCAGGGCATTCCATCATTAGCAATTTAAAAGATTATGTCGTCATCTAGCTGATACACATTTTCACATAATTCAACACACATACCCACCTTCAGGTCACAGAGATGTGATGTTTCCGAAAGATCCTCAACATCTCATAAAAGGTTACACATTACAAATGAGGAAATGAAAACCGGACTCGTACACCAGTCGGGAAGGATCTACTGACTACTGTTAAAAGGAGGAAAATAAAGTGGTTCGGCCATATCACACGATCATCAGATCTCACAAAGACAATCTTGCCAGAAATAGCATCCTATTCCAGTAACTTCTTTCCAAGAACTGCATGCCTGTGCAACTCTCTTCCTACTGACTGTTTTCCTCTTACTATAACCTTGGTCTTTTCAAGACTAAGGCTAATCAGCATCTCTTGTCGTTGCGATAATTGTCTTTCGTTCTTGTTAGCTCCTTACATGAAGTGGCTTCATGCCGTGTCTGGAGCGATTTCCATAAAAAGAATGTACAGGGAGAAAGGAGAGGCAGACAGAGAAAGAGGTGAGAGGACAACATTCGAGAATGGACAGGGATGGCACAGAGTAGCATGCCCAGGAAGCAGAAGATCAGTAGGGTTGGAGAAAGCTGGGGGCCAGGTCATCTTTGGCGCCTCAACGGTCATCCAAATCACGGGACATATGATGATGATTAATCTATATATAACAATATTCAATATGACTTTCAAATTGAAAGTTTTAATGCATCAAAATCATTTTCGAATTTCGCTCACATTTTTTTCTAGTAAAGCAGTAGCCAAATGGCCCAGGGGTTATAAGCACCGACTGTCATCTAGACCATCGAGTTTCGATCCCGGCTTGAGGTAGTTGCTTTTCTAGCCACACTGAAGAGCTGTGATACAGCAAAGCAGTCAGTCTGTGGATATATATATATATATATATATATATATATGATATAACATCAGAGGTATTAAATGATATATATATATATATATATATATATATATATATATCATTTAATACCTCTGATGTTTGACGTAGATATTTTGACTCCTAATTCTACTTTAATCAATATTATTTCTAGCCGTACCTTGATGGGGTATTTCAACTTAAATATATGTTTTTGGCTGATACAATTTGTGTTGCATATATTTATTTTTATTATTAATTTTATTATTAATTTTGTTTATTATTATTATATTTTTATATTCTTATTTTTATGTTTCCAAAGTAAAGTTTTATTTACTCGCTGTAATTCCACTGCGGTAATGATCCTCTGACGAGAAGAATTTTCTTTGAAAACCCATGGGTTAAGGAATTTCAATTACTTTGCTTGAACTTTGAATTGTAATAAAATTTGATTTGCACCTTATTTTATTCTTTCACTTTATTTAGTGCTATTAATGCTCTATCCAGTATATTGAGCTTTATTTTTATCCGGATGTCCACTAATTAAAGATATTAGTTGCCTCTTATATCTTTTGTTGTATTAACCTTATATATATATATATATATATAAGACTCATATTAATCTCATGAACGTTCCCTTTTCACACCACATGCACACAGTCTCCCTCAATCTCCCCCTCTCTCTCTCCTACACACAATATCTCTTTCTATCTATCTCTCTTTCTCTCTCATATATATATATATATATATATATATATATATTGCAGAATACCCTCTATGGTATACATGCATAACTATCTTTCAAACCCATTCTCACTCTTTGCTTCCCGAACAGCATTACAACTCTTTTTCTTAAACACACACACACCCACATCATCATTCAATGCAGACTAATTAAAGATATTAGTTGCTTCTTATATCTTTTGTTGTATTAACCTTTATATATATATATATAAGCAACCATTGTAAAAAATAATTTTTTAACTTTTTCAATTTTTCTGATGATCTTTTTTTGTGTTAAAATCAAAACAAATTAATGTATGTCCCATAGGTATCACAGACGTTTTCGAATCTTCGTTGAATAATCTTCAGGTAACAAAAGCAAATGAAGAAGAAAGCTGGAGAAAAGAGAATGTCAAAAGCTAGCCGAGAAACGCGCACGTGAAGTCAGACACCAAAGAGAATGGTTTTGCACTGTTCCAGGAAAGACGTTAACAATTTAAAATCCGCGACACCAGAATTAGCGTCAGAGGGTAAAATTGTATTACATTAAGCATTTTAAAATGTTGTTACTGGTTTCATACGTAATGTTACGAAGAATCAAAAACGTTTGTGATACATATGGAACACACTTACATATTTTTTTCTTTCTTTTAACACAAAAAAGATCATTAAAAAAAAAAAAGGTATAATTAAGCAGAGAAGCCAGGTCATCTTCAGCGCCCCAACGGTCATCCAGACCACGGGACAGATGATGATGAATCTATGTATAACAATATTCAATAGGACTTTCAAATCGATAGTTTAAATGCATCAAAATTATTTTCGAATTTCGCACGGTCACAAACAAAAATGACCATCATTGAATGTATATGATTTAAAAAGTCTTTTTTTGCGCTATTGTGCATGAAAGACAATGTACTTTTTTTTACCCCCATTCATATTGGATGTTGTAAATGTTTTTACTTTGGAAAACAAATTATCGTTTTCCTTTAGGTTGTGAAGCTAAAAGTTTATTTCAAGCTATAAATTGATTTCCACATGACAGTTTAAAACTTTTTAAAATTATCATAGAATTGTGAGCGGCTAAAAATTAAAAGGCAACAAAATGTATGAAAAAAATGTCACTTCATAACCATAATTATAACATATCTAACTATTCTCTTTTTTATGGAAATCGCTCCAGACAAGGCATGAAGCCACTTGATGTAAGAACAAAAGATAATTATCGCAAAGACAGGAGATGTCTATTGGTCTTAGTCTTGAAAAGACCAAGTCTATATAGGTAGGAGGAAAACAGTCAACAGGAAGAGAGTTCCACAAGCTTACACTTCTTAGAAAGAAGCTACTGAAATAGGAAGCCGTATTACAATGAGGTATCAAAGCAACGAATTGATGGAGACCACTAGACCAACGAGTCAAACGAGCTGGAACAAAGGAAGCCGGGAATAGATCACACAATTTTGAAGAACACGTGCTATAATAGTATAGAAAAGACTGACACAAGCAATATCACATTTGTGTGTGTGTGAGAGAGAGAGAGAGAGAGAAAGAGAGAGAGATAGAGAGAGAGAAGGAGAGAGAGAGAAGGAGAGAGAGAGAAGGAGAGAGAGAGAAGGAGAGAGAGAGAAGGAGAGAGAGAGAAGGAGAGAGAGAGAAGGAGAGAGAGAGAAGGAGAGAGAGAGAAGGAGAGAGAGAAGGAGAGAGAGAAGGAGAGAGAGAAGGAGAGAGAGAAGGAGAGAGAGAGAAGGAGAGAGAGAAGAAGAGAGAGAAGGAGAGAGAGAAGAAGAGAGAGAAGGAGAGAGAGAGAAGGAGAGAGAGAGAAGGAGAGAGAGAGAGAGAGAAGGAGAGAGAGAGAGAAGGAGAGAGAGAGAGAAGGAGAGAGAGAGGGAGAGAGAGAGAGAAGGTGCAGAGAAGGGTGGGACCAATCAAATTACAGATACGTTTATGCACCTTTGTCAAGAACCCTCAAATGGGACAGAGATTCACCAGCCCAAATATGACAACAGTACTTTACTGGAGATAATAAAAACGTACAGAAATAACTAAAGGCTGCTTCTTCATTGAGTGTTCTTGATAAACACGGGTGGAATGCAAACATAATAAATGAATATGACTGTTCGCAATCCACAGCCATTTTTTATGCGTGCACGTTTTTACTATTTTGAGCAGAGAATAATCAGAAAATTGTGACTAAGCAATCTTATATATAATAAGTATTCGAATTTAATTCTTAAAAAGTAGTAAATAGAATAAAAGCTTTGAATAATTACTTACCCAACACTTCTGGAAGCCATTTTCTCATTTGTAATAAATACAGCGACTTCATTGGATACTCATCTATGTTGATCATCCAATGAATATAAACGGGGAATATCTGTAAAAAGTCTGTCACCGAAAGAAATATCTGGTCGAATATGGTATGTAATTTATGAAATCGATTGGAATTTCAAGTTTTGTTTTTGAAGAACACAGCTGGTAAATTTCAGTAATTGACTGGCTTTACAGAACGAAATATTGATTTTGTAGGACGTAATCTATCGATGACTTCCATAGAGAAATAGACTGGATTCATATTATATATTAGAAATATTTTTGTTGAATAACTTTTTAAATTGAAATTTTGCTGATTCTTTTTTGGCAATCTTTCTCTACATGCCTCTTTTTTGTGTCGGTTTGTGAAATTCTTTAAAAAAATCTGAATCGGGTCCCGCGCATCTTAAGGCTTCCCCTGATAATACCTGCCCCAATTATATCAGTGCATGAGTGAATCTAATAGATCCAACAGGATTGGAACTGCTTGCCAATTGAAGAGACCATATTGGTAAACCATATTAACATTTGCACCAACCCCTCCCACACCGTCCCTTACACGGATCTGTTTGACATGGTTCTGACGCTCGGTTTAGGGGATAAACTTGCCAAAGACAAGAGTGGAAATTCAAGCCATTCCTTGCCGCCTCCTGCACCAGTCATACGTATCTGATAATGTCTTCAACATACATTATCTTTTTTTTCTTTTTTTTTTTTTTTTGTAGGAAGATATCAATATGGTTCATTCCACTGATTAATGGCGAAAAGCATTACTTAGTTTCAAGGATCAAAAAGAATCGCTGAAATAAAATAATGATAAATTATTTTCCCCGATCCTTCATACAAGAAACAGAAATCCGTTTACAACTGTCTCATGTATTTCATCAGAATGTTTTTGGTTTAAATGTAGACACACGTTGAAGGATTTTAACATAAGAGTTAAAAAAAAAGAAAGAAAGACATTCTGATAATGATGTGTTTTAGATTATCATAGAGACACAATATACACACTTTTTTTTTGTTTTAAAAAACTAGAATAAGTGTAACCCGTTGGGTCACAACAACTAGCATTATTTATTTTACTTTAATTACATTCGAAAATTGATAAACGTAACATATCTGTTTGGACATTCCAGAGAAAGGCTTGAAATAACATTTTTAGTGGTCTGTCATGCCTAAAGGCTTGAAATCGCATTTTTAATAGTTTGTCATACCTAAAAGCTTGAAATAGCATTTTCAGCTTAAAATAGCATTTTCAGTGGTCTGTCATGCTAAAAAGCTTGAAATAGCATTTTCAGTGGTCTGTCATGCTAAAAAGCTTGAAATCGCATTTTCAGTGATCTGTCATGCTTAAAAGCTTGAAATCGCATTTTCAGTGGTCTGTCATGCTTAAAAGCTTGAAATCGCATTTTCAGTGGTCTGTCATGCTTAAAAGCTTGAAATCGCATTTTCAGTGGTCTGTCATGCTTAAAAGCTTGAAATCGCATTTTCAGTGGTCTGTCATGCTTAAAAGCTTGAAATCGCATTTTCAGTGGTCTGTCACGCTTAAAAGCTTGAAATCTCATTTTCAGTGGTCTGTCATGCTAAAAAGCTTGAAATCGCATTTTCATTGCTATACTGAATGCCCAACCATTTTGGATAAGACTGTCTCACAAATGAGACAGAAACAGCAAACAAGCGTGCCACTGAAATAGCCCAAAAGATCCGCCAGAAATACACCAAGACCTTCCATAATAGAAGATCAGAAGATTAGGCTAACCCACAACGTGCTAAATACTTTCTGGAAGAACTATCCCAGGAATACATAGATAAGGATGGCTCTGTAAACTGGCTCAAAAGAGTATCGTTCCACTACGATCTGAAGAGGATGATTATGGTTGCCAAAGATCAAAGCTTGATGACCAATGCTTTTAAGAAGATGAGTCGTCTCAGCAACGGCAACAAGTGCCATACAAAAGTGCAGAGTGTGAGCCACCTGACATCCGCTTGTAAGATTCTGCTGCGGAACGGCAACTATACAATGCGACACAACGGAGTGTGTAAATATCTCCTTTAGACCATCTGCAAAAAATTGAATATCCAGTGTATCAGCAAGTCCTGAAAAATATACCAGAAAGAACTGTTGGAAATAAGTCATACACCATTCACTATGACTATGCAATTCCTACAGTGACATACTTAGAAAACGGAGCTGTTAAACATATACAAGAAAGAACTGTTGGAAATAAGTCATACACCATTCACTATGACTATGCAATTCCTACAGTGACATACTTAGAAAACGGAGCTGTTAAACATATACCAGAAAGAACCGTTGGAAATAAGTCATACACCATTCACTATGACTATGCAATTCCTACAGCGACATACTTAGAAAACGGAGCTGTTAAACGTCACTGTGATATGGGAGAAGAGGGAGAGAGTAGCAACCCTAGTTGAAGTCAGTGCCCCATATGATGCTGGCTTAAACAGAGCTTAGGGGGAGAATATAACTAAATACCAAGGTCTTGTATACGACATGAAAATAAACTGGAATCTCAGGAAGATCTCCATCATTCCAGTAATCATAGGAGCCAACGGGCTCATGAAAAAGAATTTAATAAACTACCTGGGAAATATACCCGATAAACCAAGCGCAAGAGAGATCCAAACAATTGGATTAAAAAGACGGTTAGAATTCTAAAAAGATCTCTCGGTTGGAGTCTTCGAAATAGCGGGTGAATGTCTGGCATTCGATAGGATGCCCCATTCCCAGCAAAAATGAAGCGAAATGGATACATCTTAAAAGTATCCATTCTTGCACTTTGAGCTGAACCTGACTCCATGTTTTTTTAATACGGGTTTGATATCAATATGGTTCATTCGAAAGATTAATACCGTGTTCCTGTATTAATTACTTGATCTAAAGAATCGTTGAAATAAAATAATGATAAATTATTTTCCTGGTTCTTAATACAACGACGACTAATTATTTCATCACACTATTTTTGCTCTGAAGGTAGACATTTTTTGAAACATTTGATCATGAAAATAGTCAACATTTTTTCCAAGCTGTTCTGGTAATGATATATTTTAGCCGATCACAAAGCTACAGCATACAAATTTAATTTTCGTAAAAAAAATTTCTTTAACAAAAAAATAAGTATAAACTTAAAATCCAAGTAAAACTAAAGCTGTAAGAAAATAAATATGAAAGAGTATGGTTGTTTGCTTGAAGCTTTCTTGGTAAATAAATATGTAGGTATTTTATATATAAAGCTGTTGACGATGCAACATGAAAACAACAACAAAAAAAAGCAAAAAACTAAATATGGGAAAGTTTATTTTTTAAGCATCTTTAAAATTTAAAACTTAAAGAGGTAAAATGCCTTAAAAAAACGTGTTAGATGCAGATATTTTTTTAATATTTTTTTTTTTTCATCTTGACCTTTTTTCTAATAATTTCGCTCGATACAACGAGCCTCATCAAAGATTTAAATAAATAAAAGGTATTAACCTTATTTTTTCTCCCGTAAGAGTCCTTCCTGGTCTTGTTGAAGTGGCGTTTGATGTTGTGTGAACTTAACGGTGTAATGTCTTTTTTAAATTTGAACTTAAATCGCGCATGGTCGCATGGTTTTTTGAAGGCATTTTGCCTCTTTCTTTAAGTTTTAAATTTTAAAGATGCTTAAAAAAAAAAAATGAACTTTCCCAAATTTATACCTACCAGCGAACCATGCGCGATCTAAGTTCAAATTTAAGAGAGTCATTTACACCGTTAAGTCCACACAACATCGGACGCCACTTCAACAAGATCAGGAAGGACTCTTACGAAAAAAAAATAAGGTTAATACCTTTTATTTGTTTAAATCTGTGATGAAGTTCGTTATACCAAGCGAAATTATTAGAAAAAGGTCAAGATGAAAAATAAATATTTTGATTTTAATAAAAATATCTGCATCTAACACATGGTTTTTGAAGGTATTTTGCCTCTTTCTTTAAGTTAAAAAAAACAAACTAACTAAACATTTGTTCTTTGGCTAGGAACAGTGTAGTATCTGTACTAGTACTACACTTAGTCTATTTTGTCCTCGGTCAGTGAAGGATAAATCCTTCTGGATTGAGGCAATTTTAATTTTTGTTCCAATCCAAAGTGCCTCCTATTTGGGGAGCTGCATTTTTCCCAGGTTAAAAACTGATCTTGTGTCTAACTTTGCTCTCGTGGAGAGGCAAGTAAATAGGAACATTGTGCCTCAAAATATTAGAGTTTCTTCATCTGCATATTTTAATATCCTTAGTCTTGTTTGTTTTCGAAATAAAATGAGAGACCACTCGGATGTTCCAGCGTATCTCCCTAGCTATCATTTGAGGCAACGTCATGTTTATTATGATGTTGTCCCACAACGTCTAAGTCTTGATGAAAAAACAAAAACAAAAAAAAAGCTAAACATTGATTTTTTCTATTAAACATTGTGCTTCAAAATATTAGAGTTTCTTCATCTGCATATTTTAATATATTTAGTCTTGTTTGTTTTCGAAATAAAATTATATTAACATTTAAAACAAAAGAAATAATAGAACAAAGAGACAGTCAGTCATAAAAAAACGATTTGGATGAGTTAACGTTGAGATGTTTGTGAATGGAAAAATAAAAAAAAGAATGAAAAAGAAAAAAGAACATGAAGAAAAGAACAATATAAGGAGGGTTAAGGGAACCAGACAATGAGACAAGTGTCAAACGTGGTTAATGCCAAATATAGCATTAGAATAAAAAAAACAAAAAACAAAAATATAAAGGCAATAAAAAAACAAAAGGAATCCATTCTTTTCGGTTTTTGTCCTTTTTTGTTGTTGTTGTTGTTCAACAGTGACTTCCTGAAAAGTCAGACGCATTTTCCCACAAAACCACATTGAAATACAATAAATAAAAACAAGAGACACATTCGACGACTTGTTGAAAAGAATTCCATAAACAAAAAAAATATAAAGAAATAAAGAAATTAATAAAAATAGAAACGATGACTTCAATCGGATAGATTTCTACTAGTATCATTCTAACACAAACACACTAAAAATTAATATTATGTTACTGGTCCAGATTCACAGTGGGCCAAAACAGGTTTTTGGAGGACATTTGGGCATAACTTTAGTTTTACTTGTCCATATAAGCTGTTTGAGGGCTCGTTAGAAGCGAAATTTCAAGAGCTTTTCGGAAAAATCAAAAAAAATTCATAATATCCATTTTTCGGGGGTCTGGGGCCGAATTTCCATATTTGGGCATAACGGCCCAAAATCACATTTTTGGCCATATCTTGGCACAAAATTGATCATAGAAGTTCAGTGAGGGCTCGTTAGAAGCGAAATCTGAGGGCTTTTCTAAAAAATCAAAAAAAAATCTGGTAACATGTGACATGAAGTAGTATTTGACACACTTCTTTTCTTTCATTTGCACACCTTTTTACACACTTTAATTTCCTGTCAAAGCATTTTACAGGAAATCACTACAGAATTTTCAAATCTTTGTTTTGTTTATTAATGGAAGCGGTCAGCGATAACGCACTTTTCCAAGTGTTTACTGTAGAAGATGCAAAAACTAGAGACCATCTATCCATCACCGCATGTGTTCAATTGCTGGAGCAAAAGTATCTCATCCAGTTAACAGAGGAGCAGAAAGACGAGGTCAAGTCGTCGCTCAAAAGATACCATTCGCTGAAGAAACAACGATATACAGATAAACGGATTGCTGTTAACTGGGATGAGCTGAGCTCACTAGGTGAAGTTGAAAATGTTGTGTTCCGCTATTACAAGAACCCCTCGACGCAAACTGCATCCAGGAAAAGGCCCCCTGAAGAGTTGGGCAGCCGCAAACAGTTGTTGAGAAGAACCAATGATATCTGGGCAAAAATTCAGGCAGTGGCTGCAGAGGAGAAAGTGACTTCCTCCCAATTGATGGGGTTACTCCTTACTCGTTGCCCTGATCAGGAGTCGAGAGATTTTGGTAATGCTCTTTGGAGCAAGTCCACACGTGACACAAGCGAGAAACTTCCGGCTTGTTTTTTGAAAAATCCGGGATAGGGCACATAGATCTGCTTGGTTTTTCATAATCTATACCTCCATAGCTTTCAGAAACATATATGGTTTGGTATGTGCCCTATCCCGGTTTACAAGTTATTTTCTGATGAATATAGAATTTTATCGCTAATTTGAGCCCAAAAAGAGGGAAATTTAGCTCAAATTTTCCTAATTTCTTTCATAAAAAGAGCTAAAAATCGACAAATTGGGTCCCAAAGTGGTCTATTTTTGCATTTTCACAAATGGTTATCAATAAACCAAAAAAATATGCAATAATAAGTAATTCCACACTGATTTTTGGAATTTAATCATGGAAATCTGAAAATTATAATTTTTTGGGGAAAAATCGTGGATGTTTCGCGTGAGCTGGAGTAAAATGCGAAATATCACGAATTCAATGTTGCATATTTTTTCAACCGTTTAACGATTTGACTTACTTTTTTTTTTGTTGAATCAGGAATATAGAGTAGTTTATAAAAAAAACAAACATCAGCAATTCCTCCGACATTCTTTTTTGCCTAATGTCCACCCCCCAGCCCACTGTGAGATTAGGACCTAAGCTAAAATCGACTTGGTGTCGGTAGTTTCCGGATATTTATGTAGACGGCCGGAAAAGCCGAATGAAAAGTCGGTTGCCTGCGTCCCAAAAATAACTAACATTTAAAGAAACAATACAATTAGTCAAATTGTATGAACATTTGAGGATTTTCCGTCCGTCTACGTAAACATCCGGAAACTACCGACGCCAAGTCGATTTTAGCTTGGGTCCTAATCTGGATCAGTACCAATATTATTTTAGGTTTGATTTCGTTTGACTGTTTTACGGCATATCAACATCCTTTTGAGTCATTTAATGTTGAAACACAATTTCTACGATTTCTTGTCCCAGACAATATTCAGTATTATAAACCAAGAATACAATTAGTCAAATTGTATGAAATAAAGGAATATTTATTTTTTTAACGAAGAAAAATATTTTTTGTGTGAAGCAAAATAAAACTACATATGATATATATATATATATATATATTATATATATATACATATATATATATATATAGGCACTTCTGCAGTCTTTATGAAGCAGCAGATTTTCTGTCCTTCTACTGAAAATAAAGGGAAGTAATTCAACCGAAAGTGACTTATTTACAACCTAAAAAAAAATGCAAGACTGGTTTTTTTTTGGGTAACAATTAACAATTTCTTTTTTTTATTATATGAAGTAAAAAGATTTTAAATAAAAAACCCTAACCCTAAACCCAACCCTAACCCTAACCCTAACATTAAGAAATCAGGCGGTGTGCCTGTAAAAAATCTATTGTTTTTTTGCGGCTGGTTCCTCCGTGAGCATTTCCAAATAAATCCATCACTTCCATTGTGGCTTGCCATCTGCATATGTCTTTGACATGACGGGCATGTCCGACTGCAAGAAATCAGGCGATGTGCCTGTAAAAAATCTATTGTTTTTTGCGTCTGGTTCATTAAATTACCAATGTCGCGAAGATTCAACTCATTTAACTCCATTTTCTAAAAACTAAATTCTACTTCAACTTCCGGTAAATTCAACTTCCGGTGAATTCTGAATGAATGGTACTTGGAGAAAAAAAAACGGAACTCTTCAATTTCGATTTCTTAATCGGCAGCTGCTTCATAAAGACTGCAGAAGTGCCTATATATATTTACACAATTTAAAAAAAAAAAATTTTTTGAAGAAAAATATCAGTGAACAAGTGTTAAAACGGCGTCAGGATTAGGGTTTATAAAATGATTTTTTCTGCATGAAAAAGATTGTATTCTTAAGATAAATATTACTAAACAAGTAGTGAAATGTTTTTTTGTTGTTTTTTTTTTTTTTGCATGAAAAAGTATAAGTGCTTCAGGATTTTCCGTCTGTCTACGTAAACATCCGGAAACTACCGACGCCAAGTCGATTTTAGCTTGGGTCCTAATCTGGATCAGTACCAATATTATTTTAGGTTTGATTTCGTCTGACTGTTTTACGGCATATCAACATCCTTTTGAGTCATTTAATGTTGAAACACAATTTCTACGATTTCTTGTCCCAGACAGTAATCGAGTATTATACAGCACGATCACATCGACACACCGGTTCTCATTAGATGAACAAAGTTAAGGTTAAGCCTGGTTAGTACCGAATGGGTAACCATTTAGGAACACCAGGTGCTGTATGGGGAAAACAGCGACACCTACCTGGGAAACACTTATGAATTTAAATTCCCATATGTGCAATTGAAAGGAGGGTAGTGAGTTGTCTGCCTTCCCCCAGCAAAGTTCTGGGAGATAACGTCAAGCCAGAGGAGTAGTGACGTCACTTACACTTGCTGTCTGACTAGCTCTCTTTTCTTGAATCTCAGCAGAGATGGACGTGTTTTTCTGATGGTCGGTGTCTAGACCACCAAAAGACGCATGCCCCTTAAGTAGTTTAAACAACCACAATTCATTGCTTCTGTTTCTGGAAATATAATAAACACGTGAACCATAAAAATAGTGTCGTTTCTTTGTAAGTCTTTATTTTCAGATCGACAGGCATGTGCGATTCTGATCCAAGATTGCAGACTGGACGAATTAAATTGCTATTAGACGATCAGAGATCATCATATTCTTCATCAGACGAGAGCCGAGTCAAGGAATTAGGACAACTTACACTATACCACAATGCAATTTGTATAGCTTCAATTACAATACAGAGATATCTTGAAGACTAATATGTACTCTCGAAGACATTTGGTTAAGAACAGTTTAAATAACATAAAAAACACATATCCTCGAATGCCTCTTTCTAATTTGAATCAACAGATCGAAGATGCCTTTACCGATAACCCATCAAACCAAATCTTCTTTACCCATCTCTCAATAACCGCATTAAGTCAACAATCTAATAATTAAATAAAGGTTTAATTAGGTTAATAGGAGGAAAAGACAGTTTTAATTAGGTTAAGAGATTCTAAGATTGTCACACTTTATAAAAGTACATGTTTGGGTTTTTTCTTTTTTGGTAGCAATGTAGGATGTGGCTCAGCTGTCATAATCAAGGACTGGAATTCTTAAGGTTCCAATGACGTTTGTTAATTCAATTAGTTTAAAGAATTTAAGGAAACGCTTTGAGAGATTCAATGGTTTGGTTTGTCGGTGTTTACAGCATATCAAAGTTTTATGATTATTTAATGTCGAAAGAAAATACCTGTTCTAAACAATTCTTTGATTAGTTTGGTCTGTCTGTTTTACGGCATATCAACCCTTTTGAAGTTACTGAATGTCAAAACATTACTTGAAAAGGATGCGTGAGAGTACTGTCGCGGAGGGGGATGGCTGGTTGAAGACATTAGTTTCACTGTAAGCGTTCCTTGACTCGTAAGAGGTGGTATTGCTTTCAGCTACTAGTCGAGGGGGGCACGTAGAGCCTGTCTTCGTCCCCTCAGAAATGAGGAATATGATGACGACTCAGCTTCTGGAAACCGTCCCAGACACCACCTCAAAGCAGATGTGGACCAAGAACCGCTGGAGGGAAGATTGGCAGCAAGCTGACCAACACCGACTGCACATGTTCATCACCGACCCAGACGTCATACCAGGGGCTGAGCTGCCACGAAGGCAATGGACCAATCTGAACCGCCTGAGAACTGGTGTGGGCCGTTTTTCTGCCACAATGAGAGACTGGGGTCTGAGAGAGGGTGCTGCCTGTGAATGTGGCCACCCAGAACAGACAGTTACACACGTCATAGAGGAATGCCCGCTGTTCAAACCACCCAATGGCGAGCAGGGCATAGCGGACCTTGATGACGAGACGAGAACCTGGCTTGCCAAGACCGAGCTGCAGCTTTGAGGGAGCTGGCACAAGAAAGAAGAAGAAGAAAACATTACTTGGTGTAAACACTTTGGTGCTTTTTTTAAGAATAGGTATCCGGTGATTTTGAATCGTGATGTAAGCAGTTTTGACTACGAATGGAGAAAGTTCTGACTTTTACAAAAATATACAAATAAAAAGGACGTTGTTACTTGGCAGACGACTATTTTTTAATCAATTAGAAAGATTAATGTCTGACTGTTACATAATTATTTTGGATACCCTTATTACTTTCGCAACTTTTCATTTGGAATTTTTTGGATACCTTTTCATTTACCTTTACTAAAAGGGGTAGGGTTAGGATTAGGTTATGGTTAGGGTAAGAAAAAACCCCAGTTCAGTTCGTATTGTGTAGAAGCACCGAAACAACAATACAGAATACACTTAAACACAAGATAAAATCAACAGTTTCTTTTATTAAATAACTTCTTTGCAAAAGAATTTTTTTTAAAGTCTAATAATACATTCGATTTGTTCGGCAAAGTTCATTAGCATTTACCAGTCTCAGAAGTTTCAGGTGAAACTCCAAAAATTGATGGCTTAAGTACTGAAATTTTCTTGGATACCTATTCCTAATAAGTACCGACAATTTATTGCATATAATTAATTGAAGATGTGTTGCTATTTTAGCTATGTAGCAACATTAGTGTTAGATAGTAGCAGTCGTGTTGATGGAAAGGTTAGGGATCGGAGGGTGTTGCACCGATTGGAAATTACTCTCCCCCCCCCCCCCCCTCTCCTTTCTTTTCCTTTTTGTAATATGCTAAGCAAATCCCTTCAAATCTTTTGGTTTTGAAGGGATCTTTTTACGGTTAAACTTTTCAATTTGTTACTCGACTATGATTTATATTTTCTTTGGCGAAAAATTCTTAATTATCATTCTTTTGCTTTCTACCATACACACACATATATATGATGAACATATTAGAAATAATATTCCAACGTGATGGAAAATGAAAAATGAAAGACCGAAAATGTTTATATACTCATCAACGTTTCGTCTTTATCTCAAGACTACCTCAGAATAATTGATTTGAAGAAATAACAATACAAGTACAATATTTGAAAAAATTTGGTGCGTTTGTGACGTGAAAAGAATGTTTTTGTTATTTTTTTCTAACAAACCGTAGTCGTTAGAATTAGAAAATGTGTAATGCGTTTATGAAATGGAATGAGTATTTTTATTTTTTTCAAAACGAAACAGTCGTTAGAATTAAAAAGAAAAATCATATTTTTAACCACATTTTTTGAATTCTAATGACTGTTTCGTTTAAAAAACAAACAAAAAAGAAATACTCATTTCATTTTATAAACACATTACATGTTTTCCTTGGCCTACCTCTGTGGGATGACCCTGCTACCTACACTGTTCTACATCTACTAACCCAAGAACTTTCATCCATTCTTTCAACGTGGCCATACGATCGAAGTCTCCTGTATGCACACATCTAATACTGTTCAGATTTAATCTAACTTTGAGATTATCAAAACTAAACCTGTTTTTAAGACTCACATTTCACACCCATCGTGTCATTCTCATATCATTTCTCTCCATGCAACGCATGTCCTCAACCCTTACTGGCCAGGTTGTACTTCGCATTAGGGTTTTCTTTCAAAGGAAGCGAAAATAGAAAAGAAAAAGAAATTGATCCACAATAATATTTTCGATAGACTAGATCGTGGACAAAAAAAAAAAAAAAAATTTCCCAAATTACTTATTCAGAAATTCCAGATTTCGCAATCTTGGTGATTAAGTCACCAGAAACATGATATTCTTTTGAAATGATACGAATATTCAAGCCAGACAACATGGCTACCTTTATCATTTTTGATGGTTTACCAAAAATACATTAAAAAAAAAAGAAAAGAGAGCCATCTTCTAAATACTTGTGCAACCATAGATGATAACGCTGTAGTTGAAACAGATCCGCTATCAGATTCGGGCTATAAAAAGCTTTTGTGCCTACCTGAACGCACCTGTAATTTAGAATCGGTAATTTTCTTGTTTCAAACGACTGGAATGAACTCAATCAAAGTCTACGTGTTAATCTCCGCCTGGAATGTTAATTCTTTGATTCTGAGAAAATGTTCCTGTACTTTGAACCGTTACTTTTTTTTAGTTGAAACTAAATGCTTATAGGCCAAGGTTCGGCGGCAACCTTGTTGCTTCTGTGGGACGGATCATGTACTAAAGAGCTCAGCGTGCACCAAAAAAATGTAAGAAACATTTATATATTTTAAAGACTTATGTATATATATATATATATATATATATATATATATAATGGAATGAGTTATGAGAATAAAAATTGGAAAAAGAACAATATTTATTGAATAAGTAGTTCAAACAAGGAATATATAAATAAATTTTGTTTTCCTTTCTTCAACCCATGGATTTAAAAAAATACAAGCTTTTATCATCAGACATCATAGGGATGATAAAAGCTTGCATTTTTGAAAATCCATGGGTTAAGGAAAGAAAAAAAAGTTTATGTATTCTTTGTTTAAACTACTTGATGATTCAATAAATATTGTTCTTCTTCCAATTTTTATTCTCATCACTCATTTCATTTGCAAGATAGGATTATTTTAAAGATAAAATGTTATCTTTATTATCTCTCCATATATATATATATATATATATATATATATATAAGAGAGAGAAAGAGAGAGCGAGAGAGCCGTCCTGTTGCACTAAATTTAGCAAGTAAAAAAACTATCGGACAAAACCGTTTCAAGTGTTTAGAGGAATGGAGGGAAAAAAAATAGTAGTTAACCCCCCCCCCCCACCGTCTAAAATGAATCCAGAAATAAATATTTCACTTTATTTCCATAATGATACGTTTGTTTTCTTTGTATATCGATTGATACGTTTATTTATTCAAGTATATCGATTGATACGTTTATTTATTCAAGTTTCCAATTTGAGACATTTTCCTTCTTTCTTTTTTTCATAAATTCTTCATCAACTGAGACGTCATTCGATATAAATATTAGTGTGAACACTAGGGAAGCATCATTTTTTTTCGTCATCGTCTATATATGAAAGCTGAAATATGTTTGTCTGCTCTTTTAAGCTAATAATTTTGTTTGAAGATTTAAATATAATTTGCTGGAAATGTGTGCAGCTAGTTGATAGGCAAACGAGCAGCTTTAATATCGCCTTTAGCTGGTATTTAAAACCAATTTTCTTGTTGTTGTTGCAACCAGAGTTGCAGAGTCGGAAGGTATACGGTCCGACTCCGAGGCTTCCAATATGCCAGACTCAAGACTCTGAGCATTACAATATGCCAGACTCAAGACTCCAGGCATTACAATATGCCAGACTCAAGACTCCAGGCATTACAATATGCCAGACTCAAGACTCCAGGCATTACAATATGCCAGACTCAACACTCCGAGGCTTCCAATATGCCAGACTCAACACTCCGAGGCTTCCAATATGCCAGACTTAACACTCCGAGGCTTCCAATATGCCAGACTCAACACTCCGAGGCTTCCAATATGCCAGACTCAACACTCCGAGGCTTCCAATATGCCAGACTCAAGACCACTAGGCTTCCAAAATGCCAGACCCAAATCTCCTCGGATTCTAAAATGCCAGATTACAGGGTTGCAATGACATTCACCCTGGTCGGGTTGAGCCAGTTTCTTCTCTTGCTTGCATCACATCTCGAACCATAAGTAGCACAAGAAGATCAACTACATGTAGACTTGAAAGCTCAGCTAAGTTTTCCTTGATGGTTGGCGCCTACGTCCACTGCCCCCCAGTGATACACTTGCACCACTCAGGTAAAGAGGTAGGGGTTAGGGTTACCAATTCTACCAACCAATTCTCTTGACAAGATAAGATAGAAAAAAGAAGCCTCAGGCAAACGTTTAGATTGATGGGCGTTTTCAGTGGCATTTCTGTCTGGCATTTCGTCCTCATTATCTTCACCTTATTTCATTTTGGATTCTGATTATGAAATCGGCCAAATTTTTTGTACTTTCTTTTTTTTTTTTTTTACTTATTTTTTTATATGTACTTATTTTATTCTTTATTAAAACTTTTTCATGAGCCATTCTCTCTTTTTTCCCCTTTATTTTATATATATATATATATATATGATAAAAGGAAAAAAGTGTTCCGACGTAATAGAAATTGAAAAAAAAGAAAAACAACAAATATTGTTTATGTTTCAGGCGGTCAGACGGGTTCTGAATACAGTTCATAGATTCAGAAGTGAATCACAATCCTACGCCCTAATCCATTAGGCCAACGGAAATCGCCACAGACATTACTGAAATTAAGATACATTTAAAGCCAGCGGCAGGGTTCAAACATTCAGAGATCAATGAGTGCTTAAACACACGGGTGTGTAAGCTTTGCTTCCATAGCTGAACAACCTCAGGTTTGTATAATTTCAGATAGTGCTCGACAATTAAGATTTATTTATCTGAAAGGGGGTCATTACTATGAAGACAGAAACAAATATATATATGTGTGTGTGTGTGTGTGTGTGCGCGCACGTTTCTGTCCTCATTCTTTCATGCGATTGTTTCCTTTCATGTTGGTGCTTCTAGTATCCCGCATGGTGGTGAACTGCAGTGTTGCTCTGGGCGAAATAACTGAATTGTGTCAACATTTGCTTATGGATTCTTGGGTGAGTATTGATTTACTCCTCTCCAGAAGTTAGGCACAAGGCCAGTTTTTATCTTACTCCCACAAGTAAGATGTGACCCAAGGTCGGGTCGGGAAAGTGGGGTTTAAAAATTGCCTGGGCAGCCCCGTCGGCATTCCCCGGTAGGGGCGCCTCAGGCAGTAAGCAATGAACTTACTCCTCCCCAAAGAGGGGAGGCAAAGCCTGGGAAGGTGGACCTCCCAGAACTGCACAGGACAGACCCATTGACCGGCGTAAATCAAGACCCGAAGGCCAAGACAATACCAGTCTATGGGGTGCAGTATCCATCGGAACAGATACTACACTTTCATCTTAGCCAAAAGGCCAAGAACATTTGCTTATGGGGTAGTAGGAAGTCAAAATATCAAAACTATATATGTATTTTTAATGATAATAAAAACTGATGTCAAGGTAAACATTGATCCTAAATCCATCAGGTTTAAAAAGGGCCAATTCAGATTAAAGTGAGAGATTTAAAAGGATTAAAAGAACAAAACATTTAATATGTCTAGTGTTTATTAAGAGATTAAGAGCTCGTCAATATTATCATAAATCATACACACAAAAGCAATATATATATATATATATATATATATATATATATATATATATATATATATATATATAGATATGAATGGAAAAAAGCAGATAAGCCAAAATAATACAATAAAATTACTGGCGAGATTTTTCAAGAGTTTGTCTTCATTATCAAAAGACTTTCCTATGAAAATAAGGGAAGATATTATTCTTTTTTTAATATTGCAAAAAATAATAATAATAAACAAATGATAGAGATAAAAGGATGGTAGATGAAATAGAAAAAAAGGAGAGAGGGAGAAAGATAATGTGTGGAGGATTTCATGTCACTTTAAAACCTTTAAAGTGATATTGGGGAAGAAAAAAGTGAGAAGTCAGAAGAAAAAAAGAAGAAAAAGCAAGAAAGACATGAGTGTCTACAGTGGAGGGAGGAACATGGGGGGCACACACACACACACATATATATATATATATATATATATATATATATATATATATATATATATAGGCAGCATCTTCTCTTGCAGGCAGGTATTGTTGAATATAAAAGACAACTCATGTCTAGATATCTTTTGGTAGATCCTTTCAATAGTCCGAATCAGGATTTTAGTTTCGGAGGGGAATGGGCTGATGAATTTGCAATAGTTTGGATTTGTCTCCCAAGTACTTTCGGACCCATCTGGGTCCATCTTCGGGGGAATGAGGTTAATCAGGTATAGACCATGTGTTAGTATTTATAGATGGTTTTTAGCGGGAATTATGTACTAAGTACGAAACTATATTTGGAGTTGTAAACATTTTAGAATATAAACCTTCTATAAATACTAACACGTGGTCTATACCTGATTAACCTCATTCCCCCGAAGATGGACCCAGATGGGTCCGAAAGTACTTGGGAGACAAATCCAAACTATCGCAAATTCATCAGCCAATTCTCCTCCGAAACTAAGATCCTGATTCGGACTATTGAAAGGATCTACCAAAAGATATCTAGACACGAGTTGTCTCTTATATTCAACAAATATATATATATATATATATATATATATATATATATATATATAACATGAAAAATCAACCTCACAGAGTCGGACTAAATCTGATCCAAGACAGCAGATCTTGCATGCACAAAGGGCTCAATATCCTTTCCAATAGAGCTTTATAACAATAATAAAAATTTAAAAGGGACTCATCTAAACACTTTACTGCAGTTTCACAGTAAATCCGATCGTCAAAAGAGCATTTCTATTCAACACGTCTCTATAGATTTGAATGCAAGCTCAAACTATCCTCGTACTTCTGTTATCAATTAGTTTGAGCTTAATTTATATTCGTTTATGTATGAGAAGTTTTCAGTGGGTGCAGTATGACCGACTTGGATGGACACAATAATAAAAACACAAAAGAATGAAAAAAAGAGTGAGAGTAGGAGTAAGATTGGAAAGAGTGCAGTGGGAGTTAGACGGTGAAGAGGAAAAACATGTACCCTCTGATAAATCCTAAACACTTGCAAAGCTTTTGATTTCCTCTCATTACTAGACTCTTAGATTATTCTTACCGTTTTCGTTTTCGTTATGGTCGTGTGCGAGAATTAATCAATCCTGTTAATAAATATCACACACTATCTTCACGATTCATTATAATTTGATATGGAAAGAATTTTCGATTCCGCCAAGTCTGGATTTGTTAATCTCTGATACGATTGTAAATCTTCTGAAGCATAAAATTCGGGATTAGCGAAGGTCCTGCGTGACCCAATTGATATTTGTAGGGTCTGATCTTCTGGTTGGCCACACTGTTTTCCTCGCTAATGAATATATCAATTGACAGATTGCCAACATACCCTTCCTCCCTACGCATTAAAAATTAGGGCAAAGTATAAACTCTGGAAAGAGGCCCACACACATGCACATTTTATTTGGGGGACTATAATATATACTAGGGACTTAATTTTGAAACACTGTATATCTGAAGATGTGGGCGTACACTGACGCTTATAGATAACTACACGCGCACACGCATAATCATATATTGAATTACCTACTAGACACCATCCTTGAGTGTCTTCGGTCTCTCTGTACAAGGGTTTGTCAGGACAACCTGACATGAGGATACTTCACCCTACGAGTAAACTCTGACCAAATATTCAAAATAACGTAGTATTCAAAACCAAAACACGATCTCCTCGACACAGCGATACACTTTCTCATACGAGGAATGGTGCACCTTCTCCTAGTGATGTTACCTCAAGTAACAGCACTTCTTGTGATGAATCAATTCTTGTCCTGGAATCCGTTGAGACCAAGAGATCACAAAAAAAGATAGGGTTAGGGTTAGTAATAGCAATAGCTGCATACTCCACCAGACTAGATGAATTTTTGTCCTGGAATCTGGTAAGACCAAGAGACCACAAAAAAAGATAGGGTTAGGGTTAGTAATAGCAATAGCTGCATACTCCACCAGACTAGATGAATTCTTGTCCTAGAATCCGGTAAGACCAAGAGACCACAAAAAAAGATAGGGTTAGGGTTAGTAATAGCAATAGCTGCATACTCCACCAGACTAGATGAATTTTTGTCCTGGAATCTGGTAAGACCAAGAGACCACAAAAAAAGATAGGGTTAGGGTTAGTAATAGCAATAGCTGCATACTCCACCAGACTAGATGAATTCTTGTCCTAGAATCCGGTAAGACCAAGAGACCACAAAAAAAGATAGGGTTAGGGTTAGTAATAGCAATAGCTGCATACTCCACCAGACTAGATGAATTTTTGTCCTGGAATCTGGTAAGACCAAGAGACCACAAAAAAAGATAGGGTTAGGGTTAGTAATAGCAATAGCTGCATACTCCACCAGACTAGATGAATTCTTGTCCTGGAATCCGGTAAGACCAAGAGACCACAAAAAAAGATAGGGTTAGGGTTAGGGTTAGTAATAGCAATAGCTGCATACTCCACCAGACTAGATGAATTCTTGTCCTGGAATCCGGTAAGACCAAGAGACCACAAAAAAAGATAGGGTTAGGGTTAGGGTTAGTAATAGCAATAGCTGCATACTCCACCAGACTAGATGAATTCTTGTCCTGGAATCCGGTAAGACCAAGAGACCACAAAAAAAGATAGGGTTAGGGTTAGGGTTAGTAATAGCAATAGCTGCATACTCCACCAGACTAGATGAATTCTTGTCCTGGAATCCGGTAAGACCAAGAGACCACAAAAAAAGATAGGGTTAGGGTTAGGGTTAGTAATAGCAATAGCTGCATACTCCACCAGACTAGATGAATTCTTGTCCTGGAATCCGGTAAGACCAAGAGACCACAAAAAAAGATAGGGTTAGGGTTAGGGTTAGTAATAGCAATAGCTGCATACTCCACCAGACTAGATGAATTCTTGTCCTGGAATCCGGTAAGACCAAGAGACCACAAAAAAAGATAGGGTTAGGGTTAGGGTTAGTAATAGCAATAGCTGCATACTCCACCAGACTAGATGAATTCTTGTCCTGGAATCCGGTAAGACCAAGAGACCACAAAAAAAGATAGGGTTAGGGTTAGGGTTAGTAATAGCAATAGCTGCATACTCCACCAGACTAGATGAATTCTTGTCCTGGAATCCGGTAAGACCAAGAGACCACAAAAAAAGATAGGGTTAGGGTTAGGGTTAGTAATAGCAATAGCTGCATACTCCACCAGACTAGATGAATTCTTGTCCTGGAATCCGGTAAGACCAAGAGACCACAAAAAAAGATAGGGTTAGGGTTAGGGTTAGGGTTAGGGTTAGTAATAGCAATAGCTGCATACTCCACCAGACTAGATGAATTCTTGTCCTGGAATCCGTTGAGACCAAGAGACCACAAAAAAAGATAGGGTTAGGGTTAGGGTTAGTAATAGCAATAGCTGCATACTCCACCAGACTAGATGAATTTTTGTCCTGGAATCCGTTGAGACCAAGAGACCACAAAAAAAGATAGGGTTAGGGTTAGGGTTAGTAATAGCAATAGCTGCATACTCCACCAGACTAGATGAATTTTTGTCCTGGAATCCGTTGAGACCAAGAGACCACAAAAAAAGATAGGGTTAGGGTTAGGGTTAGTAATAGCAATAGCTGCATACTCCACCAGACTAGATGAATTTTTGTCCTGGAATCCGTTGAGACCAAGAGACCACAAAAAAAGATAGGGTTAGGGTTAGGGTTAGTAATAGCAATAGCTGCATACTCCACCAGACTAGATGAATTTTTGTCCTGGAATCCGTTGAGACCAAGTGACCACAAAGAAAGATAAACTATAACATAGTCAATTGCGGATCGGAAAATTAATGTTCTTAACTTCTTTACTAAGTCAACGTTAAAGAGTTAAGAAGAACTTTAATTGAACACTCGGATATCTAGTTTTAGTCCCAGGAACCGACCTTGTCTGCCCCTTACTGCCCAACCAACATACACAGACAACTGTCCTTTATATAATAGATTCATTTCTAATTACTTCGTCAAGAAGGTACCAAATTTATGGGACTTGGTCCAGTAGTTTTGGAGCCTTAGCTATACATACATACATACATACATACAGGGTGGGCAAAAATAAGGGTCCTATTTTTAAAAATTCATAACTTTTTTATTTATTGATTTAAAAAAATTTTTTTTTTTTAGAATAAGTAAAGGACCTCTTCCGAAGCAAGCATGAGCCGTATTAGCCCTAAGGAACGTACCCTCATTTAGAAAACATTATTTTTGCTTAAAAAACTCAAAACAGTGTAAAAAACAATACTTTAGTTTTTGTAAGTTTTAAGAAGTGTTTTTCGGCTAAAATTTGTTTTGTTTATTTCAAAAAATCTCAGAAGGGTCAGTCTACACACACATAAAGTTTGGTGAGTTTAACTTTTATTTTGTGGAAGTTATTCAAATTCAAGTTATTCAAATTTAAAGATAGGACCCTTATTTTGGCCCACCCTGTACATACATACATACATACATACAGATCTTTGCCCTTTATATATAGAGATTGACATCTACTTGCTTCGTCTTATTCCTGTTCTATCCTGGTCATTATTATTGCATTTTCTTTTACCTTTGTATAACTATTTCGCTTTCCTCAAAACCTAACATGCCTGCATGAAAAGAGAATGTCCGTTCAGTTTCTGACCGCCTGAAATATATTGTTTTTCTAAACAAACGGTCCATTTAGATGATAATCAGAAACCTTTTGGCAATGGAAGTGGACACCCCCCCTCCGAACCCTATTAATATAAACATTGTTCTAATCGACCAAACCGATTTTCAAGAGATTCACTATTGATTTCACAACTGGTGAGGAAAAAAAAAATGGGGTTTTGGAGGGGGTATTATATCTAATGACTTTATTTTCTTGGCTTTTGTCCTACAAATGGGTCTGCGATTCTTAAAACCACATTTGAAAGATTTATTATTGGCCAGGAAAAACAAGAATTATTTTATCGAAATTATTGTCAGGCATTTAATAGCAACAAAGTATATTTTTTATTGATGCAGCTAGAACAAATATATAATAGTATTGCTTTCTCGAAGAGAGAGTGATTCAGAGTACATGGCAGAGAGGGGGTGACACAGTGCGCAGAAAAGAGAGAGAGAGAGTGCAGGCGAGAAAAAGTGCATGACAAAGAGAGAGAGAGAGAGAGAGAGAGAGAGAGAAAAGGTGCAAAAAAGAGAGAGTGCAGGAGAGAGAGAGAGAAGGAAGATGGAGAGAGAGAAGGAGGAGGGGTGCCGGAGAGAGCAAGGAGGAGAGGCGCAGGAAAAAGAGAGTGCTTGAGAGAGAGAGAGAGAGAGAGTGTAGCAGAGAGAAAGATGCTGAGAGAAGAAGAGAGGTAGCAAAAGAAGAGGAAGACACACGAGAGAGAGAGAGAGAGAGGGTGAAGGAGTTAGGTAGAGGGTGATAGAGAGTACAGGACAGAGAGAGGGTGACACAGAGTGCAGAAGAGAGAGAGAGAGGGCATGGGAGAAAGGTGAAGAAAAGAGAGAAAGTACAGGAGAAAGAGAGGGGGGGGGGAAGAAAACAATAATCATCAAATTAAAAATAGTGCAGACATTTTAAAGAATAAACTTTCTGTATATTTCATAGAGTAATCTTCAAATAGTAAATTGTATTAATGTTGATGTGGATCCTAGGCAGCTTCATAAGCTGGTGGCGAATGCTGGTGCTCATATTGAATTCTAAATAAAACCTCATGCTATACTATTCCGATAATCCGGAATCAAAACAGAGATCTCCAAAAATAGAATTGGTATGTATGTCCAAAAAGAGAATAATCAGAAACAAAAGACAGCGCACGGGGCGCTGAATCTGCCCCAAAATTGAATTTGTACGTTTAGCTTTTGTAAGTATGGATGTCCAAAAAAGACAATAATCAGAAACAAAAAACAGCGCACGGGGCACTGAATCTGCCCCCAAATTGAATTTGTACGTTTAGCTTTTGTAAGTATGGATGTCCAAAAAAGACAATAATCAGAAACAAAAGACAGTGCACGGGGCGCTGAATCTGCCCCCAAATTGAATTTGTACGTTTAGCTTTTGTAAGTATGGATGTCCAAAAAAGACAATAATCAGAAACAAAAGACAGCGCACGGGGCGCTGAATCTGCCCCAAAATTGAATTTGTACGTTTAGCTTTTGTAAGTATGGATGTCCAAAAAAGACAATAATCAGAAACAAAAGACAGCGCACGGGGCGCTGAATCTGCCCCCAAATTGAATTTGTACGTTTAGCTTTTGTAAGTATGGATGTCCAAAAAGACAATAATCAGAAACAAAAGACAGCGCACGGGGCGCTGAATCTGCCAGTACACGCTACATTATGTTCCCGTGTTTTTGATTTTCCACGCTAGATTACGTCCACATATCGTTTGTATTACGAAGTTTAAATAAATAAATTATTTGTAAACTCAGAAGAAATACGTACATTTTAGACAAACACAAATTTTCTTTAATAAATATGTATGTTAAGTAAGCAAGAAAAAATTCCAAAACTTAAAAAAAAAATAAAAAAAAAAAAGATTATTTAATTTCTAATTACAAAATGTAAAAATTCCATGATGTTAATTATCAATTTTTTTATATTAATAAACAAAATTGTATGTAAAAAACATTTGAGTTTTTTAAATTCATATTTTTTGACACATACACATTTTCTCCAAGAAATATGGCTGTATGATAAAATATTAAAGAGAATTTGATCTGCATATTCCTATTCTGTAATAGTGTAGTGTGTGTGTAGATATATTTGTATGTATATATTTATCGCATATATTTTTTCTCATTAAAGGTTAATGTCGGATAATTAATAAGGCATAATAAATAAATAAAATGATAAATAAAAAATAAAAAGTAAAAAAATAAAAAATATGGTAAGAAAATAAATAAATAAAAGATAAGTAAATAAATAAAAGGTTAGTAAATAACTAAAAAGATAAGTAAATAAATAAACAAGTAAATAAATAAACAAAAGTAAATAAACAAAAAGTAAATAAATAAATAAAATTAAAAAAGTAAAAAGTAAAAAAATAAAAAGATAAGTAAATAAATAAAAGATAAGTAAATAAATAAAAGATAAGTAAATAAATAAAAGATAAGTAAATAAATAAAAGATAAGTAAATAAATAAAAGATAAGTAAATAAATAAAAAGATAAGTAAATAAATAAAAAGATAAGTAAATAAATAAAAAGATAAGTAAATAAATAAAAGATAAGTAAATAAATAAAAGATAAGTAAATAAATAAAAAGATAAGTAAATAAATAAAAAGATAAGTAAATAAATAAAAGATAAGTAAATAATAAAATAAAAAGATAAAATAAAGAAATAAAAGTAGATAAAAAAATCTTACCCGAGATGAGTTGCATTCTGATTTGGTCAAAAATTCCAATTAAACACCTAAAAATAACAAAAAAACAGAACATTTTAATTTTATTTTAATTTTAATTAATTAAAATAAAAATAAAATTAAAATTAAAAGAAATGGCTTATCTTAAAACGGGTTCGACACTTGTTGAGATTAATCTATCTTTTTTTTACACGTGCACACAAATAGAGGAAACGGTTTGTGCACTGTTAAAAGAAATGATTTATTAAGCAAGAATTTACTAAAAACCAACAACTATGTTTCAATACACAGACCATTATTATCCACAGCTTTCCAAAAAAATGAGTTGGAAGCTTGCAGATTTGGTCAAAGTTACAATCCTTTGGCTTTTAATTGAACAATCATTAACAGACCTCTCCAAATTCATCAAATGAGTGATCCTTCATAAAATACTAAACTGTAGTCAGATGGATCAACGTCTGAACTATAGGGTGGGTGCGGTAAAATTTCTGCACTATTCAATTCTTCAATCTTATGGCTCGTCTTTCTGGCAGTATGTGATTAGTTGTAGTATTATTAGAATAGAATGGTACCAGCCATTTAAAAATACATTTTCTTTACCCCCCCCCCTCCCTCCCGGATGGTTCCGGAAGGAACCGAAAGTATTAGGGTACACAACGAGTACGGCAAATGCATCTGCCAGTTCTAATCTGAAACTCGAAAGTTAATCAGGTATCTAGAAAGGATCAAAGAAAAAATATGCAAACACAAGTCATCTGTAATATTATATATGTACTTCCATCCCACGCAAAAATTAGTGAGTAAAATACATGCCATTTTTCTAGCCCCCCTCCCAACTAAACCATTTCAAGTGGTGAGGAGAAGCAAGAAAGCAAATAGCAAGTCAGACAACCACTTCAGACTAACTAACACTGCCGCCTGAAATGAATTTGAAAAAAAAAAAAAATCCTCCACTAATAAAAAGTCAATGATGGTTGTTCTTTTTCTTTAGGTCATCAGAAATGATAATTTATATATGAAAAATTAAATGTGTGTAAAATTGGTTATGGAAATGTGGACTAGCAAGGTAACATACTAATAAAATTAAGAAACACATCATTAAAGCTGGACCAAGATATTTCGGTCGATAGGTTCGACCATATTCGTTTGGTAATGTTTCTTTATTGAACAAAACTCAACATTTTTTTTTGTCGGCTTTTTCTCTCCCAAATCTCTGATTTTATTCTATGAATCATTTGTATGCCTGCTTTTTACCTCTTTTTTTTTGTCTCAAACTTAACACTCCGGCTCTTTTCAACTTATATTGTCACCTTTTTTAGAAATGTGAACCCACGTATCACTCTTGTTTGGATACGTTGTTAGCACTTTCTAGGACACCAAGTTAAATACGCTTCCAATAAACATTGATTCACGGGACTCATTTTGAAATTATTTCCAAAATATTTTTCTCTATTTTAAATCTTGACTGTTACATCCCCTCCACTTTTTTCGAACCTTATTAAACTTTATAGCCTCCCCCTCCCCTAACACAAATTTTAATCAAATATACATTTTAATCAAATATACATGACACTCAGTTTGGTTATTCTTGTTTTTGATAAAAAAAAAATGACTCAATAACTAG